>CM040119.1:130654616-131337019 GCA_022559845.1 Amorphophallus konjac
GACTGTGACTGGTATATTATCTGGAGAATGCATGTGCATAACTGATATATTGTTTGTGCTTGACTTCTGTTCTATACATTGCATTCCTAGCAGACCAGCAAGTCTATACACTGCAGGGTAAAGCTTAGTCTAGACATTGCGGCATTGCTTGCATTTCTGAAGTCTACACATTGTCTTGGGCTAAGTATGTACATCCGATTGTGCGTTGTTCATGAGTAAGTCTGTACAGTCTCTTACATTGGACTTAAAGTCTTTACACTGGGAAGTCTGTACATTGAGCACGCATATTGCTCTTCAAGTCCACACACTGCACTATAGCATGCATCTCATGCAAGTCTGTACATCGCATTCGCTGTTGGGCATCAAAGTCTGCACATTAGCATCAGGTACATCGCTGTTGGGCATCAAAGTCTGCACATGAGCATCAGGTAGCAAGTGTGTACATTGCATAGCATGCAGGCGTCAAAGTCCATACAATGCATCTCCTTAGTATCTCATTTAGAGTCTAAGGCATTATCTATACACTGGACTTAAAGTGTGTACAGCGTCCGTCTCTTGCATTGTTCATTCGTAAAGTCTGTTCAGTGAGCGTCTCATTGGTGAAGTCTGTACACTCACCAACTGAACTTCAAAGTCCATACACTGGCATTCAGACTAGCAAGTCTATACAACATCTGTTGTCTAGAGTCTCTTGAAGTCTGTACATCGGACTGCTTGCAAAGTCTGTACAATAGACTGTGCTTCACAAAGTCTATACAGTCCACCGTCTTCATCAGCATCTCATGCATATAGCAAGTCTAGATATTGCACTGTAGCATGCATTTCTTTAAAGTCTATACATCCGCTACAATGCACACACAGTCTCACTTAGTGTCTATACGCATCGGTGAAGTCTATACATTCATCGTCTCACTTGACGTTCAA
Organism: Amorphophallus konjac; assembly: GCA_022559845.1. Lineage (NCBI taxonomy): Eukaryota > Viridiplantae > Streptophyta > Magnoliopsida > Alismatales > Araceae > Amorphophallus > Amorphophallus konjac. Next base: position 130,655,541 of record CM040119.1, read on the forward strand.
GTCTGTACATTGGCTCTATAGCATGCACTCATGAAGTCCATACATTCACAGAAGCTTGCTTAGCTGAAGTGTGTACATTGCATTGCATGACTTGAAGTCTGTACATTGCATGTGTGCTTCATGCTAAGTCTATACAGGCTAAGTCTGTCGGTCTTGTGACTTATGCATTCATTCATGTCTATACACTGAGGATGCTGAAGGCCTTCAAGTGTATACTCTCTCATGTTGTTCATACTTGCTGTATTGATATCTATAAGTCTATACATTGCTGAATGCTCTTCAAGTGTGTACAATGCTTGGTTAAGTCTATACGCTGCTTCATATGCAGTGAAGTCTGCATCCTCTAAAGTCTGTACATCGCATCATATTGTTCATGCAGTGTCTTGGTGAAGTCTATACATTCCTTCACTGTAGCTGGCACGAGGTGAAGTCCGCACAATGGTCTTAACTTTCCAAGTCTGTACATTGGCCTCCATGCCTCAAGTCTTTGCATCGGATTGGTTGGCAAAGTTTGTACAGCCATTGTCTTCATGTAGGAAGTCTGTACATTAGACGCGCATGCTCGCATGTCCCTCCGGATGCTCTCCTGGGACCGAGTATGCTCTCCAGTGACTGTTAATGCTCCGATTGGCCAACATCTCTCTTGATCTTCACAGTGAAGTCTGTACATCCATTTGGCTATGCCCTCCAGTGACTGCTAATGCTTCCCTAACTTTGAGGATGCTCCCCTGGAGCAGCAATTGCTCCCCAGAGACTGCATGTGCTCCACATGCTCCCCTGACGCTGGTGATGCTGTCCAGAGGCCATAGATGCTCCCCTGAGACTTCATATGCTCCCGTGCGAGAACGCACTTTACATTACAAGTCTATACATCATGATCGTCTTTACATGTCTATATAGAGCTCTTCACTTAACCTGATATTTCGATACTCTGTCTAACAGGTGCTCTGCTCGTGGAGGCTAATGAAGGGCACGTGTTCCGAGGCTAGAAGGGCAGACGGGATCGTGACTGACACGTGGTCCAAGGTTTTTGGGCGGGAGATGTGGAGAGCACACGTGCTACTGTTGTTGTTGCTGCTGCTATATATATGAGTCTTCATCTTCAGATGAAGAGTGATCGAAGTGGAGAAAGAAAAAGCAGAAGTGCAGAGACTTCGATCCAGCAGAAGAGCAGAAGAAGAGTAAAGAGAGCAGAAGAAGAAAGAAGAGAGAAGAGAAGATAAAGAGAAGAAGAGCAGGAGATAAAGAAGAGAAAGAGAGAGACAGAGAGCTCGAGTTGAGAAAGAGAGAGAGGTTGAGGTTGTCTGGCTTTTGGATCAAATCCAAGCCAGAACTGCTCCTTGATAGCCATATTGTGCTTTATGTTTACAACTTCCTGATTGCTATTCATCTTGTCTTTTGTTTCCTTTTTATACTTTCCTTCAAGCTGTTAGCCAGCGTTGCAGAGGAGGACTCCTCTGGACAGCAAGCTGTGTTGCTCAGCGGGCAGTGGAGGATTCCACTGGACGGCCAAGCTGTATTGCTCAGCGGTTTGCAGAGGTGCTGCCTCTGGACGGGTAAGCTGTAATCCCCAGCGGTTTGCAGTGGTGGATTCCACTGGATAGCAAGCTGTGTTGCTCAGCGGGGCGAGGAGGATTCCTCGGATGGCAAGCTGTGTTGCCCAGCGGTTGTATGGCAAGCTGTGATGCCCAGCTGTTCAAGCTGTGAGTCAGCAGGAAGCCACACTCGGGTTGAGTGTGGGGTGGATGTAGGTCTGCCGGACCGAACCACCTAAAAACCCCTTGTGTAGTGGTTTGATGTTTCTATCTGTTTGCTTCCGCAAGATGATTGCATAGAGGCGCTCCATGTGTTTGATCATAAGTTCAATAGATGAGTGTCTAATTTATCTTGTTAGCATTCCAGCTATTGAGTGAGCGAAATCTTGTTTGAGCGAAATCTTATTTTGGGTGAAGGTTTTTAATTGGGCGAATTTTTAAAGGGCTATATTCATTCACCACCCCTCTGAATACTTGCACCGAACCCAACACTATATGGTGAAGGGGAGGTAGGGAATGGTAGTGGGAGTATGTGGGAGGGTTGGAAGGGTGCTAATGAAGTTAGGAAGATGGTGGAATGGGGGAGAGGGCGCAGGTTTCAGCATGGATGCATGAAGTGAAGATGCAAATGGGTGAAGGGGAGTGGAGGACAAGGGGCGACCTAGCCTTATGGGGGGGGGAAGAAGGGGGCGGCCAAAACACTTGGAGGGAAGGGGATTTCAAATTCAAAGTGGCTTTGGAAGTTGGGAGATGGTGTGGGGAAGAGGAGTGATTGTGTTGGAATGGGGAAAATGGTGTTGGAATGGGGAGAGCTCTACCTTGGAACTAGGGGGGAAGTAAATGGGGTGTGGGGAAGTGGAGGGGCCTTAATGGATGTAGGTGGGGGGTTGGAGGTGGTTGGGAGGAGGAGGAGAGAGGAAAGGGGTGAACCCCTTAGTGAGGAGAGAGAAAGAGAGAGAAGAGGGGGGGTGGGGAATCTCTCACCCTAGGGCTTCTCACCCAATTGGATTCACTCCACTAAACTAAGCTTTGAACTCTCAAATGGCATTTTCATTGATTGATTCATTACCCTCAAATGAAGGAAATGAGGCCCTATATATAGGAAACCCACATTTTACAATAAGTCCCTTACAAAAGACTCAATGACAAATAACCGAAGGGGTAGGGGGGTCTTGGGCCAAGCCCGAAGAATTGGGCCCAATAGCACATTACACAATCTAATGACACTCAAACTTAGGAAAATAAATGCAAGACCTAGGGACATGACTCAAATAAAATGAAAATTACATCAAAATGACTCAAATAGATAGCACAAAAGGGATAATTGGGCCTTTATAGAGAGAGGCCCGAACTCAAACGATGTCGGAGTGTGAAGAAGACCCTAGCCGAAGGGAGTTATGGATGATGCCTCCATCAAATCCCCTGGGCTGTGAAGAGCTCGACTCCGTCGAGTAGGGGTCCATCCGACTGTGGTACTACTCGAGGAGGTCCGGATCCAACCGCTGGAGATCCTCCCGACTCACCCAAGAATCCTCCGAAGGAGGCTGATCCTTCCACCTGACGAGATAGCGCTCATATGCCTTGCTCCGAGTGGTAGTGACTTGTTCATCCAATATTTGTTCAATTTGTTCACGCTGGGCTCTCTTGGCTGGTGGTCTCTCCTCACGGGTGGGTGCTCTCTCAATGGAAGAAGTAGGCTCAATCTCCTCACTAGGTACCACCGTGGGTCCCTTATATGGCACTAGGTCGACGACATTGAATGTGGGACTTATTCCATACTCCTCAGGGAGATCTAACTCGTAGGCATTTGCACCAATGCGCCTCAAGACCTGGAAGGGACCAGCCCCACGTGGCCTCAGTTTAGAGTTGGCTCCCAGGGAGAGCCTCTCCGTCCTTACCATCACAAAGTCACCCACATGGAATTCTTGGTGACGACGATGAGAGTCGGCCAGCCTTTTATAAGTCTCATTCTTTTTGCTGATGTGCTTGCGATATTTCTTCATGCAATTCTCTAATATGTTGTGCAAAAGACTCGGCTGAAATGGACACTCTAGCATGCTGGGGAAGGGGAATGAGATCGGAAGGCTTTCTTGGTATGTATCCATACACGACTTCAAATGGACTCATCCCTATGGACTTATTGATGGAGTTGTTATATGCAAATTCGGCCTGGGGTAAGATGAGATCCCAATTTCCAGGGCGATCCTCAACAAGACACCTAAGGAGGTTCCCTAGACTCCGATTGACAACTTCTGTTTGGCCATCCGTTTGGGGGTGGTAGGCAGTGGAGAATTTGAGGAGGGTACCTATCATGTGCCAAAGAGTTTTCCAAAAGTAGCTAGTGAATTTGACATCCCTATCGGAGACTATGGTCTTAGGTAGCCCGTGGAGACGGACAACCTCATCAAAGAACAATCGGGCCACATGGGAGGCATCGGAGGTTTTGGAGCATGGGATGAAATGGGCCATTTTGGAAAATCTATCAACCACCACATAGATGGAGTCATGCCTTTTTTGAGTCTTGGGTAATCCTAGCACAAAGTCCATACTCAAGTCTTGCCATGGACGGTCGGGGATGGGGAGTGGGGTATATAGGCCAGTGTTTTGTTTCACCTGTTTGGCCGAAGCACATGTTCGGCATTGACCCACTATCTTGCCTACATCTCTCTTGAGACTTGGCCAATGAAACTGTCCCTCAACTAGAGCAATGGTTTTATGGACTCCAAAATGACCAGCTAGCCCTCCCGCATGTAATTCCCAAATCAAGAAGTCGCGGAGTGAGGTCCATGGGATGCAAAGCTTTGGTCCCTTGAAGAGGAAACCATCCTCTATGACAAATCCCTCATGTTCCTTGCTAGAATGGGTGGTCAAGGTGGTATAGATGTGCCCAAAGTCGGGGCAGCTAGGGTACTCATCCTTGATCCTATCAAATCCGCTCACTTCCACTTGGATAGTGGATAACAAGGAAACTTTCCTACTAAGGGCATCTGCTGCTCGATTCTCACTCCCGGCTTTGTGTTTGATGACAAATGTCACGCCCCGAACAAGGCGGAAATATCGGGACGTACAATTAGGGACACGCTGGCAAGAGAGGGAACTAAATCTAAAACAATACACAAGTGCTACAAGATGAAAATGCTAAATGATCATTAATAAACCACGACTAATACAATAATCCTCAAGTTCAACTTAATACAACTGGAATAATCAACCACTAAAACTCAATAACATGACTGAGACTAAAAGCTCTCCAAAACACAACTAAAGAAGGATAACACACTACTAACACACTAGAACTGATACACTCAAGACATCACTCCTGCCCTTCCTCATCGGTAAGCGCGTCACCTGAGAAGCCTGGAAAGGGGGAAACACAACTATGAGCTGACGCTCAGTAGGAAATAACAGACATGTATAAGTGATTAACAGTTTAATTACATTTTCAAAATGTCATGCTACAAATGATAAAAACGATAAAAAGATAACGATGATGAAACGAAATTCAAAGATCTTGCAAGGTCAAGAAATATAATGAATAGAATAGTAAGACAAGAATTTACTAAAGGAGATAACGATAAAAAGTTGGCCATATCAGTCAATTCAAGTCATGTCAACCACGTATGTAATTTCATTTCCACGTCCAAGTAATGAGCAAGTACAGTAACCACAAGTAGAGTATAGAACAGTGACGAGTGGAAAGTGAAAAGTAGTAGAAAGTAATGTAGAGAGTAGTGGAGAGAGTAGTGGACAGTCCTAGATTTAACACATGTCAAGTACTGGTGCCAAATGCCACACCTAGTCATTCACCTCCCCGGGGGTACACGTAGTGTTCGGGCGCTCTTCCCAGGACCAGACCGAGCCCTTAATTGTTTGCCAGGCATTGATTTCTTTGGATCAAAGATCCCACGAATCTAGACTTCCACAGTTTATGGCCAGAATTCCAAGGTTTAAACTAAGTAGCAATAACAATTTCAAGTAGGAAGGAGATTCATTTCCAGAATTTCAAGGTAAGTATAATCATCAAAGAGATTGAAATCAAGTCACAACAAGAGTTAATCGTGCTGTACTACTGTAAAACAGCAGCAATCAAACAAGCTAAACAACATATTAATCCTAATCATCAAGTTAAGATATCATGATTTAACCATTATCATTTGCATTAAGACAATTGCCAAGGAGTTGATTCAAGATGATAAGGCAAAGAACAACTCCCACAGGAGTGAAATAGAATGCATTAACAGAGATTTAGTTACACCATTAACCACTAATTATGTGGGTTTCTATTTAATCTTGTATGCATTGAAAATGAAGATGATAAACGGTGTGTTTTTACACTAAGTTTGCATGTATGGACCAATGTTAATTGAAACTAAAAAGGGTACATGAATAGGTCATTAGTTCCTCAAAAATGTAGTTTTCAATGTGATTAGGTTGAATGGTTTGATTCCCCGATGATCCGGATTGATCCCCGGGTCAAATCATCAAAAAAAACGGGTTTACAATGCATGGGTCGACCCTTTGGGTCGACCCCTGGAAAAATTCCAGGGATGGGTCGACCCCTGGGTCGACCCCTGGCTTCCTGGCTGCATGGGTCGACCCATGGGTCGACCCCTGCAGGCTGTGGGTCGACCCATTGGGTCGACCCATGCAAGGCAGCAGGCTGCTGCTTGCAGGGCTGAAATGGGTCGACCCACGGGTCGACCCCTTGGTTTCCAGACCCAAAAAGGCCTCAAAAAAAACATGAAAACTCCATGAATTGGGGTCTAAATGTATTGGGATCTTAACCATAGACTCTAGGGTCATTAATATGCATCTTGGGGTCATGAAACACAATTTTAAATCACGAATTTCGATAGGAATCCAAGGAAATACAACATATTCTATGAAGAACACAAGAAAAGTCTAGCTTGCTAGCATGCTTCTAATAACACACGAAATACTCTAGGCATGATCTACAAAAATTGGGGATTTTGATGTCAAAAGAAAGCTAACATGCTATTGATTACATTCATGTATGTTAATTAGAAGTTGGGCTGTTATCACCTACCTCAAATTGAAGAAGGAACTCGAAACCTAGAATAAAGAACAACTTGACAGCACCTCACTAAAACCTCGATAACTCCACAGATACCTAATGAAAATTGGGGCTTTTGCCACCAATGGAAAGAGCTCGATGAGAGGTACAATTTGCTATACTCATGATCAAGATTTGGTTGAGAATTCCTACCTCAATCGATTGATCAAAGAAGGATGAAGGGAAGCCAACGGCATGCTGACCGACCTCCACAAATCGAACTAGATCTCTCCAGATCCGAAATTTCAGCGAACCCCACAGCAGCCAAATGAAAGAAGACTCGTAGGGCTTCATTTTGATAGCTCATAGAGCTTCTGGAGCCTTCTGAATTGGGAGTATTTGCTGCTGCAAGCTACGAGTTTAGAAACGGCGCCGAAATCCTTGACTTGACCAAACTATGTCGGCAGCACGTTTTGGGGCTAAGTTTACCTCAAATTGATTGAGGGTAAATGTTCCTTACATTGTGGCCTTCCATTTGCCACTGATTTCAGATCATTTGGTTGAGTAATCAGGTCGAATTTGATGTTCAAAGTTTGGGTGAATAGTGAAATACGAATTTGGGTTAGGTGGGTTATAAGTCAGGCTTAATCCACTGATTAGGCCTAGATAATGATTTAATTAGGCTTACTCCAAGAAGAGAAAAGTGTTAGTCGAAGCATCTATTATTTAATTACTATTTTTATGAATTTTTATATGTTAGATAAAATTCCACTTCTACTATTCCGCAATTAATTAAATATTAAGTTCGGAAGACTTAGTCCGCTAATTCGGCTTAATAAACGATTTTATTAGGCTTAATTGTAGAAGACAAAGTTCATAAACAAAATTAATTCTACAAGATGTGATTTTTGGGGATTTTTAGAAAATAGTAGAAAAATGACTTATTCTATTAATTAATTAATTAATCTAATTAATTTGGATAATTCTCATTAATTTCGAATAACTTCAAATAAATTCCAAATAATTACAAATAACTTTCTAAATGAATTTCTAAAGAATTTGGGGTCTTACACCCTCCCATACTTAAAGGAATTTGGTCCTCCAAATTCACTGCACTAAAACTGAGAGTAGAAAAAGATCGCTCACCTAGAATAGATCGGGATACCGCTTTCGCATAGTCTCTTCAGACTCCCATGTAGCTTCTTCGGTCTCACGCCGACTCCACTGAATCTTGACCATCGGTATCGAATGGTTCCGGAGTTGCTGTTGCTTCCGGTCCAGAATCTTGACAGGTCTTTCCTCATAGGTCAGTTCTTCCTTCAGTTCAAAATCCACTTGCTGAATGATATGAGTGGGATCGTACACATATTTCCGTAACATAGACACATGGAAAACATTATGTACGCTAGACAAATGCGGTGGTAAAGCCAGTCTGTATGCCACCTCTCCCACTCTATCTAGAATCTCGAATGGACCAATGTACCTCGGACTCAGCTTGCCATGAATGCCAAATCTTCGGATTCCTCTCGTCGGAGAGACCTTTAAGAACACATGCTCGCCAACCTGAAATTCCAATGCCCTTCTCCTGTTGTCGGCATAACTCTTCTGTCTTGACTGGGCTACTTGTAACCGGTCTCGGATAACACGGATGTTCTGTGATGATTCCGAAACAAGATCTGGTCCAAGCCACTGTTTCTCACCTACCTCGTCCCAACACAACGGGGAACGACAACTTCTACCATATAGTGCTTCAAAAGGAGCCATCTGAATACTAGACTGATAGCTGTTATTGTAAGCAAATTCAATTAATGCTAAATGCTCACTCCAATTACCACCGAAATCAATCATGCAAGCTCGCAACATATCTTCCACTATCTGATTGGTTCTTTCAGTCTGTCCATCTGTCTGTGGATGAAAAGCAGTACTGAAATTCAGACGAGTACCCAAAGACTCTTGCAGTCCCTTCCAGAAATGTGAAGTAAATCTGGGGTCTCGATCAGATACTATATTCACTGGAATACCATGCAATCTCACCACTTCCTTTATATACAAAGCAGCCAATACATCAATCGTCCACTTGGACTTAATTGGTAAGAAATGAGCCGACTTTGTCAATCGATCGACAATCACCCATATAGCATCAAATCCACCACGAGTCCTAGGTAGACCCATAATGAAATCCATGCCAATACTTTCCCACTTCCATTGGGGTATGTCGAGTGGTTTCAATTTCCCTGCTGGTCTGAAATGTTCGGCCTTAACTTGCTGACATACCAAACATCTGCTCACAAAATCTGCAACTTCTCTTTTCATATTCGGCCACCAAAAGGACCTTTTCAAATCTCGGTACATCTTAGTGCCTCCAGGATGAATGGTATATCTGGATCTATGAGCTTCCTCAAGAATTTTGTTCTTTATTGTAGCCTCATCCGGAACACAAGTTCTGCCTTTAAATAATAATCTACCATCATCGGCCAACATGAAGTCAGGTCTGCTACTCAAGCTTCCCTTGATCTCTACCAACTCGGGATCATTATCTTGCAAGGACTTGATCTCTATCAATAATTCAGGTTTAAGTTGAATCTGAGCAATCAAGATCCGATCATTGTCAATATTGAGATCCAGACTAGATAATTGTTCCAACAATCTCCATTCTTGTAACATGAGACTTGACAGTCTAGCTACCGGCTTCCGGCTTAATGCATCTGCCACAACATTACCTTTGCCAGGATGATACTCAATCGAGAAGTCGAAGTCTTTCAAGTACTCCAACCATCTCCGCTGCCTCATGTTGAGTTCCTTTTGAGAGAATAAATACTTCAAACTCTTATGATCTGAAAATACTGTAAAGGTTTCTCCATACAAGTAATGCCTCCAAATCTTCAAAGCAAACACGACTGCAGCAAGTTCCAAATCATGAACAGGATAATTATCTTCGTGCTTCCTCAACTGCCTAGAGGAATAGGCAATCACCTTCCCATGCTGCATGAGTACACAGCCTAAGCCAATACCTGAAGCATCAGTATAAACAACAAATCCTCCTTCACCAGAAGGTAAAGCCAAAACAGGTGCAGTAGTCAAACACTCCTTCAGAGTCTGAAAGCTTCGCTGACAATCATCTGACCAATCAAACTTATTCTCCTTGCGGGTTAATCTTGTCATAGGTACTGCAATCTTGGAGAAATCTTGAATAAATCTTCGGTAATAGCCTGCCAGGCCTAGAAAACTTCTAACTTCAGTTGCACTAGTAGGCTGCTCCCAATTCTTCACTGCCTCAATCTTCGAAGGATCAACAGAAATACCTTCCTTGGTGATAATATGTCCGAGAAAGGACACTTCTTGTAGCCAGAACTCACACTTACTGAACTTAGCATATAGCTGATGATCTTTCAATAGTTGCAATGCCATTCTCAGATGTTCAGCGTGCTCCAATTCACTCTTGGAATAGATCAAGATGTCATCAATAAATACCACGACCCACTGATCAAGATAGGGCCGAAATACATCGTTCATCAACTGCATGAAAGCTGCTGGAGCATTCGTTAGACCAAAAGGCATAACGACAAATTCAAAATGACCATACCTGCTGCGGAAAGCTGTTTTATAAATATCCTCTTCCTTAATCCGCAACTGGTGATATCCAGATCGAAGATCGATCTTAGAGAAATATTGAGCTCCCGCTATCTGGTCAAATAACTCGTCAATCCTCGGCAAGGGATATTTGTTCTTGACAGTCTGCTGGTTTATTTGCCGATAATCAATGCACAACCTCATCGAACCATCTTTCTTCCTGACGAACAACACAGGGGCTCCCCACGGAGAAGTACTAGGACGAATAAAACCCTTCTCGAGTAATTCCATCAGTTGCTGCTTCAGTTCCCTCAGTTCCGCAGGAGACATACGATAAGGAGCCTTAGAAATAGGAGCTGTGCCAGGAATAAGATCAATAGAAAAGATAACTTCCCGCTCAGGCGGAAGTCCTGGTAGTTCCTCTGGAAAGACATCAGGAAATTCTTGGACAACAGGAATGTCCTTGATCTCAATCTGCTGCTCAGGGGTTGCACAAACAAAGGCTAGAAATGCCTCACACCCATGCCTTAAAAGCTTATCAGCTCGAAGAGCCGAAATGAGTGGTACGGAGTTATGGTGCTTGACTCCCGTAAAAGATAAACCAGAATGTCCAGTAAAAGTCACTGAGCTAGAACTACAGTGAACATTGGCCTCATACTTGGCCAACCAATCTGCTCCTAGGATTACATCATAATCCTTCATATCCATGCAGACCAAATCTGCTGGAAAGTTCTGTTCACCAATCATAACCTTACTAGAAGGATAGAAATACTGGATTGTTGATCTAGTGCCAATAGGGGTTGAAATCTCTAACGGAGTATTCATCAAAACAGGTTCCACAGCTAATGACTTAGCAAATCTCCGTGAAATAAAAGAATGTGTTGCACCAGTATCAAAGAGAGGAAATGCGGGCTTATCGATTATAGTAAGGGTACCTTCGACGAGTCCGCCATCATCAGAAATCCCAGTTTCATCTTCATGTAAAGCTTGAAGCTTGCCTTGTGGTTTCTTGAAGACTAGTGGTTTTGCCGGTGTAGCTTGTTCCGATATGAGAGGACAATTGGGGATACGGTGCTCCTTGCTTCCACATCGCAAACAGGCGCCTAGCTTGCGCCAGCACTCCTCTATCTTGTGACCCGGACGATCACAATAGTTGCACACGCCCTTGAATGGAACAATAGGGCCAGGCTTCTTGTCTTCATGCCTCGGCATCTTGCCCTTCCACGATCCGGACCCGCTCCACGAACCAGGTCCACTAACATGCCTCTTCTTGGTATACCCGGGTTTGACACTCCCGGAACCCGTAGGTAATTCTTTCTTGGTGCCTTTACCACGGATTCTCTCCGTCATTTCAAGAGTATCCTCTAAAACTTGCGCTTTCCTTACCATCTCGGAATAAGTGGAAATCTCCATCGGTGCCAATTGGTTGATATAATGAAGCTTCAAACCATTGAGAAAGCGCTTCGCCTTCATCTTCTCGGTGGAAATGAGATGTGTAGCATATCGAGAAAGCCGTGCGAATTGAGCCTCATACTCTGCCACGGACAAACCTCGCTGTTTCAAGGCCGCGAACTCTGCCGCTTTCTTCTCTTGCACTCTATCGGAAAAATACTTGCTGTTGAAGAATTCCTCGAACTCCTCCCACATAACTTGCCGATCTCCGAGAGTTGCCTTGATAGAATCCCACCAAGTACGTGCATCATGTTCCAGTTGAAATGTGGACAAAAGGACACGCTCCTGGTTGGTGCATTGCATAACTTCAAAGATTCTCCCCATCTCATCTAGCCAGTGCTCGGCTTGGTCAGGGTCAGTCGAACCAGCGAATCTAGGCGGATTCATTCCGCGGAAGTTCCGGTATAGATCACCGGTGCCATGCTGTGCCGTTCCTGCCTGAGCTACTTGCTGAAGGGCCTGAGTAAGGCCTTGCACCGTACGCTGCAGGTTCCTCCATTCAGCACGATCAGCTGCCATCTACACGAAAAATAGGTTACTTAGGTTCAAATAAGATAGATAATTACACGATTAGGAAACGAACTTAACCCAAGTTCTACCCAATCTCACAGGTCAGGTCTTAGACTTTTACAAGGTTAGGGATCTAGTGCACCTAGACACGACCAAAACTCGGTACCTGGCGGAGGTAATCGGTCCGAAGACCACTCGTGTAAGTATGCGACCTTCCGGTAGGCGTAGCCTAACGTTCGGACAACACCTTTTGATATACCGATTATTGGGATGCAATGCAAGAAAACCTAAAACTTAGGGAACCTAGGAATGTGAAACCTAGGGCTCTGATACCAACTAAACTGTCACGCCCCGAACAAGGCGGAAATATCGGGACGTACAGTTAGGGACACGCTGGCAAGAGAGGGAACTAAATCTAAAACAATACACAAGTGCTACAAGATGAAAATGCTAAATGATCATTAATAAACCACGACTAATACAATAATCCTCAAGTTCAACTTAATACAACTGGAATAATCAACCACTAAAACTCAATAACATGACTGAGACTAAAAGCTCTCCAAAACACAACTAAAGAAGGATAACACACTACTAACACACTAGAACTGATACACTCAAGACATCACTCCTGCCCTTCCTCGTCGGTAAGCGCGTCACCTGAGAAGCCTGGAAAGGGGGAAACACAACTATGAGCTGACGCTCAGTAGGAAATAACAGACATGTATAAGTGATTAACAGTTTAATTACATTTTCAAAATGTCATGCTACAAATGATAAAAACGATAAAAAGATAACGATGATGAAACGAAATTCAAAGATCTTGCAAGGTCAAGAAATATAATGAATAGAATAGTAAGACAAGAATTTACTAAAGGAGATAACGATAAAAAGTTGGCCATATCAAGTCAATTCAAGTCATGTCAAGCACGTATGTAATTTCATTTCCACGTCCAAGTAATGAGCAAGTACAGTAACCACAAGTAGAGTATAGAACAGTGACGAGTGGAAAGTGAAAAGTAGTAGAAAGTAATGTAGAGAGTAGTGGAGAGAGTAGTGGACAGTCCTAGATTTAACACATGTCAAGTACTGGTGCCAAATGCCACACCTAGTCATTCACCTCCCCGGGGGTACACGTAGTGTTCGGGCGCTCTTCTCAGGACCAGACCGAGCCCTTAATTGTTTGCCAGGCATTGATTTCTTTGGATCAAAGATCCCACGAATCTAGACTTCCACAGTTTATGGCCAGAATTCCAAGGTTTAAACTAAGTAGCAATAACAATTTCAAGTAGGAAGGAGATTCATTTCCAGAATTTCAAGGTAAGTATAATCATCAAGGAGATTGAAATCAAGTCACAACAAGAGTTAATCGTGTTGTACTACTGTAAAACAGCAGCAATCAAACAAGCTAAACAACATATTAATCCTAATCATCAAGTTAAGATATCATGATTTAACCATTATCATTTGCATTAAGACAATTGCCAAGGAGTTGATTCAAGATGATAAGGCAAAGAACAACTCCCACAGGAGTGAAATAGAATGCATTAACAGAGATTTAGTTACACCATTAACCACTAATTATGTGGGTTTCTATTTAATCTTGTATGCATTGAAAACGAAGATGATAAACGGTGTGTTTTTACACTAAGTTTGCATGTATGGACCAATGTTAATTGAAACTAAAAAGGGTACATGAATAGGTCATTAGTTCCTCAAAAATGTAGTTTTCAATGTGATTAGGTTGAATGGTTTGATTCCCCGATGATCCGGATTGATCCCCGGGTCAAATCATCAAAAAAAACGGGTTTACAATGCATGGGTCGACCCTTTGGGTCGACCCCTGGAAAAATTCCAGGGATGGGTCGACCCCTGGGTCGACCCCTGGCTTCCTGGCTACATGGGTCGACCCATGGGTCGACCCCTGCAGGCTGTGGGTCGACCCATTGGGTCGACCCATGCAAGGCAGCAGGCTGCTGCTTGCAGGGCTGAAATGGGTCGACCCGTGGGTCGACCCCTTGGTTTCCAGACCCAAAAAGGCCTCAAAAAAAATATGAAAACTCCATGAATTGGGGTCTAAATGTATTGGGATCTTAACCATAGACTCTATGGTCATTAATATGCATCTTGGGGTCATGAAACACAATTTTAAATCACGAATTTGGATAGGAATCCAAGGAAATACAACCTATTCTATGAAGAACACAAGAAAAGTCTAGCTTGCTAGCATGCTTCTAATAACACACGAAATACTCTAGGCATGATCTACAAAAATTGGGGATTTTGATGTCAAAAGAAAGCTAACATGCTATTGATTACATTCATGTATGTTAATTAGAAGTTGGGCTGTTATCACCTACCTCAAATTGAAGAAGGAACTCGAAACCTAGAATAAAGAACAACTTGACAGCACCTCACTAAAACCTCGATAACTCCACGGATACCTACTAAAATTGGGACTTTTGCCACCAATGGAAAGAGCTCGATGAGAGGTACAATTTGCTATACTCATGATCAAGATTTGGTTGAGAATTCCTACCTCAATCGATTGATCAAAGAAGGATGAAGGGAAGCCAACGGCCTGCTGACCGACCTCCACAAATCGAACTAGATCTCTCCAGATCCGAAATTTCAGCGAACCCCACAACAGCCAAATGAAAGAAGACTCGTAGGGCTTCATTTTGATAGCTCATAGAGCTTCTGGAGCCTTCTGAATTGGGAGTATTTGCTGCTGCAAGCTACGAGTTTAGAAACGGCGCCGAAATCCTTGACTTGACCAAACTATGTCGGCAGCACGTTTTGGGGCTAAGTTTACCTCAAATTGATTGAGGGTAAATGTTCCTTACATTGTGGCCTTCCATTTGCCACTGATTTCAGATCATTTGGTTGAGTAATCAGGTCGAATTTGATGTTCAAAGTTTGGGTGAATAGTGAAATACGAATTTGGGTTAGGTGGGTTATCAGTCAGGCTTAATCCACTGATTAGGCCTAGATAATGATTTAATTAGGCTTACTCCAAGAAGACAAAAGTGTTAGTCGAAGCATCTATTATTTAATTACTATTTTTATGAATTTTTATATGTTACATAAAATTCCACTTCTACTATTCCGTAATTAATTAAATATTAAGTTCGGAAGACTTAGTTCGCTAATTCGGCTTAATAAACGATTTTATTAGGCTTAATTGTAGAAGACAAAGTTCATAAACAAAATTAATTCTACAAGATGTGATTTTTGGGGATTTTTAGAAAATAGTAGAAAAATGACTTATTCTATTAATTAATTAATTAATCTAATTAATTTGGATAATTCTCATTAATTTCGAATAACTTCAAATAAATTTCAAATATATACAAATAACTTTCTAAATGAATTTCTAAAGAATTTGGGGTCTTACAACAAAAGTGTAGGATTGGATGAACTCAACCCATCGGGCATGTCGGGTATTTAGCTTTTGTTGGGAGTTGAGGTATTTGAGGGTCTCATGGTCGGAAAAGATGACAAATTCTTTGGGCAACAAGTAGTGCCTCCAATGTCGGAGGGACTGCACCACGGCATAGAACTCCTTGTCATAAGTGGAGTATCTTGTCCTAGCATCACATAGCTTCTCACTAAAGAAGTCTACCGGGTGTCCCTCTTGACTAAGGATCCCTCCTATCCCTATCCCGGATGCATCACATGTGACTTCAAAGACTTTAGAGAAATCAGGAAGGCATAGGACCGGGGCTTGGGTCAACTTCTCCTTAAGTTCTTGGAAGGCTTTAGAGGCTGATTTGGTCCACACAAAAGTTTCCTTCTTGAGACAATCGGTGATTGGGCCGGTGATAGTGCTAAATCCACGAATGAACCTCCTATAGAATGTTGCCAATCCATGGAAACTTCAGACCTCATGAAGGGTGTGGGGTTTCGGCCAATCAAGAATAGCTTAGACCTTGTCGGGGTCCATGGAGACACCCTTGGTGGACACCACAAATCCTAGGAAGGTGATGGATGTGGTCATGAAGTGGCACTTTCCTAAGTTGGCAAATAGGCTCTCTTGTCGGAGGACGGTACAAACTTGCCTAAGGTGGTCAAGGTGGGCCTCTTGGGATTGACTATAGATGAGTATATCATCAAAGTAGACCACTAGAAAGATCCCAATGAAAGGCCTAAGGATCTCCGTCATAAGACGCATGAAAGTACTTGGGGCATTTGAAAGCCCAAAAGGCATGACTAACCATTCAAAGAGACCATCTTTGGTTTTGAAAGCCGTTTTCCACTCATCCTCGGGCCTTATCCTAACTTGGTGATAGCCACTCTTAAGGTCAATTTTAGAGAAAATGGTGGCTCCGGCTAACATATCAAGCATGTCATCAAGCCTAGGGATGGGGAACCTATACTTGACAGTGATCTTATTAATAGCCCGGCTATCCACACACATCCGCCAAGACCCATCCTTCTTGGGAGTTAGAATGGCCGGGACGGCACATGGACTTTTGCTAATGCGAATGAAGCCCTTCCTAATGAGTTCCTCTATTTGCCTCCGAAGTTCAGCATGTTCCGTGGGATTGAGGCGATAATGAGGAAGGTTTGGGAGAGTGGCCCCCGGGACTAGATCAATCGCATGTTGCACATCCCGCATGGGAGGGAGTTGGTCCGGGAGCTCCGTTGGGAACACATCATGGAATTCTTCTAGGAGTTGTTGGATTGCTATGGGATGTGGATTGGTGGAAGTGGGTTCTCCTAGACAAATGATCACCGCACATAGTAGTACTCCTTGAACTATCTCCTTTTCAACTTCCTTCCTAGTGATGAGATGAAGACCCTTGGTCAACCCTGAGGTCCCACTTTGTTTGGGAGTTTGGGTGAGGGATGGGGTTGGAGGGGTGGAGTTCTCTGAGACTTGTGTGGTGGTGGGATGTTGTCCTTGAGGGAGAGTGTCCCTCTTGGCCATGGGATGTGGTGGGGAGGGGTTAAGACGGATGGTCTTACCCTCATGTTCAAAGGTGCATATGTTGCTCCTACCCAAGATGGTGGCATCTACATCATAAAGCCAAGGTCTTCCTAGAAGGATGCTACCTACTTCCATGGGTATGACATCACACCATATTTGACCAAGGTATGAAGAGAAGGTGAGGGGTACAAGACATTGGGTGTTGACCGGGATGGAGTTGTTGTTGATCCATGAGACCCGATATGGATTTGGGTGGGGAGTGATAGTAAGCCCAAGGAGCTTGACGGTATCGGGGGATACGGCATTGACACAACTCCCACTATCCAAGATCACTTTCCTTACATGGCTCTCTATCTTGACAAAAGTGTGAAAGATTGAAGTTCGACGCCAATCCTCTTCTTGGGGTTTGGTGAGCGTGCATCTAATCACTCCTAGATGGGAGTTGGTAGATGGAGTGGTGTGATCTAGACCCGATTCAAGGTATTGGGTATCATACTTTTCCTCCCAATCTAGTGAGGCTTCATGGTCCTCAATAATACTCTCAAGTTCCTTTTAGGATGGGGGAGCTTCTTCCTCAATAAGTAAGCTAGATAATCCCTTGGATGGACATTGCCCCGCAAAGTGGCCAAACCCTTGACACCTATAGCATTGTTGTCGCCCGCTACCCGGAGTGTTTCCTACACTTGGGCCTTTGGGATTGTCTTCCCTCCGTGGGAGAGGGTGACTAGGGGTGGGCTTGTTTGGAGTGATGGTGGGAGGGGGGTTGTAAGGCCTTAATGGGGTACTCCCACTTGGATTTGGGGCTTTCATGGGGGTGGCCGGGATGGGTCGTGGTCCCATGTTTTTGGGATCGGCCGGTCGGGGAGTAGCAAATCGAGGGATCCTAGAGAATCTTTCTACATCCCTTGCTATTTGATAGGCTAGCTCAAGGTTATCAACATCTCTCATGAAAAGCTCACTCTTGATGTGACTTTGAAGTCCATTCCTAAAGCGAGACAAGGTAACGGCCGGCTCCTCATGAACTCCGCACTTCAAAAGAAAGGAGTCAAACTTCTCAATATATTCTACCACGGTCTTCCCTTCTTGGGTGAGGCTTTGCCATTCATCTAAGAGCATTTGATGGTAGGATTGGGGAAGGTATTTGTTCCTAAGTTGATTCTTCATACCCTCCCAAGTATCAATAGGCTCTTCCCGCCTAATCCTTCTTAAACCCTCTTGGTTTAGCCAATAAGTTTTGGCTAATTTAGTGAGATGCATTTTGGCCAATCTTACCCTCCTTTGGTCGGTCATAGGGTACCATTCAAAGTATTGGTCCATGGCGGTCTTCCATTCTAAGTAGACACTTGGTTCATGGGAACCATCAAAGTTTGGGGCCTCTACTTTAATCATCCTTAAGAGAGGGTCATCCGGGTCGTCCCGTGGACGCCTTTCATGAATGTGATGGTGGCGAGGCCTCTCATAGTCATGGTAGGGGTCAAGGTCCAAGTCCTCCCTATAAATTTCAGCATGTGGGTGAGGGGCTCTTGGTCCATTATTCCTTGGGTGGAACTCATCCCTATGAGGCTCAACATGTGGAGGGTGGACTCTTGGGTCATTGTTCCTTGGGTGGAACTCATTCCTATGTAGCTCACCATGTGGTGGATGGACTCTTGGTTCATTATACCTTGGATGAGGGCCTTCCCTATGAGGTTCAACATGTGGAGGGTGGACTCTAGGCTCATTGTTCCTTGGGTGGAACTCATGCTCTTCTAGCCAAGCAATTCGAGTGGAAAGGGACTCAAGTTGGGCAAGAATGTTTGTAAGGGCAGCATCTACCCTATTCATTTGGCCTTGGGGTTCCTCCCTAGGAGCATCTTGATTGAGTTGAGGATTGGGATCCATGGGTGGAACCGATGATGATGGATCGGGTCGGTAACTAGCACCACTACGGGTGGACATGCAAGACAAGGGACAAAAGAGGTTGGACACACAATGCAAAGGTCCTAGGACTTAGACTTGATAGAGACAAGTCAAAGACTTGCTCTGATACCAATTGATGTGACACAACCTAAGACTTTGGCAAGCAAGCACATTCACAATCAAAAGGGCCAATTTTGGGCCGCCGCTCTCCCGTCGCTCACCCAAGCCCGGGGTGACTTGGCAATGCCAAGTAGAGGATGTGGGGTTGGGCCCTTGCTGGTAGAGGGCCAGTAAGGCCAAGATTTGATTCCCAATGGATGTGGATGCCCAATTCAAGGGGGCCGACAAAGTGCCAAAGGCACCGGTGATTCTCTTCCCACGGTGATCACTCAAGACAACGAGGCTTGAGGATCGAGCTCTCACTCGCATAACCAGTGGAACTAGAATGAATATTGAATGACAAGCACTAAATGGAGTGAGGTCTGAGCAGTTACTCGACCGGTTTGAAGAAACCGGTCCCACTCAGAGACGAGGGCGAGCGGGGAGGCGAGTGGATCCCCACACGCTGCGGCGGTGTAGCTTGACCTGCCCAAACAAGTTACAACACTACACCTCTCGTAGGAGGGGGGTCTTGGGGTGGGGGTTAATAGGGATTACAACTAAAACTACCTCCGCACAGGGAGGGGCCTTCAGCCGACCAAGCAGGGAGGGGAAACTAGTGCTAAGAGTGATGAAGAAGTGATGACACCGAATCAGCCTTCTCTCTGTAATAGCTGACAGACAGAGGGTGTGGAGGCCGCAGAACTCTCTCAGGAATTTTGCTGAGGGTGAGACCAGTGGGGATCTCTTCGTCTCTGGAACAGGAGTGCCTCTGAAGTTTGCCAATTTCTTCAGGGGTCGCTGCCGGCCTGGGTGGGAGTACGAATAGGGTTGCTGAATCTCAGACTGTCTGCAACAGACTACCAACAGTAGGAAGACGAGGCTGCCCCGACCGTTCCCGAACTCTGAATCAGTTGCCGTTGGAACCGTTGGAACCGTGGGTAAGTCCTCTTTACAGAAGAACAAACGGAGATGCTAAAAGATGCCAGTGAAGATCAGAGGACTGAGAAAAGTGAGAAGTGGTTGATGTAGATAGTGGGAAGCAGAGTCAAACACCTGAGGAAGAAAATTGGTAACTTCTGCTGCAGGATGCCAAACGGAGTTCCGCTTCTTGATTCTGAAAGTAGACAGGGAGAGGAAGAACTTTGCAGAAGATCTTGTGGCCTGATTTCTTCGGGGTTTGTCGTGGTGAAGCTTTCTCTCCGGCTCAGGATCTCTACAGAGCCAACTCTGCGCAGTCGTGGGAGAATGGACCTCCTGTGCAGCTCGGTGCTCCGATGGGGACGAAATCACTGCCGTTGCGAAGAGGACAGACAGACGCTTCTATGGACTCCTCTTGGACCTTCAAATTCGCAAGGGTGTGGTCGTGGTGGCCGCTGCAAGCTGCAGGTTCATCTGCAACTTCTGGACCGTGAGCTGCAGCTTGAGTATAGCTTCCAAATGTCCTATAAGAAGAAGGGGAAGCAAGGACTATAGGGTGAAGGGGAGGTAGGGAATGGTAGTGGGAGCATGTGGGAGGGTTGGAAGGGTGCTAATGAAGTTAGGAAGATGGTGGAATGGGGGAGAGGGCGCAGGTTTCAGCAGGGATGCATGAAGTGAAGATGCAAATGGGTGAAGGGGAGTGGAGGACAAGGGGCGACCTAGCCTTATGGGGGGGGAAGAAGGGGGCGACCAAAACACTTGGAGGGAAGGAGATTTCAAATTCAAAGTGGCTTTGGAAGTTGGGAGATGGTGTGGGGAAGAGGAGTGATTGTGTTGGAATGGGGAAGATTTGGTTGGAATGGGGAAAATGGTGTTGGAATGGGGAGAGCTCTACCTTGGAACTAGGGGGGAAGTAAATGGGGTGTGGGGAAGTGGAGGGGCCTTAATGGAGGTAGGTGGGG
The DNA here is from genome assembly GCA_022559845.1 of Amorphophallus konjac. NCBI lineage: Eukaryota > Viridiplantae > Streptophyta > Magnoliopsida > Alismatales > Araceae > Amorphophallus > Amorphophallus konjac. The sequence continues at coordinate 130,676,436 of CM040119.1, forward strand.
GGTTGGAGGTGGTTGGGAGGAGGAGGAGAGAGGAAAGGGGCGAACCCCTTAGTGAGGAGAGAGAAAGAGAGAGAAGAGGGGGGGTAGGGAATCTCTCACCCTAGGGCTTCTCACCCAATTGGATTCACTCCACTAAACTAAGCTTTGAACTCTCAAATGGCATTTTCATTGATTGATTCATTACCTTCAAATGAAGGAAATGGGGCCCTATATATAGGAAACCCACATTTTACAATAAGTCCCTTACAAAAGACTCAATAACAAATAACCGAAGGGGTAGGGGGGTCTTGGGCCAAGCCCAAAGAATTGGGCCCAATAGCACATTACACAATCTAATGACAATCAAACTTAGGAAAATAAATGCAAGACCTAGGGACATGACTCAAATGAAATGAAAATTACATCAAAATGACTCAAATAGATAGCACAAAAGGGATAATTGGGCCTTTATAGAGAGAGGCCCGAACTCAAACGATGCCGGAGTGTGAAGAAGACCCAAGCCAAAGGGAGTTGTGGATGATGCCTCCATCATCTCATGTTCATTTTGGTACGTTCTTACCTTGGTTTTGTTGCTATGAAACTGTTGTTTGAACTTGACATTATTGGCCTACATCTATATTTCTCGTGGAAGTAGCTTTATTAATAACTTGAAGATGCAAGAGCGGACACGGATAGTGTCCAAGAGACCCACGCTAGCCCCCTCGGCAGATGGCCAGAAACATGCTATAAACCGTGGGGTATGATGAATACTGGCGTCACATTATGCTGGGAGTACTTTTTTTTATAAATGGGTGAAATCCACGACGCAATCTTATGAAATTACTTGCCTGCTTGTTACATGACTTTCTAGTGCATAGCCTTTATCACGGTTATGGAAGTACATTCTTGTTACATGAAAGTACATTCCCGTTATTGAAAGGTCTTGTTATCATCTTGCTTGATCATGCTCTTATACATACTTGAATTCTCATATCTCTATAGTTCTTGTTACATGTTGGTACCTTGGTTTTATGGCATTTTCTTTTATCTTACCTTCTAGAGCCAAAATGTAGCACCCCCGATAAATACCCTTGAGTAAATTCAAAACTTCTCCTTAAAAGAAATCATACATTAAGGTCTTACATAAGGAACCCAACCTCATAAGGACTATAACATAAATATACAAGCCAACCTTACTTTATGCCATAAAAGAATCATGAGGGCTTTATGTAAAGAGCCAAACCTTAGGGGGCTAGTATATAAAATTACAACCCATTACTTTATGCATACGTAATCTACTCTTCTTTAAAGAATTCTAGGCTTTGCTTAAAGAATTAAACCATAGGGGGACTAGCATACAAATGTGCAATCCAACTTTATGCACATGGGTAGTAAGAATCTTACATGGAAGGTCTTGTACAAAGAAACAAACCATGAGAGGGTTATTATATAAATGTACAAGATAACTTTAAACACATGGGCCATGGGTTGTACGTAAGTGGTTTCCACCTTTTCCAACTTCCAAATTGAAGACCCCTTACCAGGGCACCAATTTCAATATTGAAGACCATGTATGGAGGCACCATTTTCAATAGGACCCCTTCCCATTATAATATTAATATATATATGTACATCTTGAATGCTAACACGTGAATGTGGCAAGATTGTCTAAAAAATTAACGCCCTCTTGCAAGGGCGTCATTTTCATGAATAATGCCACCTAGAATAATGACACCCTCATGCAAGGCGTCATTTACGTGAATAGTACCACCTAGATTAATGAACGCCCCCTTACAAGGGCGTCATTTAAACCTATGTTTCTAGAAGGTTGAGACACGAACAACCTCATTTTAGCTGGCAAACCCCATGCCTACTCAACAGGACCCGCAAGGCATTAAACCAATGTCTTACAATTCTTTATAACTAATCCCTCCGTAGCACTGACAGAGGCTATTGCCGCCATCAGTGCTGAAGGAGCGTCTTCTTCCCGAGTCTACGTCCTGCTGCGATCCTACTGCAGCTTCCTTATTCTGAACCTCGTATCACACGTCAAAAGGTAGGTGTTCTCAAATCCTTGCCTAACTAGTAGCTAAATAGGTTAACTTATGCATGCTTAGAGTTAGATTAACTCATCATCCATGCTATATATATATATATATATATATATTACCTGGCTTTACCGTGATCAAGAAATAATACCATGCTATACATATTTTAATAACGTGTTACACCTGTCGCATATGAATCTATACATACTGTTACCATGATCTTTATGAGTTTAAACTTAGTTTGTTAGCATGATTTCATGAGTTTTTGAACATATTTTATCACATTAGTTTTACAGTCTTAATAACCATGTCTTAAACCTTAATATATAGCCTCTGTTACACAGAATACGTTCATGTTTTAAAACCCGGAGGGTCCCAGCTCTCTGGTAAATGGCACCCCTGACTAGGGCGCCAATTACAGAATTGAAGACTCCGCGAGGAGTCGTCAATTAAATGAAGACACCTCACATGTCGTCATTTCAAATTTCTGTAATTTCCTATAATTGATAATTCAACACATTCAAAAAGCCATAACTATCGAACTAAAGCATGAAAAATTCACATGAACATGTTTCTGGAATCCTGACATTTATCTCAACATACTCGTACCTTTACTTCTTGATTCGGAGCATTTTGATACTAATGAATAGTGCACACTCACCTGTAAATGGCGCCCCCGACTAGGGTGCCAATTACATAATTGAAGACTCCGTGAGGAGTCGTTAATTAAATGAAGACTTGTGCAATGACGTCAATTCCATTTTTTGGAATTTACAGAAATCAAGTAATCAACGCATTCAAAAATCTATAACTAATAAACTGAACCATGAAAATTTTGCCTGAATATACTTCTGTGACCCTAAGATTTTTCTCCACCTGACCATGTCTTCGGATTCTGATTCGGAGAAACTTTGGAAAAATGAATAGTTGCTTGTATCACAGAGTGTACCATTCTGATACAAAGCACAACCCACTTGAAAAATAACTCAATTGGTGACCCTATGCAGTGTCATCAATTAGTTGAACCTGTACTTAAATTGAAGACACTCCGGAGAGTCTTCAATTAAATGAAGACTACTCACAGAGTCTTCAATTCGTTAAATAGCGGCAGCCAGCAAGTCTTCAATTAATTGAAGACTGCTTGTAGGGGCACCAATTCTTTAATTATATATATATATATTCAAAAAAAAAAGTCTCTACAATTGGTGCCCCAAGCCAAGGCGCCAATTACTAAATTGACTGCGGCCAAGTCGTCTTCAATAAAATGAAGACTCCCAGGAGGGCGCCAATTTGATATATATTTATATATATAATTCTAAAAATTAAAAATTTGAAAGATTGGCAAACCTCCAGATGCCAACTCATTGATTACAACTTTTGATATTGATCTGTCTCGTGATTTGTGCGAACACAACCCTAATCCATGATCCTATATATCCTGAGTTCTTGAACTCCATTCCATGAAAATCTACTCTGTATATCCTACATGGTCAAACCTTGAACCTCTTAAACTACCATTTGGGAGTGTTGGAGCTAAGTGCCATGCAGGGCAAAGTGCTACGTTGTGGGAGCCACCTCTTGAGACCGTACGGCGCAAAGCGCTACACGACGGGAGCCACCTCTTGAGCCTGTAGGGGCCACCTCCAGAGTCCTCCATAACCAAATGACTAGTTAATCTCGTCTGTAATACTACGTTTCTTAATTCTTGAAATTCCATATTGGCTATAAACGAGAGTGGATGTCAAAGGTAATACACGAAATACTGTGCATATAGGGCCCTGTCTGGTCCTGGAAGGAGCACCCGAAGGTACTTGTGTCTATGGGAGTTTATTGACCACGGTGTTTAGCATTGCACTGAAGTACTTGCTTGACTTGAGAAACTCCACCCCTACTCTCTCTTTTACTTACTTGTGTGGCCCGGAACGGGCAATACTTGGCTTGTGGCCCGAGAAAGGGCAAAATACTTGATTGATTGAAATAGCCAATTCTACTGATACGTACTTGACATCACTTGCTTGAATTAAATTTTTACTTACTCGTACTTGAGATATACTTGTACATGAGTTCATTCGCATACTTGCGTTCATACTTGTACACGAATCCCTACTTGCCCCGAAGTGGCATTTACATCTGTAAATTCTTGAAATACTGCTTGTCAAATACTTGAAATATTGATATACTCTCTTTATACAGTTCTTGATCTCTTATTGTTCATCATACCTATATTTATCTGTATACCTGATTTTCTTATACGTACATCATGCATAGCCATACTAATAATACATGCAAATTGTAAATCACGTAAAGATTACTTGAATTTGAGATGTAATTCCTACTAAGCGATTCGCTCATCTAGTTGCTTCCTAACATTTTCAGGTGATTCGGATAGCGACAAGAATGGGGTTGAGACCGAGTGAAGAGTGCTAGAACGCCAGTCACCTATCATTAGCTAGTCGTGTCCTTGAATTTTATTTGAATCCTACTTTGTACTCCAGTATGTCAGTTTACTTGTCCAAACCATGTTAAGGCACTTAGCCTAGTGTTGTCTTTTTAAATTTGGAATTTGTCATGGACTATCTTTAATTCCTTTGGTTAATCAAATAAACATCACTTGGACTATTGGGATTATTAGGATTTATTAGTCTTTTGCGCACTCCGTAATTATGTATGGCAAAAATCTTATTACTCTAATGACACGATCTATATAGACGCGTCACACATCCGAGTATCTTCCACGCTCGAGACGTGACAGTCTTCGTGGTATCAGAGCCTAGATTTTAAAACCTAGAAAAATAAGAAGGAATAAACGGTTAGAAATTGAAATCTAGGTAAAAACTTGAGTCTAAGGATAGCTATACCTTACCCGTGAGATGGATAGAGCCATGGGTTAAGTTCTATAATGACTTTTGACCTTATAAGAAAACCCAATCTTTATCATACTTAAACTCTTTTATAAGATCATGGCTGTGGAAAGAGCAGAATGGTGCGAGATGCAGCGCACCATGCAGGGCCTTACACAGGCACTACAGCAAGTTGCCCAAGGCGGAGCAAACCGTGGAGCGGGTGATCTCCACAGGAGTTTCCGTAACATGAACCCACCGAGGTTCACGGGCTCATCCAACCCCAAGGATGCTGAGAATTGGCTAAAGGAGATGGAACGAATCTTCCATGTAATGCAATGCGCGGACGAGGAGAAGGTTTTACTGGTCATATTCCAACTGGAGCGGGACGCTTGATGTTGGTGGGAATCCATAGAAGCAACACTGCCAGAATACCATGTCACATGGGATGAATTCACGGAGCATTTCAACAACAAGTACTTCTCCGACCATATCCAGGAGAAGAAGGCCGCGGAATTCACCGTTCTAAAACAACGGGGCATGAAAGTGGCCGAATATGAGGCCCAGTTTTCAAGATTGTCAAAGTATGCACCTCACTTGGTGTGTACGGAAAAGATTAAGGCGACAAGGTTCCTCAACGGGCTTCGGCCCCGTTATATTACACAACTTGCACCGATGGACATCCAAGCCTATTCGAAGATAGTTCGGCATGCCCAACTGCTAGAAGACGCCACCGAATTATCCGAGGAAGAGACAAGAAGGAACCCATCACAAGAGCAGGAAAATTCAAACAATCATTTAACAAGAAAAGGTTCTTCATGGGAGGGGAGCCCTCCAAGGCAAAGAAGTTCCAGAAGAATGATAGGCCATTCTCCACCGCCACACCCTCAAAGGAAATTTGTAAGTATTGTGATAAAGCTGGCCAAAAGACCGAGGAATGCTGGAGGAAGTTAGGCGCTTGTCTTCGATGCGGGAACCGAGAGCATCGAATCCCAGACTGCCCACTGATGAAGGATCAAGACACCAAAGACGAGAAGCGTCCGGTAAATAAACAAGGCCGTCTACAAGCCCTCCGAGAGACGGAACCCACAGAAGGCAGAATTGTGGAAGGTACTCTCACTATTTGTTTAAAAACTGCTCAAGTTTTATTTGATACCGGAGCAACTCATTCATTCGTTTCCAAGAACTTTGCTGCTTCAGTTTCTAAGAAACATGAACTGTTAGATTTGGTCATATCTACACCTCTTGGGAATGAGTCTGATATCACTTATCACTATCCAAATTATGAAGTGATGATTAAGGGAAGCAACTTACCTGCTGACCTGATATGCCTAGATATGAAGGGTTATGATGTCATACTAGGTGTCGACTGGCTATCCACATACCAAGTAACTATAGATTGCCAGCATGGCAAGGTAACATTCGTGGATTTCCCAGAGCTAGTGTACAATAGCCCTCGGAGTAAATCACTTCTTATATCAGCACTCCGAGTTGGAAAGCTTATGGATAAGGGATGTATGGCTTTCATAGCATTCGTGACTACCACGGAAGTTGAGAAGGTTAAACTTGAAGACATCTGTGTAATTCGGGATTTTCCTGATATTTTTCCAGAAGATTTACCCGACTTACCCCCGGAAAGGGAAGTGTCGTTCACAATCGACTGTGTCCCTAGTGCTGGTCCTGTTTCCAAGGCACCATACATAATGTCCCATGCTGAGCTGAAAGAACTAAAAGAGCAACTAATGGAGTTATTGAAAAAGGGCTTCATCAGGCCGAGTACTTCCCCTTGAGGGGCACCCGTACTGTTCGTCAAAAAGAAGGACGGATCGATGAGACTATGCATCGATTATCGACTGCTAAATCACCTTACAATCAAGAATAAATACCCGCTGCCGAGGATTGATGAGCTGTTCGATCAGTTATCGGGAGCTTCATATTTCTCCAAGATTGATCTTCGTTCTGGTTACCACCAATTGAAGATCAAAGAAGAATACATTCATAAAACTGCATTTCGAAGCAGGTATGGGCATTACGAATTTACTGTTATGCCTATCGGACTAACAAATGCCCCCGCAATTTTTTGTAGTTAATGAACAGCATATTCAGGCCCTACTTAGACCAATTCATTGTGATCTTTATTGATGATATTCTGATCTATTCCAAGACCGAAGAGGATCATGAAGAACTGTTGGGTCCCGAACCACCTTAAAAATCCCCGTGTCTCATGGTTTGAATTGTGTGATTGTGTTCACTTCAATGTTATTTGTTAATGCAATCGTGTGAGCTCGGCGAGATTGAGTGAATTTTGTTTAAATCTGTTTAGATTAAATTCCTCAATCTTAACAATCTTATTAATTCCGCTGTGCGCTTGTTTGTGATTTTTATTGAACATATTTTTTAGTAGAAGGATCTATTCACCCCCCACTCTAGATCCGTGTTCCTGCACTACGGGACCCAACGATTGGTATCGGAGCGAGGCTATGTTGTCCCTAGATCTTGCGATCTATAGAGTGATCCTAGTGCATTCTACAATCATGAATTTTTCTGAACATATCACAATGAATTGTTTGCCAATCCTCACTGGTTCGATTTTTAATTCATGGCTAAGCAAACTGTGTGTGGTGATCAATTCTATTAATCCTAGTCTTTGGAAATTGATTTTTCATGGTCCACACATATTACCTCTAGATGAGACCAAGTGGTCTAATCAGGATAAAATGATACATCATGATAATGTTACTGCTTTTAGTTTATTGAAAGCTTCTATAAGTACTAACAAGTATCCATTTGTATCTTCTTGTAGGACGGCAAAGGAGCTTATGGACCGATTGATCAAAGCTCAAGAGAAGGAAAGGCAAAAATGTCTCATGGCCGATGATGCTGATCAACAAAGTGACAAAAATACAGAAGAGGTAAATTCAAATTCTGAAGAATTTACTCTTGATGATCTTGTTGATGCTTATGATGAGTTGGAAAAGTAATATAAGAAAATCAAGTCAGAAAATAGAAAATTGAAAAAGAAATCTGAAAACATGCTCCATGAAAATGGATCTTGTGATAAGTGTTCTGAGCTTGATAACTTGAATGAACTTTTAGAGCATGATGTTGAATGTCACAAAGAAACCATTACTTGTTTGAGAAATGAAAATGTTGCCCTCAAGAACAAAATCGATAAATTGGAGAAAACTGAAAAAGATCTAAGAAACAAAATGGAATCAAACTCAATTGATCAGGATATTTGTAATGAATTGATTATGAATGATAAACTTGCAAATGAAAATGAAGAACTTAAAAAAGAAAATAGTGCAATATTGATTCAGACATCTCTAGTTGAAGGCAGCATGAAGTTTCTTGAAAAAGAAAATACTTTGTTAAAATCTGAAAATGAAAAACTGAAATATCTAAATACAACCATGTCTAAAAAATTACTTACTTTTGAAAAGGGAAAAAGTTTGGTTGTTGATGATTGTGAAAAGATGCATGTGTTAGAACAAATGATGCAGAGCTACAAAACCATCAATGTCAATTGAATGAAAAAGTCATTTCTTATGATAATGAGATCGTTTCCTATGAATTGCATATTTCATCACTTGAAAAGGAAATTCTTGATATGAATGCTTCTTTGTGTAAGTTTGTGAATGGGGAAGAAAATCTGAACAAGATTTTGGGGACCAAGGTAAATTTTCAAAGAGAAGGTCTTGGGTATGAACCCATCAAAAAGAAAGCCTTTAGGCTAAAGACTCAAACATCTTTTATGCATGCTTCATGTTCCTCAAATATGTCAAATGCTTCTTGTGTTGAGAAATCAAATCCCAAGGCTCAGGCTCAACCCATGAGCAATAGGATTCATGCTCACAAAAGTCACAAAAACCATGCTCCAAAATCAACAAATGATAATTGTCATTATTGTGGTAAGCATGGTCATTTGATGAATGATTGTTTCGTTATGAAATCGGATGATTTGAAAGCATGTAAAAATGAACTTATTTCCAAAAGAAAAAGGGATGCTTATTTTAAATGTGAAAAGGTAGGACACCGTGTGTCACAGTGTTGGCAAGTAAATAAAAGAAAGAATTTCAAAGTCAAAAACAATTATACTTTTGCCAACCCATAGAAATTTCATACTCATCCTGTTGTGAGGAAGAGAAATTTTCATGCTAATAATGATAACATTCATGCTAAATCACAGAAATTTGACTATCATGTTTATAAGAATTTTGTGAAGTCTTCGAAATATTGCCATTACTGTGGAAAGGTTGGGCATACTATGCATGATTGTGATTTGATGAATTTTGATGATATGTTTTCCCAAAGAATGTGGAAGGCACCCATTAGAGGTGCAACTAACCATCCGGGACCCAAGAAGATTTGGGTACCCAAAACTATTGAATGAGAATTTTTGTTGCAGGATTGCCTTGAGGCTAAGAGTTGATGAAGATTACAGCAAACGGAATAAAGTGGAGAATTCAAAAATGTCAATAAAGGTAACTCAATGCAAAGGTGAGAAAACAAATTATTTGGCTAAAGCTCTATGGGCTTGATGCCAGTGCCATCTCTTGACAGACAGTGAATTTGAAATTGTTATACAATGCCCATGTGTTTGCTAAACCCCCGATGTCATATGGGAATGCATTGTACTTTTCTGATCATCGTTTCAATGACTACATGGTATATAAAATGGTGACATGTGGAAGGGCAGGTCAAGTCTGTCTGAAAGCTATCACCATGTGTGAGAATGTGCCTCCGCCCGGTACCATGAATCATTTATGCATATGGCATCAAACTTAAATGAATTTTTTGAAATCATGCATTGATTATGGGGGAGTCTTGCAAGCTGAAAATTTTGAGATTGATGTTTTTCCATTCTCTCAATATGATGATGTTATTCTGTGGCTGAACATTTTGAGGATGGAATTTGATCAATGTTCCATGGTCTTTCCCAATGTGCTACTCATCCTTTTTTTTGGATAAAAGTAAAAATATTTTCAAAGAAAAGTTCACATGTGATGATTTTAATGTTTTGAATGAATTTTCTGAATTCTCCTTTCAAAATAAAATTGTGTTCTCATAATTTTTTTTAAAAAAATATTTCTACATGTCTTACATTAGTTGCATTTAGAGTTGTCATGTGAAATCTGAAATCTTGCATCACATTACATATTTGCATATCACTTTTTGCATATCATTCACATAGTGTTGTTGGAAGATGAAGCTCATCGTGTGTCTTGTTGCACAATTGGCATTTTCAGCATGCATATAGTGCATATTTTGAAATACATCATTTTGAACATTTCATGTTGCATAAATGCTAAAATGAATACTTCCAACAATGGTATCTTATCTTTGGGACCAACATTTCAAGAACTGAAATTGCATATCTTTGCATTCTGCACTACATATATGCATATCTCTATTGTATGTTTGCATGTTAATATATGCTAAAACCCCTTCCTTTGAAACTTCTAAGACCAAATACTCCATTGATAAATAATGTTGCATCTGAGTCTTAATAAATGTGCTTCATGTCAAACTCTCAGGGGGAGCATTTTATGCTTATTGCATTTACATAGGGGGAGCTGCACTATCTTGTTTTAAGTTAAATTTTCTCTATACATGTTAAATCAAATTCGCACACTTCATGCACTAATGTGAAATTGAGTGTTATTCATAAGGATATAAGAATTTCATTTCAACACTCTAAAATAATCAAACTTGCTGCATGAATGATAAAGAGACAGTTGAGGAAAAAGTTGCCTGCCTCCACATATAAAAAATAGATGAAATGAAAGGCAGAGCAATGCTAAGTCTCACTGAGTAAATTGGGCACATGTCACCTGAGACGTGATGTGGTTCATTTTTGAAAAGTGTTGACTAAAGTATCTCTGTTAAAATGAGGTGAAATGGTTCAGTATTCTGAGTAATCGGGGATTCTGGCATGAGCTACATATGTCTCCTCGCATAAAAAGGAATCATTTGAACCTGATCATTCTTAGAAAAATTTAGATTGTCAATGTGAGAATTTCTAATGATATATTTGACTGAGGCAGAGCGAAGCCTCCAATACGCTACTCTCTAGATTGAAATGTGCAATTACTATGGTGTTTAATTGAAAATCTGGTTATCCATATGGCTAGAATTCATTCTCATGTTACTCACTTACACATGATAATTTGATTTGATATGTACTCTAAAAATTTGATTAACTGCATGACCTGCTGTACGTCTTCTCCTATCTATCTGCACACTCCTCAATGTGTAACTATGAGCACTTTGATCTTAATGACTCACCTGCACTTTTTGTACACCTGTCCCTTCAATCTAACTAAGATGGGGGAGTTATGTTGCATGTATATATATATGCTTGCCTGTGTTCAATCATATTGGATCATTTTCCTTGCATTCTGCATGTCCATATTGTCTACACTTGCATTTCAATGTTGTGAACTTAGTTCATACATATTGTGCATATTATTTCTCTTCGTCACCTCATTCACCCCATTATCTGCAGGTTTTTATCTATAAACAAAACAAAACAAAACAATTGGTATAAAAAAAAAATTTGCTGTCATCATGGATTCCCCATCATGATCCTCATTTCTGATTATGTCAAAGGGGGAGAGAGAGCTTTAAAAGAGAGCTTTACAGTATAATATTTTGTCATCATCAAAATGGGGGAGATTGTTATGTATGTGATTTTGATGATTACAAAATGACTTTGTTGCTTGGCCTTGCTTGGCCTTGTGTTTTATTGATACTTCATGTCTCATGTGCTTGAATCCTTATTGTTCTCTTGGTATGGGATCATGTTCTAGAATGAGAATGAATTTGTGAAACATGCTTGATAGAATGCATATGCCTTGTAGTCAATGAGAATTCATGATAGAACACGTTTGCATGATTGAACACATGAATGAGTCTTTATGCTCACTTGAATGCCCGTTATGCTCATTTCAATATAGTGTGCTAATCTTCTTGCATTACAGGAACGAGTCATGATGGACATCATCTTGTTGTCCACCATTCAGAACTTGTGTTAATTACATCTCCATTCTTCAAAGAACCATTGGTAAGGCTTTGCAATTCACATATCTTCAGTTAAGTGAATTTTGGGTAAGAAAGCCACAGTGTGTTGACCCAGAGTACTTGTGCATAGATATACATGATGTGGTTTCATGTACCTCCTACATGAGTCATTAAGGTTTGAGGATGTATGATTCATGCATTTTCTACATGAAGCTTTTAAGCTTGTATTGTACTTGAAATATTCATACAAGACTTCATGAGATTTGGTTATATATTACTCATACATTGCATGAATGCTTAGTCTTGTGAACTCTGCACTAAAAGCTTGATTTATTGACTTAATGTGTGAAAGAATTGTATGAACTTGGCTCTTATGAAGATGGCTTCAATTAGGTCCCAATCAATGAGATTATGTTCATTGAACACACCTTTCTATTAGAATGGTATCATTCATGAGGTCATAAGGGTTTCAATGTGTGGATGCATTTGTGATGTCGTATGATTCCTCATACCTATGTGATTGCACATCATACGATCATGTCATTGGTCTTGAGCTATATATTTGCTTCTTACATGTGTAAATGAATATCCCTCATTTGATGCCATTTGATGTTGAGCATCTAGTAGATACAAGAATGCTAGTTGAAAGTTTGAGCTTTCCTTGACAATATATTTGATTGAATGATAGATTTATGCATATCATTTCAAAACCTTGTCATTTGGTCAAATATATTTTTGTTAATTGATATGAGAAGCAAAATGCATGTTTGAATAGGTTTAATGATGTATTTTATTGTAAACATGTTCATAGTATTAATGCTTGATGCAAAGATTTTGATTTTCAACTAACCTCTTGCTTTATCATATTTTTCAGGATGAAAAATCATGGTTGATCTTCATGGGATTATGGTAATATTTAATCAATTGTTTCCCATTGATTTGATGGAGGTTTTAGTTATTTTTCAGACCCAAACAAGAAGGGGTCGACCCATAGGGTCGACCCTTTGAGGCTTTGTCCAAAACAGAACCTATTTTATGCACCCTACCTGAAAGGGTCGACCCCTGTAAACTAGAACCAAAACTTGGTTCTGTTTTGGGTTCTGTTAGCCCGAGGGTCGACCCCTGTAAAATAGAACATGAAAATGGTTCTGTTGGAGTCTATTTTCCCGAGGGTCGACCCTTTCCGGTACGGGGCGGCACCGTCAAAAATGACATTCGTAAAAGCACGCCAAAAGTCCTCTAACTCCGGTCCTAAAGCCCCATATCACTCCATGACTTGTGGATCTTGTCCCAGGGCTGTCTTTTGACTGTCCTAGAGGCATAAATACATGTTGTTGGGTTGTAAACCGAGTTGAACCCTAATGTTCATTCGTTCTTTCTGGTAGGTTAAAAAAGGGGGGAAAACGAGGTGAAGCTCTTGCAAGGTCGATATCATCTACATCCGTGACGATCTTGAGCTTGTGGTAGAAGAAGAAAAGAAGCGTCTTGAGGAGAGGAACGAGATGATGCTAGGATCGTGATCATTCGACTCCGAACCGAGAAGAGCCGGATCGTTTTGTGAAGGGGAAGCTTTGCATTTCATATATGCTCTTTGGTTCTATCTTTAGATGTTGCTTTGGGCTGATTGTATCCATATCTGAGCTTTCTACACATTTCTAATCGAATATTCTTGTTTGAGATTAGCTTAAAGCTTGGGCTTATTATTTCTATTTATTCTTTCAAGTGAAGAAGAAAATGGAAGAAGGAAAAAGGGAGCATCACAAGGAGAGGAAGAAGATGATGTTGAAATCGTGAACATCCATCAACAAATCAAGGAGAATCAGATTTTATTGAAAAATGGGGAGCTTTATTCTTGATGCATCTTTCTAGTTTCCATCTACAGAATCTGCTTGGGGGTCATAGCATATGTTTGTCTTCGCTTCATATACAACTACAAGAATACTTTGTGTGGGTGTTCGGAGAAAGGATTCTCCGAGTGTTTGTGTTGACGTGTGTGCATCAATTTGTGCGGAGTATATCTGCGTGTGTGCTTGGACGTACTTTGGGGTGTGTTCCCCGTGTGTGTTTGGGAGTTTACTCCCATGTGGTTGTATAGGCATCAGCCTACCCGTGTGTGTTTGGGAGTTTACTCTCGTGTGGTTGTGTAGGCATCGGCCTACCCGTGTGTGTTGGAGCTTGGCTCCGTGTGTGTGTGGGGATTTATCCCCGGGCTATTTTTATAGCAGTGAAGTCTCACCGGTTTGGTGAGGGGTGGACGTAGGGAGCCCGTCGTGGTCCCGAACCACCTTAAAAATCCCCGTGTCTCATGGTTTGAATTGTGTGATTGTGTTCACTTCAATGTTATTTGTTTATGCAATCGTGTGAGCTCGACGAGATTGAGTGAATTTTGTTTAAATCTATTTAGATTAAATTTCTCAATCTTAACAATCTTATTAATTCCGTTGTACGCTTGTTTGTGATTTTTATTGGACATAGTTTTTAGTAGAAAGATCTATTCACCCCCCCCCCTCTAGATCCGTGTTCCTGCACTACGGGACCCAACAAGAACATCTCAAGAAGGCACTACAGATATTAAGGGAAAACAAGCTATATGCCAAATTCAGCAAATGCGAGTTCTGGCTCGAGGAAGTATCCTTCTTAGGCCATATCATTTCGAAGAACGGAATTGCTGTTGACCCATCAAAGGTTGAAGCCGTGAAGAACTGGTAACGACTCACAAATGCAACGAAAATTCGAAGCTTCTTGGGTCTAGCTTGTTACTACCGACGTTTCATCAAGGACTTCTCCAAGATTACTGTTCCTCTGACCAGGTTAACCCGCAAGGAAGTGCCTTATGAGTGGAATGAAGACTGTGAAAAGAGTTTTCAAGCTTTAAAGGATCTCTTGACCACTGATCCTGTCTTATCATTACCAATTTGAGGAGAAAAATACGAGGCATATACCGATGCTTCGGGTATTGGCCTCGGATGTGTATTGATGCAGAATGGAAGAGTCATTGCATGGTAGCATCCTGTATTTTTATTATAATAAATTTCATATAAGTTAATTATTTATTGGCTCAACTTCTAATGAAGTTATTAAAAATCTAGAAAAATATGTATCTAGTGTAAAATTGAATTTGTAATAACTTTATCTTTAGGTAGGAGCCCAAAATAAAATTCGTGAAGACCCAATTTCATGTTTTAGCAATTTTTGGCGGGTTTAGAAGACCTAGTTTAACCATCACAATTTGGGTCCAATTTAAGCCCATTTGCACTAAAATTCGAGGCAAACCCTAGCCCATTGACAGGTCCTTATTTTCTCTTCGAAAACCCTAAGTCTAGATGCTTCTACTGGCGGCGGCGGCGGTAGATTAGAACCCCATTCGAGATTTTCGCCGGAGTTTCTTCATTGGACTCTTCAACCAAATTCGATCGCTAGGAGTCCCTATAGGTGCTATTTATTGAGGGCTTTCGACGCTCTAGAACCCTATTTGCACCAGCAGCGGGTGGCGTAGCTGATCGTGATCGGACGGGAGAGAATTTGGGCATTCTAGGAGCGGTACCTAGGGTTTCGGCGACCCTTCCTTTCGTCTTTCTTTCCTTCAAGCAAAGGTAGGTGTCTCTCAGGCCAAACGAAAATCTAATGATACCATCTTGTTCGTCTGCATGAGCTCTTTCTTTTGATACCTAATTGCCTTATTTTCGTACACCATGCTGTTCTAATTTCATGTTTTACTCCGAGGTATACAAAAAAGGGTAACTTTGATGTTAACTAGTCTAATGTTGAAATTAATCATTTTAGGTCTTAATAAAAGCAAGCTATCTTGTACAATTTTTAATGCTCTTTCGAATGGTGGTATTTTCCCTAAATTCTGTTCACTCTATCGTGAGAAATCGAAGTTTTATCGTGGCATGTCGAGGTTCGCCGTTGGCGGGACTCGGATTGATTTGACGACCCTTTCAGTGACCGTTACAACTCTAACGGTCGCATGATAAACCGTCACCATGGTGTAACGGCCCCATGATAGACCGTCACGTGCCCTGTATTTTTAAAATTTATAAGATTTATATTTAATTATTTCTGTTGTGTAACGCCCCTACGATAGACCGTTACATGCTTGTAACGCCCCTTATATGGACCGCCACGTTCTTATGGCAGGGTGTTTTAAACTCTAATTCATGTGTTTTGAACCAGGAACTTGCTATGTTTTAGTATGACATCTTGATCTGTAAGAACGCAGAACGTGATGATAATCTAGTATCATGATCATAAACATTAAATTTTTATTCTCTACATGAAAGTTGTTAGATAATCCTAAGATGAATGATCATATGGAATTTTATAAAAACCCTTAATACTTGTATAAATTCTGATCATGCTAGATGTATATTGGTCTTGGCATTTTTGTTTTACAGTCATTCCACTCCGGTGGGATTGACTGACCGCACCGTCTTGGTTTTTCGTGTTTGTTTAAGCCTCAATTCTTGTAATAGATGGGACTCTCCGCCGGATATTCCTTCCATCAGACTAGGACCACTATTATGAGACCTCCGTAAGACCCCGTGATCTTGGGATTCCCACCAGGACGCCAGGCAGGTTGTACCCCAAAGACCTGAACCCATGAACGTGGTTTGAATCGTGTATTGGGCCAGTCCAAACTGGACTGATCTGTGAACTGTAACGGCCCAAGGTTGGACCGTCACGTCACTGTAACGGATTAAGGTCAGACCGTCACGTTCCTGTAGCGGCCCAGTTATCGACCGCCACAGGTAAGATATTTCATACGTTTCCCTTGTTTTATTATCATGTAGCAGTCATCAAGGTTGGCCTTTAACTGTGAAATCGTGCGTGATCCATGTTTGCATCCTTGTCTTTCTACCTAATGTTCATTCCAACGATGTTGGAATTTCTCTCAATCTTAGAAGTAAGTTTGTGTGCTAAAACCTTGGAACTCTTGGCCATTTAATGTGATGAATGTCTAGACTAGGATCTATGATCCAACCCTTCAATGCCAATGCATCATAAAGGGCCCGGTCTGGTCCTGGGGGGAGCGCTCGAAAGTACTTGTGTCCCGGGGAGTTTGGAATGACAAGGTGTGGCATTGCACCGAAGTGTATGACTAGCATGATTGGTGTGAGACATTCCACTTTTACTCATTTACTTGACATTCCTGTGTTACATGCGTGCTTGTTATGGCCAATTCCATATATCATTTTCGTGCAATTTTCATGAATAGTTCTTGCTATACTTGCTATACTCTTTACTTGAAAGTTCATATTCTTTTTATATCTATCTTTTGTCATTATTTATCATTACTTTCGTTGCAACGTTATTCCTAATTGAATGGTTAATTACTTTAATTATGCCTGATGATAGACATATAAAATCCTACTGAGCTTTGCTCACCCCTACTTTCCAATCCTTTTCAGGTAGTTCGGATGAGGACGTGCGCTCCGATGGGGACGGGAACGAGTGATTCCAGGAGCGAGCCATTTAGAATGATGTTCAAGTCAAGATTTTATTAGTTGTTGAGTTGTTATCTAGAGTTGATGTATTTTCCGTTAATAAGTTAGAAGTCCGCAAGGAGTCGGGTGTAATTAAATACTCTCTTATTATTATTAATAAACATGGGTTAATTATTTTTCTTTATTATTAGCTTGGTGGTTTAGTCTCTTGTGGCAATGTATGCTCTGATTGACATGAATGATATAAACTGCTACGTTCCGATTTTTTGCGTCGGGGCGTGAAAGTTTTTGTGGTATCAGAGCGTAGATTTTCTTTAGACCCTAGGTTGCTAGTAGTGTTATAGAACCTTTAACATTAGTAAAGTCAGAATCTGACCCAGTGAGTTGGGTAGAGACTTGGGCTAAGATTAATTAATTAACTATAAGAAGATAGATTCAATAGAACATTCTAAATCACTTCTTTTATGTTGTAGGAATTTCCTGTGATGGCGGCAGAACATGCTCAATGGCGATACATGCAACGTACAGTGCAGGGCCTGACCCAGGCCTTACAACAAGTAGCCCAAGGCGGCGGACAGTAAGTAGCAGGCAATCTACATCGAAACATTCAAGGCTTGAATCCCCCACATTTCAGTGGATCTTCGGACCTAGATGAGGCCGAGAACTGGCTGAAGGAGACAGAGAGGATCTTCAGGGTTATGCAATGTGGGGATCAGGATCGCGTCTTGTTAGCGACTTTCCAGTTAGAACACGATGCTCGTGCTTGGTGGGAAGCCGTGGAAGCCATGCTTGGGAATAGGCATGCCACGTGGAATGAGTTCAAAGAGTTTTTCAATATCAAGTATTTTTCAGATCGGGTGCAGGAGAAGAAAGCGGCCAAGTTCACTGCTTTGAAACAAAGAAACTTGTCGGTTGCGGAGTATGAAGCACAGTTTTCCAGATTGTGTAAGTATGCCCCACACTTGGTGTCCACTGAGAAAATGAAGGCTAAAAGATTTCTGAATGGTTTGAAGCTTCAGTACATCAATCAATTGGCACCCTTGGAAATCTATATCTACGCTGGGATAGTAAGGAAAGCACAAGTTTTGGAAGACACAATGGACATGACTGACCGAATAAGAGGTCGGGATAAGAAGAAGGAATAGACTACCAGTTCCGAGAACTTTAAACCCGGTAATGGTCAGAAGAGGCCCAATGGCGGGCCGAGTTTTTCTAAGAACAAGAAACCCAAAGAAGGTGAGAAAAAGGTTAGACCAACTGTGCCATCTAAGGCAGTTTGCAAGTATTGTGATCATCCAGGTCACAAGATGGAAGAATGTTGGCGCAAGTTAGGGGCTTGTTTAAGGTGTGGTAGCAGGGACCACCGAATTCCAGAATGTCCCCTTATTAATGAACCGGCAGCATCTGATAAGTCGCAAGGAAGTTTCAAGCGGAAAGGTAGGCTCCAAGCCCTCCAGGAGGCAGAGACTGAGAACCAAACTATCGAGGAAGGAGGTATTGTCGAAGGTACTCTTACTATTCTTTCCAAGCCATCATTCGTACTTTTTGACACGGGAGCCACTCATTCTTTTATATCTCTAAAATTTGCTAAGACCTTATCTTTGGAACCGGTGTTATTGGATTCTCATCTTATGATATCCACCCCTATTGGTTTGGGATCCGAGATTAAATATTATTATCCTTCCAGTGAAGTTTTGATTAATGGTTGTAATTTATCTACCGATCTAGTATGCATGAAGATGAAAGATTATGACGTAATCTTAGGGGTTGATTGGTTATCTAAGCATGGTGCTAGTGTTCATTGTAAGTCAGGAGTAGTGTCTTTCCTTGGACGTCCTGAGCTTTCTTTCTCTGGCTCTAGGCTATCCAAGTCCGTGCCGCTCATTTCGGCACTTCGGGCGGATAAGTTGTTAAGAAAGGGGTGTCCAGTATTCTTGGCTTTGATTTCTTTAACTGATAAAGAAAAAGTGGAGTTGAAGAATATCCCTGTTATTCAAGATTTTCCGGAGGTGTTTCCAAATGAATTATCAGATCTTCCCCCTCAAAGGGAGGTGGTTTTCTCTATCAATCTGATTCTTTGCGCCTCACCTGTTTCGAGAGCCCCCTATCGTATGTCCCCTGCTGAGTTAAGAGAATTGAAAGTGCAGTTGTTAGACTTGCTAGAGAGATGGTTCATTCGTCCGAGTACTTCCCCGTGGGGTGCTCCTGTTCTTTTTGTAAGGAAGAAAGATGGTTCTTTAAGGCTGTGTATTGATTATCGTCAGTTGAATCAGCTCACCGTGAAGAACAAGTATCCATTACCAAGGATCGATGAGTTATTTGATCAGATATCTGGAGCCCAGTACTTCTCAAAGATCGATCTCAGATCTGGGTATCATCAGTTGAGGATAAAAGATGAAGATATTTTTAAGACGGCATTCCGTAGCAGGTATGGGCATTTTGAATTTGTGATAATGCCATTTGGACTAACTAATGCTCCTGCAGCTTTTATGCAGCTAATGAATAGTGTGTTCCGGCCCTACTTGGATCAGTGGGTCGTGGTATTTATTGATGATATTCTGATATATTCAAGGAGCAAGGAGAAGCATGAAAGGCACTTGAGAATGGCATTACAAATATTAAAGGATCATCAGCTATATGCCAAGTTTAGTAAATGTGAGTTCTTGTTACAAGAGGTATCTTTTTCAGGGCACATTATTTCTAAAGAGGGAATCGCAGTAGACCCTTCTAAATTTGAGGTTGTACGTAATTGGGAAAGACCTGCGAATGTAACTGAGATCAGAAGTTTCTTATGCTTAGCAGGCTATTATCGAAGGTTCATTAAGGATTTCTCCAAGATTGCAGTGCCTTTGACAAGGTTAACTCGTAACGAGAATTATTTTGAGTGGACTGATGATTGTGAGAAGAGTTTTCAGACTTTGAAGGGGTGTTTGACCACTGCCCCAGTTTTGGCCTTGCCCTTAGGTGAAGGAGGTTTTGAAGTTTACACCGATGCTTCAGGAATCGGTTTGGGTTGCGTATTGATGCAGCGAGGGAGAGTGATAGCTTATTCCTCCAGACAATTGAGAAAACATGAAGAGAATTACCCTGTTCATGATCTGGAGTTAGCAGCTGTTGTGTTTACTCTTAAGATATGGAGGCATTATCTTTATGGTGAAACTTTCACTTTGTACTCAGACCATAAGAGCTTAAAATATCTATTTTCTCAAAAGGAATTGAATATGAGACAGAGAAGGTGACTAGAGTACTTAAAGGATTTCGACTTCTCCATTGAATATCATCCCGGAAAAGGGAATGTTGTAGCAGACGCCTTGAGCAGGAAGCCGACAGCTAGATTAGCCAGTTTGATGCTTCAAGAGTGGAAGTTGTTAGAACAGTTTGCCAGTCTAGATATTACAGAAAAGGAATATCGAATCTTGGTGGCTCATGTCCAGCTTCGTTCTGAATTGCTAGCAGAAATTAAGCAGTTGCAGGATAATGACCCAGTGCTCGTTGAAATTAAAGAACAGATGGATAGTCGACCAGATTTTATGTTAGCTGTTGATGGGAGATTGTTGTTTCGAGAGAGAACATGTGTCCTTGATTCCACGGAGATAAAGAAGAAGATTCTTAAAGAAGCGCACAGATCTAAGTATACTATACATCTAAGAGCAACAAAGATGTACAGAGATTTGAAGAGAACTTTTTGGTGGCCGAACATGAAAAGAGAAGTGACCAATTTTGTGAGCAGGTGTTTAGTATGTCAACAAGTAAAAGCAGAGCATTTCAGGCCTACTGGGAAATTAAAGCCTCTTGAAATACCATAATGGAAGCGGGAAAGTGTCGGTATGGATTTTATTATGGGTTTACCCCGAACACGAGGAGGCCTTGATGGAATTTGGGTGATCATTGACCGACTAACAAAGTCCGCACACTTTTTGCCTATTAAGTCAAAGTGGACTTTAGATGTTTTGGTTGCCCTGTATGTGAAGGAAATAATAAGATTACATGGAATGCCTGTATCCATCATATCTGACAGAGATCCCAGGTTTACATCTTACTTTTGGAAAGGACTGCAAGCATCATTAGGCACTCGTTTGAACTTCAGTACAGCTTTTCACCCTCAGACAGACGGACAGACTGAGAGAGCGAACCAGATTGTTGAAGACATGTTGAGAGCATGTATAATTGATTTTGGAGGCAGTTGGCATGAACATTTACCTTTGATTGAGTTTGCATATAATAATAGTTACCAATCCAGCATTCAGATGGCACCGTTTGAGGCCTTGTATGGCAGGAGTTGTAGATCTCCTCTTTGTTGGGAAGAAGTTGGTGAAAAGCAATGGCTCGGGTTAGATCTTATCTCAGAATCATCCAAGAACATTCAAGTTATCAGAGACCGTTTGAATGTCGCCCAGTCCAGACAAAAGAGCTATGCAGATAATAGAAGAAGGGAGTTAGAATTTCAGATTGGGGAACACGTATTCCTGAAAGTTTCACCATCAAGAGGAATTAGAAGATTTGGAATTCGAGGCAAGTTAAGCTCATGGTTCGTTGGCCCATTTGATGTTTTAGAGAGGGTAGGTGAAGTTGCCTATAGATTGGCCTTACCACCACAGTTAGCAGGCATTCATAATGTGTTTCATGTATCTATGCTTTGGAAGTATGTGTATGACCCTTGGCACATTATCCAGTATGCTGATTTGGAATTAAAGAAAGACTTATCTTATGAAGAAAAGCCCATCAAGATATTGGACTTCAAGCAACAGCAACTCAGGAATCGATCTACTCCGATGGTCAAGGTCCAGTGGAGTCGGCGCGGAGCAGACGAAGCAACATGGGAATCCGAGGATGCAATCAGGAAATTATATCCCAAATTGTTTTAAGATTGGTTGTTATTAGATTCGGTGAATTTGGGGATCAAATTCCTTAAAGAGGGGGAGGGTGTAGCATCCTGCATTTTTATTATAATAAATTCCATATAAGCTAATTATTTATTGGCTCAACTTCTAATGAAATTATTAAAAATTTAGAACAATATGTATCTAGTGTAAAATTGAATTTGTAATAACTTTATTTTCAGGTAAGAGCCCAAAATAAAATTCGTGAAGACCCAATTTCAAGTTTTGGCAGTTTTTCGTGGGTTTAGAAGACCTAGTTTAACCATCACAATTTGGGTCCAATTTAAGCCCATTTGCTCTCCAATTCGAGCCAAACCCTAGCCCATTGATAGGTCCTTATTTTCTCTTCAAAAACCCTAAGTCTAGATGCTTCAACTGGCGGCGGCGGTGGATTAGAACCCCATCCGAGATTTTCGCTGGAGTTTCTTCATTGGATTCTTCAACCAAATTCGATTGCTAGGAGTCCCTATAAGTCCTATTTATTGAGGGCTTTCGACGCTCTAGAACCCTATTTGCACCAGCGGCGGGTGGCATAGCTGATCGTGACCGGACGGGAGAGAATTTGGGCGTTCTAGGAGCGGTACCTAGGGTTTCGGCGACCCTTCCTTTCTTCTTTCTTTCCTTCAAGCAAAGGTAGGTGTCTCTCAGGCCAAACAAAAATCTAATGATACCATCTTGTTCGTCTTCCTAAGCTCTTTCTTTTGATACATAATTGCCTAATTTTCGTACACCATGCTGTTCTAAATTCATGTTTTACTCCGAGGTATACAAAAAAGGGTAACTTCCATGTTAACTAGTCTAATGTTGAAATTAATCGTTTTAGGTCTTAATCAAAGTATGCTATCTTGTACGATTTTTAATGCTATTTCGAACAGTGGTATTTTCCCTAAATTCTGTTCACTTTATCGTGAGAAATTGAAGTTTTATCGTGGCATGTCGAGGTTCGCCATTGGCGGGACTCGGATTGATCTGAAGGCCCTTTCAGTGACCGTTACAACTCTGACGATCGCACGATAAACCGTCACCATAACGGCCCCACGATAGACCGTCACGTGCCCTGTATTTTTAAAATTTATAAGATTTATATCTAATTATTTCTGTTGTGTAACGCCCCTACGATAGACCGTTACATGCTTGTAACGCCCCTTATATGGACCGTCACATTCTTCTGGCAGGGTGTTTTAAACTCTAATTCATGCGTTTTGAACAAGGAACTTGCTATGTTTTAGTATGACATCTTGATCTGTAACAATGCAGAACGTGATGATAATCTAGTATCATGATCATAAACATTAAATTTTTATTCTCTACATGAAAGTTGTTAGATAATCATAAGATGAATGATCATATGGAATTTGATAAAAACCCTTAATACTTGTATAAATTCTGATCCATGCTAGATGTATATTGGTCTTGGCATTTTTGTTTTACAATCATTCCACTCCGGTGGGATTGACTGACCGCACCGTCTTGGTTTTCCGTGTTTGTTTAAGCCTCAATTCTTGTAATAGATGGGACTCTCCGCCGGATATTCCTTCCGTCGGACTAGGACCACTATTATGAGACCTCCGTAAGACCCCGTGAGTCTGGGATTCCCACCAGGATGCCAGGCAGGTTGTACCC
Source organism: Amorphophallus konjac (assembly GCA_022559845.1). Lineage (NCBI taxonomy): Eukaryota > Viridiplantae > Streptophyta > Magnoliopsida > Alismatales > Araceae > Amorphophallus > Amorphophallus konjac. Next base: position 130,700,276 of record CM040119.1, read on the forward strand.
AAAAGACCTTAACCCATGAACGTGGTTTGAATCGTGTATTGGGCCAGTCCAAACTAGACTGATCTGTGAACTGTAACGGCCCAAGGTTGGACCGTCACGTCACTGTAACGGATTAAGGTCAGACCGTCACGTTCCTGTAGCGGCCCAGTTATCGACCGCCACAGGTAAGATATTTCATACGTTTCCCTTGTTTTATTATCATGTAGCAGTCATCAAGGTTGGCCTTTAACTGTGAAATCGTGCGTGATCCATGTTTGCATCCTTGTCTTTCTACCTAATGTTCATTCCAACGATGTTGGAATTTCTCTCAATCTTAGAAGTAAGTTTGTGTGCTAAAACCTTGGAACTCTTGGCCATTTAATGTGATGAATGTCTAGACTAGGATCTATGATCCAACCCTTCAATGCCAGTGCATCATAAAGGGCCCGGTCTGGTCCTGGGGGGAGCGCTCGAAAGTACTTGTGTCCCGGGGAGTTTGGAATGACAAGGTGTGGCATTGCACCGAAGTGTATGACTAGCATGATTGGTGTGAGACATTCCACTTTTACTCATTTACTTGACATTCCTGTGTTACATGTGTGCTTGTTATGGCCAATTCCATATATCATTTTCGTGCAATTTTCATGAATAGTTCTTGCTATACTTGCTATATTCTTTACTTGAAAGTTCATATTCTTTTTCTATCTATCTTTTGTCATTATTTATCATTACTTTCATTGCAACGTTATTCCTAATTGAATGGTTAATTAGTTTAATTATGCCTGATGATAGACAAATAAAATCCTACTGAGCTTTGCTCACTCCTACTTTCCAATCCTTTTCAGGTAGTTCGGATGAGGACGTGCGCTCCGATGGGGACGGGAACGAGTGATTCCAGGAGCGAGCCATTTTGAATGATGTTCAAGTCAATATTTGATTAGTTGTTGAGTTGTTATCTAAGGTTGATGTATTTTCCATTAATAAGTTAGAAGTCCACAAGGAGTCGGGTGTAATTAAATACTTTCTCTTATTATTATCAATAAAGATGGGTTAATTGTTTTTCTTTATTATTAGCTTGGTGGTTTAGTCTCTTGTGGCAATGTATGCTCTGATTGACATGAATGATATAAACTGCTACGTTCTGATTTTTCACGTTGGGGCGTGACATTGCATACTCTTCCCGACAATTGAAGAAACATGAAGAGAACTACCCGGTTCATGACTTAGAACTGGCCGCGGTAGTATTTGCCTTAAAGATCTGGAGGCATTATCTCTATGGAGAACAATTCACTATATACTCCGATCATAAAAGCCTCAAGTACTTATTCTCCCAAAAAGAGCTGAATATGCGGCAAAGGCGTTGGTTCGAGTATCTCAAGGATTTCGACTTCACTTTACAGTACCATCCTGGTAAGGGTAATTCCGTAGCTGATGCCCTTAGTCAAAAGCCGAGAACAATATTGGCCAACTGTATGATACAAGAATGGAAGCTGCTAGAGAAATTCTCTGAGTTTGATATCAGCACAGATGAGAAGAACATGTATATTATTCTATCTCATATGAGCCTACATCCAGATTTACTACCTGAAATCAAGAAGCTACCTGAAGAAGATCCCTCACTAGTGGAGATAAAGAGCAAGCTGGACGAGAGACTTGATTTCAAGTTGGCACCTGATGGCGGACTGCTATTTCAAGAATGGACATGTGTGCCCGACTGTCCCGAATTGAAGAAGAAGATTTTTGAAGAAGCTCATAGATTGAGATATACGATCCACCCTGGAGCAAACTAAGATGTACCAAGACTTGAAAAGAACTTTCGGTGGCCTAACATTAAAAGGGAGGTAGCAGACTTTGTATCCCGTTACCTCACATGCCAACAAATGAAGGCGGAACATCAAAAACTCGCCAGAAAGCTACATCTGCTGGATATTACCAAGTGGAAGTGGGAAGACATTGGCATGGACTTTATCATGGGTTTGCCCAAGTCTAGGGGCGGATATGATAGAATTTGGGTGCTTATTGACCGGCTAACTAAATCGGCCCATTTCTTACCCTTCAAAAGCTGATGGTCAGTCGACGTACTTGCTGCCTTATATATTAAGGTGATGGTTAGATTGCATGGAGTTCCCATCTCGATCGTATCTGACCGAGACCCGCGCTTCACCTCTCATTTCTGTAAGAGCCTACAACACTCTCTGGGGACGAAACTCAACTACAGTACTACTTTTCATCCCCAGACAGATGGACAGACCAAGAGGACAAATCAAGTTGTGGAAGATATGTTGAGAGCATGCATTATAGACTTCGGCGGAAGCTGGCATGACCACTTACCGCTAGCCGAGTTTGCATATAATAACAGCTATCAAGCCAGTATACAAATGGCACCTTTTGAGGCATTATATGGCAGGAGTTGCCGATCTCCTATATGCTGGGATTAAGTCGGTGAAAAATAAATTCTAGGCCCAGACATGATACGAGATTCTACCGAGAAGATACACCTCATTAGAGAAAGGTTAAGAATAGCACAGTCCATGCAGAAATCTTATGCTGATAACAGAAGGCGAGATCTGGAATTTCAAGTCGGAGATCATGTTTTTCTCAAGGTATCTCCCGGTCGAGGCATTAGAAGATTCGGTGTTAAGGACAAACTAACACCAAGGTTTATTGGTCCATTCGAAGTGCTGGAAAGGGTAGGCGAGGTGGCTTATCGCATCGCCCTACCTCCGCAACTATCAGAAGTGCACAATGTATTTTATATTTCTATGCTGAAGAAATACGTGCACGATCCTTTCCATGTCATTGACCACAATGATTTAGTGGTACAGAAGGACCTTACCTACGAGCAGAAGCCAATGAAGATCCTCGACCGAGAAGTTCGAGTTCTAAGGAACAAGACGATCCCTACGGTGAAAATCTAATGGAATCGATGCTTAGAACAAGAAGCTACATGGGAAATTGAAGAATCTATGAAGAGGAGATTTCCAGAGTTATTCTAATTGTAAGTACTCTGCACCTTTCCTATTCCCGCATAGTACAGTTGAATTTGGGGACCAAATTCTTTTTAGTGGGGGAGGGTGTAGCACCTCCGATAAATACCCTTGAGTAAATTCAAAACTTCTCCTTAAAAGAAATCATACATGAAGGTCTTACATAAAGAACCCAACCTCATAAGAACTATAACATAAATATACAAGCCAACCTTACTTTATGCCATAAAAGAATCATGAGGGCTTTATGTAAAGAGCCAAACCTTAGGGGGCTAGTATATAAAATTACAACCCATCACTTTATGCATATGTAATCTACTCTTCTTAAAAGAATTCTAGGCTTTGCTTAAAGAATTAAACCATAGGGAGACTAGCATACAAATGTGCAATCCAACTTTATGCACATGGGTAGTAAGAATCTTACATGGAAGGTCTTGTACAAAGAAACAAACTATGAGAGGGTTATTATATAAATGTACAAGATAACTTTAAACACATGGGCCATGGGTTGTACGTAAGTGGTTTCCACCTTTTCCAACTTCCAAATTGAAGACCCCTTACCAGGGCGCCAATTTCAATATTGAAGACTATGTATGGAGGCGCCATTTTCAATAGGACCCCATCCCATTATAATATTAATATATATATGTACATCTTGAATGCTAACACGTGAATGTGGCAAGATTGTCTAAAAATTAACGCCCTCTTGCAAGGGCGTCATTTTCATGAATAATGCCACCTAGACTAATGACGCCCTCATGCAAGACGTCATTTATGTGAATAGTATCACCTAGATTAATAAACGCCCCCTTACAAGGGCGTCATTTAAACCTATGTTTCTAGAAGGTTGAGACACGAACAACCTCATTTTAGCTGGAAAACCCGATGCCTACTCAGCAGGACCTGCAAGGTATTAAACCAATGTCTTACGATTCCCTATAACTAATCCCCTCCGTAGCACTGACAGAGGCTACTGCCGCCATCAGTGCTGAAAGAGCGTCTTCTTCCCGAGTCTACGTCCTGCTATGATCCTACAGTAGCTTCCTTATTCTAAACCTCGTATCACACGTCAAAAGGTAGGTGTTCTCAAATCCTTGCCTAACTAGTAGCTAAATAGGTTAACTTATGCATGCTTAGAGTTAGATTAACTCATCATCCATGCTATATATATATATATATATATATATATATATATATTACCTGGCTTTACCGTGATCAAGAAATAATACCATGTTGTACATATTTTAATAGCTTGTTACACCTATCGCATATGAATCTATACATACTGTTACCATGATCTTTATGAGTTTAAACTTAATTTGTTAGCATGATTTCATGAGTTTTTGAACATATTTTATCACACTAGTTTTACAGTCTTAATAACCATGTCTTAAACCTTAATATATAGCCTCTGTTACACAGAATACGTTCATGTTTTAAAATCTGGAGGGTCCCAGCTCTCTGGTAAATGGCGCCCCTGACCAGGGCGCCAATTACAGAATTGAAGACTCCGTGAGGAGTCGTCAATTAAATCAAGACACCTCACATGTCATCATTTCGAATTTCCTGTAATTGATAATTCAACACATTCAAAAGGCCATAACTATCGAACTAAAGCACGAAATTTTCAGATGAACATGTTTCTGGAATCCTGACATTTATCTCAACATACTCGTACCTTTACTTCCTGATTCGGAGTATTTTGATACTTATGAATAGTGCACACTCACCTGTAAATGGCACCCCTTACCAGGGCGCCAATTACAGAATTGAAGACTCCGCGAGGAGTCGTCAATTAAATGAAGACTTGTGCAATGACGTCAATTCTATTTTCTGGAATTTATAGAAATCAGTAAATCAACGCATTCAAAAATCTATAACTAATAAACTGAACCATGAAAATTTTGCCTGAATATACTTCTGTGACCCTGAGATTTTTCTCCACCTGACCATGTCTTCGGATTTTGATTCGAAGAAACTTTAGAAAAATGAATAGTTACTTGTATCACAGAGTGTACCATTCTGATACGAAGCACAACCCACTTGAAAAATAACTCAATTGGTGACCCTATGCAGTGTCGTCAATTAGTTGAACCTGTACTTAAATTGAAGACACTCCGGAGAGTCTTCAATTAAATGAAGACTACTCACAGAGTCTTCAATTCGTTAAATAGCGGCAGACAGCAAGTCTTCAATTAATTGAAGACTACTTGTAGGGGCACCAATTCTTTAATTATATATATATTTTCAAAAAAAATAGCCTCTGCAATTGGTGCCCCAAGCCAGGGCGCCAATTACTAAATTGACGGCGGCCAGGTCGTCTTCAATTAAATGAAGACTCCCTAGAGGGCGCCAATTTGATATATATATATATATATATATATATATATATATATATATAATTCTAAAAATTAAAAATTTGAAAGATTGGCAAACCTCCATATGCCAACTCATTGATTATAGCTTCTGATATTTATATGTCTCGTGATTTGTGTAAACACAACCCTAATCCATGATCCTGTATATCCTGAGTTCTTGAACTCCATTCCATGAAAATCTACTGTGTATATCCTACATGGTCAAACCTTGAACCTCTTAAACTACCATTTGGGAGTGTTAGAGCTAAGTGCCATGCATGGCAAAGTGCTACGTTGTGGGAGCCACCTCTTGAGGCCGTACGATGTAAAGCGCTACACGACGAGAGCCACCTCTTGAGCCTGTAGGGGCCACCTCTTGAGTCCTCCATAACCAAATGACTAGTTAATCTCGTCTGTAATACTACATTTCTTAATTCTTGAAATTCCATATTGGCTATAAACGAGAGTGGATGTCAAAGGTAATACATGAAATGCTGTGCATATAGGGCCCGGTCTGGTCCTGGGAGGAGCACCCGAAGGTACTTGTGCCCATGGGCGTTTATTGACCACGGTGTTTAGCATTGCACTAGAGTACTTGCTTGACTTGAGACACTCCACCCCTACTCTCTCTTTTACTTACTTGTGTGGCCCGGAACGGGCAATACTTGGCTTGTGGCCTGAGAAAGGGCAAAATACTTGATTGATTGAAATAGCCAATTCTATTGATACGTACTTGGCATTACTTGCTTGAATCAAAATTTTACTTGATCATACCTGAGATATACTTGTACATGAGTTCATTCGCGTACTTGTGTTCATACTTGTACACGAATCCATGCTTGCCCAGAAGTAGCATTTACATCTGTAAATTCTTGAAATACTGCTTGTCAAATACTTGAAATCTTGATATACTCTCTTTATACAGTTCTTGATCTCTTATTGTTCATCATGCCTATATTTATCTGTATACCTGATTTTCTTATACGTACATCATGCATAGCCATATTGATAATACATGCAAATTGTAAATCACGTAAAGATTGCTTGAATTTGAGATGTAATTCCTATTGAGCGATTCACTCATCCAGTTGCTTCCCAACATTTTCAGGTGATTCGGATAGCGACAAGAATGGGGTTGAGATCGAGTGAAGAGTGCTAGAACGCCAGTCATCTATCACTAGCTAGTCGCATCCTTGAATTTTATTTCAATCCTACTTTGTATTCTAGTATGTCAGTTTACTTGTCCAAACCATGTTAAGGCACTTAGCCTAGTGTTGTCTTTTTAAATTTGGAATTTGTCATGGACTATCTTTAATTCCTTTGGTTTATCAAATAAACATCACTTGGACTATTGGGATTATTAGATTTTATTAGTCTTTTGCGCACTCCGAATTATGTATGGCAAAAAATTTATCGCTCTAATGACACGATCTATATAGACGCGTCACGCATCCGAGTATCTTCCGCGCTCGGGACGTGACACAAATGTTAATTATGTAAACGGTTCCATCATGTTGATATGAAGATACATACTGGGTGAGTGCGCTCATTCCCTACTTTTCTAATCTTTTCAGGAAACTCTAGCGGGTCGGAATCGGACTACTCAAGTGACGGGTCCGAGAGCGAATGAAGAATGAGTGAAGCCTTAGATTGTCATGTGTTCTTTAAGTTAGGTAAAAGTTGTGTCCATGTAATTTTCCTTTTTATTGAGTCTAGTGAAAAATTATGTTGGAAGAAGTCAACTGTCATTGTAACTTTTGATTATTGTTCAATAAAGTTGGAGTTTTCATTATATGTGGTGTTCACTCTTTCATGTGTGAATGATGCGCTCTGATTGTCTTGCTAGTTTGAGTCTTATTTTCTGGTTGTTCACGTTCCTGACTTAATTCCGCTACATATCTAGGGGTGTGACAGTTAAGTTGGTATCAGAGCCTAGGCTTAAGTAAGTCCTAGGAAAAAAATGTCAAGTTATCAGTTAAGTCCAAGGTTAAGGACTCACACCTATGAATTAGGAAGGAAATTTTTGAACCCAAGTGAGATTGGGTAGAGCCTGAGATAAGATAGTTTATTTAGAAATTAACCTTTATGTTAACTATTGGCACCCGAAATATAATCAGATGGCAATTGTGCCTGAACGATGGAAGGATGCGGCCTGTTGATGCACAAAAGCCAAGGACAATCGACAAAGAAGGTTCACTCGAACTGTTGAAGCCTTAAGATACCCGATGGAGGGACTCCACAACTCATCTCTCAGAGCCTGGTGATGCCAGACGGCAATCCGGAGCTAACAAGCTGGTGTTAACTCGGTCGCACTGAACAAACCCCATCCACAAGGACTAAAATACTCCTGGTGGCCCACCACCTAAAGAAAACGCCTTTCGAGGTGAAGAGACGTCTCTGGTCCCACCATACAGGTTTTTGAAGGCCATATCAGCGGGAAAACCTGAGTGACCGAATTAAGAGCACGGCTTGAGCCGTAAGATTATCAATCGAAAGTCTGATGGACTCCAGAATACCTCTTATGATAGTCCGGTAAGGACGAAGGAATATGGGGGTTCGAAATAGTCCCTAGAGCCAGCCTGGGACCCATAAACGGACTCGACCCGAACAAACAATAAGAAGAAAAGTTAAAACGGCGTGGCCAACCCTACATCGGCACCGCTTAAACCGGTGCGCATACCCTTAAACTGGCGCCATCAAGAGCGGCGTGCAAAAACTGTTCTCCAAGCCAAAAATAATGCGCCAACCGCCACGCCAGATTAACGAGAGGGGTCCATCCCTCTATAAAAAGGGTAGATCAGCTGAACAAAAGTGAAGATTGGAGAACAAGAAGACCATTCCAGAAAGAAAACCTTCCATAGCGGCCGTCATCCGATCCTTCTGCAGAAGAGAGCCTGAGAGCGAGGAGAGAGGGGAGAGTTTTCGATACTTTGTTTTTGTTCTGAGAGCGCAGGTGGATTTTCATCGTAGTCGAGTGCCTTTGATTCTTTCTCCGTTCTCATCTCTCTGAATCCCTTTGTGGCTTTGAATGTGTAAACGGGCGATGATATGAGCCCCTGGCCTCCTTTCCCTGTGTAATCTTTTTTTTTATAATTTTTGTCTCTAGCACCCCCCTATAATCTCCATGCTACAGCGTAATACAGATGACCTCTAGGTGACGGATGTCTGGATGTATCTACATATATGATGTTCTTTACAACATAATTACATTTGGTTGTGAATCCCCCTATCCCTCTGTGAATCACTCCTTCCTCAATCCCCTTTGTATATATATATGAGTCTTGTAGGCCCTAGGCACTTGCTTGCCATGCTTTCCCCCATACAGTCCATGCGTTACTGTTGGGATCTCTGTTTTATCGCATAATATGCCCTGGGTCACCTAAGGGCTACATCAATCTCATCCCCCTCCCCAGGGTCCCTTTGATGCATTAACCACACCTGGGTTACTTCGTGTGTTTGATGTGTGTTTCCCCTCCTCGTCAGAGATATATACCCTTCTGCTAGCCTCTGGAACGAGCTTCGTCGTTGCCCCTCCACTCATAGCCATGAGTCGGATGGGGTGTGGCCGTTCCCACAGCCGGGATGCCATCTCCTTAACCCAATTTGGTAAGGGCGGTGGTCATCCAGCTGCATTCTACCGTTTAAGTGTTTGACTATTTGTCTTAGAAAGCTACATCTATATGCTTCCCCTCACTATGAGCCCCAGTGGCCCATCACACTTAGCCTATGTGTCTCCATGGTTACCCCAAATAGTGAAAGCTTAATCTCCTATATTCCCAGCTTGTCGTTAATTTCATGATGATGGCTGAATAATTGGTCCTCAGTTTTCTCCACCCCTAAGAGGGATAAGGTATGAGTCTGTCAATACGACTCACTACCCCCCTTTTACCTGGGTGATATGAAATGTTTTCTTAATTGCTATGTTTCTTACTAATGTGAATATTAATTCACCAGCTGAGGAGGGGGGACATTCCCCATCAAATGAGTCTATCGGCATGTTTCCTTCCGAACCGCTCAAAGGCCATAGGGACCCGTTCTACTATAACGTGGAGCCCAACAGGCCATTAAGAGCGAACACAAATGGATCTGGTGATCCAACAGGAAATTAAACCCACATTCCCTGTATGGGATTGTGGTAGCCCGTGGGTCCATGGAACCCCTCGTAGGCTAGCCCTCGGGGTCTCCGTCCTGTTCAGGTTGTCCGATTAAACTTGTATTTATGACCCATGGATCATCAAAACCTTCGTAGGCTAGCCCTCGGGGTTTTCGTCCATTCGGGTTCGCCGATCGCCGTGTTGACCTCCCGAAAATTAGGAGCTTACCCCGGGAACCCCGTAGGTGAGCCTCCACTTTTCCCCTGTGACCCTTCAGGATATGGGGAAATGCTGGTGAATTTTACCCTCGATTCACTGACTTGTATGATTGTCTTGCTGATGCTAATTATAAGAGGCTAAACTATCTACAATGGTTAACACACATAAGATAATTATGTTAACAATCACTTGGCGTAGTGCCTGTGGGCCCGCCTCGAATTGGGACAAAATTGTGCTTGAGTATGAACCTCACACAGAATTGAATCAATCAACTTCTTCCCTAATAAATCTGATGATCAAAAGTCTGAATGAGTCACAAAGTTCTAATAAAAGAGTGCCATATCTTCGTTTGATCTAATGGAACTCTACAAAGAACCCTCCTCCTTAACCGGCGTGGGCTAATCCGGCGTGCCGGATTTGTCTCCCTCTCATATTTCAAAATTTTTCCAATTGTCTGCCTCTCTCGTTGTAATTCTTTTTTCTTTAATTGGCATTCCTTACCCTGGGATGTCCAGGGAGCTATCAAGATGGATAAGCTAGGGATGCCTAGCATTCGCATGTAATGTTTTTTCCCATGAAATAAAGCCGGGGATGGCATCGCCACCTCCTACGCCTTTTTATATATTAAAAAAATTGACTAAAACGGCGTGAGGCTAATTTGGCACGCCTTCTGCCGTGCCGTATTACCCTCCCTCTTCTCATTCCCCACGCCGGATTAACCTCCACTCATATCCCCACGCCAGATTAGGCTCCACTCATATTTCTATCTGCCCTTCTATTGCCTTTTTCATACAGAGAGTCGACTCCATGTCTGGGGAGTCGACTCCATGCCCCAAGTTGCCCCCATCTTGGATTTCCACTTAGGTGCTAAGTGCTATCCCCAGTCATCCTGTCACTTTAGCAGATCAATTGCCTCCCTTTTGGCTAAATAACATGTTTCTTCATCATGCCTAACTCATGGTCATTCTGCAAACGAGTAATAAGAATGGTGATGATTGCAATAATGAATCTCTTTTGGGTTTGTTCTCTTTACGCTTACTCATGCATATATATATATATATATATATATATATATATATATATACAGATACGCGTGTTTATCATTATTGCGTGTTTGTCATCATTCCGACCCCTCGGTATATCAAATGGTGATTTACGGAATGTCAGATTGGGCCTGGTTGAAAGCTCCCACTATGCGTGATGGTGGTCTTCGGACCTATGTTCCCCTCCCTATACCGGGGGTCAGGTCAATAAATATGATTGCACTGCATGCTTGAATGCATGTCTAGATCTTGCATTGCGTAATGTCGTCCTTTTTAATTTGCATACGCTTATATACCTACTCAGCCCTGGTGGTTCTTTATCTTGGCAATTAATCAAGGGTTTTCCTCCTTCTCGGAGGATGTAATTAACGCCATAACCTTTACGGTATGATGGACTTCTGGTCTCGACACAGACTTCACTTTCGTCTGACCGAGTCAGATTGAGCGCACACTAAATTTGTCACTTAGTCATTGGCACGCCCTACGCTAAAATAAAACCCCTAATAAATAACCCAAATAAATCAAAATAACAGTGTTTTGACAAAATCCCATCTCCACAGTCTGGCACGCCCGGTGGGACAGAGTCTCCCTTCATCTCCTTGCCAAGATAAATGGGCCCCGGGGCTCTCCTAAAAAATGCTAATTGTTTGCCTATTTTTGTGATTCTAGGAAACAATGATGGCTGCTGGATTCGCTGCCCTGACATTTGGCCCTGCAATCATGGCTGGTCATGCTACCCATGGGTACCTGGCAGTACCGACTATTTTCGGCACCTTTTCACTGGTGGTCGACTTCCCCAATTTCTTAATGGTCGCCTTTACTGATGTGTTAGAGGTGGAGGCTCCGGAGCTGGCTGGAGATAATGCCGTCAAGAAGCCCAAGGTTCCTCACACCTGAAGCTGTAGGGGCCTATTGAGAAGCCAGATTCAATTGACAAGCACTATGGTGCACCATATAGCCCAGGGCGGCCGACCCGTCCACTACAATAAGCCTGGGAGCCATCACCAAGGAAGCTTCCGAAGGAAAGTTGCTACCCCTGTCACCAGGCGGCTTTCGGCGTCTGGCAAGTCCATTCTGATTGGGGTCGTCTGCGTCTTCCTGGAAGGGCCCGATGCCCAGGTTATCCCAGACCGCGTTGTCCCAGCCATACCTACCCATAACTCCTTCCAGGCCCTGTCTGGGAGACCTGAAAAGGAAGAAGCTGGCCGCCAAGGTTGAAGAGAGGTGGCCCCAAGGCCAAAAACATTCAAGCAGGTGTGGGTCCCTAAGAAGATCCAACCAGTCTACCAAGGTGCACCTGTTCGCCACTACCCCGAGCCTGTGGAGGTGGGGAGGAGGAATGAGAGGGGCTTGGCCCCAAGGAGAGAAGAGATGGCTGTGGACCCTCCATGCCGTGCTGTCTTTAGGGCTTGCGCCCGATAGGCCAACATCTCTACAGTAGGGAGAAGATTTGATCAACCTGCTGCGATAGCTCGGTTGGCTTACATCCCTCCGGTGCGAGGTCGATAGCTGTCACACGTCCTCCACCGAGGAGATGATCAAGAAGAGATGACCAACATGGTCAGAAGTTACTTCAGGGGTCTGGGAAACCCCTCATTAGGCCAGCAGTGACTACTCCACGCGACTATGGCTGAAGCAGAAGACTATTTTTTTTTACTCAAAGGCAATACTTGCAAGGGGAGACAAGGAAGACCGTTCATCCCTTCATTTCGGAATGGGATGGATGCTCCCCCCCCCCCCCCCCCCGGCTACCAGGCAAGCGAATTTTCATTAAGGAGTGCAGAAATAAATAGAACAGTATTGGGGGATGGCAAGAAGAGGGCACCCAAACTTATAGAGATGAATGGGGCCACAGACAACAGTAGGGAATTAAGCCCAACAAGCCCAACATGAACAAAAACCAAAGAAACCCATCAACGGTCCCGAGTGGAAGAGGTGGAGTTGGATCTACAGTGGGAGCTCCTGGTGGCATTGCCTTCAGGCCTAGAAGGTTGCCTCGAACGCTCGTGAGGATGATCACCCACGAAGTTGGCATGGGCGCGGTGGATGTCCTTGATACTGGTCGACTCGAGGCTAGGGATAGTGAGAGCCTGAAGAAGAAGGGGGGGCTTGACGGAGCCATCGACAGAAGGGATGTCGTCGATGGCAAAGGGCCCTGCCCAGGATGTAGAATCCATGGCAGGAGGTCCACGCACAAACAGGAATGGCGGACCACTATAAAAAGACTTGGTCGCCCATTTCAGGGCTAGAGCGAAGAAGAGACGAGGCTTGACAAGCTCGTCTAGAGGGGAGCGCTGGGCATCGGCCACTCCAAGAGAACCAGAAGAGGGGGCGGTAGAAGGAGAGCAAGCAGCAGTAGCAGCGTTGAGTCCAGGGTCGAGGATAGGGGCTGGCGGCCCAGAGGAAGAGGCATCGTGGGAGGAGGCAAAGGCCCCATGAAAAGAGGGCAGTGGAACTCCATAGCCTAGAACGGTAGAAGGATCAGGTGGCACAGCAGAGGGGGCAGCCAAGCCCAAAACCACAGAGGCAGCTGGCCGAGGCTGGCCAAGCAGGCGGGCAAGCAGGACTCCCACCGCAACATCATCAACGGCAGAGAAGGATGGGGAGGCCTGCATCGAGACCCCCTGCATCGATGCAGCGGCGGGCGCAGGGGGTGGATGCACCAACGTAGCGGCTGGCGTGGGAGGAACATCAACATGGCCATGGGGCCCTCCAGTAGAAGCCGCAAAACCAGGCAAAGAGGCGGTGGCAGGGACCACCGAGGGAGCAGTAGTGGCGATCGGAGCAGCACCAAAGGGTTGGAGCACAACGCCTGGAGAAGCAGCAAGCAGGCTAGACATGACGGCCATGGGGCCGGGGGGGCTACAACGGCAGGAGCCCTAGGCAAGCACATGGCAGGGGCGCTACCCACCACAGCAGCCAAAGCTGAGGCAGAAGGAGCAATAGCAGACGTCGAAGGTAGGGCAGAGCAAGGGAGGGAGACCTGCACCGAAACTGCCTACGTCGACGCAGCGCCAGACGTGGGAGGAAGAGGTGTCGACTCAGCGCCACCCGCCGGGCTCCTCACCAAGACCGCAAGAGAAGAAAGGTGGAAACCAACGGCACAGGCATCACTGCCACTCCCCATCGTAGGAAGAGGAGCATGACTTCATGAGGGCATAGGCCGAACCAGCTCCAAGGAGGCAACCGGGGGAGAACCAGTAGGCAAAGCAGCCATGGCACCACAAACAGTCGTAGGGGCCACAACAAAGGTCACGGAAGATGGGGCACCACCAGACACCAAAACTTCTGCAGGGGGCTAGGAGTCCAGAGAGGGGGCTGGGCACGTAGCAGGGGCAGCAATGCCAGTAGCCCGAGAGGAAGTAGGCCCACAGTCCACCATGGCAGGAGACATAGGAACGGCAGCACCAGCAGAGGATGTTGCAGGGGGCTGAGAGACCAAGACAGCAGGGGATGGTGTAGACACGCTAAAATTGACATCATTTTGAGCATATCTCCTATCGCATTGTGATGCCCCAATTTGACCCTCAAATTAACTCATTTGAGTGGTTTTTCTCATTTTCTTAAATATCTAGCCTTTCCCCTTTTTCCCAGATTTTTCCTGGGCTTTTCTCCAATTTTTCGGAGCTTTTCTGAATTAGCGACAGTCCGTTGGATGCCAATTCCTTTCTGAAATAATGAGCGACTTTTCAAATTGACGCCAATTCTTCAGAGTCAACGCAAGACCTAGAAGAATCGACCCTTTGAAAGGACGCGCCCAACACAGCGGACGCGTTCTTATTTTCCACTATTTTTGGCCTGAAATATTTCTTGAATGAGTGTCCATCTAGAAGGACGCATTTTTATTAAACGCGTTTGACCCAGTGGACGCCTTTTTATTTTTAATAATTACCAAAATCATAAAATTCAAGAATTCACGTCTGACCATATGGACGCAATTTCCTTTTCTGATTTTTGGTAATTTTATAATTCCAAAATTAATCAAGAAACGGCGTCCGTCCAGGTTATTGCCCATTCTTAAACACGTCGAGGACCCCAGACGCGTTCATCCTTGCCTTATTTTGAGCTTCCAACTCCGTACAAAATTTGTATTAATTCCTAATTGGCGACCTAGCCTATGGACGCCAATTCTTTTCTAATTTTAGAATTCTTAATCCTTTCTAAAATGGCTTAGAATTGGCGGCACTTCGATCTATCGCTATTTTAATTGGCGCCCACTGCGGTGGTTGCCCATTCTTTCAGAGTTCCGTACTCGGCCGAACCTCCTTCTTTCTCCGTTTTGAGCTACCTTTCCACTTGGGAAAGGGGTCCTAAGGCTTTCCAAGGCTGAAGGGACACTTACCTAATGAATATCTTCTTCCAAATCCCATTAAAATTAGTTTTTTCTACTTTCTATAGGATTAACCTATGAATTTAATCCCTATAAATAGGACCCCTCTCTCCCAAGGTCTTAAAGGTGGCATTCATTGATCAAGGGGAGGTGCTGCCAGACTTCAAGCTCAAGGGGAAGGCTCCATGCATTCAAAGCTACATCCATTGAAGGGCTTCTTCCCCTTGCTACGTTGAAGATCTATTCATTGGAGAAAACCCATAAGCCCTCTTATTTCCCTCTTCTTTCATGGTTATTTCACTTTAAGCATTGCATGTATCATCTTCTTCATCTCCTTTTCTTATTTTTATCATCTTAATATTGAGATCCTCCTCTTGTGCACTCTAGCACATCTCCCTTTGTGCAACACTTGCACCGTCCCCATCTTCATTCATTATATTTTTATCTACCCTTTACATAGGGATTTAAAAGTCAACACCAACAAGGTGTGTCCATCTTCATGCTTTCATTGCTTATTCATATGTGAGATTTGATACTACACACTTGATTTGTAATCAATATCTTTTCTTATTGGTTTGTTCATTTTGCAAGGGTAATCAAATAAGAGAAACTCTCTTCATCGGTCGGCCGATTGGAAGACAAGGTGCATCCACAATCTCTCCCGCATTAAAGGTATTTTTCGCGATCCCTCCATGTTTCTTATTGTTATTATCATTTGAGGCCCGCGTGTCTCTGGCGATTACCCTCTATTTAGCATCCACGCATGCTCCCCTTTTCTCCCTCTTTCCCCTTTCTTTTCTCATATTAATTCTTTATTTTTCTTTTTAGTGGATTTTCCATAGATCTACAAATTGGCGATCAAGGTGGGACCACCTTTTGTTTTTCTTTGATTACCCTCTCCATTTGGCACCCACGTGTGCCACCTCCTTTTACACCTACGATACATTCCCCTTTGTGCTCCACGTAGCACTTTTTCTCATTATTTTCATCCCTTGTGCACCACGTGCATAACCCCCACATGCGATTGATAATTTGCTTGATTTTTGGAATTTTCCTTTTATCCGATGGGCTTCATTGCTATCTACTCCTCCTTGCTTATAGTTTGGGAAATATGGAAGGGAGGTGTAAGATGCGTTTGGAGGGCTTGTACATCTCTCCATCCCAAATCATGCACAGCATTCTTTTTACAGTTAATGCTGCTCTTGAGAAGACTTTATTCCATCACACACCCATGAAGCAACAGCTCCTGGACATTTCTAATCATGGTTTTATGATTCGCTACTCCTCTGGGAAGGCGAAGATGGTCAGGTGGATTCCGTCGATCCAGGGCCTGGTGCTCAACGTTGATGGCGTGAGTAAAGGCAATCCCAATTTTTGTGGAGGTGGTGGCTGCGTCAGGGACAGTAGAGGCAATTTGACTCTCGCCTTTGCTCATTTTTATGGCTTTGGTAACAGCTTGGTTGTAAGGCCCGTGCCTTAATGGATTTTGTTCTAGTATTTGTTTTGGAATTTCTGGCTATTTTCCTGGATTTTTAGGAATTTTTCTGGTATTCTTTCGGATTTATTTGGAGCTTTGAGGGTTATTAGAGATTAATAAGATTTTAATATATATAATAATTATATTATATATTTTTTAATTTTATTTTTCTTCTCTTTTAATCCCTCACTCTCTCTCTCTCTCTCTCTCTCCCTCGTCGATCTCACCTCACTCTCTCTCTCCTCTCGCCGATCGCCTCTCTCCCCTCCCCTTGGGAAGCAGGCTTTTTGGCGCCGGATTGAGGCGTGGGGGGTACCGGTGGATTCCTCACGTCGCGTGGATCACGTGGACGCCCACCTCGACGTGTTTTGTGGCTCGTGGGAGCGAGGCGGAGCGTGAAGGCCTCGTGGCTCTTCCTCCTTGCATGCGGCCCTTTCGCCGGTTTCGGCTCGTAAAGGTAGGGGGATGGAATCCTGATCTCGCTAGGATCATTTCCTATAGCTCGTTCATTTGATTAGAACCCCGTAGCATGCTTAATGTTCATATTTCAAAATTTTGGGGTTTTAGCTTAATTCTTGAATTTGATGCATTGTGGGCTTTGCATGTGTGATGTTTGGGTGTTATTTTGTTGCTTGGGTTGTATGGTTTGACAGGTTACAGGTTTCTACGACGTTACACGCCGATTTTTATCATCCGGGAGGGCTCCGGGTTTCAAATCGTACCCACCCGTGTTCCAGGTGGTGTGACGGTCCTGGCAGGAACCGTCACGCGCCTGACGGTCCTTAGTGGACGCGTCATTTCCAAACAACGGCCCGATGAGGGTGCGTTATTTGGAGAGTAACGGTGGGATCCCCATCCGTTACTCGTCCGTCGTTTCATGTTGACCGGGTGAGGCGGTTAGCCCGACGGTCAGTCGGCCGGCCGTCGCTTCCGTCCGACGTGCCTGAGCGAGCGCGTCGCTTCGCCTGCGTCTGATTTCGAACGTTGTACGTTGGTTTTTGGCCTCGGGTGGATATAACGGCGGTGACCCAACGCGTTGCATCGATGTAACGCACAGGGCCTCTACCGTCACATTCCCTTTTGGGCCTTTTGAGCTGGAACTCAGGCGGAAGTGACGGATGGAGACAGACGCGTCGTTCTTGGTGTAACGCGCCAGCCTCCGACCGTTACTTTCATGTAGCGCGTGGGCATCCGACCGCCGCTTTCCTGTTGGGTTTAATAAGTTGCCAGCCATTTGTTATGTGTTCCTTTACGTAAATGTGCCATATTTATGTTGTTTCATTGATCGATGGCATGTTTCTTATACCAATAGAGTAGCTTTTCTTTCCATGCAATGGAGCCACTGTTGTTGCCCTAGGTCTGTTGAGTACCGACCCGCTTGAGGATAGCGGAGGGGTGTTTCCCATACACGGTTTGTAAGCTAGTTCCGTGAGCTCCTAGCCAATGGTAGCGTCCTACCAAGGGAGAGAACTAGCTAGAGGGCCTGGCTCAGGCTAGAGTCAGTGTGTGCACACGTGGTCGGAGACTGTGGACTGACACCGACGGGTGCCACTCTGACTGGTCACTTGGTTTGGTACTGTTTACGCGCCCAGCTTGTCGCTTTGTCGACTACGAGTGCTTGAGACGCAGTGTAAGTCGTTAGTGGACGCTTCTGGTTTCTGCTCCAGTGGTTGTCCTTCCTTATTGTTTGGATTAGTTAAGGCTTATTCCATTTTGGTAGATTTAGTTTTAGTCGCTTGCATTTATTTAGCTGTGGCATGTGTTAGCTATTCTACTTGCTTAGTTAGAGTTTACAGCTTTACTTGAGTAGTTTATTCATGCCATTGCCTGTTATTTTAATTAGATGCATGCTCTAATTACTTTTATTTATGCATGAATGCTTGTTAGTGCGAGGTAGGGATCCGCGTGACCCCTACTGAGTCTGGCTGTGACTCACCCTTCTCTTTTCAGGTGAGCCGCGCCCGTCGTCTCCCGGAGTTTCGTGTGATGTTTTCGGAGACCGCGTCTAGCTGCCAGCTCTAGTCGAGCCGCCTTTTTGAGGCTTTCGTGGTACCTTTGTCGGGGTATGCCTCGTGTAGTTGTACCCTGGTGGACTAGTACTTTTTTTTATCTGGACTAGTATATATATATATCACTCTGGTTATTTTGAATTGCTTCCGCACTCGTGTTAATTTTATTACTTAATTGTAATCTACACGTTCCAAATTGCAGTTCGTTATACATTCCCTTGACATAACCTCACTAACCCTTCAGGGGCCTCATCAGCCTCTTGGGTGGCTTCCCCAGTTCTTGGTATCGGTGTATCGATGTTATCGGTATATCGGTATCCTGAACTCTGGATCGTTACAGTTGGTATCAGAGCTGTTGTTTGAGGAATCGTATAAGGAATTGAAATTTGTGTTTGTCCAGAGCTAGTCTTGTGGTCGTCTATTGCTGGCTTGGGGTGTTTTCTGTGTGATTGATGGATTTTGTTGTTGTTGTATGATCTCGGTAGAGTAAGTATGCCGCCTCGTCGAGGAAGACCTCCTCGAGTTCCTCGTGCTCCTCGAGATGCGCCCAGGGAAGATAGTGGTTCTGCACCTCCTCCTGCAGTTCCTGCTGTTCCCGTTGCACCAGTTGTTCCTCCTCCAGCGCCGATTGTTGCTCCTCAGGTTGAACCGCCTGGCAGTCGAGGCAAGGCTTCAAAAGAATTCCTGATGTTCAATCCGCCTCCTTTCGATGGTCAAGCTGATCCCGAGGTTGCGAGGCAATGGCTGGATGCTATCGAGCGTGTATTTGTTTCGATGGAATGTGCTGAAGATGAGAAAGTTATGCTTGCCGCTTTTCAACTTCAGGGTACAGCCATTACGTGGTGGAAGGCCCAGTGGCAAATCGCTTTTCATTCAAGACCTCTTCGGCAGATCACATGGGCAGAGTTTGTTGCTGCTTTTGAGCGCGCCTACACTCCTGCCTGTTTGCAAATGGCAAAAATGTATCAATTCATGGAACTGACTCAGGGCAGTATGACTGTGCTTCAGTATCGGAATAAGTTTATGGAATTGGGCCAGTATGCGCCCCATGTGCTGGCTAGTGAAGCTTTGAAGACATAGCAATTCTTGCGAGGTTTGAGGCCAGAATTGAAGATGCCCCTCATTGCTAGTCGTGTTACAGACCTTGATAGTGCGTGCCAGACAGCTGTGGCACTTGAGCTGGAGATGACGAGACCGGGTGGATATCCTCAGGCAGGGTCAGTTCAGCCCGCAGTACAGTCTCAGCAGGTGTACCGACCGCCAGCGCCCGGTGTTCCCTCAGTCTAGTCAGAGGTTAGCAGTGCTTCCTCTCCTTCCAAGACCAAGTTTAAGAGGTTCAAGAAGAAGAAGAAGTTTTTCCAACAGCCATCCGGTACAGATGTAGTTCTACAGCCGACAGCACCTTCTACTCAGACTCGTCAGAGTTCAGCTGTCAGTCAGCCATGGACGTGTCGGAGATGCGGTGGTCATCACAAGGGCCAACCGTGTTCTCTTCCCGTTGTTTGCTTTCGGTGTGACCAGCTGGGTCATGTGGTTCGGGATTGCCGGCTGAGGCCGAAGCAATTGCAAACCCCTCAGTTTTCTCAACCTCAGTAGCCGCAATTCATACCTCCTCCTGCACCGCAAGCTCAACAGTTCTTCTCTCAAGCGTCGGCGTCTTCTCAGCAATCTTCGGCCGGATCAAAGAAGCAGAAAGGCAAGGTTTCACATATGACTAGAGCTGATGCTGTTGTAGCCCATCTTGTGGAAGGTACGATTATGCTTTATGGTCATTTAGCTCGTGTCTTATTTGATTCTGGTGCTTCTCACTCTTTTATTTCTGAGGATTTCATGGCATGTATTGAGGGACCGACTTCAGAGATAACTTGTGAGATGTATGTTGAGCTGCCTTCGGGAGATTTCATGATTACACCTCTGTGTTTGGAAGAGTCTCCTATTATGATCAATAATCACCAGTTGTCGGCGAGATTATATGCATTACAGTTGGCAGATTATGATGTTATTCTGGGAATGGATTAGTTGGAGCATTATGGAGCTGTGGTTGACTGCAGATCGAAGAAAGTCTATTTTCAGCCACAGGGGAAATCAGCTTTTTATTTCCAAGGTATTCGATCCCGTTCTTCTCGTATGATTATTTCTGCTATTCGAGCCTACAGGTTGCTTAGTGCAGGTTGTCAGGGATTTCTTACTTCTGTGGTTGCTGTTGAAAAACCACGACAGGAAGCCAGTGATATTCCTATTTTTTGTGAGTTCCCTGATGTGTTTCCTGACGAGTTGCCAGGCTTACCCCCAGAGCGAGAGATTGAGATGGTGATTGAACTGATTCCAGGTACAGCTCCCTTAGCAAAGGCACCGTACCGTATGGCTCCAGCTGAATTGAAAGTACTGCGAGCACAGCTACTTGAGTTACTGGAAAAGGGTTATATTCGCCCCAGCTTTTCTCCGTGGAGTGCTCCAGTGTTGTTTGTGGAGAAGAAAGATGGAAGCCTGAGACTTTGTATTGATTACAGGCAATTGAATCAGGTGACTATCAAGAATAAATATCCGCTTCTCAGGATTGATGATTTGTTTGACCAGTTACAGTCTGCTACTGTCTTTTCACAGATTGATCTCCGGTCTGGCTACTTCCAATTGCGAATCCGGGAATCTGATGTGGAGAAGACAGCTTTTAGCACTCGTTATGGTCACTTTGAATTTCTGGTCATGCCGTTTGGTCTGACTAATGCCCCAGCAGCTTTTATGGACCTGATGCAGCGTATCTTTCGTCCATTTCTTGATCAGTTTGTGGTGATCTTTGTTGATGATATTTTGATCTATTCTACCTCTGATGAAGATCATGTGCAGCATTTGAGGATCGTTCTGCAGACTCTAAGAGATCATGAGATGTATGTGAAGTTCAGTAAATGTGAATTCTGACTTCGGGAGATTCATTTTCTTGGTCACGTGATTTCTGGTGACGGAGTGGCAGTAGACCCTACAAAGATTGATGCCGTATTGAGTTGGCAGAGGCCAAGAACTGTGACAGAAATACGAAGCTTCCTAGGTTTGGCTGGGTATTACAGCAGATTCATCCAAGATTTTACGAAGATTGTAGCCCCGATGACTAGACTGACTCGTAAAGATGTACCTTTTGTCTGGTTGGATCAGTATGAGACTAGCTTTGTTGAATTGAAAAGGCTATTGACTTCTTCTCCTGTGTTGACTTTGCCTTCCAACTCGGGTGGTTTTCTGGTTTGTACTGATGCTTCTCGAGTAGGTTTGGGTGCAGTGCTGATGCAACATGGTAAAGTTATCGCATATGCATCTCGGCAATTGAAACGACATGAAGAGAATTATCCCACTCATGATCTGGAGCTAGCTGCAGTTATTTTTGCCTTAAAGATTTGGAGACATTATCTGTATGGTGAGAAATTTTAGATTTTTACTGATCACCAGAGTTTACAGTATATATTCTCCCAGAAAGATTTGAATCTCAGGTAGCGCCGATGGATGGAATCCATGAAAGATTTTGACTTTACACTCTCCTATCAACCGGGTAAAATGAATGTTGTGGCCGATGCTCTGAGCAGGAAAGTGCAGGTCAGTCATTTGATGCTTCATGAATGGAAATTGTGGAAATGGCTTCCGAGCGAGGCATTCAGTGTAGAGTTTCCTTCTGATCCGAAGATGGCGGTTTGTGCTAGTTTGATTTTGGGTTCAGCTCTATATCAGCAGATTAAAGAAGCTCAGCAAGCGGATTCTGATTTAGCCTGTGTTATATCAAGATATGATGTGGAATTTGATGACGAGCTGGTTGTCAGTTTTTAGGGCAGATGGTATGTTCCCGCTGATGATGATTTGAGGCATGAGATTTTGAGTGAAGCCCATGGTTCCCGTTTTGCTATTCATCCAGGTGTCACCAAGATGTATCAGAATTTGAAGAAGCAGTTCTGGTGGCCGGGTTTGAAGAAAGACGTGGCTATATTTGTTTCTAAGTGCTTGACTTGTCAACAGGTTAAAGCCGAACATCAAAAGCCAAGTGGTTTGCTTCAGCCATTAGAGATTCCGATGTGGAAATGGGACCATGTTACTATAGATTTTGTGGTGGGTTTACCTCGGACTTCTTAAGGTTTTGATGGTATCTGGTTACTTGTCGACAGATTGACTAAAACTGCCAGATTGTTGCCGATTAAGATTGCCTGGAATGTGCAAAGGTTGGCTGAGCTGTATGTGCAGAAGATCGTGCCACTGCATGGAGTTCATGTTTCACTTGTGTCAGATTGTGACCCACGTTTTACCTCCGGCTTCTGGCACAGTTTCCAGAAAGCTTTGGGCACTGAATTAGCTTTCAGTTCAGCGTATCACCCTCAGTCAGATGGACAGTCAGAGAGGACTATTCAGACTCTGGAAGACATGCTGAGATCATGTTGCCTTGACTGGCAAGGTTCGTGGAGTCAGCATTTGCCACTTGTTGAATTTGCCTATAATAATAGTTTTCACTCCAGTATTGGAATGGCTCCTTATGAAGCACTGTATGGTCATCCTTGTCGTACTCCTCTGAATTGGTTTGATGTTGGGGACAGATTGTTGACCGGACCTGATATGGTGCAGCAGTGTTCTGATGTGGTTTGTCTGATCAGGCAGAGATTGTTGACGGCTCAGAGTCGACAGAAAAGTTATGCAGATCAGCGCAGACGTCCACTACAATTTGAGCCAGGAGATATGGTGTTTGTTAAAATATCTCCGATGAAAGGTGTTTCCAGGTTTGGGAAACGTGGAAAGCTTAGTCTGCGGTATGTTGGCCCTTTTCCGATCGTTGAAGCTATTGGTCAGGTGGCTTATCGTCTACAACTACCTGCGGCCATGCAAGCTGTTCATGATGTGTTCCACGTATCTCAATTGAGGAAATATGTGCCGGATGCTTCTCATGTTCTCGATGATTCAATTTGGCCTGAGGTGACTGCTGATTTGTCCGCGCCAGAGTTCCCTATTAGAATTGAAGACCGTCGTGAGCAGCGGTTGAGAAATAAGGTTATCCCTCTGGTAAGAGTAGCTTGGCAGCGTCACTCTGGTAATGAGTCCACTTGGCAACGCGAAGATGAGATGCATCGGCTTTTTTCTTTTCTTATTCCAGTGAGGTATTTGTCCTTTCTCAGTTTCCTCCTTTTTCTGTTGTTGTAAATTTTGAGGGAGAAATTTTTTATTAGGAGGGAGGGACTGTAAGGCCCGTGCCTTAATGGATTTTGTTCTAGTATTTGTTCTGGAATTTCTGGCTATTTTCCTGGATTTTTAGGAATTTTTTTGGTATTTTTCCGGATTTATTTGGAGCTTTGAGGGTTATTAGAGATTAATAAGATTTTAATATATATAATAATTATATTATATATTTTTTAAATTTATTTTTCTTCTCTTTTAATCCCTCACTCTCTCTCTCTCTCTCTCTCTCTCTCCCTCGTCGATCTCACCTCACTCTCTCTCTCCTCTCGCC
Source organism: Amorphophallus konjac (assembly GCA_022559845.1). Lineage (NCBI taxonomy): Eukaryota > Viridiplantae > Streptophyta > Magnoliopsida > Alismatales > Araceae > Amorphophallus > Amorphophallus konjac. The sequence continues at coordinate 130,724,238 of CM040119.1, forward strand.
GATCGCCTCTCTCCCCTCCCCTTGGGAAGCAGGCTTTTTGGCGCCGGATTGAGGCGTGGGGGGTACCGGTGGATTCCTCACGTCGCGTGGATCGCGTGGACGCCCACCTCGACGTGTTTCGTGGCTCGTGGGAGCGAGGCGGAGCGTGAAGGCCTCGTGGCTCTTCCTCCTTGCATGCGGCCCTTTCGCCGGTTTCGGCTCGCAAAGGTAGGGGGATGGAATCCTGATCTCGCTAGGATCATTTCCTATAGCTCGTTCGTTTGATTAGAACCCCGTAGCATGCTTAATGTTCATATTTCAAAATTTTGGGGTTGTAGCTTAATTCTTGAATTTGATGCATTGTGGGCTTTGCATGTGTGATGTTTGGGTGTTATTTTGTTGCTTGGGTTGTATGGTTTGACAGGTTATAGGTTTCTACGATGTTACCCGCCGATTTTTATCATCCGGGAGGGCTCTGGGTTTCAAACCGTACCCGCCCGTGTTCCAGGTGGTGTGACGGTCCTGCCAGGAACCGTCACGCGCCTGACGGTCCTTAGTGGACGCGTCATTTCCAAACAACGGCCCGATGAGGGTGCGTTATTTGGAGAGTAACAGTGGGATCCCCATCCGTTACTCGCCCATCGTTTCATGTTGACCGGGTGAGGCAGTTAGCCCGACGGCCAGTCGACCGGCCGTCGCTTCCGTCCGACGCGCCTGAGCGAGCGCATTGCTTCGCCTGCGTCTGATTCGAACGCTGTACGTTGGTTTTTGGTCTCGGGTGGATATAACGGCGGTGACCTAACACGTTGCATCGATGTAATGCATAGGGCCCCTACCGTCACATTCCCTTTTGGGCCTTTTGAGCTGAAACTCAGGCGGAAGTGACGGACGGAGACAGACGCGTCGTTCTTGGTGTAACGCGCCAGCCTCCGACCGTTACTTTCATGTAGCGCGTGGGCATCCGACCGCCGCTTTCCTGTTGGGTTTAATAAGTTGCCAGCCATTTGTTATGCGTTCCTTTATGTAAATGTGCCATATTTATGTTGTTTCATTGATCGATGGCATGTTTCTTATACCAATAGAGTAGCTTTTCTTTCCATGCAATGGAGCCACTGTTGTTGCCCTAGGTCTGTTGAGTACCGACCCGCTTGAGGATAGCAGAGGGGTGTTTCCCATACACGGTTTGTAAGCTAGTTCCGTGGGCTCCTAGCCAATGGTAGCGTCTTACCAAGGGAGAAAACTAGCTAGAGGGCCTGGCTCAGGCTAGAGTTAGTGTATGCACACGTGGTCGGAGACTGTGGACTGACACCAACGGGTGCCTCTCCGACTGGTCACTTGGTTTGGTACTGTTTACGCGCCCAGCTTGTCGCTTTGTCGATTACGAGTGCTTGAGACGCAGTGTAAGTTGTTAGTGGATGCTTCTGGTTTCTGCTCCAGTGGTTGTCCTTCCTTATTATTTGGATTAGTTAAGGCTTATTCCATTTTGGTAGATTTAGTTTTAGTCGCTTGCATTTATTTAGCTGTGGCATGTGTTAGCTGTTCTACTTGCTTAGTTAGAGTTTACAGCTTTACTTGAGTAGTTTATTCATGCCATTGCCTGTTATTTTAATTAGATGCATGCTCTAATTGCTTTTATTTATGCATGAATGCTTGTTAGTGCGAGGTAGGGATCCGCGTGACCCCTACTGAGTCTGGCTGTGACTCACCCTTCTCTTTTCAGGTAAGCCGCGCCCGTCGTCTCCCGGAGCTTCGTGTGCTATTTTCGGAGACCGCGTCTAGCTGCCAGCTCTAGTCGAGCCGCCTTTTTGAGGCTTTCGTGGTACCTTTACCGGGGTATGCCCCGTGTGGTTGTACCCTGGTGGACTAGTACTTTTGTTTATCTGGACTAGTATATATATATATCACTCTGGTTATTTTGAATTGCTTCCGCACTCGTGTTAATTTTATTACTTAATTGTAATCTACGCGTTCCAAATTACAGTTCGTTATACATTCCCTCGACATAACCTCACTAACCCTTCAGGGGCCTCATCAGCCTCTTGGGTGGCTTCCCCAGTTCTTGGTATCGGTGTATCGATGTTATCGGTATATCGGTATCCTGAACTCTGGGTCGTTACATTGGTCACCGAAACCCGTGCGCTATGTGATGGCGTAAGGCTTGCTAAAGAAAACGGGATCCTGCTCGCTAGTATTCGCACAGACTCAGCGGTATTGGCCAATTCTCTTTTGTCTGGGACTTCCCTATCATGGAGGTGTCTGCGATGGTGGCACGAAGTGTACGAGTTTGTTCAGTCCTCCGGGGTTGCCGTCTCACATGTGTACCGCGAAGCCAACAAACTAGCTGACGCCCTAGCTTCATATGCTTGTCACGCTTGTGTGAACTCTCTAGTTTTCTCTTCCTCTGACCTTTCTAGGAGTTGCTTTGGGGCTCTCGTGATTGACCGTTTAGGTCTTGTCTCGTTCAGATTGTAATAGGGTGGTTAGGTTTTCAGTGTTCAGGGGTATGCCCCGATGATCATGTATTCCCTTTATCTATTTAATTTTATTCACCATTTATGTGTGTAGTGGTGGAGCGAACCACTCATCCCTTTCTTGAGGGGGTGAGCGCTCTCCTACTTCCCTTATCTAGTATTTTATAATAAAAAAAATTGAGCATGTCATGCTTTACTTCATGTTCCTATTTGATTGCCATGAGTTATGTGATTAGTTTGTGAGTGTTTTCCTCTTTTCCATTGGTTTTTCCTCATTTTTCTAACTTGCTGGCCGGTGATAGTTTCTGTGAATAGAGGATTCTGCGTCCATCACAGTGGGCACAAATTCCTGAATTAGCGCCCATTTTGACAGGCGTTGTTCCCTAAAAAAAAAAATTTAAAACGCTTCTGGGAGAGTGGACGTGTTCATGTTTTTGTAAAAAAAAAAAAGGAAAGAGCAGCCAGCATAGTGGATGCCAATTCTTGATTTGGCACCCATTGTGACAATAGCCCATTCCCTGTGTTTTCACATAATTCCCTTATTCTGTGATTTGTTTAGCATTATCTTTACATATTTATGTTCATACATTCATATTTCTATTCTTTTGTATTAGTATTGCATCTAGGGCATTTGGCGTGGGAGACCTCTTCTCCCCACACTTTCTAGGAGATCTTACCCCCTCTTGGTGAAGGAAGGACCCTCCATTGAGCACACCGTCTCTTTGGATCAAAAAATTCTCAAACCAAGCCTCCATGAGTCCCCGCACCTGTGGATTCCCTCACGGACGCTGGGCAAGTTGTACCTTGAAGTTTCCCGGGATTAGTTGGCCTATACGTGGTGAGAGAGCGTACCTAGTTGGCATTAAAGCAAACCCACATTAAAACTAGGTTCCTACCTAGAGTGAATCATATCATACTTTGTCAAAAATCATTTAATTCATCAAGGTTCAACAAAACAATCATGCATAAACATCCAACTTGTTTGACATCTTTGCAAATTGTTTTGATTGAATATTACTTGTTTGCATGATGTTTCGCTTTGATAACCAAACCATGTTTGATCACAATCACATTCATGAGGATGATCAACTTAGCACCTCTTATAATCCTCAATTTCATGGTTCTCACCACATTCTTTCTAAGGGACCACATCCTCATTCCTTTGGTCTTGCCCGCCCCATGGGCAATTCTCAATCTCATGGTCCCTTGCATCAATTGCAAGTCAATACTCCCCCGGAATCATCTCCTCCACCTAGAGAGACAGTCACCCAAAAATTGCATCTCACCCCTCAACAAGCCCAGGCCCTTAAGGCCATTGTTGAGGGCCTAGCTTCATCATCTCATGCTCCTTCTGATCCCTCACGGGTGGCCCATCACCCACCTCCCTCTTCTATTCATCCTCCTCCTCGGGTGGCCCATCACCCACCTTCTTCTATACATAACCCCTCTCGGGTGGCTCATCACCCGCCTCCTTCTTACACCCATCCTCCTCCTCGGGTGGTCCATCACCCGCCTCCTTCTATTCCTCCTCCTCCAAGGCCCCAAGGCCCATGTATCCCTTGCACCCCGGCCCGATCGGGTCCTTCTTTGGGTCAGCCCATTAACCCTCCTCCACGGTCATCATATGCTGCCCCTCTAAGGCCACCATGCCAACCCTCCACTTCTCAAGTTACACCCCTCCAACAAACGCTTCTTGATAAAATTGCTTCAATGGAGGAACAACTAAAGAGGGTCACAAGTCTGCGGCCTCCTCCTCCTCCTCGAATCAATCCCTTTCATGCAGTCATGAATGAAATCACCAAGATGGAAAGAGATTGGAAGGAGAGGAGAGACGATAATGACATGCCAACTATATGTGAGCAAGATGATTCTACAAGCTTTAATGATCAAGTGGACGCCGTCCGCCCTCCACCACTCATTCACCCTATTCATTCATGTAGACCTCCACCTCCACATTCATATACACAAAACTCTCCACCACATTATACTTCTCCGCCTACCAATATGCCTCCACCACGGCATCCACTTGAATTTGATGATTATGAAGAGTTGGAGACACCACATGATGAAAATTTTGATGAGGAATTTGAGCCGGCACAAGATGTTGAAGTCTTTCAAGAGGCACCCATTCCGAGTTTTCTCTGTTTCCCTCTCCCTCCATTTCCACAAGAAGAACCCCCTGCTCAGGACGATGTCACCATCCCCGACCCTATCTATGAAACCAATTGGTGCTACGATGATGGGTCGATACTCCAATCACCCACACTGGCGCACCATGAACCTTCTCCTACCATTAAAACCTCTCCCCCCACCAAAATCTGACACTTTCTTCATACCAAACCTACTACCATTGTACCCCCAACTTCTATACCTTCATTAACCTCCATATCACTGGCCTCCGCCGAACCTCCCACTAAATCTCAACCAATTGTACCTTCATTAACCTCCACATCACTGGCCTCTGCAAAACCTCTCATTACCCCTTTTTCCAAACCAACCACCCCTTCACTGCCACCACCTTGGCCCTCCACTACCCCCGTAAGTGTTGACAGCTAAAATATGAACAAAGATAAAGATGGGACCAGACCAGCAACGAAGACTGGAAGATGCCTACAAAGTCAGGATTGAGGGAGGATCCTCACCACCAACTAATTGCCCGGCTAGGACCATCTCAGGCCTGGCTGATGTCCGGTGTTATCGTCATCATTCAGATGGCAATACTGATAAAACCCCAGTTTGTTCACTGATGGAACCTCGAGATGATCTCAACAAAGCTGTGTCACTACTAAAGGGGCCTCTTTCGGTTCTGATAAAAGTCAATACAAAATAACTAAGATAAGCCAAGGCAATTATGCGACCTAAAAGCACTAAATGGGCCGGCCGATTGGGCTTCTGACCATGGCGCCGGGAACCTCAACGAAGGGCCGCTGGACGCGCCGGGAGCTGTGGCTAAGAAGCTGGCCACGCCGAATACCCTCCACCGAAAGGACAAAAGAAGGAGATCTATATAAACAAACCCCCTTTGAAAAGAAGGGAGGTCGGCTGGCGATCGATCAAAAAAAAAGAGAAGAAACCCTACAGAGAGAGAGAGCCTCCTCCACTGAGAGAAAAGAGAAGAAACTAGCAGAAGCAGAAGGGAAGTCTTCAGGTGGGCATCCGGGGAGGGAGAGGAGTCAATGCTCCGCCCTCCCCCATGCTTTCTTTTCTTCTTTTTCTTCATGTAATCTCTTTAGAGTTTCATCTCGATTGATAGAGTGTATCCGGACAATCCCAGCCTCGATTTGTATCTCTCTGCTCCTCATTTCCCCCTTATGATCAATGTAAGTTTGGGAGAATGCATCGAAATGGAATGTTGCAGTGGCCTATTTGGGTACAGATGGATTGAAATCGCTGTTATCTGCCTCCGATATTTCTTTTGCATCCGCTTGTCTATTGCTTAGATGCTTCTGGTTTCCGGCTCGTGCTTCATATCTCGGAGTCGGTTCTCCTGCGAAGAACAAAGGCGGAACCCCAACCCTCGTTCAATGGGCTATTGGGCTCCGTCCCTCTCCTTCCTTCCATGAGCCGATGAACCCTTCCGAGTACCGTGGATTTCTGTCGAGTTCACAGCTAGTTCAGGGTCAGAGATAGCAATCTCTTGACCGGCTGAGCAGTAGGTGATCAGAAAAACCCCCGTACATCCCAATAGGGTTCAACAATGGATGATCTGCCCTTCGACAGATACTAGCTTCTCCTAAACCTTTGGCCTTCCTATTCATAAAACCATGAAACCCTTGCGATCGATTCCCTATCTGAAACCCTGCCTGAAATCCTCTTGAAAAACCAGAGAATCAAGAACAGGGGGCCGGAATCTCCCGGCGCCCAGAACAGTGCCACACGAATAGACCCTCCCGGCGCGAAACTTCCCACGCCGAGAGCTCCGTTGACACCTTCCCACCACCGGCCGAGAAGATGCACAGACAGCCCTTGTAGCCTGCCCAATGAAACCTCTAGTTCCGTCGAAGGATGCAACAGATCCCATATACACCTGAGGGATAAAGACTAATGCCGGATAACCCCTCACATAACCTTACGAGGCAATGGAGCTCTGCCACTGCATAAGCTTCGTTGACCTCTAAAGGGACATCAAAACGGTGCTACAGGCACGTACACGGTCAGGGGTCCAATACCCCTCTATTTGGCTTTCGCCCCGGCACTCCGTGGGCGATCGTCTATCATCCCCTTTGGAAAATGCTAATCGCAGGGGGAAGTGCTGCCAAAATTCTCCCAGGAGGATGGAAGACAAGATTGAGGCCGTCCCTGGGACTTTGCATGACAGTGGTGAAAGGAGTTCCCTGTTTCGGATGATTCCTCTGCCAATCCCTCCAGGCACCTGGCCTTCTTCAAGACACAAATCAAAGTCATTGAAACCTAATGTTTGGTCTCCTTCCAGAGCCTGTCTGCCTTGATCTGCATCTCTGAAACCTAAAAAACCCCAAAAACAGAGTACCGTAAAGCCCTGAATCTGTCTCGGCCCCGTAAATAGTGAAGTGGGTGAACGGCTCCCGGCGCGACTCTTCCCGCGCCGAGAAGCCTCCCCACGGCGTCGGGAACCGCTCCCCGACATCTTCACCTCCGCGCCGAGACCCAACCTCAGCGCGCCGGGAGGCCCGGGCCGAGAGCCTCCATGGCCTTCTTAACCCTCCGCGCCGAGACCCCCCTTGTAGCCTCGTCGCGCCGGGAGGCCCAGGCCGAGAGCCTCCATTGCCTGCTCAAGCACTCCGCGCCGATACCCCCTTTCCGGGAGCCTCGCCGCGCCGGGAAGTCTGCGCCGGGAACTCCCCTGGCCATCTTGCCTTCGCCCTGGGAACCTATGCACGCTGGAACTGCACCGATAATCTAACCAAATTTTACTACTGAGTCTTCAATCCAAATTTTTGTTCCGGGGGTGCTGCCCCCGAAAACCCCCGCAAGGGGCGCTACCCCCTTGACCCCTGCGACCTGACCGGGTAGGTCGATCCCCGCGACCTGACCGCGCAGGTCGATCCGCGTGCGAGGGCACAACATTGAGCGTTCACTTACATTCCGTCGTCCCGCATCGGATTTATGAGTAACCCCTTTAGCTCGGGAGGGCTATGCCACTGCATGAGTTCCGCCGGCTTCCCTAAGGGAAAATCAAACATTGCCCCATGGCATTTATATATGGGTAGGGAGGTTCAGCCTCTCTCTTTCTCTCGGCTTTCATCCCGACACTCCGTGGGTGATAGCCTATTTCCCCCTGGGCATAATCCAGATAAAGGGGAAATGCTGTCGAAATGTTGATCGATGCCGTGAACCTCCATCACGGTCATGGCTCAGCCTGTCTGTGATTGATATCCTCCATTTCCCCTTTTCTTCCAAGTCTAGTTGTTTCGAACCGCCGATTCAACGCTACAGTCTCTTTTTGTGGTTGATGTTATTCTCTTACCCACCTTCCCGGCCCTGGTATGAAGTTTAAAGTTATGCACACGAATATCTGTTTGCCTTATGAGGCCTCCTATTTTTGGCATTTAATCAAGGGTTGTCCTTCCCTGGAAGGGCGTAATTAACGTCATAGCGTTTATGGTATGACGGACTCTAGGTCCCGACTCGGACTTCACAATCGACTGACCATGTCAGATCGAGCGCACAATGAAATCGTCACACATGTGACTGGCACGTCAATAAATCCATAAATATAAATAAATGAACAAATAATAAATAAATAAAAATCCGCGTCCACAAGTCTGGCACGCCCGGTGGGACTTAGTCTCCCTTCATCTCTACGCCGAAAATAGGAGGCCCTGCGGGCCCCCCCTCAAAATTCTGATTCCGTGTGCTTCCTTATTTTCAGGAAACTGTAATGACGACTGAAAACACGTCTGTGTGCTTCGACAAACAACCGGTGGACATGCATGTCCAGGAGGGATACCTGGCGGTACCACTGGCGTTCGGCTCGTTTCCCCCAGCTGTCGGGCTGCCCAACTGCTTGGGCGTCGTCTACACCGACCTTTTGAAGGTCGATAACAATGAGCAAGGCACTGCTGCGAGTGCCCCAATGAAGACCACTGTCCAGAAGGACAGCTTGCCAGAGAAGACGGCCCCCACGACCGTCGCCTGCTATGTCCACCACGTCCAGAAAAGGGACATGGTCCCCGCTGCTACTCAAAAGGGGAAGAGAACTAACCGGAGGAGCCGGTATGTTGCTGTTGAACGCCGTCTTTCCAACTCCGGAAAGACAATGATGATCGGGGGTGTCCGGGCGAACCTGAACGGTTGCCCGAGGGCGGTCAAGCCGGATGTGATCGTCCCGCAAGTGCCCACTACCAACAGATTCCAAACTCTGGCCACCAGGCATGCCAACTGGGAGGCCGATGAGAGGAAGCCGCTGGCGCCCAAGCCAGCAAAATACAAACAGGTCTGGCGACCGAAGAAGATGCAGAGCTGGGCTCCAGCTCAAGATGAGGAGAAGGCTACCAATGATGCTGTTGCCCGCTTCAGGGCGGGAAGCCGAAGAAGAGAGGGAAAAGAAACAGGAAATGCTATTGCTGCTCACCCCAGAGCCTGGGGTAGGAGAGATGAAAGAAATGATGGAGAAAGAAAACTGACTGCTGCTCGCCCCATGATGAGGGGTAGAAGACTTGAGAAGAAAGAAGACCTTGCTGTCACCCACCCCAGGGCCGGGGGCAGAAGATGGCAGAGAAAGAACCATGATGTTGCTGCCAACTGCTGTCGGAATGGCGATGTGGGAATGTGTGAACCAGCCATGGTTGCCGTCCCAAGAAGATCGAGGACCTGTGCCAGACAGGCTGACATCTTCAGATATTCCAAGGCCGAGCATTGGAATGCTCAGATAACAAGACTGGCCTATCAGCAAAGAAGCCAGGAAAGACTGATGTTCCAACCTGAGCCACAAAGGCACAACTCTGAAGAGATGAAGCAAGTGGTCCAGGACTACTTTCACTACCTTGGGAACTCCGCCCTCGGTCAACAAAGATTATCCCGTGCCTTGGGTACCGTGGATGAGGAAGAAGAAGAAATCCCTCAAGAAGTGATGCACGGAGTCTCTTCCTCCGATTCAAATGATTATGAAGAAGGCCTCAGGGCCGGATATGATGAAGAAGACCTGCACGAGGAAGAAGCCAAAGAAAGAATATCGGTCTTTGACCGGCTCAAATATCCTGACCAGGTAAAAAGGAAGGTCTATAGGCGGAAAGGAAAGATGCAAATCTTCGCCTGCAACATGGCTGGACTTGCCAGGGGGCAAGATATACTACCAACTCAGCCAGATGAACTGCTCAGGCTGGCAACTAGACCTGGTCCTGTCACAAGAAGAGGCCAGGCCGCAAAAGATAAGATGAAGAAATATGATGAAGCCCGCAAGATCACCACTATGACAGTTAATGTGGTGACAACAGAAAAGGAAGACAATCCCTTTGTTGATGATGCTGAAGGGACTTCTGAAGATATACAAATCCCATCAACCTTGGATCCCATGATCCAGATGATGTTCAGAAGATACCAACAGGAGATCAGTGCTCTCCGAAGACAGCTCAATGAGAGACATGAAGCTACATCAGTCTCAAAACAAGCTGAACCTGTAGGGCAGACATCCAGCTCAAAAGAAACAGCTATCCCGGCTAATCCTCTCCTAGCTGATAAGGGCAAAGCACCGAGCCAACCTGTTCCACAGCAAACAGTAGCTCAGCCCTCTGTGTCTCAGACGCAGCCTACCACGCCCATCTTGCGCGCCACTGTGATGACAACTCCTCACAGCCAGCAACAAGCCCACTTCTTTCCTGAAGACATAGATCCAGCTGTGGCCCACAAGCAGATGATTGAAAGAATTATGGAAATGAAGCTGTCAGAAAAGACTGGAGATGATACTAGTGCCTATGATGTGTACAAGATACCGTATCCCCCCCAGTATGCTGCTAAGAGACTACCCCCAGGCGTCAGTAAGCCGCCTAAGTTCGAGAAATTCAATGGCCAGGGCTCCCCTAGGGAGCATATAGCCTACTACACTACAATCATGGGCGACCTAGCAGTCGATGAAGCTTATCTGCTCAAGTTCTTTGGTTCATCCCTCACTGGGTTGGCCTTTGAATGGTATTCGAGCCTGTCAGCTGGATCAGTGGTTGATTGGCCCGATATGCAGAGAAAATTCCGCGACAGGTTTCATGTCGCGGAAAGGGAAATCACAATAGCAGAGCTATATGCAACCAGGCAGAAACAAGATGAAACTGCACTGGATTACATCAAAAGATGGAGGAACCTAGCCATGAGATGCAGAAGACCTCCTCATCAAGAAGATGCGGTGCAAATATGTAAACAGAGCCTCAGGAGGGAGGTGCTAGAAAAGATGATCGGGATGGAGATAAGGTCATTCGACCGACTAAACAATGCCACGGCGGAGGTCGAGGCCTTCCTCTCCAGTAGTCCTTCAGTTGCTACTGATGTGTACCATAAGTCTAGGTCGGCTGATAAACGGCCCATGCCTGCAGAAGTCAGTACAGTAGACTTCAAGATGTTCCAACAGCAAAAAGATAAAGAAAAAGGCGTTGCCCGCCCTCCTCCCATTAGGCCAACTGATCAGAAGGATGGCCCCGCTCTGCGAGCCAGGATGAGCAAGCCTTATTCCTTTCCTAAGGAAAAGACTTGGCTCCTGTTTGAATGGGCGGCCCAATTTGACAAGATTGTCCTTCCAGATCCAAAGAGACCTGATGATACCAAAAGAAAAGATGACCCCCGCTTCTGCCCATATCATCAAGCATTGGGTCATCCCATTGAAGATTGCTATGTATTTAAAGATATTATTGAAAGAATGATTAGAAAAGGGGAACTCGAACTGGGTGAGTATAGGGTGGACCCTCCATGCCTGCATGAGTTGCCTGAGTTAAAAAGAGCAGTCAATATGATATCTCTATACCGGCAATCGCCCAAAGAAATGTTAAAAGAAACAGACACCGATGAGCCCATCCTGTGGGAGCATGTCAAATCCCCAGGCCTGATGAATAAGATGAAAAATAAATCAAAAATGCCCGATGTGCTAGATGTCCCGTTATGGATGCAGATGTCGACCGCCGAAAGGAAGGAAAAGCAGATGCAAACAAACACAAGGAGGGACAAAGTCTTCTCCTGTAACATGCTGTCAGTTTTACCCGGCAATGGCCAGACTTCCGAAGGGGATGATGAAGAGATATGCTTCGTGCCGATAAGGTCAGAGGAAGCCAAAGCTTCAGCCTCCTATCTTGAGGATAAAACCAGCAAGAAGCATGGGCACCTCCCGCTACCAAAAGGAGAAGCATGCTACCACACTCCTCCTCCATTTGCGGGGATGAGGGCCAAGATGTTAATTTCTGAAAGCCTGGACGCGTCCGGCACCTGTAATGGGGTACTGCCAGTCCCTCCTAAGATTAGGGCCGGGGGCAACATTCTTGGCCTTGCCATGATGACAGAGCTATCTAAAAAACTACAAGAAGTCAAAGTGTTACAGAGCAAGCTGAATGAAATGGGTTTGCATCTGCCTGGTTTGCACTTCGACTCATCAACTCCGGCAGTGATGGGTAAACCCGATATGAAACAAACGATGAAAATCAACTCTGCCAAGGGAGAAGTTACTAAGGCAGAATTGTATGAGACCAAACAAAGGGCCGATGAATCTGCTCTGGATTATATCTACCGATGGAAGGACCTTTGGGCCAGATGTCGGCACCCACCGAACCACGAGGAGGCTGTCCAGATATGCAAGCGCAACCTGAAGACAGAAGTCTTAACAAGGTTGATTGACATCGAAGTCAAGTCCTTCGATTTCTTGAATGAGATTGTGGCTGATATTGAGGCCTTTTTGGCGAAATATTACCCGGCCGCTACCGCCCTAAGACAAAAGAGCAAGCCTGCTAGTGAACAGCCGATGCATAAAGATATTTACATTGCCAACTTCCAAGCTTTCGAGAAGAAAAAGGCGAAAGAGGCAGCTAGCTCTTCGTCAGCAAAGACTGGCGAGCTAGGCCATTCCCTAAGAAGCAAAATGACTAAACCCTACTCCTTTCCAAAGGAAAAGACTCGGGTCCTATTCGAATGGGTCACCCACCAAGGCAAGATCATACTCCCGGCCCCAAAGAAGCCCGGTGCTGCCGCAAGGAAAGACGAGCCTCGCTTCTGTCCGTACCATCAGATGCTCGGACACCCTATTGAGGACTGCTACGTCTTCAAAGATGTTATAGAAAGTTTGATACAGAAAGGTGAGCTGCGGATAGGGGAATATAGAGTGGACCCACCGCGTCCCCATCGGATGCTCAATTTCAAGAAGGCAGCCGATATGGCCTCACCACACCCGCCAAAGAGCGATCTGCTCTAAAGGGCATTTTCAATACGAATGATACCCCGTTCTGGGGTAGGTGTATGCCAAAAAGAATGATAGTGAAAGATGCCAGTGATACCCCTTCCTGGGGGCAGATGTACACACACAAAAAAAAAGAGAAAAAAAAATGAAAAATGATAAAAAAAAATGAGAATGATTATGATGAAGAGATGCCCATGATACCCCTTCCTAGGGGCAGATGTATTAACAAAAAATGATGAAAGGTATGGATGATACCCTATCCTGGGGGCACATGGGAGCAAAAAAGGATAAAGAAAAGAGAGATGATGAAATAATATATATATATATATATATATATATATATATATATATATATATATATATATATATATATATATATATATATATATATATAAATGGTACTCCCATTTGAGGGGCGATGCACATCAAAAAAAAAATAAGAATGAAAATGAAAAAATGGTAAAGATGACGGAATGATGGAAGATACAGATGATACCCCATTTTAAAGAGAGGGGTGCATATCAAAAAAAAAGAGAGAGGAAAAAGAAAGAAAAAAGGAGAAGAAAAAGGAAAGAAGAAAATAAAAAAAAGGAATGAAAAATGATGATGATTATGAGATGATGGAAGTTCCAAATGGTGCCTCATCCCGGGGGCAGATGCATGCCAAACAATGAGAAATATTGATGGTACCCCGTTCTTGGGACGAATGTATGCCAAAAGAATGATGTAAGACACACATATGGCTCCCCATTCTAGGGGTAAATGTATGGAATATCAACGGCAGCGTGCATGGCCGTTGCTGGATGTGCTCACCCCTTTTAAAGGGGCAATAATCATCTATGGTAATGATGAATAAAATTGGAGCATTGACCTTTCAAGGGCCATCCTGTCGCAGACTCTTACACTGCATGTCTGCTGCTGATGTCAGGGACTATCCAAATGATGGAATTCCAGATGGTAATGAACAATAAATGATGGATCAATGAAGAATGATGGAAGTTCGCCTAACCACTGGCGTTCAGGCCGATAGATGCCCGATGAGCCTCCAGAGTGCCAGAGATGTCTAACCTTCGGCATTCGAGAGGATAGATGTTCCCAGACATCAATCGCCAGCATGCCAACTAAAATAAGTCAAAACTCTAGCTGTCGGCACCCAAGCAGACAGGCGTCAGATGTTCAGCTGAGCGGAGCTCAAGCCAACAGATGTTCTGCTAACCAAGGCTCAGGCCAACAGATGTCAAGTACTCAGGCGACGATGTTAGTGCTGACAAATGATTCAACAAGTATTCAAAAGGGGGCAGATATCCCACCATCGGCATCTTAGCCGACATATGTCAAGCATTCAGCCATCGGCACCCTGGCCGATAGATGCCCGATGATCCTCTAGAGTGCCAGAGATGTCTAACCATCAGCGTTCGAGATGACAGATGCTCATAAATATGGATTGCCAGTATGGCCAGCTAAGAGAAATCAAAATTCTAGCTATCGGCGCTCAGGCAAATAGATATTCTACCATCAGCACTCAAGCCGACCAATGTGCATAGATTGCCAAAGAAAGTCAACATAATCAGTGATATGCAAAGATGTAGATATCCAGCTGATCAAAGCCACATTAACGATGAAACTCACATTCCCAGCAACGGCTTCAGGCCTGAGCTGCCATCCATACCCTCTAAATCAATTCAGACCTTTCATCTGGATAGATTATGAAACCCTATTCCTTTGCGTTAATGTCAAACCCCACATTAACGATGAAACTCACATTTCCAGCAACGGCTTCAGGCCTGAGCTGCCATCCATACCCTCTAAATCAATTCAGACCTTTCGTCTGGATAGATCATGAAACCATATTCCTTTGCGTTAATGTCAAACCCCACATTAACGATGAAACTCACATTTCCAGCAAACGGCTTCAGGCCTGAGCTGCTATCCATATCCTTTGAATCAATTCAGACCTTTCATCTGGACAGATCATGAAACCAAGCTACCTTTTTCTTGGTCTAGTGGCATTCCGCCCTAACCAAGCTACCTTTTTCTTGGTCTAGCAACATTCCGCCCTAACCAAGCTACCTTTTCCTTGGTCTAGTGGCACTCCGCCCTAACCAAGCTACCGTTTCCTTGGTCTAGCGGCACTCCGCCGAAACCGAGCTACCTTTTCCTTGGTTTAGTGGCACTCCGCCCTAACCGAGCTACCCTCTTCCCTTGGTCTAGCGGCACTCCGCCCTAACCAAGCTACCCTTTTTCTTGGTTTAGCAGCACTCCGCCCTAACCAAGCTACCACTTATCTTGATCTTATGGCATTACGATCCGACACTCTCTAAACAAAATAATAATAATAATAATAAATAATAATAATAATGGGGTTAAAAATAGAGATACCCCATCAGACTTGCTCCTGTATTAGGGACAAGTGCAAAAATGGCCAAAACCCAGCTGTGGTGAAAACCCGAAAGGGCACTGCAGGCAAAATCGGGTACCCCGCCACGTGAAAACCTGAAAGGGCGCGTGGGCAAAAGCAAGAGGGGGCTAGCTCCGGTGAAAACCCGAAAGGGCACTTGGGTCAGTAATGTGGTAATCCCAAAGAGAAAAGCCTCATCTCCCATCATAAACTCACCGTTGATCGACCGGCACCTCGCCCGATCAATGATAAGACGTGTCCAGGTTAGACCTTACGTCTATCCTGATGAAATCCATGAGATTCCTTTGCATTGGTATAAACCCAATACCGATGATGAAACCCACCTTTTGTCGATGGGCTCGCTGCCCGATCGGCCAAGAAACCAGTCCGGTTTAGACCTTACGTCTGTTCCGACTAGACCTGCATATATCCCTTTACGTCCCGCCGTGATGAAACCTGCTGCTGATCGATCCGGCACCCTGCCCGATCAGTGATGAAACCCATCCAGTTTAGACCTTACGTCTACCCTGATGAGACCTATGAAATCCTTGCATTGGTATAAACCCAATACCGATGATGAAACTTGCTGCCGATCGATTGGCGCACTGCCCGATCAGCGATGAAACCTGTCCAGTTTAGACCTTACGTCTACTCTGATGAGACCTATGAAATCCTTGCATTGGTATCGACCCAATACCGATGATGAGAGCAGCTACTAACGGAGCAGGCACACCGCCTGATCCATGCTAAAAACCCGTCTAGGGTAGGCTTTCCGTATGTTCTGATGAAAGTGCTACACCCATTCTACAAATCAACACGGACCTTCCGTCCGGATAGATGATAAAACCTCATCCCCTTGCGTTAATGTTGAATCTCACATTAACGATGAAACCTACATTTCCAGCAAATAGCTTCGCGCTTAAGCTGCTACACACATTCTTGCGTCAATCTAGACCTTCCGTCTGGATGGACGATGAAATCCTATCCCCTTGCATTGATGTTAGCACCCACATCGATGATGACATATACACAAGCTACGCCCATGGGCTACAAAATCAAAGTTTCAATAAAAAAAAAGGGAAAAGAAGAAGAAAAGAAGAGACAAAATGGGGTTAAAAATAGAGATACCCCGTCAGTCTTGTTCAGGCATTCTGAACAAGAGCAAAAATGGCCAAAAACCCAGTTGTGGTGAAAACCCGAAAGGGCACTGCAGGCAAAACCGGGTACCCCGCCACGTGAAAATCTGAAAGGACGCGTGGGCAAAAGCAAGAGGGGGCTGGCTCTGGTGAAAACCCGAAAGGGCACTTGGGTCAGTAATGTGGTAATTCAAAAAGTTTCGTGCCAACCGGCACGCTACCTTCACCTGCCTTCACTGATGAAGCCTTCCGTCGGTCATCTGGCTCTATGCCCACCGATGATAAGGCCTTTCTGGGACAGACCTTACGTTTGCCCTGATGAAATCCATATACCCTCTTTCACATGTCCCACCAACAATGAAACCTTACCAGGATGAACCCTACGCCTATCCTGATGAAACTTACATATTTCTTGGCAAAGTCCCACCCGCGATAAAACCTGCCAGAATAGACCTTACGTCTGTCCTGACGAGACCCACATTTCTGCCTACGTACCAACCGTTGGTCGATTGGCACCTTGCCCGACCGATGATGAAACCCCACCCAGTCTAGACCTTTCGTCTATTCTGATGAAACTTGAAAACTTCTTTGCGTCGATATAAACCCAATATCGATGATGAAACCAGCTGTTGGTCGACCGGCACCTTGCCCGACCAATGATGAAACCCTACCCAGTTTAGACCTTCCATCTATTCTGATGAAACTTGAAAACTTCTTTGCGTCGATATAAACCCAATATTGATGATGAAACCAGCTGTTGATCGACCGGCACTTCGCCCGATCAATGATGAAACCCTGCCAGTTTAGACCTTTCGTCTATTCTGATGAAACTTAAACTCTTCTTTGCTTCGATATAAACCCAATATCGATGATGAAACCAGCTGTTGATCGACCGGCACTTCGCCCGATCAATGATGAAACCCTACCTAGTTTAGACCTTTCATCTATTCTGATAAAACCTATGAAAACTTCTTTGCATCGATATCAACCCAATATCGATGATGAAACCAGCTATTGATCGACCGGCACCTTGCTCGATCAATGATGAAACCCTACCCAGTCTAGACCTTTCGTCTATTCTGATGAAACCCATGAAACTTCCTTGCATCGATATGAGCCCAATATCGATGATGAAACCAGCTATTGATCGACCGGAACCCCGCCCGATCAATGATGAAACCCTATCCAGTTCGGACCCTACGTCTGTCCTGATGAAAATTACGCACCCTTTGATGTCCCACCTGCTATAACCTCTACCCAGTTTAGACCTTCCGTCTATTCTGATGAAACTTAAACTCCTCCTTGCATCGATATGAGCCCAATATCGATGATGAAGATAACTATTGATCGACCGGCACCTCGCCCGATCAATGATGAAACCCTTCCAGTTTAGACCTTTCGTCTATTCTGATGAAACTTATGAAACTTCTTTGCGTCGATATAAGCCCAATATCGATGATGAAACCAGCTGTTGATCGACCGGCACCTCGCCCGATCAATGATGAAACCCTTCCAGTTTAGACCTTTCGTCTATTCTGATGAAACTTATGAAACTTATTTGCGTCGATATAAGCCCAATATCGATGATGAAACCAGCTGTTGATCGACCGGCATCTCGCCCGATCAATGATGAAGCCCTTCCAGTTTAGACCTTTCGTCTATTCTGATGAAACTTATGAAACTTCTTTGCGTCGATATAAGCCCAATATTGATGAAACCAGCTGTTGATCGACCGGCACCTCACCCGATCAATGATGAAACCCTGCCAGTTTAGACCTTTTGTCTATTCTGATGAAACTTATGAAATTCCTTTGCTTTGATATAAACCCAATATCGATGATGAAACCAGCTGTTGATCGACCGGCACCTGGCCCGATCAATGATGAAACCCTGCCGGGATAGACCTCACGTCTATTCTGATGAAACTACATATCCTTTCATGTCCCACCTGCAATGGACCTACCCAGTTTAGACCTTACGTCTATTCTGATGAGACTACATAGCCTTTCTGTGTCCCATCCACGACGAACTTACCCAGTTTAGACCTTACGTCTACTCTGATAAAGCTTAAACTCCTTTGCATCGGCATAAACCCAATGCCGACGATGGAACCATGCACTGGTCGGTCGGCACATCGCCACGGCCGGCTTTGAGGAACGGACCTCTCGTCTGTTCCAGATGCTCCTCTAGAGCCCCTCTCAGCTGCACTCCCGCATGATGCTATAGCCTAAGAACATGTCTTCTGTTAACCAACAAGTCCAGCAAAGGCAGTCCCGCCGGATACCTACACGCGGTGGAGCGAATCCCCCATTCTCTCCCTGAGAGGATGGACGCTCTCCTGCTGAACACGGGTCATCCGCGTAAAGACTACTGAGACCGCCACTCCCCTACATGAAGGAAATAACAGCATATGAAGTCAAAGGTTCAGCCACCCGGAGCTTCAATCCGGCAGATGTTCAGCCACCCGGAGCTTCAATCCGGCAGATGTTCAGCCACCCGGAGCTTCAATCCGGCAGATGTTCAGCCACCCGGAGCTTCAATCCGGCAGATGTTCAGCCACCCGGAGCTTCAATCCGGCAGATGTTCAGTCACCCGGAGCTTCAATCCGGTAGATGTTTAGCCACCCGGAGCTTCAATCCGGCAGATGTTCAGCCACCCGGAGCTTCAATCCGGTAGATGTTCAGCCACCTGGAGCTTCAATCCGGCAGATGTTCAGCCACCCGGAGCTTCAATCCGGCAGATGTTCAGCCACCCGGAGCTTCAATCCGGCAGATGTTCAGTCACCCGGAGCTTCAATTCGGCAGATGTTCAGTCACCCGGAGCTTCAATCCGGCAGATGTTCAGCCACCCGGAGCTTCAATCCGGCAGATGTTCAGTCACCCGGAGTTCAATCCGGCAGATGTTCAGCCACCCAGAGCTTCAATCCGGCAGATGTTCAGTCACCCGGAGCTTCAATCCGGCAGATGTTCAGTCACCCGGAGCTTCAATCCGGCAGATGTTCAGCCACCCGGAGCTTCAATCCGGCAGATGTTCAGTCACCCGGAGCTTCAATCCGGCAGGTGTTCAGCCACCCGGAGCTTCAATCCGGCAGATGTTCAGCCACCCGGAGCTTCAATCCGGCAGATGTTCAGTCACCCGGAGCTTCAATCCGGCAGATGTTCAGCCACCCGGAGCTTCAATCCGGCAGATGTTCAGTCACCCGGAGCTTCAATCCGGCAGATGTTCAGTCACCCGGACTTTCAATCCGGCAGATGTTCAGCCACCCGGAGCTTCAATCCGGCAGATGTTCAGTCACCCGGAGCTTCAATCTGGCAGGTGTTCAGCCACCCGGAGCTTCAATCCGGTAGATGTTCAGCCACCCGGAGCTTCAATCCGGCAGATGTTCAGTCACCCGGAGCTTCAATCCGGCAGATGTTCAGCCACCCGGAGCTTCAATCCGGCAGGTGTTCAGCCACCCGGAGCTTCAATCCGGCAGATGTTCAGCCACTCGGAGCTTCAATCCGGCAGATGTTCAGCCACCCGGAGCTTCAATCCGGCAGATGTTCAGCCACCCGGAGCTTCAATCCGGCAGATGTTCAGCCACCCGGAGCTTCAATCCGGCAGATGTTCAGTCACCCGGAGCTTCAATCCGGCAGATGTTCAGCCACCCGGAGCTTCAATCCGGCAGATGTTCAGCCACCCGGAGCTTCAATCCGGCAGATGTTCAGCCACCCGGAGCTTCAATCCGGCAGATGTTCAGCCACCCGGAGCTTCAATCCGGCAGATGTTCAGCCACCTGGAGCTTCAATCCGGCAGATGTTCAGCCACCCGGAGCTTCAATCCGGCAGATGTTCAGCCACCTGGAGCTTCAATCCGGCAGATGTTCAGTCACCCGGAGCTTCAATCCGGCAGATGTTCAGTCACCCGAAGCTTCAATCCGGCAGATGTTCAGCCACCCGGAGCTTCAATCCGGCAGATGTTCAGTCACCCGGAGTTCAATCCGGCAGATGTTCAGCCACCCGGAGCTTCAATCCGGCAGATGTTCAGTCACCCGGAGCTTCAATCCGGCAGATGTTCAGCCACCCGGAGCTTCAATCCGGCAGATGTTCAGCCACCCGGAGCTTCAATCCGGCAGATGTTCAGCCACCCGGAGCTTCAATCCGGCAGATGTTCAGCCACCTGGAGCTTCAATCCGGCAGATGTTCAGCCACCCGGAGCTTCAATCCGGCAGATGTTCAGCCACCCGGAGCTTCAATTCGGCAGATGTTCAGTCACCCGGAGCTTCAATCCGGCAGATGTTCAGTCACCCGGAGCTTCAATCCGGCAGATGTTCAGCCACCCGGAGCTTCAATCCGGCAGATGTTCAGTCACCCGGAGTTCAATCCGGCAGATGTTCAGCCACCCAGAGCTTCAATCCGGCAGATGTTCAGTCACCCGGAGCTTCAATCCGGCAGATGTTCAGTCACCCAGAGCTTCAATCCGGCAGATGTTCAGCCACCCGGAGCTTCAATCCGGCAGATGTTCAGTCACCCGGAGCTTCAATCCGGCAGGTGTTCAGCCACCCGGAGCTTCAATCCGGCAGATGTTCAGCCACCCGGAGCTTCAATCCGGCAGATGTTCAGTCACCCGGAGCTTCAATCCGGCAGATGTTCAGCCACCCGGAGCTTCAATCCGGCATATGATCAGTCACCCGGAGCTTCAATCTGGCAGATGTTCAGCCACCCGGAGCTTCAATCCGGCAGATGTTCAGTCACCCGGAGCTTCAATCCGGCAGGTGTTCAGCCACCCGGAGCTTCAATCCGGCAGATGTTCAGCCACCCGGAGCTTCAATCCGGCAGATGTTCAGTCACCCGGAGCTTCAATCCGGCAGATGTTCAGCCACCCGGAGCTTCAATCCGGCAGGTGTTCAGCCACCCGGAGCTTCAATCCGGCAGATGTTCAGCCACTCGGAGTTTCAATCCGGCAGATGTTCAGCCACCCGGAGCTTCAATCCGGCAGATGTTCAGCCACTCGGAGCTTCAATCCGGCAGATGTTCAGCCACCCGGAGCTTCAATCCGGCAGATGTTCAGTCACCCGGAGCTTCAATCCGGCAGGTGTTCAGCCACCCGGAGCTTCAATCCGGCAAATGTTCAGCCACCCGGAGCTTCAATCCGGCAGATGTTCAGCCACTCGAAGCTTCAATCCGGCAGATGTTCAGCCACCCGGAGCTTCAATCCGGCAGATGTTCAGTCACCCGGAGCTTCAATCCGGCAGATGTTCAGCCACTTGGAGCTTCAATCCGGTAGATGTTCAGTCACCCGGAGCTTCAATCCGGCAGGTGTTCAGCCACCCGGAGCTTCAATCCGGAAGATGTTCAGCCACCCGAACCTTCAATCCGGCAGATGTTCACCCAGCCAGAGCCGCAATCTGGTAGATGTTCAGTCACCCGGAGGTTCAATCCGCGAGATGTTCAGCCAATCAGGGCTTAAGACTGACAGATGCAAGATGTACAGCCGATCGGGGCTCAAAACCGATAGATGCAAGATGTACAGTCGATCGGGGCTCAAAACTGATAGATGCAAGATGTACAGCCGATCGGGGCTCAAAACCGATAGATGCAAGATGTACAGCCGATCGGGGCTCAAAACCGACAGATGCCAGATGTTCAGCCAATCAGGGCTTAAAACTGACAGATGCAAGATGTACAGCCGATCGGGGCTCAAAACCGATAGATGCAAGATGTACAGCCGATCGGGGCTCAAAACTGACAGATGCCAGATGGTCAGCCAACCAGGGTTTAAAGCCAATAGAAGTCAAATGTGCCATTGATCGGGGCCTAAAACCGACAGATGTCAGATGTGCCAGTTGATCTGGGCTCAAGCCGATAGTTGTTCAGCGGATCGAGGCTCAAGCCAAGAAGATCACGCCACGAGGAAATCCCAGTATGGGGATACTGCCAAGCTATCACTGAAAGAATAAGTCGATAGCATTGAGCCAATGATGCACCTGTAGACACCGTGCCGCACCTTCTGCGCTTACGCCATCTGCAGGTGGGGGGCATTTGTTGACAGCTAAAATATGAACAAAGATAAAGATGGGACCAGACCAGCAACGAAGACTGGAAGATGCCTACAAAGTCAGGATTGAGGGAGGATCATCACCACCAACTAATTGCCCGGCTAGGACCATCTCAGGCCTGGCTGATGTCCGGTGTTATCGTCATCATTCAGATGGCAATACTGATAAAACCCCAGTTTGTTCACTGATGGAACCTCGAGATGATCTCAACAAAGCTGTGTCACTACTAAAGGGGCCTCTTTCGATTCTGATAAAAGTCAATACAAAATAACTAAGAGAAGCCAAGGCAATTATGCGACCTAAAAGCACTAAATGGGCCAGCCGATTGGGCTTCTGACCATGGCGCCGGGAACCTCAACGAAGGGCCGCTGGACGCGCCGGGAGCTGTGGCTAAGAAGCTGGCCACGCCGAATACCCTCCACCGAAAGGACAGAAGAAGGAGATCTATATAAACATACCCCCTTTGAAAAGAAGGGAGGTCGGCTGGCGATCGATCAAAAAAAAAGAGAAGAAACCCTACAGAGAGAGAGAGCCTCCTCCACTGAGAGAAAAGAGAAGAAACTAGCAGAAGCAGAAGGGAAGTCTTCAGGTGGGCATCCGGGGAGGGAGAGGAGTCAATGCTCCACCCTCCCCCATGCTTTCTTTTCTTCTTTTTCTTCATGTAATCTCTTTAGAGTTTCATCTCGATTGATAGAGTGTATCCGGACAATCCCGGCCTCGATTTGTATCTCTCTGCTCCTCATTTCCCCCTTATGATCAATGTAAGTTTGGGAGAATGCATCGAAATGGAATGTTGCAGTGGCCTATTTGGGTACAGATGGATTGAAATCGCTGTTATCTGCCTCCGATATTTCTTTTGCATCCGCTTGTCTATTGCTTAGATGCTTCTGGTTTCTGGCTCGTGCTTCATATCTCGGAGTCGGTTCACCTGCGAAGAACGAAGGCGGAACCCCAACCCTCGTTCAATGGGCTATTGGGCTCCGTCCCTCTCCTTCCTTCCATGAGCCGATGAACCCTTCCGAGTACCGTGGATTTCTGTCGAGTTCACAGCTAGTTCAGGGTCAGAGATAGCAATCTCTTGACCGGCTGAGCAGCAGGTGATCAGAAAAACCCCCGTACATCCCAATAGGGTTCAACAATGGATGATCTGCCCTTCGAAAAATACTAGCTTCTCCTAAACCTTTGGCCTTCCTATTCATAAAACCATGAAACCCTTGCGAGCGATTCCCTATCTGAAACCCTGCCTGAAATCCTCTTGAAAAACCAGAGAATCAAGAACAGGGGGCCGGAATCTCCCGGCACCCAGAATAGTGCCACACGAATAGACCCTCCCGGCGCGAAACTTCCCACGCCGAGAGCTCCGTTGACACCTTCCCGCCACCGGCCGAGAAGATGCACAGACAGCCCTTGTAGCCTGCCCAATGAAACCTCTAGTTCCGTCGAAGGATGCTACAGATCCCATATACACCTGAGGGATAAAGACTAATGCCGGATAACCCCTCACATAACCTTACAAGGCAATGGAGCTCTGCCACTACATAAGCTTCGTTGAACTCTAAAGGGACATCAAAACGGTGCTGCAGGCACGTACACGGTCAGGGGTCCAATACCCCTCTATTTGGCTTTCGCCCCGGCACTCCGTGGGCGATCGTCTATCATCCCCTTTGGAAAATGCTAATCGCAGGGGGAAGTGCTGCCAAAATTCTCCCAGGAGGATGGAAGACAAGATTGAGGCCGTCCCTGGGACTTTGCATGACAGTGGTGAAAGGAGTTCCCTGTTTCGGATGATTCCTCTGCCAATCCCTCCAGGCACCTGGCCTTCTTCAAGACACAAATCAAAGTCATTGAAACCTAATGTTTGGTCTCCTTCCAGAGCCTGTCTGCCTTGATCTGCATCTCTGAAACCTAAAAAACCCCAAAAACAGAGTACCGTAAAGCCCTGAATCTGTCTCGGCCCCGTAAATAGTGAAGTGGGTGAACGGCTCCCGGCGCGACTCTTCCCGCGCCGAGAAGCCTCCCCACGGCACCGGGAACCGCTCCCCGACATCTTCACCTCCGCGCCGAGACCCAACCTCAGCGCGCCGGGAGGCCCGGGCCGAGAGCCTCCATGGCCTTCTCAACCCTCCGCGCCGAGACCCCCCTTGCAGCCTCGTCGCGCCGGGAGGCCCAGGCCGAGAGCCTCCATTGCCTGCTCAAGCACTCCGTGCCGATACCCCCTTTCCGGGAGCCTCGCCGCGCCGGGAAGTCTGCGCCGGGAACTCCCCTGGCCATCTTGCCTTCGCCCTGGGAACCTATGCACGCTGGAACTGCACCGATAATCTAACCAAATTTTACTACTGAGTCTTCAATCCAAATTTTTGTTCTGGGGGTGCTGCCCCCGAAAACCCCCGCAAGGGGCGCTACCCCCTTGACCCCTGCGACCTGACCGGGTAGGTCGATCCCCGCGACCTGACCGCGCAGGTCGATCCGCGTGCGAGGGCACAACATTGAGCGTTCACTTACATTCCGTCGTCCCGCATCGGATTTATGAGTAACCCCTTTATCTCGGGAGGGCTATGCCACTGCATGAGTTCCGCCGGCTTCCCTAAGGGAAAATCAAACATTGCCCCATGGCATTTATATATGGGTAGGGAGGTTCAGCCTCTCTCTTTCTCTCGTCTTTCATCCCGACACTCCATGGGTGATAGCCTATTTCCCCCTGGGCATAATCCAGATAAAGGGGAATTGCTGTCGAAATGTTGATCGATGCCGTGAACCTCCATCACGGTCATGGCTCAGCCTGTCCGTGATTGATATCCTCCATTTCCCCTTTTCCCCCAAGTCTAGTTGTTTCGAACCGCCGATTCAACGCTACAGTCTCTTTT
Organism: Amorphophallus konjac; assembly: GCA_022559845.1. Classification (NCBI taxonomy): domain Eukaryota; kingdom Viridiplantae; phylum Streptophyta; class Magnoliopsida; order Alismatales; family Araceae; genus Amorphophallus; species Amorphophallus konjac. The sequence continues at coordinate 130,749,465 of CM040119.1, forward strand.
TGTGGTTGATGTTATTCTCTTACCCGCCTTCCCGGCCCTGGTATGAAGTTTAAAGTTATGCACACGAATATCTGTTTGCCTTATGAGGCCTCCTATTTTTGGCGTTTAATCAAGGGTTGTCCTTCCCTGGAAGGGCGTAATTAACGTCATAGCGTTTATGGTATGACGGACTCCAGGTCCCGACTCGGACTTCACAATCGACTGACCATGTCAGATCGAGCGCACAATGAAATCGTCACACATGTGACTGGCACGCCAATAAATCCATAAATATAAATAAATGAACAAATAATAAATAAATAAAAAATCCGCGTCCACAGTAAGTCAAAACCCGATCCTTCTTATTCCTCCACTTAATCCTCTACCCAAACCCATGGCAAATCCTGAGCAGGGTCCGCCTCCTTTTGCACTCGAGCCAACCCCATCTGCTTCCGAGCAAGGGGAGAAGCTCGACGTGCTTAAACCTTCACTTTTACTTACACTTCCTCCAACGCCCTCCATTAAAACCCCATCATTAATTAAGCCTACCGCCTCCTTCACATCTTCCATCCCCCCTCGGAGTGGGTGTCTTTCTGTAAATATTTGTGCTAAGGATGATAATCAAGAGCTGGGGAAGAAGGATTTGGCTATAGCTATGTTATTTAAAGTTCAAGACTTTATTTGCCGTATACCGATCTGTGTTCTTGTGCCGGGCATCTTTGAAAATGCCACGTCTCCACCGATGCTCACCATGAAGAATTCTCAGGAGTTGATGCCATGCCGGCCCAAGGCCGCATTTATTAAATGTACTTTGCTCATTGGTCAAGATGTTTTTGATGCTCTCATTACCCCTTGCTCCATCATCATACAAATTCCTAGTCAAGAGAAGGGGTCCTTCTCCTACATTGCCATAGCACATTCTACTACCAATGAGAGCACTTGTGCATTATTTCCATCTTTTGAGCCGTTTGACCGGGCACGCTGTTTGCCATGGAGGGGTGGGCATTCTTATATTACGGGGCCTCCCGCCAAATCATTCACTTCTTGTTCTATTCCATCTATCCTCCCATTCACCATTAATTTCTCCTCATGGGCCACTCATGGGTTTTCTCCCTTGCATTCCATGCATCATTTGCATTCATTGCATTACATCTCTTTGTATTCCTTCTTTCACGGGTTTTCGAACCTGTATCCTCCCCGTCCACCGGAACTTTCGGATTTTCTATCTCTTCTTTTTGGGCATCGCGCCCCCTCCTATTTTCTCCTTCTGACACCTCCAGATTCTCTTTCTCTCTCCCTAGGGCATCGCGTCCCTTCTCACTATATTCCTCCGGAGCCTCCGAACTTTTTGTCTCTCCCACTAGCTTCTTTGGGCATCACGCCCACCCCAATTTCCTTCATCCGGAACTTTCGAATTTTCTACCTCTTCTTTTCGGGCATTTCGCCCCCTCCGATTCTCTCCTTCCGGAACCTCTGGACTTATCTCTTTCCCTAGGGCATCACGCCCTCTCCAATTTTCCTCCTCCAGAACCTCCAGATTTCTCACTAATTCTCCTTAGGCAACGCATCCCATCGTGTCTTCCTCCTCCGAAACCTCCAGATCTTCCCCATTCTACCTCTCTTAATTCACCTTCATCTCTAGATTTTTTGGATTCTTCATCTCTTTTGCCAGGGCACCGCACCCCTTTTTACTCCCCCCCTCCGGAACCTCCGGACTTATCTTTTCTCTCATGGCATCACATCCTTTCGTACTTTCTTCCTTCGGAACCTTCGGATTCCTCTCTCCTACCAGGGCATCGTGACCCTTTCCATTCTCTTCCTCCGCAACCTCCGGACCTCCTCCCTTTCTCCCGATTTGTCTTCCGACTCCTCCAGGACATCGCGTCTGTTGTCCTTTTCTTCCTTTTAAACCATCTTTTTCCATACCTTTTCCCAGGGCATCGCATCCCTCGACAGTTTCTTCCTCCGAAACCTCCGAACTCTTCTTCCTCTCATGATTCTTCCCCTTTTGCCTCCAGACCCTTCGGATCCTCCTCTCTCCATTTACCAATTTCTTCTCCTAATTGCTCCCGATCTCGGGATCAATCCGACTTCTTCCACATCAATTGCTTTGGGCATCTACCCATTTTTCCACTGTTTTCCTTTAGCCCTCACTCCACCTCTTAATTCCCCTTTCATTCTATAGACCTTTCATGTAATCAAGGTCTATGCGCCTTAGTGAGGGAGTTCTAGCCCTCACCTCTTTTCCTTTTCTCCTATTCATCTGTATCTGGTCTAGGCACCACTCCTCATTATTAAGCCACTTCAAATCTTTACTTCCTTCCTTTCTGCCAAATGAGGACTACAAATCCCATGCAGATCAACATGGCCACCGGCAACTGCTTCTATCACAAGGTTGTAAAGTAACGTATGTGCATAAGTATGTATTTTTATGATGTCATTATCTCATTCCTTCGCGTATGGTTTTCAAAAAAATGAAGTGCTTCTTAACTTGATCAAGAGTGGTATTCTAGGCCTTTATCCTAGGTCTTTTTCTAAAGTTAACGTTAAAAAGAATCTTTAGGCTTACTTTTGCAGCCCTTTGGTTATGAGAACCCCGTGCTGGGAATTCGACATTCTCTCCCCGCTAATTAAGGGCAACCCTTAGCTGGGCACCGCACACACTTCACGGCATCCTTAGCCATCCCCCTTGGTAGAACACCGTTGGTCCTTGGTCCATGCTCGAGGGCACAAGGTCTCTTTTCTCTTCTTAACTCGACCGTAATATGAGGATAGAGATATTCTGGGCAAAAATAACCAACCTAAGCACACCCCGACAAGAGGAAGTCTCAAATAGGGGTAGTCAATTATGACCTTATTCGTAAAATTTCAAGCTCAATTGCAATATCTTTCAGAGTCCAGAGGACACAAAACAAAAAAACAAAATCATGATCAAAAGAAAAAATATGAGAAAGAAAAAATTCAGTGAATTTTTGGCATGGCAAGAAGGCAGTAAAGTTTCCCCGCGGGACGTCATGAGCCTGGTCGTATGCGTGCCTATAAGAGAATTAAAGGTTCGATGATATGACACAAAGTTCGGTGTAGCAGATCGAATCTCTAGGGGTAGTGTGCTATAGAAAGAAGTTAAACCCGATATCTTCTTAACTTATATCAAGCTTATCTCCAATTGTTCTTCTCTTCTCCCTCCAAGACCAAGTGTTTCTCGAGTATGGCCTTGGTAGGGGCACCGTTATCCAAGGGCAGCCGACTATAGGGCGCCGCTTTCAATGCACGTCCGGCTTTGGATGGTTCTTAGCGAAAAGGGAAGGAACAAGGACCTCTAGTCAGTGGTTTAAACATCCTTTGATGCTGCATTAGCAAAGTCTACACCAAAATCTAAAAAAAAATTTATATATCCCAAAAAAAATCTAAAAATCTTCCAAAATCCAAAAAAAATTAGATATTCTCAAAAAAATCCAAAAAAATCAAATATTTTTCAAAATCCATAAAAATTTGAATACTTTCCAAAATTCATAAAAATTTGCATATTTTCAAAATCCAAAAAAAAGTCATTTTATTTTTCTGATGGTGCTCTTTCTATAGGGACAACCCTTGCAAGGACCAAGAACACGGGATGAGTCCTCTCCATTCATTGCTATCTGCCTTTCGATTCTTCCCTATGTTTCATGATTTGCTGCTCTGGGCATCATTCTAATCATTCAAGAGCAAATCTTTTTATGTTATGTGATTATTCCTGTCGCTCTGGGCATCATTACTCTGATCATGATTCCTTCAACTTCAATCTCATGATTAGCCAAGTTGTCATCCTCATGGTTGAAACACAACAAACAATGATGGATGCCTGTATGATTGCTTTACTTTTCATGCCGTGATGGGCATGCTATGCCTTTTGCTATGCTCTCATGCGTTTATACTATCCAATGCTTTTCTATATTGATCGCCACACTATGCTATGCTATGCTGCGATGCTTCAATGAGTAAACCAATGATATTCATGCTTTCCATGGCCTTTACATGATATGCCTTTTAATGCTTTATATGCATAATACTCTGATGCTATGCTTAATGCCATTTCAGGCCTTGGCTATGTTCATGATCTTTCATTATATCTTAGCTAATAAAATTTGATCGCAGGAAAGAAGCTTTGGTCCCACCGTCCGGGCATCATCACTCTGGTCCCACAATGCTTACACCTCATTTCTCAGTCCCCCTCATGCTTATTGATCCACTATCTCCTTGTATGCATTTTACTATATGATATTACGCTATTAGATTATATCAAGGACCTTGTGCCTTTGGTAAATCTAAAATTTGAGTTCCCTTCATCAAAAATGATGATGATTTCATAGGAATCTTAGTCATACGGATAGGCCGTTGAGCCATCCGAGACTGGGGATGATGGTTCCCTTTTGTGAGTTGGTGCGTGGATAAATGGGCTTTGGCTTAGTATCAGCTCACAAATCAATTTCTTGACTCAGTCTGGACAGCTTAACAATATTATCCTTGATTATTTTCTATTTTAATTTATTTTATTTATCCCTTTGAACCCAGTATGCATTCATGTAGGACCTTTCAATCAACTTTGGGAAAATCATTCTAATAACTCAATTTTGAGATCAATTGATCACTAATTTTCAAGATATGAGATATTCCTTGCAGAATTGTGTCCTCAGTTCACCTTGTTGTCATTTTGGGCTGTTTCCTTGATAACCCCTTTGTTTTGAATTTCTATCCTCTTATTTCATCCTTTTCCTTAGATCCACCTTAGTTGTAACACATCCACATTGGCTGGTAACTGCTCTCCAATGGTGAAACCTACAGATTTGTACCCTGGGGTACTTCCACCGCGCTAGAAGTTGATCGCTCTCTTTTATTCTCTCCTTTGTGCCCGCGTGCACACTCATTCCTTTATCCAAACAACTATTGATTTCATTGAATCTCCCCAAGATTGATTCATTTCGATCTCCGGATTCAATTTTTATCAGGTGGTGTTAATTGCATGTCTCATCACACCTTGGCATCTACTTTTCAATTCGTTCCACTTCATTACACTCCACTTCATTCCATTCTATTTCATTCCACTCCATGTCACTCCCTTGCAAAGCACACGTCAAGGCGGGACAATTGTATACACGCTAAAATTGACATCATTTTGAACATATGTCCTATCGTAGTGTGATGCCCCAATTTGACCCTCAAATTGACTTATTTGAGTGGTTTTCCTCATTTTCTTGAATATCCAGCCTTTACCTATTTTCCCCAATTTTTCTTGATTTTTTCTGGGCTTTTCTCCAATCTTCCGGACCTTTTCTGAATTAGCGACAGTCCGTTAGACGCCAATTCATTTCTGAAATAATGAACACCTTTTCAAATTGATGCCAATTCTTCTAAGTCGACGCAAGACCTAGAAGAGTCGACCCTTTGAAAGGACTCGTCCAACACAGTGGATGCGTTCTTATTTTCCACTATTTTTGGCCTGAAATATTTCTTGAATGAGCATCCATCTGGAAGGGCGCATTTTTCTTAAACGCGTCTGACCCAGTGGACACCTTTTTATTCTTAATAATTACCAAATTCATAAAATTCAAGAATTCACGTCTGACCATATGGACGAGATTTCCTTTTCCAATTTTTGGTAATTTTATAATTTTTAAAATATTTAAGAAACGGCGTCCGTCTAGGCTGTCGCCCATTCTTAAACGCGTCTAGGACACCAAACGCGCTCATCTTTGCCTTATTTTGAGCTTCCAACTCCGTACAAAATTCGTATTAATTCCTAATTGGTGGCCTGACCTGTGGATGCCAATTCTTTTCTAATTTTGGAAATTCTTAATCCTTCCTAAAATGGCTCAGAATTGGCGGCACTTCGATCTGACGCTATTTTAATTGGCGCCCACTGCGATGGTCGCCCATTCTTTTAGAGTTATGTACTCGGTCGAACCTCCTTCTTTCTCCGTTTTGAGCTCCCTTTCCACTTGAAAAAGGGGTCCTAAGACTTTCCAAGGTTGAAGGGACACTTACTGTAAGACCCCGAATAAATAATCAAGAATGACTATATTCAAAAATGAAATAATCAAGTTATACGCTATATGATTAAACCCATCACCCATATACACATCAAAAACGAGCCAAATTAAAAGACGCCTCCATCTAGGTCGTCATTTAATTGAAGACCCCTAAGAAGGCGCCAATTTATAAAATAACACCTCTATCCTAGGCGTCAGTTTCAGAAGTGACGCCACTATGTATGGGCGTCAAATTTCATATTGCAGTAACGCAAGAAAATGTAATAGTAAGTAACGCCCCCTTGGCGGGTGCCATTTTATAAATTGAAGACCCTTTGACGGGCGTCATTTTTAATTAACGCCCCAAGCTTAGGCGTCATTTTCAAACTAAACCTGTTAGTGTTCGGTTCGAACTAAGATGTTATCCTGGGTAAGCTTGATTGAGGAAAGGATCAATACGTGGGATGTCTGAGTTAATAAGGACTCTAAGAAGGAAGTTTCAATTCCCATCGAACTCCAACCCTATAGAGTCTCCATAATCCTATAAATAGCCATCCCCTTTCCATCGACTCACGTTAATTGCCAAAGACATCCTGCTGCTGCTACTACTCTTCTGCCTTGAAGTTCCTCTTCGTTCTGCTGCTCCTATTGTGCTGCTGCACAGCTGTTCTTCATTATCATCTTCCTCTTGCTGTCAATACCTTGAAGGGAGGAAGCTGTCTTCTGCTTCTTCTTCTGAAGGTTTTGGTTGTTCGTGGGAAGCTCCTGCTGTTCTAATCTGGACCAAAGGAGCTGCTGCAATTGTTGCTCTTACCATCATCTTCCTGCCGGGAACGTAGAAGAATCATCTCCTTCTTCCTTGTTCCCACTGCGTTGCTGAAGCTATTATCACCCTCATCATCCTACTGCATCTTCCGAGGGGTGCTGCTATTGCTTTGGCTAAAGAATTGCTTCCGAAAACTCTGTTTGAAACAGAGTATCGTTCATTGTTATTTTCTTCACCGTTCTTCAGCGTCTGTCAACCAAACCACCCAACCAAGGTAGGTTTTCTCAAGACTTAGCAAAATTCTATAGTTACCAAGTTAATACATGCATATAGGTATATATATGTCTTCAGTAGTTACAGATTTCATTTTCCAGAATGAAGTTTCTCTGTTTACTGCATGAATGAAATTGACGACCCACACCAGGGCGTCATTTTTAAACCGACGACCGTGTAACAGTCGTCAATTTTCTAGTTATTTAATAAATACCCCATGTTCAAAATTTAATAACTGTGAACCTATATATGTAAACTAATGCATAATCATGTCCATAAATTCCTGATATTTTCCTCTATCTGTTCATACCTTTAGAGTCTTAATTAGACATACTCCAAAAATCATGTGTCTGTGATTGTACCTACCCGGTGCAAATCGTATGACAAAGAAATAGCGACCTTGCTTAGGTCGTCATTTAAATGGACGCCCGTATACATGGGCGTGACTTAGTGATAAAACGTGAAATTTTGATATATCTTTCATGGATATTGGAATTGACGACGTGAACCCTGCCATTGTTTTTGATATATGACGCCCCTGACTAGGGCGATGTTTAATAAATTGAAGACTTGAGCTAAGTCACCATTTACATAAACAACCGAAATTTAGAATATTTACGGAATTTATTTATAGAAATCTGGTTGAAACGACTGAATGGATAGTCGTCATTTATTGATATGACGACCCAAACAAGGGCGTCAATTATAAAAATGAAGACTCAAGGTCAGGCGTCAATTGACTGATAGTTCTGACTTTCTTATTTTCATGGTTTTTCAGTAACCCTTGACAAGGGGTTATGTGTATAGGCACTATGTTCCATTCCGTGAATATAGTCCCATGTTTCACGTTGTTTAATCGATTACCCACTATTTCTCAGTGATAGACGAACTCTCCATGGGACATTCCGTTCCTTTGGACCGGTGACTTTATCATAGAGACCTCCGTAAGACTCTGCTAGCTTTGGATTCCCTCAAAGCAGCCGAGCTAGTTGTACCCTTAAAACCCATGACACTTCTTAATTGCCATGTCACTCTAAAGAAACATGGTATACTGGCCCTCACGACATGCTGTTTGTATGTCATGAGAATATTCTTGAAATAATGGGATGGATATTCCATACTATTCATATCCTTTAAGAATAGTGTGTCGTACTTGTGTACACTAATTCTATCGACCTTATCATGTACAAGAACGAGCGACCATGTTCATGTGGACGCTTATTCCTATCGTCATGGCACCCGAGTTAGGGAGCCGATTCCACCTAGTTTTATCGTTAATCGTGATTATACCATTACTATCGTCGTTATCCAACATGTTCAAATCCTTGAAATGCTATTCCTCTAAGATCTACCTTAAAGTTATACAAGTTTATTCCTTGAAACTCCATATTGGCTATAACTTTAGTGGATGTCAAAAAAATACACGATCAATGCCTGCGCATATAGGGCCCGATCTGGTCCTGGGAGGAGCACCCAAAAGTACTTGTGCCCATGGGAGTTGTAATGATCACGTATGGCATTGTACCGAAGTGCATGACTAGCTTGATTAGACATTCCACAATCTCATACTCGACTTGACATGACATGACTTGCGTGACCCGGAAAGGGTATTTATATACTTGCTTGAAACGTGATAGCCAATTTCTGACATGACCTGATGAATATACTTGCTTGAATATCTTGACATCTATTGATATAAGTTCTTGAAAGATATGCTAGTTCACTCAATTATCTCTTGTTATACTCTTTCTCTCTTGTCGTTTTACACAAACATGCATAGCTTTATTGCATTCATGTAACATGTAATTTACTTAAAGCAAGCTAGCTCTTGAAATATAATTCCTACTGAGCGTTCGCTCATTCAGTGTTTTCCCCTATTTTTCAGGTAAGTCCGATGACGAAACTCAATCAGATGGGGAAAGTCAAGAGTGAAGAGATTAGAGCCACTCCGTCTATCCAAGCGTCTACTAGTCTTATCTTACTATATTTTTGAGTCAATCGTTGTACTTTTCCCTTTATAGAGTCTTAGCACTTTCATTAAATGGATTGTAATAGAAGTACTTTTGAGGTTGTGATTGAATAAAGGATTGGGTTATCTTTACTTTCGTGCATTCTATCTTTGTGTTGAATACACTAACGCTCTGATTGACATGATCAATATAAACTTGTCACGCACTCCGGGTTCCTTCCGCGCTCGGGGCGTGACACTTACCCAATGAATATCTTCTTCCAAATCCCATTAAAATTGGTTTTTTCTATTTTCTATAGAATTAACCTATGAATTTCATCCCTATAAATAGGACCCATCTCTCCCAAGGTCTTAAAGGTTGCATTCATTGATCAAGGGGAAGGCTCCATGCACTCAAAGCTACATCCATTGAAGGGCTTCTTCCCCTTGCTACGTTGAAGATCTATTCATTGGAGAAAACCCATAATCCCTCTTATTTCCCTCTTCTTTTATGGTTATTTCACTTTAAGCATTGCATGCATCATCTTCTTCATCTCCTTTTCTTATTTTTATCATCTCAATATTGAGATCCTCCTCTTGTGCACTCCAGCACATCTCCCTTTGTACAACACTTGCACCCTCCCCATCTTCATTCATCATATTTTTATCCACCCTTTACATACGGGTTTAAAAGCCAACACCAACAAGGTGTGTCCATCTACATGCTTTCATTGCTTATTCATATGTGGGATTTAATACTACACACTTGATTTGTAATCAATATCTTTTCTTGTTTGTTTGTTCATTTTGCAAGGGTAATCAAATATACGAAACTCACTTCATCGGCCGGCTAATTGGAAGAGAAGGTGCATCCACAATCTCCCCCGCATTAAAGGTATTTTTCGTGATCCCTCCATGTTTCTTATTGTTATTATCATTTGAGGCCCGCATGTCTCTGGCGATCACCCTCCATTTAGCATCCATGCATGCTCCCTTTTTCTCCATCTTTCCCCTTCCTTTTCTCATGTAAATTCTTTATTTTTCTTTTTAATGGATTTTCCATAGATCTATAGATGGCAGGAGCCCATCAGCACGGGGAGGCCGCCAAACCGAGGTAGAGGCCGGTGCAAGGACCTTCGCAGCAGGGGGAGGGATGGATCGCACTGGTCTTCCAGAACTAGAGCCCATAGACCCACCAACCGGCGGAGGAACCTTCTTCTTGCAGTCGCCCGCGAGGTGGCCGAGGTTCAAACACCCACGGAAGAACAAGGGAGTATCTGGGTAGACGATGGGTTGCCAAGACCCACCACCCCCAAAGCCAACCCAAACTCGAGGTGGAAGAAGCTTGGAGATGACCAGCTGAACACAGACCCTGGCAGGATGAGCCCTGAGTAGGCAGGAAGTGTTCCTATCAACTTTGAGAACCGGCCCAATGCTCCCGGCGATAGAGCGAATCATGGCATTGTTGCAGAAGTTGGCCGGGAGAGCAGGCAACTCTAGTCAAACGGGGATAATAGGAGAGTCAGCATCTGGGGAGAAATCAATAGACCATGAGAAGAACCTAAAGATACGGCCGTGGATGAACAAGGACTCCTTGAGAAGAACCTTAAGAAAATCTTCCTGGTTCTGAAACCTGATGAGAAGGTGGTGGCTGTCTAGAGCACTGATGATGAAGTCCTGATGAAGGGAAAACCTTTGGGCCAAATGGCCTCTGACATCCTGGAAGGGTGGACTCCCTTGAGGAGTTTTAGCTATGATAGCATGCTGGAGAGGCATGTAAGATGTCTGGATCTCGTCGAGGGAGAAGAAGGCGGCAGGTTTGCCAGAGTCGGTGAAGGCTGGAGGATGGACCGCGAGAGCAAGGGTCAGAGGCAAGATAGATTCCAAAACAACCTGGGTAAAAGAAGGCCCAGGTGCAACAGAGGGAGCACCCAACGTGTGCACAGGTAGCCCACCAACAGCCTAGGGTGACTTCGGTGGCAGGGTAGGACCAACCGCAGACGGCACGGGGGGGTCCCTGCTAGCAGTCTACGAGTACCTGCAAAACAAATGTGGCCACCAGCCACCTCCGATATGGGACCGATAGCAGACATAGGAATAGAGGAGGAGGCAGCACCAGGGCCCCCCGGAGAGCTGAAAGAAGGCACAGCGTCCACAGGGCACACAGGCCCAGCAAGAACAACGGACGGTAGGGTTTGAGCACCTGCAGCGGTCGGGAGATTGATGGAGCCAGGGGGAGGAAGATGGCCACCAGCGGCAGAGACGGAGGGTGGCAAGGGGCCAGTGGCCAACGGAGCAGTAAAAGCCGCAGCGCCAACAGTGGCAGGAACAAGAAGATGTAGAGCTAGACTGTTTATCGATGGCAATTGAGGAAGAAAGAGAAAGAGAAATGACATCATCCATGGATGACAATGGATGTGAAGACGGCCCGGATTGCAAGGTCGATGAAGCCCTTCCCTAGCGAGAGGAGAAAAGAAGAACATCGGTGTTCGAGAGATTGACCTTCCCTGGTCGAACCAAGAGGAAGGTCTGCAGACAAAGGAAATGGATGTAGGTCCTTGCTTGAAACATGACCGGAGTGGCCAGCAAATATGGGAGTCTGCTTGAGGAGCCCCAAGAACTGGCCCGATTAGCCGAAAGGTCGGGGCCGAATACCAGAAGAAGCGAGGCCGCGAAAGAAATGTTGAAAATGGCAAAGGGAAAACATGTGGTTTTCGAAGGGGTCACTACGCTGACTGCCAATGTAGTGACAACTGAAGAATATGAGGGTCTACTAACTCCCTCACCCGAAGGTGCTTCAGGGGAAACAGTCGAAGGCATTCCTGGCACGACAACCACGGACCCCTCGATGTTGATGCTGTTGTAGAAATATCAGCAGCAGATAGAGCTTCTGAAGAGACAACTGCACAAGAAGGGAGAAGAAACCTCAGTGTCCAAATAGCCTGAGATGCAAGCTGAATCATCACGAGGGGGTGCCAACTCGGGTGATTTTCCACCACTGTACACTCTGCCCCAGCCAACAGAACACAGTTAGGCCGCTACCCAGTAACGTGCACCTCAGCCACTGTTGCCGCCAGTGCTACCTGAGTTGCATCAAGCATCGGTGCTACATCCTCCACCGCAAGCGACCACTCTGGTCACCCCATATCTGCAACCATCACATTTCTACACCGAGCCGGTTGACCCAACCACTGTAAACAAGCTAATGGTGGAAAGGATGATTGAATTGAAGCTTGTTGAATGAGGTGAAGGTGACTATGTTACATTTGATACTTATCGGGTGCCATACCCACCGCATCATGTAGCTAAGCGGCTCCCCCGGGGATCAGCAAGCCGCCCAAATTTGATAAATTCAACAGGCAAGGGTCCCCGAAAGAACATATTGCATATTACATGACCGTCATGGGAGACTTAGCTACAGACGAGTCATATTTGCTGAAATTCTTTTAGTCCTCACTAACGGGGCTCACATTTGAATGGTATTCCAGCCTACCGGCCAGTTCGATCAGCGACTGGCCGGATATGCAGAAGAAGTTTAGAGAAAGGTTTCATGTCACCGAGAGGGAGGTTATGGTGGCTGAACTATACTCAACAAGGCAGAGGCCAGATGAAACAGCTCTTGAATATATTAAGAGGTGGAGGAACCTCGGAATGAGATGCAAGCGGCCCCCGCATCAGGAGGACGTTGTACAAATTTACAAACAAACCCTCAGGAGGGAGGTACTAGAAAAGATGATCAGAATGGAGATACGATCGTTTGACCATCTGAATAACGTGGTGGATGAAATTGAAGCCTTCCTGGCAAAGCATGCCTCTACAACAGCCAATATCACCATCCAAAAGGTGAAGGCAGCAGAGCGGCGCCCGGCGCTTAAAGAAGCGAATACAGTTGACATCAAGACATTTGAGCAGCAAAGAGACAAGGACAAGAAGGCAGTTGCATCTCCGTTCGATAAAGTTGACGAAATGAAAGATGGTCTCTTGCTCAGGGATAAAATGAAGAAGGCTTACTCTTTTCCCAAAGAGAGGACTAAAGTCCTATTTGACGGGGTTACCCAGTATAACAAGATCACCCTACTGTTGTGTCTCCTCTGGATTTGATCATAAATGGGGATAATGTTTTATTTTGATGATTAGCAAAAGTATAGTTGACTTTAGTTTGACTTTGGTAACACTGCTACTTTGATGTCTTTGCTTTAGTCAAAATGATTTTTTTGTCAAGAAATGGTCGGTGCACATTCACATTATTGCATATCATAAGTCAGTGCATATGTCCACTTCCATTCTGAAAGTCTACACATGAGCAGAGCTTTGCTTAGAAAGGTCGACGTACATGTATATGTATTGCTCAAAAAGGTCCGAGCACATGCAACACTTAGAGTCTGAGCACATATAGGTCTGAGCATATCTAAGGTCCGAGCACATGCAACACCTAGAGTCTGAGCACATATAGGTCAATGCATAACCCGAGGTCTATGCACATGCAGAGTCTAGGTCGGTGCACATGTAAAGTTTGTGCATATGAAGAGTCTTGATCTGTGCACATGCTTAGTCTTAGGTATACGCACATATGGGTCTAAGCTTATTTAGGGTCAGTGCACATGAAGCATCAAGGTCGATGCACATTGAACATTGTTCATATCACAGGTCTATGCACCTCATGAACCTTGTGCTATAAGGTCGGTGCATATTGTACACAGGCCGATGCCAGCAACCTAGTGGTTGAACAAAGGTCGATGTTGTCTTCTAGTCTCTGCAGTATTTCAGTCTGAGCTTTTGATGTCATCTATATCAAGGTCGATGCATCTTTTGAAATCACTTTTAGGATAGGTTGATGTACCTTTCATAAGGTCTACCTATGCTATTTTAAAGGTCGATGCTATTTTTCACATATGTTGAATGGCCTGTTAAACAATCCGATGCATCTTACTTATGCATCAAATGCTTTTGTAGAAATAAGCATATTTTTCTGACTTGTCTAAATCTGTGGAATGCTTAAGATTGAATTTGTGCTCAGGTTTATCATTGGCTTAATGACTAATACCTCTCTATATCTTATTTTGCCAGCTCAGCTATATGATCAAACACTTGGAAAGCATAATGGCAGTCTGCGATCAAATGTCACGTGGAACTTAAAGTACCAGGTTGAAGGCACGTGATCCAACAGAAAGGACATTCTGCCACCTGGATCGTCACAACCTCCACTTCTGACAGGTGGCATCTCAAGGCACTTTCTAAAATAAACTTTTTGGCCGGAATGTGTCTTCCACAAGCCCAAGACTGACAATCTGGCGGCCCCATAGATGCATGCCCTCTATTATAAAATGGGGGATCGAGCACACTAAAAGAAGAGACAAGAAAAGTGATCAGAAGAAGAAAAGGAAGAGGAGCAAAGAAAGAGAGGAGCAGAAGATTTCGGAGAGCCGAGAGCTGAGAAGATTCAGAGAAATCAGAGAGAAGAAAGAGAGAGAGAGAGTCTACTGCGAGGTTCAGGAAGAAAAATAGAGTGTCGTGAGAAGGTCTGAGAGAGAGAGAGTTGTGAGATTGAGAGATATTGTCTCTGTCTTGACTCGTGGATCAAATCCAGAGTCAGATTGCTCTATGTGAGATACATTTGTTTTGATTCTTTCATTGTTTCTTTTACCTCCTTGATTTACATTTTAAACTCATTGTAAGCTGTGTATCAGCAGAGCAAGCTGTAAAGCTCAGCGGATTGTAGGGATTTTATCCCCAAAGCTGTGGATCAGCCGTTTCAAGCTGTGAGGCAGCGGAATCCTTACTCGGTTGAGTAAGGGGTGGACGTAGATCTCTGGGTTGAGATCGAAGCACCTAAAAACTGAATTGTCTTATGTGTGATTGCATAATTCTTCTGCTCTGCGAATAGATGAATGCTTAGGATCGTTATCTATCATATCTATCCATATTTAATCTATTCATCTAGTGTGTTGAATTAATTCTAAATCTCATATTCTGAATCTTACTGCATTGAGTTTCTATTGCTTAGATTCTCTCTAATTGCTATATTCAACTCAGTGGCATATCAAAGAGATTCGGTTCAAAGGATAGATTACATCTATCTAGAAAACTGATCTATGCGTGAGGAGATTCTTTAATCAACCCTCTGCCCAGTACTATACTTAATTGAATGATGGTCTGCTTGAAGATTACATTGATTGTTACAGCTTCATAGCAAATTTTCTTACTGTTAATTCACTACTTCTAGTATTTGTGTTTACAGTAGTTCTCTTTAATTCCACATTGTTTTCTTAACTGCTGTAGAGTGAAAAATTAGGGTAGATCTATTCACCCCCCCTCTAGATCTATAGTTCATCCCATTCTATACACATCAATTGGTATCAGAGCCTAACTCTCCCTTAGGACTTCACATCCCGGAGAGGCTAGTTATGGATGCTAGAGGGTTAACCGCTGAGGGTCACTCCACCCGTAAGCCACCATTCTTTGACGGATCTAATTATGCTTACTGGAAGAACTGTATGCAAGTCTTCTTTCGGGTGAAGGATTATGAGATATGGAAAGTCGTCAGTAAGGGTCCTTTTGAATTACCCGAGGATTTGGAGGTCTTGACTAGAGAGCAAATCCGTAGGTCCACCTTAAACTGGAGTGTTGTAAATGCCATGCAGTGTCACGCCCCGAGATTATGCAGCGGAAACAATCGAAAACATGAACAGTCGGCTAGTACGCCTCGAGCAAGCAATATAATCAAAGTGCAAGACAATCACATAAAAGTAATTGCACAAGTAATTTTTTTCAAAACATCACTTTATTCCACAATAATAATATCAAAGTACATAAGATCTTTTGACTCTTTTTACTAGACTCAATAAAAATAAAGATTACATCATGACTCGACTAAACACTTAACAACTAAGGCTTCTCTCGTTTATATGTCCTTCAATCACTCTCGGACCCATCACTTGTATAATCCGAATCCGACTCACTTGTACTTCTAGAAACAATGAGAAAATAGCTAATGAACACACTTGCCCAGTAGGTATCTACATATCAACATGAAGGCAAATTTAAGTGATTAACATTTTAACTCTAGAGAATAAGACAAATCATGCAGATACGACGAAACACGTATATAACCAAGTAACAAGATACGATCATGACGAGATATGAGGATAGGATTTATCAATCAAGAAAGTAAATTTGGCCTTTTTATGAACAAGAATGTAACAAGAATGTACTAGAAAGTCATGTAACAAGCAAGAAATTACTCTTCACTTAGTAGCAAGTACTTCGTGAATTTACATGGATCTTTACTCATGTCTCGTGGATTTTCACTTATTTATAAAGAAAGTACTCCCAGCGCAATGCGACGCCAGTAGTATCATACCCCATGGTTTACAGTATGTTTCCGACAATCAGCCGAGGGGACTAGCATAGAGCCCTTGAACACAATCAGTGCTCGAACTGTATCTTCAAGTATAAATCAAGCTACTTCCACGATTATAACAATAATGTGGCTAATAAGGTATAAGATCAACAATAATTCCATGATAAGGTAACCAAGGCAAGAATGCTTCAATTAAGAATAAAAGATTTCAAGGATGACTTAAATAGACATCATGCTACGGAAGAAATTCAGCAGCACAACGGTACTTACATTACATTCCATACCTTTAATATTGACTTACTTAACGTAGGTTGAGACTCCATAAAATCCTAAGATCATCTAGGAACTCAAGAAAACTAACCCCAAAGGTCAAACCTCGGGTTAGACTAAATCAGGAATCAAGCGGTCTATTACTGCACCGTTTAGCACGCCTGGTGGTCTATTCATGGACCGTTTCATAGAATAAAGTCATCGATCCAGTAAAACCATCTAGAGCTTTAGCGGTCTAGTGAAGGGCCGCTTACGGAAATCAGACGGTCGTCTAGAGGGCCGCTAATGTCCAGAATACACAAAACACTGGTAAGTGCTTTTCTAGACAATGGGTTTAACGGTACAACCAGCTTGACGTCCTAGTGGGAATCCCAGGCTCGTGGAGTCTTATGGAGGCCTTGAAATAAGATTTCCTAGTCCTTTGGAAGGAATATCCAATGGAGAGGTTATCAAGTCCAAGATTATGTACTTAATGTGCAAAGGTATAACTAATGACAACATACCGGGATATGTGCCATGTACTTAAGAAAATGACTCTTAGAAGAGAGATACTCTCACGCCCCGAATGGATAGCAGCGGAACCTGTCGTTTACTCAGAATGTGACAGTTAAACAGTCGAGTCGATCAGAGCATAGCCATTCCACAAAACACAATTTGGACAAAATAACAAATTTCATTTCAAATATAAGTTCATTACAATTTGGACCCAATAAAAGAAAAGACTCAATAAAGGAAAATTATAATGAGACATCATATGTGTGACGACCCAGAGTTCAGGATACCGATATACCGATAACATCGATACACCGATACCAAGAACTGGGGAGGCCACCCAAGAGGCTGATGAGGCCCCTGAAGGGTTAGTGGGGGGTTAGTTGAGGGATATGCATAATAAATTGCGAATTGGGGTGCGCAATACAATTAAGTATTAAGATTTAAACACAAGAGCGGAAGCAATTTAAAATAACCAGAGTGATAATTATATAACTAGTCCAGAGTGACAAACACTAGTCCTCAAAGTACAACTACGCGGGGCATACCCCGGCAAAAGTACAACACAAGCCTCAAAAAGGCAGCTCGTGCTCAGCTGGCAGCTAGGGACGGTCCCGAAACAGCACGCTAAACTCCGGGAGACGTCGGGCGTGGCTCACCTGAAAGGAGAAGGGTGAGTCACAGCCAGACTCAGTAGGGGTCACGCGGATCCCTACCTCGCACTAAACAAGCGAACATGCATAAATAACAGTAATTAAAGCATGCATTTAAATAAATACACAGGCAATGGCATGAATATCTAATCACAAGAAAGTTGTAAGCTCTATCTAAGCAGGTATAACAGCTAACACATGCCACTACTAATTAAATGCAAGCGATTGAAGCCAAAACTACCAAATAGGATAAGCTGCAACTAATCCAGACAACAAGGACGGACAACCACTGGAGCAGAAACCAGAAGCATCCACTGACGGCTTACACTGCGTCTCAAGCACTCACAGTCGACGAAGCGACAAGCTAAGCGCGTAAACAGTACCAAACCAAGTGACCAGTCGGAGTGGCACCCGTCGGTGTCAGTCCACAGTCTCCGACCACGTGTGCACACACTGACTCTAGCCTGAGCCAGGCCCTCTAACTAGTTTTCTCCCTTGGCAGGAC
Source organism: Amorphophallus konjac (assembly GCA_022559845.1). Taxonomy (NCBI): domain Eukaryota; kingdom Viridiplantae; phylum Streptophyta; class Magnoliopsida; order Alismatales; family Araceae; genus Amorphophallus; species Amorphophallus konjac. The sequence continues at coordinate 130,767,716 of CM040119.1, forward strand.
GCTACCATTGGCTGGGAGCCCACGGAACTAGCTTACAAACCGTGAATGGGAAACATACCCCTCCGCCATCCTCAAGCGGGTCGGTACTCAACAGACCTTAGGGCAACAACAGTGGCTCCATTGCATGGAAAGAAAAGCTACTCTATTGGCATATAAAACACGCCACAATATAGTAAAACAATACAACTATGGCATGAGTATAGAACGGAACGCATAAGCAATGGGCTGGGAACATAACCAAACTGACGGGCAAGCGGCGGTCGGAGGCCCACGCGCTACTTGGAAGTGACGGTCGGGGACTGGTGCGTTACATCAAGAGTGACGCGCTGGTCTCCAGCCGTTACTCCCTCCCGAGTTCCAACTCACAGGTGCAGGGGGGAATGTGACGGTAGGGGCCCTGCGCGTCGCTTCCAAGCGGCGCGGTAGGTCACCGCCGTTACATCCTCCCGAGTACCAAACCCAAAGGCCACCAAGGGGAGAGTGACGGTGGGGGTCCTATGCGTTGCTTCCAAGCAACGCGCGGGAACTCCGCCGTTACTTTCACCCGAGGCTCAAATCAACTGACAGCGTTCCAAAACGATAGCAGATGAAGCGACGCCCCGGTCTCGGCGCGTCGTTTACAAGCGACGGCCGGTCGACAGACCGCCGGGCTCACCGCCTCACCGGGCTAACTGGAAACCACGAACGAGTAACGGATGGGGTTCCTACCGTTACTCTCCAAACGACGCCCCTCGTTGGGCCGTTATTTGGTAAGTGATGCGTCCATCTTGGACCGTCAGGCAAGTGACGGTTCCTGGCAGGACCGTCACTCCACCTGGGTTACGGGCGGGTACGGTTTGTAAACCGAAGCCCCCCCGGACGGTTGAAAATGCCGGGTAACGACGAAAAAACCTGTAACCTGCCAAACCACACAGTGTATACAACAGTTTAACAACTAATCTAGCACATGCATCGCCTATAACCGATCAAACGCGAAGAACATGGCCAAAACCCCAAATATGAACAAATGGGCAACATGCTTACTACGGGGCGCTAATCAACAGAATGAGCTATAGGAAATGCTCCTAGCGAGCTAAGGATTCCATCCCCCTACCTCTTGCAAGCCGAATCGCGCGAAAAGGCCGCATGCACCGAGGTAGGCTCGCCGAGCCTTCAAGCTCCAACACGCTCCCACGTCCACCGATCCACGCCGAAATGGGTACCCACGCGTTCGCCTCGACGCGAGGAATCCAACGGCGCCAACCTCGTCTCGATCCGTCCTCGTCTCGGCCACGATCCCTACAAGGAGGAGAGAGGCGATCGCGCGAGAGAAAGAGAGAGAGAGAAAGGGAAAGAGAGAGTGATCGACGGGGAGAAGAGAGAGAGAGGGTGAGGGATTAATAAAATAAAAATAAAATTAATATATATATAATTTAATCATTATATATATAAAAATCTTATTAATATTCCAATAACCCTTAAATAGCTCCAAATAAATCCGGAAAAATACCAGACAAATTCCTAAAAATCCAGAAAAATAGTCGGAAATTCCAGAACAATTAATAGAACAAATACCACGAAGGATCCATTAAGGCACGGGCCTTACAGTCCCTCCCTCCTTACAGAAATTTCACCCTCGAAATTTACGACAACAAGGATAAAGAGGAAACTGAGAAAGGACACACACCTCACTGGAATAAGAAAGGAAAAAGTTGACGCATCTCATTTTCACGCTCCCAAGTAGACTCGTTACCAGAGTGACGCTGCCAAGCAACCCTTACCAGAGGAATAACCTTATTTCTCAACCGCTGCTCACGACGGTCTTCAATTCGGATAGGAAACTCTGGTGTGGATAAATCAGCAGTCACCTCGGGCCACACTGAATCATCGAGAACATGAGAAGCATCGGGCACATATTTCCTCAACTGAGACACGTGGAACACATCATGAATAGCTTGCATGGCCGCCGGCAGTTGCAAACGATAAGCCACTGAACCAATAGCCTCAACAATCGGAAAAGGGCCAACATACCGCGGACTAAGCTTTCCACGCTTCCCAAATCTGGAAACACCTTTCATCGGAGATATTTTAACAAACACAATATCTCCCGGTTCAAATTGTAGTGGACGTCTGCGTTGATCTGCATAACTCTTCTGTCGACTCTGAGCCGTCAACAATCTCCGCCTGATCAGACGAACCACATCAGAACACTGTTGTACCAAGTCCGGTCCCGTCAACAGTCGGTCCCCAATATCAAACCAGTTCAGAGGAGTACGACAAGGACGACCATACAGCGCTTCATAAGGAGCCATACCAATACTGGAGTGAAAACTATTATTATAAGCAAATTCAACAAGTGGTAAATGCTGACCCCACGAACCTTGCCAATCAAGGCAACACGATCTCAGCATGTCCTCCAGAGTCTGAATAGTTCTCTCTGACTGTCCATCTGACTGTGGGTGATACGCTGAACTGAAAGCTAACTCAGTGCCCAAAGCTTTCTGGAAACTACGCCAGAAGCCAGAGGTAAAACGCGGGTCACGATCTGACACAAGTGAAACAGGAATTCCATGTAGCGGCATGATCTTCTGTACATAGAGCTCGGCCAATCTCTGCACACTCCAAGTAACTTTAATCGGCAACAATCTGGCGATTTTCGTCAATCTGTCGACAAGCAGCCAGATCCCATCAAAACCTTGAGAAGTTCGAGGCAAACCCACCACAAAATCTGTAGTAACATGGTCCCATTTCCACATCGGAATCTCTAAGGGCTGAAGCAGACCACCTGGCTTTTGATGTTCGGCTTTAACTAACTGACAAGTCAAGCACTTAGAAACAAAAATAGCCATGTCCTTCTTCATGCCGGGCCACCAGAACTACTTCTTCAAATTCTGATACATCTTGGTGACACCAGGGTGAATAGCAAAACGGGAACCATGGGCTTCACTCAGAATCTCATTCCTCAAATCATTATCAACAGGAATATACAATCTGCCCTGGAAACTGACAACCAGCTCGTCATCAAATTACACATCATATCTTGATATAACACGGGCCAAATCAGAATCAGCTTGCTGGGCTTCTAAAATCTGCTGATACAAAGCTGAACCCAAAACCAAGCTAGCACAAACTGCCATCTTCGGATCGGCAGGAATCTCTACACACAATGCCTCGCTCGGAAGCTGTTCCCATAACTTCCATTCGTGAAGCAACAAATGGCTGACCTGTACTTTCCTGCTCAGAGCATCGGCCACAACATTCATTTTACCTGGCTGATAGGAGAGTGTAAAGTCATAATCTTTCATGTATTCCACCCATCGCCTCTGCCTGAGATTCAGATCTTTCTGGGAGAAAATATACTGTAAACTCTGATGATCAGTAAGAATCTGAAATTCCTCACCATACAGATAATGTCTCCAAATCCTAAGGCAAAAATAACTGCAGCTAGCTCCAGATCGTGAGTGGGATAATTTCCTTCATGCTGTTTCAATTGCCGAGATGCATATGCGATAACCTTACCATGTTGCATCAGCACTGCACCCAACCCTACTCGAGACGCATCCGTACAAACAAGAAAACCACCCGAGTCGGAAGGCAAAGTCAACACTGGAGAAGAAGTCAATAGCCTTTTCAATTCAACAAAGCTAGCCTCACACTGATCCGACCAGACAAATGGCACATCCTTCCGTGTCAATTTAGTCATTGGTGCTGCAATCTTTGCAAAATCCTGAATGAATCTGCGGTAATACCCAGCCAATCCTAAAAAACTTCGTATCTCAGTGATGGTCCTCGATCTCTGCCAACTCAAAACGGCCTCAATTTTTGCAGGGTCTACTGCCACTCCATCACCAGAAATCACATGGCCAAGAAAATGAATCTCCCGAAGCCAGAATTCACATTTACTAAGCTTCGCATAAAGCTCGTGATCTCTTAGAGTCTGCAGAACGATCCTCAAATGCTGCACATGATCATCAACAGAGGCAGAATAGATCAAAATATCATCAACAAAGATCACCACAAACTGGTCTAGAAATGGACGAAAGATACGCTGCATTAGGTCCATAAAAGCTGCTGGGGCATTAGTCAAACCAAACGGCATGACTAAAAATTCAAAGTGACCATATCGAGTGCTGAAAGTAGTCTTCTCCACATCAGATTCCCGGATCCGCAACTGAAAATAGCCAGACCGGAGATCAATCCGTGAAAAGACAGAAGCAGACTGTAACTGGTCAAACAAATCATCAATCCTGGGGAGCGGATACTTATTCTTGATAGTCGCCTGATTCAGCTGCCTGTAATCAATACAAAGTCTCAGGTTTCCATCTTTCTTTTTCACAAATAGCACTGGGGCACTCCACGGAGAAAAACTGGGGCGAATATAACCTTTCTCCAGTAACTCTAGTAGCTGTGCACGCAGTACTTTCAATTCAGCTGGGGCCATTCGGTACGGCGGCTTTGCCAAGGGGCCAGTACCTGGAATCAATTCAATCACCATCTCAATCTCTCGCTCTGGGGGCAAGCCTGGCAACTCGTCAGGAAACACATTAGGGAACTCACAGACAACCGGAATATCACAAACATCCCGTCGTGGTTTTTCAACAGCTACCACTGAAGCAAGGAATCCCTGACAACCTGCGCTAAGCAACCTGTAGGCTCGAATAGCAGAAATAATCATACGAGAAGATCGGGATCAAATACCTTGAAAATAAAAGGCTGATTTTCCCTGGGGCTGAAAATAGACTTTCTTCGATCTGCAGTCAACTACAGCTCCATAATGCTCCAACCAATCCATTCCCAGAATAACATCATAATCTGCCAGCTGCAACGCATACAATCTTGCCGGCAACTGATGACTATCAATCATAACAAGAGATTCTTCCAAACACAGAGGAGTAACCATGAAATCTCCAGAAGGCAATTCCACAAATAACTCACAAGACACCTCGGAAGTCGGTTCCTCAATACAGGTCATAAAATCCTCAGAAATAAAAGAGTGAGAAGCACCAGAATCAAATAAGACACGAGCTGAATGACCATAAAGCATAATCGTACCTTCCACAAGATGGGACGCAGCAGCATCAGCTCTAGTCAAATGAGAAACTTTGCCTTTCTGCTTCTTAGAACCAGCTGAAGATTGCTGAGAAGACGTCGACGCCTGAGAGAAGAATTGTTGTGGAGCTTGAGGTGCAGGAGGTCTAAACTGCGGCTGAGGTTGAGAAAACTGAGCAGCTTGCAATGGATTCGGCCTCAGCGGGCAATCCCGAACCACATGACCTGGCTGGTCACACCTAAAGCAAACAATAGGAAGAGAACACGGCTGGCCCTTGTGATGACCACCGCATCTCCGACACGTCCACGGCTGACTTGAAGCTGAACTCTGCCGAGTCTGAGAAGGAGGTGCTGTCGGCTGCTGAACAGAATCTGTACCGGACGGCTGCTGAAAAAACTTCTTCTTCTTCTTGAACCTTTTAAACTTGGGCTTGGAAGGAGAGGAAGCACTGGAAACCTCTGACTGAACAGAAGGAACACCTGGCACGGGCTGTCGGTAAGTCTGCTGAACCTGAGCTACCGGCTGCACTGACCCTGCCTGGGGATATCCACCCAGTCTCGCCATCTCCAGCTCTAAAGCTACAGCTGTCTGACACGCAGTATCAAGATCCGCAACACGACTCGCTATCAACGGCATCTTCAACTCTGGCCTCAACCCTCGCAAGAACTGCTGGGTCTTCAAAGCTTCACTGGCCAGCACATGGGGCACATACTGACCCAATTCCAAGAACTTATTCCTGTACTGAAGCACGGTCATACTGTCCTGAGTCAATTCCATAAACCGATACATCTTGTCCATCTGTAAGCAAGCAGGAGTATAGGCACGCTCAAAAGCAGCAACAAACTCTGCCCAACTGATCTGCCGAAGAGGTCTGGAACGAAAAGCAACCTGCCACTCGGCTTTCCACCACGTGATGGATGTACCCTGGAGTTGAAAGGCAGCGAGCATGACTTTCTCATCTTCAGCACACTCCATCGAGACAAACACACGCTCTATCGCATCCAGCCATTGCCTTGCCACCTCTGGATCAGCTTGACCATCGAAAGCAGGTGGATTGAACATAAGAAATTCTTTCAAAGCCTTGCCTTGACTGCCAGGCACTTCAGCTTGAACGATCGGCACTGGAGGAGCAACTGGAACGACAGGAACAGCGGGAACTGCAGGAGGAGGTGCAGAACCACTATCTTCCCTGGGCGAATCTCGAGGAACACGCGGAGCTCGAGGAGGTCTTCCTCGACGAGGCGGCATAATTATGCTGCCAAAACGCAATCAACAATAAAATCCATCAATCATACGGAAAACATCCTATGCCAGCAGGAGACGACAACAGGACTAGCTCTGGACAAGCGTCAATTCCAATTCCTTACGCAAATCCTCAACTTACGCTCTGATACCAGCTGTGACGACCCAGAGTTCAGGATACCGATATACCGATAACATCGATACACCGATACCAAGAACTGGGGAGGCCACCCAAGAGGCTGATGAGGCCCCTGAAGGGTTAGTGGGGGGTTAGCTGAGGGATATGCATAATAAATTACGAATTGGGGGCGCGTAATACAATTAAGTATTAAGATTTAAACACAAGAGCGGAAGCAATTTAAAATAACCAGAGTGATAAATATATAACTAGTCCAGAGTGACAAACACTAGTCCTCAAAGTACAACTACGTGGGGCATACCCCGGCAAAAGTACAACACAAGCCTCAAAAAGGCAGCTCGTGCTCAGCTGGCAGCTAGGGACGGTCCCGAAACAGCACGCTAAACTCCGGGAGACGTCGGGTGTGGCTCACCTGAAAGGAGAAGGGTGAGTCACAGCCAGACTCAGTAGGGGTCACGCGGATCCCTACCTCGCACTAAACAAGCGAACATGCATAAATAACAGCAATTAAAGCATGCATTTAAATAAATACACAGGCAATGGCATGAATATCTAATCACAAGAAAGCTGTAAGCTCTATCTAAGCAGGTATAACAGCTAACACATGCCACTACTAATTAAATGCAAGCGATTGAAGCCAAAACTACCAAATAGGATAAGCTGCAACTAATCCAGACAACAAGGACGGACAACCACTGGAGCAGAAACCAGAAGCGTCCACTGACGGCTTACACTGCGTCTCAAGCACTCGCAGTCGACGAAGCGACAAGCTAAGCGCGTAAACAGTACCAAACCAAGTGACCAGTCGGAGTGGCACCCGTCGGTGTCAGTCCACAGTCTCCGACCACGTGTGCACACACTGACTCTAGCCTGAGCCAGGCCCTCTAACTAGTTTTCTCCCTTGGCAGGACGCTACCATTGGCTGGGAGCCCACGGAACTAGCTTACAAACCGTGAATGGGAAACATACCCCTCCGCCATCCTCAAGCGGGTCGGTACTCAACAGACCTTAGGGCAACAACAGTGGCTCCATTGCATGGAAAGAAAAGCTACTCTATTGGCATATAAAACACGCCACAATATAGTAAAACAATACAACTATGGCATGAGTATAGAACGGAACGCATAAGCAATGGGCTGGGAACATAACCAAACTGACGGGCAAGCGGCGGTCGGAGGCCCACGCGCTACTTGGAAGTGACGGTCGGGGACTGGTGCGTTACATCAAGAGTGACGCGCTGGTCTCCAGCCGTTACTCCCTCCCGAGTTCCAACTCACAGGTGCAGGGGGGAATGTGACGGTAGGGGCCCTGCGCGTCGCTTCCAAGCGGCGCGGTAGGTCACCGCCGTTACATCCTCCCGAGTACCAAACCCAAAGGCCACCAAGGGGAGAGTGACGGTGGGGGTCCTATGCGTTGCTTCCAAGCAACGCGCGGGAACTCCGCCGTTACTTTCACCCGAGGCTCAAATCAACTGACAGCGTTCCAAAACGATAGCAGATGAAGCGACGCCCCGGTCTCGGCGCGTCGTTTACAAGCGACGGCCGGTCGACAGACCGCCGGGCTCACCGCCTCACCGGGCTAACTGGAAACCACGAACGAGTAACGGATGGGGTTCCTACCGTTAGTCTCCAAACGACGCCCCTCGTTGGGCCGTTATTTGGTAAGTGACGCGTCCATCTTGGACCGTCAGGCAAGTGACGGTTCCTGGCAGGACCGTCACTCCACCTGGGTTACGGGCGGGTACGGTTTGTAAATCGAAGCCCCCCCGGACGGTTGAAAACGCTGGGTAACGATGAAAAAACCTGTAACCTGCCAAACCACGCAGTGTATACAACAGTTTAACAACTAATCTAGCACATGCATCGCCTATAACCGATCAAATGCGAAGAACATGGCCAAAACCCCAAATATGAACAAATGGGCAACATGCTTACTACGGGGCGCTAATCAACAGAATGAGCTATAGGAAATGCTCCTAGCGAGCTAAGGATTCCATCCCCCTACCTCTTGCAAGCTGAATCGTGCGAAAAGGCCGCATGCACCGAGGTAGGCTCGCCGAGCCTTCAAGCTCCAACACGCTCCCACGTCCACCGATCCACGCTGAAATGGGTACCCACGCGTTCGCCTCGACGCGAGGAATCCAACGGCGCCAACCTCGTCTCGATCCGTCCTCGTCTCGGCCGCGATCCCTACAAGGAGGAGAGAGGCGATCGCGCGAGAGAAAGAGAGAGAGAGAAAGGGAAAGAGAGAGTGATCGACGGGGAGAAGAGAGAGAGAGGGTGAGGGATTAATAAAATAAAAATAAAATTAATATATATATAATTTAATCATTATATATATAAAAATCTTATTAATATTCCAATAACCCTCAAATAGCTCCAAATAAATCCGGAAAAATACCAGACAAATTCCTAAAAATCCAGGAAAATAGCCGGAAATTCCAGAACAATTAATAGAACAAATACCACGAAGGATCCATTAAGGCACGGGCCTTACAATATGCAAGATAACCAGACTAGACGGTTCATCTAGATGTCAGAGTTTTCTTCACTCTTGCCCTTACCCATCATGTTCGGTCTCATTGTCACTAAGGTCATTACCTGAAAAACATTAGAAAACGCAGGGTGAGCGAACGCTCAGTAGGACTTAATATCTCAAGCTCCAAGCTAGCTTTAAGTCAATTACGATTTATCATACTCATGCAGATCATGCAAGATATAGAAATCGAGAACTATAATGGCACGAGTTATAATGATAAAGTGATGATAAATTAAAACTATAAAGACGAGTAAGCAAGATGCTAGATACATTCATGAAGTGTAGAGACAAGAGAGTACGGTAGGAACATCCATGACGGGATATCAAGTATCTTTCATAAGATAACTCAAGAGCATTCAAGAGGAAACAATAACAGTCTTTTCCCTATGATGAGCACTGTCACGAGAGCTTTCATGTAACTAGCACAATCATCCCTCTATGACGAACACTATCACGAGAGCTTTCATGTAACTAGCACAATCATCCCTCTATGACGAACACTATCACGAGAGCGGTTAATGAAACTAGCACAATATTCTCTCTATGATGACATTATCATGAGAGCTTTCATGTAACTAGCACTATGAAGGATTACCAAGACACTAAGAGGAAATCACGATGTTTTGATAGCCCCTCAACATGGCAATTCAGGATCTTTCACGATGAACACTAGATTACTATAAAAGATTGGGCAATGCACTAAGGGGAAAATCACAACGATATGACTGTCCCTCATGAAAATAGCACTAGGTAGTATTTGGTCACACACTTAGGAGTTCTCACGACTGTAAGATTGCCCCTAATTGCCGTAGACCGAGTTGGTGAATGCCAGCACCTGATCATCATGATACCGGTACACGTTTGGACTTTGCCTCGCCCAATAGGGTCAGATCAGGACCCGTAGAATTTAAAATGTCATTTATTTGGGACCCATAGCCCCTGACATTCGACTAGACTAATTCCACTTTAATGGCCAAGAATTTCAAGGATCAAGCACGTACGAACAATAGGGTAGATTTCATTGAACAGAGATTCAAGATAGACCTCGACAAGTCTAGTACGATGGCACACAAAAACTGAGATAATTCGAGAAACCTGAGAGATTGGCGTCTCGTCGGAGTGCCGTATATTTAAGAAGTCGTGCCCACAGTGGTGGTTACTCATTCTCTTAACAAAGCATTGAAGAATTGGTGCCTCCACAATACGGTTGCTTTTACGCTAAGCGCCCATCAATAAGGTCACCCCTTCAACATGCTCACGATAGAAAACGGCAATAACCAATGTAGTTGCTAATCAAATTAGCACCTTATAAGTCAAATATAGACAGATCTCTCACAGAATTGCCATAATAGCGTTCTATGATAGTCGGGTGTCATGTTTTCTTTAGAGTGGCATGACTAACAGGATTCGAGGGTTCTTGTGGTACAACCAGCTCAGTCGGCCTTGAGGGAATCCAAGGCTACGAGGAGACTTACGGAGGTCCCAATGACTAACTTGCCAGTCCGAAGGAATAGAATGTCCAACGGAGGGCTCGTATGTCACCGAGAGTTGAGAGTGTATCGGGAGACCAACGTGAAACGTGGGACTGCGTCTACGGACTGAGACGTAGTGCCAATATGATCCACGATATAGATCAAATCTCAAGAAAATAGAATAAATCGTGTCCATGAAAGTAGGTGTCAATTCATATCTTAATTTCTATTTAATCTAATAATTTAGAGAATAACATCTCTTTAAAAGGATAGATACCATTTTTAGAACTAATTATATGATAATTAAGGGAAATTTACAAGGATCATGACTATATATATATTGTAATTTTTATCGACTTTGATCATAAGATATGAATTTTCTAGGATTTAAACATGATAAGTAGTTTTTAACTTAATCATGATGAATAGTAATATTTTTCAAATAAAAGAAATTGTCAGAACTAAATATATGATAATTAAGGGAAAAATCCAAACATTCCAAAAATATATATATTATAATTTTATTTTACATAGTTTCAGAGATATTAATTTTTTAAAGATATAGATAAAAGATATCATTATACTTAACGTTATATATATATATATATTAAATGATTTAACGACGTGGTAAGTGGTCGTTAAAAGAATTCAACGACACTCGTCTTGTCATCATTCAAATAATGAATAGTGTCAACTCTTTAAATCTCTCATTCTCGACGTACATACGTCGGAATCGCGCAATCCATATACCAAAATGAAGGGCTCGAAAAACTCTACCTAACTTGATGTTCAAAAGTATTTTTACTTGAGAGTAGGGCTATCTTGAGTTCGGAGGATCGAAAAAAGGAGGTACCAACTCCACTACCTCGGTCACTACCCCAATAACACGCTCGTGAAATTTCATGGCCAAAGAACACTCCGGTGCCCCCGAACATGCCATCAAAGAAAAAACATGTAACTATGGTGCTACAGTAAACACTACAATTCGCCGTGTAACTATTGGAAATTCATATACTTAATAAAGAAAATCATTAACTGGTTAACACACCGTATAATCACATGAAAATTTAGAGTAAATCCTGGGGATTTCAAAAATATATATTTTAAGAATTTTAGTTACATGATTACATGATTATAAAATATTTAATCATGATTTGCTTCTATTCATTTAATGATTTTCTACTTAAAGCATGCAGGAGATCATGACATCAAATGTATAAAGAACATGCAAGGTGATTAATCGAATTTGGCTTGGGAGATTGCCTACCTCTTGATGGTTAGACGGTCAAAGAAATTGTTGAAGAAGAAGATGCAATAGCAGAGGAAGAAGATCACGTAGCGGCTCCTGCAACTGCAACAGCAGCAAGGAGGAAGGGGAGAGCTTGGCCTCTTCGCTGCAGCAACAGGCGACTACCGCACGCACAAGAGGGAGTAGCAGTAGCCCACGGCAACTTGCGAACGAACGAGGGATGTAGGGAAGACGATCTGCTTCACGGGTACTCGTGAACACAGCATCAAATCGGATGCTCGTTCGTTGTCCTGGTTATTTATAGGGATGAGGGCATTCACGGGGAAGTCCAGAGTCCTACTCGGGTTGGTTGCCTCACGTATTTATCTTCTAAGTTTCACCTTTCCCTCCATGCACTTCTTTCCCAAACATCAGTCGCCTCCCATGTTTTGCTTTGAAAAGAAGAAAAACCCTAAAGCTAACCCCTTTCGAACATGCATGGGTTGACTGTTGTACTCTTCCGTTCACGTAAAACCCCATGTAAACCCTCTTCCTATTAAGCCCATTAATTACTCTTAATAAAGTAAAGCCCATGCGATCAATATATATATATATATATATATATATATATATATATATATATATATGTGTGTGTGTGTGTGTGTGTGTGTGTGTGTGTGTGTGTGTGTGTCTTAGCCCATTAAATAATTATGTGAACCATATGCTTAACTAAATCATTTAGTAGGACTTCTTTTATATATTTATATATATATATATATATATATAAGGATCTCATTCCTTTATTGTTAGATCTTTACCGCTGGCTTGGGTATCAGAGTCGGGTTCGGTCCTATGAAAGTCTTTATATATTTGTATGTGTATATATATATATATATATATATATATATACATATATCTTAAATTGTATTTTAATTTAAGCCTCGAATAGATAAAGGATATGTTCAATTTCTATTTCTCAATTATTTATTTATACCTTTATTGATGCCCATTTATTAACATTTTGGCCCATTAACTATTTTAGCTAATTATCATTTTCCTTTATCAAAATTTTAATTTTTCATAATTTTCAACGACTAATATTTATAGTTATTTTCATTTATTTCCTATTTAAATTTTCGAGGTGCTACACCCTCCCCCACTTAAAAGAATTTGGTCCCCAAATTCACATGATTTCCTTCCATAGCAGTGGGGTAAAATCACAATGTCCAAAACATGTATTTTAGCTAGCTCATTCTCATAACATGCTAAGTGTTAAGATCACCATCTGCGATTCATGCAATTTATAGATGAGATAGGTTTATAGGGTTACCTCCCAATACTTGCGACGCTTCTTTCTTTAAGAGTGGACAACGAGTGATTTTATGATCTCCGCTTCCGCAACAGATGCACTTTCCGAGTTTGTACCAACACTCGTTCGAGTTGTGCCTTCCTTTCTTGCAATGCTCGCATTTTCCCTTGGTTGGAACAATTTGTTGTTCATCATTCATGGGTTTCTTGTTCTTGCGGAAACCGTTCCCTCCATTAGGTCTCTTCTTGCCATTCACCGGTTCCGTATTCTTGGATCCGTTTGCCTGCTCCTTCTTGGCGATCCTTCCTTTAATTCGTTCCATCATGTCCATGGCATCTTCTAAGAGTTGTGCCTTTCTAACCATCTCCGTATATGTTTGGATTTCTAGTGGAGCTAATTGAGGAATGAGTTCCACTTTTAAACCATTCATGAATCTTCTCGCTCGCATCTTCTCCGTGCAAACTAAGTGCGGTGCATAGCGGGTCAACCTAGAAAACTTCGCTTCGTACTCCGTGACGGACAGACTATGTTGTTTCAAAGCTGCAAACTCCATGGCCTTCTTCTCACGAATCCTTTCCGAGAAATATTTCTCATTAAAGTATTCCAAGATTCGCCCCATGTCACTTGATCATTTGGCAAAATTGCTTCCACCGATCCCCACCAAACTCGAGCATCCTTCTCCAGTTGATAGGTTCTCGGTAATACCTTTTCGTGATCGGTACATTGCATAACCCTAAAGGTTCTTTCTCTTTCTTGCACCCAGTTTTCTGCTTCATCCGGGTCGGTAGACCCACTAAACTTAGGGGGATTCATCTTTTAAAACTTCCTATGCAAATCCCCAGCTCCACGTTGTGCTCCACCTTGTGCAACTTGTTGTAGAGCTGGTGTTAATCCTTAGACTGTTCGTTGCATTTCCCTCCATTGAGCTCTTTCTGCGGCCATTACTTAGCCTACAAAATGAGTTTTAAATAAATGATTAATCATATCTTGGTATTGTATCTAGCGCGGATGTAACATATTTTATTATTTAACCCATAGCTCTACCCAATCTCACTGGGCTCCTATAGGGCAATGGCGGGGAGAACTCAATCTTGGACTTGATGACCTAAGGATTTAGAAAGTCTAGGCTCTGATACCACCTTCTATCACGTCCCGAACCGATAGCAGCGGAACGTATCGTTTGCTCGAAATGTGGCAGTTAAACAGTCGAGTCGATCAGAGCATAGCCATTCCACAAAACACAATTTGGACAAAATAACAAATTTTATTTCAAATATAAGTTCATTACAATTTTGACCCAATAAAAGAAAAGACTCAACAAAGGAAAATTACAATGAGACATCAGACGCAAGATAACTAGACTAGATGGTTCATCTAGATGTCAAAGTTCTCTTCACTCTTGCCCTTGCCCATCCTGTTCGATCTCGTCGTCACTAAGGTCATTACCTGAAAAACATTGGAAAACGCAAGGTGAGCGAATGCTCAGTAGGACTTAATATCTCAAGCTCCAAGCTAGCTTTAAGTCAATTACGATTTATCATGCTCATACAGATCATGCAAGATATAGAAATCGTGAACTATAATGGCACGAGTTATAATGATAAAGTGATGATAAATTAAAACCATAAAGACGAGTAAGCAAGATGCTAGATACATTCATGAAGTGTAGAGACAAGAGAGTACGGCAGGAACATCCATGACGGGATATCAAGTATCTTTCATAAGATAACTCAAGAGCATTCACGAGGAAACAATAACAGTCGTTTCCCTATGACGAGCACTGTCACGAGAGCTTTCATGTAACTAGCACAATCATCCCTCTATGACGAACACTATCACGAGAGCTTTCATATAACTAGCACAATCATCCCTCTATGATGAACACTATCACGAGAGCGGTTAATGGAACTAGCACAATATTCTCTCTATGACGACATTATCATGAGAGCTTTCATGTAACTCGCACTATGAAGGATTGCCAAGACACTAAGAGGAAATCACGACGATATGATAGCCCCTTAACATGGCAATTCAGGATCTTTCACGATGAACACTAGATTACTATAAAGGATTGGCCAATGCACTAAGGGAAAAATCACGACGATATGACCGCCCCTCATGAAAATAGCACTAGGTAGTATTTGGTCATACACTTAGGAGTTCTCACGACTGTATCATTGCCCCTAATTGTCGTAGACCGAGTTGGTGAATGCCAGCACCCGATCATCATGATACCGGTACACATTTGAACTTTGCCTCGCCCAATAGGGTCAGATCAGGACCCGTAGCATTTAAAATGTCATTTATTTGGGACCCATAGCCCCTGACATTCGACTAGACTAATTCCACTTTAATGGCCAAGAATTTCAAGGATCAAGCACGTACGAACAATATGGTAGATTTCATTGAACATAGATTCAAGATAGACCTCGACAAGTCTAGTACGATGGCACACAAAAACTGAGATAATTCGAGAAACCTGGGAGATTGGCGTCTCGTCAGAGCGCTGTATATTTAAGAAGTCACGCCCATAGTGGTGGTTACTCATTCTCTGAACAAAGCATTGAAGAATTGGTGCCTCCACAATACGGTTGCTTTTACGCTAAGCGCCCATCAATAAGGTCACCCCTTCAACATTCTCACAGCAGAAAACGGCGATAACCAATGTAGTTGCTAATCAAATTAGCACCTTATAAGTCAGATAGAGGCAAATCTCTCACAGAATCGCCATAACAGCGTTCTATGAGAGCCGAGTGTCATGTTTTTTTTAGAGTGGCATGACTAACAGGGTTCCAGGGTTCTTGTAGTACAACCAGCTCAGTCGGCCTTGAGGGAATCCAAGGCTACGAGGAGACTTACGGAGGTCCCAATGACTAACTTGCCAGTCCGAAGGAACGGAATGTCCAACGGAGGGCTCGTATGTCACCGAGAGTTAAGGGTGTATCGGGAGACCAACGTGAAACGTCAGACTGCGTCTACGGACTGAGACGTAGTGCCAATATGATCCACGATACAGATCAAATCTTGAGAAAATAGAATAAATCGCGTCCATGCAAGTAGGTGTCAATTCATATCTTAATTTTAATTTAATCTAATAATTTAGAGAATAGCATATCTTTAAAAAGATGGATACCATTTTTAGAACTAATTATATGATAATTAAGGGAAATTTAAAAGGATCACGACTATATATATATTGTAATTTTTACCAACTTTGCTCATAAGATATGAATTTTCTAGGATTTAAACATGATAAGTAGTTTTTAACTTAATCATGATGAACAGTAATAGTTTTCAAATAAAAGAAATTGTCGGAACTAAATATATGATAATTAAGAGAAAAATCTAAAGATTCCAAATATATATATATTATAATTTTATTTTACACAGTTTCAAAGATATTAATTTTTTAAAGATACGGATAAAAGATATCATTCTACTTAACGTTATATATATATATATATATATATATATATTAAATGATTTAACGACATGGCAAATGGTCGTTAAAAGAATTCAACGACACTCGTGTTGTCATCGTTCAAATAATGAATAGTGTCAACTCTTTAAATCTCTCATTCTCGACGTACATACGTCGGAATCGCGCAATCCATATACCGAAATGAAGGGCTCGAAAAACTCTACCTAACCTGATGTTCAAAAATATTTTTACTTGAGAGTAGGGCTATCTTGAGTTCGGAGGATCGAAAAAAGGAGATACCAACTCCACTACCTCGGTCACTACCCCAATAACACGCTCGTGAAATTTCATGGCCAAAGAACACTCCGACGCCCCCGAACATGCCATCAAAGAAAAAACATGTAACTATGGTGCTACAATAAACACTGCAATTCGCCGTGTAACTATTGGAAATTCATATACTTAATAAAGAAAATCATTAACTGGTTAACACACCGTATAATCACATGAAAATTTAGAGTAAATCCTGGGGATTTTAAATATATATTTTTTAAGAATTTTAGTTACATGATTACATGATTATAAAATATTTAATCATGATTTACTTCTATTCATTTAATGATTTTCTACTTAAAGCATGCAGGAGGTCATGACATCAAACGTATAAAGAACATGCAAGGTGATTAATCGAATTTGGCTTGGGAGATTGCCTACCTCTTGATGGTTAGACGGTCAAAGAAGTTGTTGAAGAAGAAGATGCAATAGCAGAGGAAGAAGATCACGTAGCGGCTCCTGCAACTGCAACAGCAGCAAGGAGGAAGGGGAGAGCTTGGCCTCTTCACTGCAGCAACGACAGCAACAGGCGACTACCGCACACACAAGAGGGAGTAGCAATAGCCCACGGCAACTTGCGAAAGAACGAGGGATGCTGGGAAGACGATCTCCTTCACGGGTACTCGCGAACACGGCATCAAATCGGATGCTCGTTCGTTGGCCTGGTTATTTATAGGGATGAGGGCATTCACGGGGAAGTCCAGAGTCCTACTCGGGTTTGTTGCCTCACGTATTTATCTTCTAAGTTTCACCTTTCCCTCCATGCACTTCTTTCCCAAACATCAGCCGCCTCCCATATTTTGCTTTGAAAATAAGAAAAACCCTACAGCTAACCCCCTTCGAACATGCATGGGTTGACTGCTATACTCTTCCGTTCACGTTAAAGCCCATGCAAAGCCTCTTCCTATAAAGCCCATTAATTACTCTTAATAAAGTAAAGCCCATGTGATCAACATATATATATGTGTATGTGTGTGTGTGTGTGTGTGTCTTAGCCCATTAAATAATTATGTGACTTAAAGTTACCATATGCTTAACTAAATCATTTAGTAGGACTTCTTATATATATATATAAATATAAGGATCTCATTCCTTTTTATTAGATCTTTACCGCTGGCTCGGGTATCAGAGTCGGGTTCGGTCCTATGAAAGTCCTTATATATTTGTATGTATATATATATATATATATATATATATCTTAAATTGTATTTTAATTTAAGCCTCGAATAGATAAAGGATATGTTCAATTTCTATTTCTCAATTATTTATTTATACCTTTATTGATGCCCATTTATTAACATTTAGGCCCATTAACTATTTTAGCTAATTATCCCTTTTCCTTTATCAAAATTATAATTTTTCATAATTTTCAACGACTAATATTTATAGTTATTTTCATTTATTTCCTATTTAAATTTCCGGGGTGCTACAGATATCACGGTAAAACAGCGATTAAACCATGACTAGTCCATAAATCATATAAATTTAAGTTAATTACAAAAGTATAAGATTTGATCATGAAAATAACATAAGTGTAAAAATAGTTCTAAGTGCATAAGGAATCATGAAATCTATTAGAACGCTCTGTTAACACAACTAGATATATGATAATAGCACTTGAAACAGGAATAAAACTTACTTAACTAGGCTTATCATACATTAATTAGGGTCATTCTACATTAAGTTTCGGGTTAACTTAAATACTGAAATCAGAAACTCAAACGGTCTAGTGGAGGACCGTTTCACTGAGCCAAACGGTCTATCGTACGACTGCTAGGGTTTCTGGCGGTCTACAGGAAGACCGTTTCTTCCTGTGTTACAGAAAACTTAATAAAATATCAAATCTAAGATATATCATGCCTGGAAATCAATATGTATAAACTCCTACAGCATGATAGAATGAGTATAGGCCAACAATATGCGTAGGTTTGTGTAATAAAAAAGAAAATTCTCCTTTTAACTTCAATTAGGGCTAAGAATTGTGCATGAGGAGTATACTAGATGCATAGTCCCTAATAAATCATAAAATTCTCAGTGTACAATGCATAAAATCAACTGAAATCAGAGGGCTTTTATCCCTAACGTCATGTTTAAGCCTTTCATGAGATAACCTACCTTTGTCCTGGGCTTTAGACTTTGAATTTAAGGCTGGAAGTTAACCCTAATTCACTACTCGTCCTGAACCGAACCAGCAACTTCACCCTCATGTATCTCCTAACTCTCTTGTCCTAAAGACGTGAAATTTTGAGAGTAGATAGAAGATATAAAGGGTAACAGAAAGTTCTAAAGACACAATTGCTAAATACCTTATCTAAGGCTTCTAATTCCCTAATCAACTTGGGCCGGTCGCATAGTTTCCTGAGTCTCTTGTACCGAGCCAGCGTCTTTGCAAGCTTCTATCCCCTTGTAGGTTTGATCTCCTAGAACAAAATTTTGAGGGGAGTTAGACCTTAGTATTGTGAATAAAAGATTCTAAAGAACCTACCTGAAATAAAACCTCCTTACCTTAGTTCCACGCGAGCCAAATGTAAGGGTCGCACAGGGGGGTTTTGGGGTCTATTTATAGGTTTTAGCTAGGTTTCATGGATTTGAACGAACTTAGAGTCCTAATTAGGTCTTCAATTCAATCCTTAAGCCTTCTAAACTTATCTAATTAGTAGATAGCATCGATCCTAGGCGATTTGGATGCCCAAGTTCCAAGCTTTTCACGTTCTCTTTCTTTCACGGAATCTGCAGAGCCTAGCTGTGACGACCCGAACTCCGGATACCGGATATACCAGATAGGACTACTGAGTAGACCCGATACCGCTTGGAACACGTGAAGCCTCCCAAGAGCTGTAAAGCTCCGAAGGGATAAAAGGAATGTCGTGTAGTTCATTGAAGTCGCAGATATAACAGTGAGCAATTAAATTTCATTAATCATGTTTACTAAAGTAGTAGAAATAAAATTACTTTTTAATTAATAGTTAAAATTAACAATTATACCAGAGTCCAGTCCAAATGAAAGATAAGTACAGTCCGACAGAAAGAAAAACGTACACTCGGGTTGGAGGAAGCCCGACACAGGTACCGCTGGCTACTACGAACACGCCACACCAGGAACCGCAAAGGAAGCAGAGACGACCACACCTGAAAAGCAGTGGTGAGCCTCGTGTCACTAGGTCAGTAGGGGTCACGTGGATCCCCACTGAAAAACATGCAGTAACACAGAACAATAGCTAAAATAGCAGGAGTAGTAAAGCAGGAAAAGTTAAACTACAACTAGAAAGCTGTAAAAGGAAGCCGGAAGAGCAGGAGTAGAAACAGCTAAAAGAAAAGGGAAAAGCAAAGCCGTAAAGAACGAGAACACGGCTACTGAGAGAAGCTCGGCTCCCTAAGCTACTCCAAACAACGACAGAAGGGTGAACCCTGATCTCACAAAGTCAAGCGTTACCGATCTGTCAGCCAACCGCTAGCCCAAAGGCTAAAGCCCACAAAACCAGGCAAAAGCCCTAGAAAAGACCTAGATAGACACAGACACCGAAGCATACACGACTAGATCGTCATGCACGCAACAGAGAGCCAACCTCGGGTAAAGTCAAGAATAGACTAACCCATAAAAGGTCACAACCCGAAGGATGAGAAACTCGGGAGTCACATGTCACGTGACAGAAGCACCTCCTCACTAGAAGAACAGCCAGATGCGTCCACTGACGTCTTACACTGCGCCGCAAGTATCTCCCTACGGACGCCGAGAACGACGGAGACTGAGATACTCACAGAACCAGAATAGGAACTACAGTAACGAGTGACTAGTCAGGGTCACGCCCGTCGGCGTTCGTCCAAACGCCCCTAACCACATGTGCACACACCAGCTCATCCCTAAAGCCAGGCCTCTAGCTAGTTTTCCCCCCCAGCAGGACGCTACCATAAAGCAGGGACCCATTGAAACTAGCCTAAAAATTGTATCTCGGGAACTGCCTCAACCACCACTCCAAGGTGGGCCGACACCAGGAACGTGTCATCAGGCTACGACTAGTGGAGGCTCACTAGACACAGATACTCGGAAACACGAGTGCTGGAGTACAGACAGGCCGAGAAAGCACTATCGCACGTACTACGAAGCACCAAGGTAGCATACCAAACTACCAACAGGCTCAGGATAGGACAACTAGACCTGCTAACACAATGATCCTTGAGTCTCACGACTCGGAGTCAAGATCGTCACGTAACGGCGGAACAAGCCACCAATCAGTCTAATCCTGAGCCAGAGGAAACGACATATCCACATAAAATGGCTCCCGGAAACCTGAGGAATCACCAAGACCCTCAGCACACCTGGACACACAAACAGAGGTAAGATGATACCTCAAGGCATCCAGAACCACTGTCTCGATCTATCCAGAATAGCTGAGACACACACAAGGTCACGTGTCAACCACTGGGTCACACTGGGTTGACCAGAACCTGACAACGATTCTACAACAGTATAGAAACCAAGGCTTGCCTGACTACCTTATATCGTGGTCATAGCCCTCATAGGACATCAAGAGACATCCACGGGACAACGGACAAACCACAAGGTTGAGCCAAGACAATCGGAAACCAAAATACAGGTAAACCATCCTTTGGGACACAAGCGGTACATCACTCGGCCGCTAAGCAACACAAGCAGTCAAGGAAGAAGCCGCTACACACACAGAGGCAAAGACTCTGGCGATCTTACACTGGGCCGTGAGATGACAGTGGCGGTCAAAGATATGGCCGCTACACTCAGTCAACCCTCGAACCGACCTACCCAGTTAAACCACCATAGCGGTCCAATAAAGACACGCTACACGGACTAAGGCGGTCTAAACATGAGCCGCCACACTAACCGCCCTAAAACATTGACCTAAGACAAACGGACTATAGCGGTCTAAGGAAGGCGTGCTACAACGAAGAGGCGGTTAAAGGTTGGTCTGCCATAGCCAACCGACTTAAAACACTGACTCAGTCAAATGGACAGTAGCGGCCTAAGAATGGCGTGCTACAGCACATTGGCGGTCAAAACTAGGGCCGCCAACTCGAACCGACATACACCCGTTGACTCATTCAACGGACCGTAGCGGTCAAGACTAGGGCCGCTATAGCAAGCGTAGCGGTCTATCGTACAACCGCTAAGCTGAACCGACTTACACTAGAATTGAGGAATCGCTGAGCTTGGCGCACCACTATAGGGTCGCCAGAGGCAATAGCTGGTCAAAGGTTGGGCCGCCAACCTCCGCCGACCTAAAACTAACTGACACACTATATAGTGTGGCGGTCCATCGTGGGGCCGTCAGAGACCTGTAGGGGTCTCTGAAACGACCGCCAGTACGATACGGCGGGAAAATAGGGGAAATGGCCGATCTCGCCCATTCCACGCCCCATACGCGTCTAAACGCAGGGGAAACAAACCTAATGGATAAAATTTACCTTCCACAAGCCGGAAGGGGTCCATGCAACAGCTAAATTGCAAGAAACGGGCGATTCCAACGAATCGACTCTAATTGGGTCACCGGGGTTCCCAGACTTGTACTGGCCCCAAATGACGACCAATCAACACGAAATCAGCGGAAATGGAATACAAACATGCTAGGGGTCACAATGAAACTAGTTTAGCTGAAACCCATTGCCGTTTTTTGGCGAACCCAACGAACACCCCAAAAGCATGATCTTCCCGAACTTGAAAGAAACCCACTCGTATGCTCACCGTTTGGCACGAAACTGCGAGGGAACGAAGAAGAGAAGTAGGTGATCCGTCTCCCTACCTCCACCAAAAATTCCGTGCACCGAGATGACTAAACCACCCCGAAAACTGCATCGCGAGATCGACTGTCGGCTTTGAATCCACCGTTTGGGATCGCACCAGAAACGGTCCGATCCTCGCCCCATCGCTCTCCGGACCACCCCCCACGGCATCTCCTCAGCCTGCCCGTGCCTTCTCCGTCTGCAGCCGGAGCAGAGGGCGAAAGAAGAGAGAAAACGGGAGAGAGAGAAGGTCACGGCGATGAATGAGAAGGGAGGAGAGAGGAAGAAGAATAAGAAGAAAAGAAATTAGGAAATTTTCCTAATTTTCAAAAATTCTGATTTTGAGCCGAAAATGGACTAATTCAGAAAAATATGCAAAAATAGTCGAAATGATCCTCTCAAAGAGTACATCGCAACTGTAGCGTCCTCGAGTCAATGAATTGAGAAATAAACTCACCACAGGGTTTCATAACTTGTACGAGAGAAAAACCTACGCGGATCGTAAAACTCAACTCAGGACCCACAAAAGCGATCCGAAAGCACTCCGATAAGCATCCGAAAGATCCGATAAGAATCCAGGGTATTACACTAGCGGTCTAATGCTAGACCATTTTTCACTGTTATGTGGTCTCGTGATAGACCGTTTTCTAACCTGAGTGTCGAATTTGAACAGTTTCAAACTCTTCCCCCTATTATCCATTTACTTATCCTATTTATCCACTTAAATTTTGAAATTCCAGAAATTAAGCTTCTAGAATATGGGCCAACTCTTTTGGGCTTGGGTTTTAAGTCCTTCGGGTTCAATTAAATGGGCCTAATCTACTTATTAGTAGAAGGCCATTACTTAATAAGACTTAATTAATAGTAATTCATTTAATAGCTTATTTAAATGTTTAATTACTCTATTTAAATCTAGAAAATTTCTAGAAAATTTTTGGGCATTACACCCTCCCCCATTTAAAAAGAATTTGTCCCCAAATTCAATACATGGATTTATGGAAAGTGTACTTACATTCAAATATTTCTGGGAATCTTTTGTGCATGGCTTCTTCAGTTTCCCATGTTACTTCATGTGGCCATAACTTGGTCCACTGAATCTTGACCATAGGAATAGTTTTATTCTGAAGTTGACGCACTTCTCGTTCAATGATCTTGACTGGCTTTTGCTCGTATGTCAAGTCCTTTTTTGTAAGGCCCGTGCCTTAATGGATCCTTCGTGGTATTTGTTCTATTAATTGTTCTGGAATTTCCGGCTATTTTCCTGGATTTTTAGGAATTTGTCTGGCATTTTTCCGGATTTGTTCGGAGCTGTTTGAGGGTTATTGAATATTAATAAGATTTTTATATATATAATGATTATATTATATATATATTAATTTTATTTTTTATTTTTTTATATCTCTCACCCTCACTCTCTCTCCCCCGTCGATCTCTCATTTCACTCTCTCTCTCTCTCTCTCCTCCGTGCGGCCATCTCCTCTCCTCTCTTAGGGATCGGGGTCGAGACGGCGTCGGATTGAGACGAGGTTGGCACCGTTGGATTCCTCGCGTCGAGTAGAGCGCGTGGGTGTCCACTTCGGCGTGGATCGGTGATCGTGGGAGCGAGGTGGAGCGTGGAAGCTCCGTGGCTATTCCTCCTTGCATGCGGCCCGTTCGTCGGTTTCGGCTTGCGAAAGGTAGGGGGATGGAACCTCGATCTTGCTAGGATCGTTTCCTTTAGCTCGCTTGTTGATTAGCACCCCGTAGCATGCATGATGTTCATATTTCCATTTTTGGGGTTTTAGCCTAAATCTTGAGTTTAATGCGTTTTAGGCCTTGCATGTGCTAGATTTAGATGTTAAATTGTTGTCTAGCATGCGTGGTTTGACAGGTTATCAGGTTTTTCGTCGATACCCGGCGTTTTCAGCCGTCCGGGAGGGCTTCGGTTTACAAACCGCACCCGCCCGTAACCCAGGTGCAGTGACGGTCCTGCCAGGAACCGTCACTTGCCCGACGGTCCAAGGTGGACGCGTCACTACCAAATAGCGGCCCAATGGGGGTGCGTTACTTGGAGAGTAACGGTGGGGCTCCCATCCGTTACTCATCAACTGTTTTCCGTGATTTTGGTCAGGCGGTGCGCCCGGCGGCCAGTCGGCCGACCGTCGTTTCGGTCCGACGCGCCTAGACCGGGGCGTTACTTCGCCTGCTACCATTTAGAACGCTGATAGGTGGTTTGAGCCTCGGGTGGATGTGACGGCGGTGACCCCACGCGTCGCTTCGAAGTAACGCGCAGGGCCCCCACCGTTACATGCCTTTGGTGCCTCTTGAGCTGGAATCCTGAAGGGAGTGACGGATGGGGACTGGAGCGTCATTCTTGAAGTAACGCGCCGACCCCCGACCGTCGTTTGCATGTGGCGCGTGGGTCCTTGACCGCCACTTCCCTGATGGCTGCAATATATTCCCAGCCCATTGCTTATGCGTTCCGTTCTATATTCATGCCATAGTTGTATTGTTTTACTATATTGTGGCGTGTTTTATGTGCCAATAGAGTAGCTTTTCTTTCCAGGCAATGGAGCCACTGTTGTTGCCCTAAGGTCTGTTGAGTACCGACCCGCTTGAGGATGGCGGAGGGGTATATTTCCCATTCACGGTTTGTAAGCTAGTTCCGTGGGCTCCCAGCCAATGGTAGCGTCCTGCCAAGGGAGAAAACTAGTTAGAGGGCCTGGCTCAGGCTAGAGTCAGTGTGTGCACACGTGGTCGGAGACTGTGGACTGACGCCGACGGGTGTCACTCCGACTGGTCACTTGGTCTGGTACTGTTTGCGCGCTTAGCTTGTCGCTTGTCGACTGCGAGTGCTTGAGACGCAGTGTAAGCCGTCAGTGGACGCTTCTGGTTTCTGCTCCAGTGGTTGTCCTTCCTTGTTGCTTGGACTAGTTGCAGCTCATTCTAATTGGTAGTTTTAGCTTTAATCGCTTGCATTTAATTAGTAGCGGCATGTGTTAGCTGTTATACTTGCTTAGATAGAGTTTACAGCTTTCTTGTGATTAGATATTCATGCCATTGCCTGTGTATTTATTTGAATGCATGCTTTAATTGCTGTTAATTATGCATGTTCGCTTGTTTAGTGCGAGGTAGGGATCCGCGTGACCCCTACTGAGTCTGGCTGTGACTCACCCTTCTCCTTTCAGGTGAGCCGCGCCCGACATCTCCCGGAGTTTAGCGTGCTGTTTCGGGACCGTTCCTTAGCTGCCAGCTGAGCACGAGCTGCCTTTTTGAGGCTTGTGTTGTACTTTTGCCGGGGTATGCCCCGCGTAGTTGTGACCTGTGGACTAGTGTTTGTGACTCTGGACTAGTTATATATATCACTCTGGTTATTTTAAATTGCTTCCGCACTTGTGTTTAAATCTTAAATACTTATTTGTATTGCGCGCCCCAATTCGCAATTAATTATGCATATTCCTCAGCTAACCCCCCACTAACCCTTCAGGGGCCTCATCAGCCTCTTGGGTGGCCTCCCCAGTTCTTGGTGTCGGTATACCGATGTTATCGGTATATCGGTATCCTGAACTCTGGGTCGTCACAGGTGGTATCAGAGCTTGAAGTTGAGGATTTGCGTAAAGAATTGGAATTGACGCTTGGTCCAGAGCTAGTCCTGTTGTTGTCTCTTGCTGGCATAGGATGTTTTCCGTATGATTGATGGATTTCATTGTTGATTGTGTTTTTGGCAGCATAATTATGCCGCCTCGTCGAGGAAGACCTCCTCGAGCTCCTCGTGTTCCTCGAGATGCGCCCAGGGAAGATAGCGGTTCTGCACCTCCTCCTGCAGTTCCCGCTGTTCCTGTCGTTCCAGTTGCTCCTCCAGTGCCGATCGTTCAAGCTGAAGTGCCTGGCAGTCGAGGCAAGGCTTTGAAGGAATTTCTGATGTTCAATCCGCCTGCTTTCGATGGCCAAGCTGATCCAGAAGTCGCGAGGCAATGGATGGATGCGATAGAGCGTGTTTTTGTCTCGATGGAGTGTGCTGAAGATGAGAAAGTCATGCTCGCTGCCTTTCAACTCCAGGGTACGTCCATTGCGTGGTGGAAAGCCGAGTGGCAGATTTCCTTTCGATCCAGACCTCTTCGGCAAATCACTTGGGCAGAGTTCGTTGCTGCTTTTGAGCGTGCCTATACTCCTGCCTGCTTGCAGATGGATAAGATGTATCGGTTTATGGAATTGACCCAGGGCAGTATGACCGTGCTTCAGTACAGGAATAAGTTCTTGGAATTGGGTCAGTATGCGCCCCATGTGCTGGCCAGTGAAGCTTTGAAGACCCAGCAATTCTTGCGAGGGTTGAGGCCAGAGTTGAAGATGCCGTTGATAGCGAGTCGTGTTGCGGATCTCGATACTGCGTGCCAGACAGCTGTAGCTTTAGAGCTGGAGATGGCGAGACCGGGTGGATATCCCCAGGCAGGGTCAGTGCAGCCGGTGGCTCAGGTTCAGCAGGCTTACCGACAGCCCGTGCCTAGTGTTCCTTCGGTCCAGTCAGAGGTTTCCAGTGCTTCCTCTCCTTCTAAGCCCAAGTTCAAAAGGTTCAAGAAGAAGAAGAAGTTTGTTCAGCAGCCGTCCGGTGCAGATTCTGTTCAGCAGCCGACAGCACCTTCTTCTCAGACTCGACAGAGCTCAGCTGCTAGTCAGCCGTGGACGTGTCGGAGATGCGGTGGTCATCATAAGGGCCAACCGTGTTCTCTTCCTGTTGTTTGCTTTAGGTGTGACCAGCCAGGTCATGTGGTTCGAGATTGCCCGCTGAGGCCGAATCCATTGCAAGCTCCTCAGTTTTCTCAACCTCAGCCGCAGTTTAGACCTCCTGCACCTCAAGCTCCACAGCAATTTTTCTCTCAGGCGTCGGCGTCTTCTCAGCAATCTTCAGTTGGTTCTAAGAAGCAGAAAGGCAAAGTTTCTCATTTGACAAGAGCTGATGCTGCTGCGTCCCATCTTGTGGAAGGTACGATTATGCTTTATGGTCATGCAGCTCATGTCTTATTTGATTCTGGTGCTTCTCACTCTTTTATTTCTGAGGATTTTATGGCTTGTATTGAGGAACCAACTTCTGAGCTGTCTTGTGAGTTGTTTGTGGAATTGCCTTCTGGAGATTTCATGGTTACTCCCTTGTGTTTGGATGAGTCTCCTGTGATGATTGATGATCACCAGTTGCCGGCGAGATTGTATGCGTTGCAGCTGGCAGATTATGATGTTATTCTGGGAATGGATTGGTTGGAGCATTATGGAGCTGTGGTTGACTGCAGATCGAAGAAAGTCTATTTTCAGCCCCAGGGAAAATCAGCCTTTTATTTTCAAGGTATTCGATCCCGTTCTTCTCGTATGATTATTTCTGCTATTCGAGCCTATAGGTTGCTTAGCGCAGGTTGTCAGGGATTCCTTGCTTCAGTGGTGGCTGTTGAAAAACCACGACGGGATGTTTGTGATATTCCGGTTGTCTGTGAGTTCCCTGATGTGTTTCCTGACGAGTTGCCAGGCTTGCCCCCAGAGCGAGAGATTGAGATGGTGATTGAACTGATTCCAGGTACTGGCCCCTTAGCAAAGCCGCCGTACCGAATGGCTCCAGCTGAATTGAAAGTACTGCGTGCACAGCTACTAGAGTTACTGGAGAAGGGTTATATTCGTCCCAGTTTTTCTCCGTGGAGTGCCCCAGTACTGTTTGTGAAAAAGAAAGATGGAAACCTGAGGCTTTGTATTGATTACAGGCAGCTGAATCAGGCGACTATCAAGAATAAGTATCCGCTCCCCAGGATTGATGATTTGTTTGACCAGTTACAGTCTGCTGCTGTCTTTTCACGGATTGATCTCCGGTCTGGCTATTTTCAGTTGCGGATCCGGGAATCTGATGTGGAGAAGACTGCTTTCAGTACTCGATATGGTCACTTTGAATTTTTAGTCATGCCGTTTGGTTTGACTAATGCCCCAGCAGCCTTCATGGATCTAATGCAGCGTATCTTTCGTCCATTTCTGGACCATTTTGTGGTGATCTTTGTTGATGATATCTTGATATATTCTGCCTCTGTTGATGATCATGTGCAGCATTTGAGGATCGTTCTGCAGACTCTAAGAGATCACGAGCTTTATGCGAAGCTCAGTAAATGTGAATTCTGGCTTCGGGAGATTCATTTTCTTGGCCATGTGATTTCTAGTGATGGAGTAGCAGTAGACCCTGCAAAGATTGATGCCGTTTTGAGTTGGCAGAGACCGA
This sequence comes from Amorphophallus konjac, assembly GCA_022559845.1. Lineage (NCBI taxonomy): Eukaryota > Viridiplantae > Streptophyta > Magnoliopsida > Alismatales > Araceae > Amorphophallus > Amorphophallus konjac. The sequence goes on from CM040119.1 coordinate 130,796,401, forward strand.
GGACCATCACGGAGATACGAAGTTTTTTAGGATTGGCTGGGTATTACCGCAGATTCATTCAGGATTTTGCGAAGATTGCAGCACCGATGACTAAATTGACACGGAAGGGTGTGCCATTTGTCTGGTCGGATCAGTGTGAGGCTAGCTTTGTTGAATTGAAAAGGCTGTTGACTTCTTCTCCAGTGTTGACTTTGCCTTCCGACTCGGGTGGTTTTCTTGTTTGTACAGATGCGTCTCGAGTAGGTTTGGGTGCAGTGCTGATGCAACATGGTAAGGTTATCGCATATGCATCTCGGCAATTGAAACAGCATGAAGGAAATTATCCCACTCATGATCTAGAGCTAGCTGCAGTTATTTTTGCCTTGAAGATCTGGAGACATTATCTGTATGGTGAGAAATTTCAGATTCTTACTGATCATCAGAGTTTACAGTATATTTTCTCCCAGAAAGATCTGAATCTCAGGCAGAGGCGATGGATGGAATACATGAAAGATTATGACTTTACACTCTCCTATCAGCCAGGTAAAATGAATGTTGTGGCTGATGCTCTGAGCAGGAAAGTACAAGTCAGTCATTTGTTGCTTCATGAATGGAAATTGTGGGAACAGCTTCCGAGCGAGGCATTGTGTGTAGAGATTCCTGCCGATCCGAGGATGGCAGTTTGTGCTAGCTTGGTTTTGGGTTCAGCTTTGTATCAGCAGATTCTAGAAGCCCAACAAGCTGATTCTGATTTGGCCCGTGTTATATCAAGATATGATGTGGAATTTGATGACGAGCTGGTCGTCAGTTTCCAGGGCAGATTGTATATTCCTGTTGATGATGATTTGAGGAATGAGATTTTGAGTGAAGCCCATGGTTCCCGTTTTGCTATTCACCCTGGTGTCACCAAGATGTATCAGAATTTGAAGAAGCAGTTCTGGTGGCCCGGCATGAAGAAGGACGTGGCTATTTTTGTTTCTAAGTGCTTGACTTGTCAATTAGTTAAAGCCGAACATCAAAAGCCAGGTGGTCTGCTTCAGCCATTGGAAATTCCGATGTGGAAATGGGACCATGTTACTACAGATTTTGTGGTGGGTTTGCCTCGAACTTCTCAAGGTTTTGATGGAATCTGGCTGCTTGTCGACAGATTGACGAAAACCGCCAGATTGTTGCCAATTAAAGTTACTTGGAGTGTGCAGAGATTGGCCGAGCTCTATGTGCAGAAGATCGTGCCATTGCATGGAATTCCTGTTTCACTTGTGTCAGATCGTGACCCGCGTTTTACCTCTGGCTTCTGGCGTAGTTTCCAGAAAGCTTTGGGCACTGAGTTAGCTTTCAGTTCAGCGTATCATCCACAGTCAGATGGACAGTCAGAGAGAACTATTCAGACTTTGGAAGACATGCTGAGATCGTGTTGCCTTGATTGGCAAGGTTCGTGGGGTCAGCATTTGCCACTTGTTGAGTTTGCTTATAATAACAGTTTTCACTCCAGTATTGGCATGGCTCCTTATGAAGCGCTGTATGGTCGTCCTTGTCGTACTCCTCTGAACTGGTTTGATGTTGGGGACCGACTGTTGACAGGACCGGACATGGTACAGCAGTGTTCTGATGTGGTTCGTCTGATCAGACAGAGATTGTTGACGGCTCAGAGTCGACAGAAAAGTTATGCAGATCGGCGCAGACGTCCACTACAATTTGAGCCAGGAGATATGGTGTTTGTTAAAATATCTCCAATGAAGGGTGTTTCCAGGTTTGGGAAGCGTGGAAAGCTTAGTCCGCGGTATGTTGGCCCTTTTCCGATTGTTGAAGCTATTGGTTCAGTGGCTTATCGTTTGCAACTGCCGGCGGCCATGCAAGCTATTCATAATGTGTTCCACGTGTCTCAGTTGAGGAAATATGTGTCTGATGCTTCTCATGTTCTCGATGATTCAGTGTGGCCCGAGGTGACTGCTGATTTGTCCACGCCAGAGTTTCCTATCCGAATTGAAGACCGTCGTGAGCAGCGGTTGAGAAATAAGGTTATTCCTCTGGTAAGGGTTGCTTGGCAGCGTCACTCTGGTAACGAGTCTACTTGGGAGCGTGAAGATGAGATGCGTCAGCTTTTTCCTTTCTTGTTCCAGTGAGGTATAAGTCCTTTCTCAGTTTCCTCCTTTTCGGTTATTGTAAATTTCGAGGGCGAAATTTCTGTAAGGAGGGAGGGACTGTAAGGCCCGTGCCTTAATGGATCCTTCGTGGTATTTGTTCTATTAATTGTTCTGGAAATTCCGGCTATTTTCCTGGATTTTTAGGAATTTGTCTGGCATTTTTCCGGATTTGTTCGGAGCTGTTTGAGGGTTATTGAATATTAATAAGATTTTTATATATATAATGATTATATTATATATATATTAATTTTATTTTTATTTTTTTATATCTCTCACCCTCACTCTCTCTCCCCCGTCGATCTCTCATTTCACCCTCTCCTCTCTCTCTCCTCCGTGCGGCCACCTCCTCTCCTCTCTTAGGGATCGGGGTCGAGACGGCGTCGGATTGAGACGAGGTTGGCACCGTTGGATTCCTCGCGTCGAGTAGAGCGCGTGGGTGTCCACTTCGGCGTGGATCGGTGATCGTGGGAGCGAGGTGGAGCGTGGAAGCTCCGTGGCTATTCCTCCTTGCATGCGGCCCGTTCGACGGTTTCGGCTTGCGAAAGGTAGGGGGATGGAACCTCGATCTTGCTAGGATCGTTTCCTTTAGCTCGCTTGTTGATTAGCACCCCGTAGCATGCATGATGTTCATATTTCCATTTTTGGGGTTTTAGCCTAAATCTTGAGTTTAATGCGTTTTAGGCCTTGCATGTGCTAGATTTAGATGTTAAATTGTTGTCTAGCATGCGTGGTTTGACAGGTTATCAGGTTTTTCGTCGATACCCGGCGTTTTCAGCCGTCCGGGAGGGCTTCGGTTTACAAACCGCACCCGCCCGTAACCCAGGTGCAGTGACGGTCCTGCCAGGAACCGTCACTTGCCCGACGGTCCAAGGTGGACGCGTCACTACCAAATAGCGGCCCAATGGGGGTGCGTTACTTGGAGAGTAACGGTGGGGCTCCCATCCGTTACTCATCAACTGTTTTCCGTGATTTTGGTCAGGCGGTGCGCCCGGCGGCCAGTCGGCCGACCGTCGTTTCGGTCCGGCGCGCCTAGACCGGGGCGTTACTTCGCCTGCTACCATTTAGAACGCTGATAGGTGGTTTGAGCCTCGGGTGGATGTGACGGCGGTGACCCCACGCGTCGCTTCGAAGTAACGCGCAGGGCCCCCACCGTTACATGCCTTTGGTGCCTCTTGAGCTGGAATCCTGAAGGGAGTGACGGATGGGGACTGGAGCGTCATTCTTGAAGTAACGCGCCGACCCCCGACCGTCGTTTGCATGTGGCGCGTGGGTCCTTGACCGCCACTTCCCTGATGGCTGCAATATATTCCCAGCCCATTGCTTATGCGTTCCGTTCTATATTCATGCCATAGTTGTATTGTTTTACTATATTGTGGCGTGTTTTATGTGCCAATAGAGTAGCTTTTCTTTCCAGGCAATGGAGCCACTGTTGTTGCCCTAAGGTCTGTTGAGTACCGACCCGCTTGAGGATGGCGGAGGGGTATATTTCCCATTCACGGTTTGTAAGCTAGTTCCGTGGGCTCCCAGCCAATGGTAGCGTCCTGCCAAGGGAGAAAACTAGTTAGAGGGCCTGGCTCAGGCTAGAGTCAGTGTGTGCACACGTGGTCGGAGACTGTGGACTGACGCCGACGGGTGTCACTCCGACTGGTCACTTGGTCTGGTACTGTTTGCGCGCTTAGCTTGTCGCTTGTCGACTGCGAGTGCTTGAGACGCAGTGTAAGCCGTCAGTGGACGCTTCTGGTTTCTGCTCCAGTGGTTGTCCTTCCTTGTTGCTTGGACTAGTTGCAGCTCATTCTAATTGGTAGTTTTAGCTTTAATCGCTTGCATTTAATTAGTAGCGGCATGTGTTAGCTGTTATACTTGCTTAGATAGAGTTTACAGCTTTCTTGTGATTAGATATTCATGCCATTGCCTGTGTATTTATTTGAATGCATGCTTTAATTGCTGTTAATTATGCATGTTCGCTTGTTTAGTGCGAGGTAGGGATCCGCGTGACCCCTACTGAGTCTGGCTGTGACTCACCCTTCTCCTTTCAGGTGAGCCGCGCCCGACATCTCCCGGAGTTTAGCGTGCTGTTTCGGGACCGTTCCTTAGCTGCCAGCTGAGCACGAGCTGCCTTTTTGAGGCTTGTGTTGTACTTTTGCCGGGGTATGCCCCGCGTAGTTGTGACCTGTGGACTAGTGTTTGTGACTCTGGACTAGTTATATATATCACTCTGGTTATTTTCAATTGCTTCCGCACTTGTGTTTAAATCTTAAATACTTATTTGTATCGCGCGCCCCAATTCGCAATTAATTATGCATATTCCTCAGCTAACCCCCCACTAACCCTTCAGGGGCCTCATCAGCCTCTTGGGTGGCCTCCCCAGTTCTTGGTGTCGGTATACCGATGTTATCGGTATATCGGTATCCTGAACTCTGGGTCGTCACATTTTTAATTTCCAGGTTATCGTAAGTGATGACATGGAATGGATCAGGTACATACTTCTTGAGCATTGAGACGTGAAATACATCATGAACTTCATATAGTTGAGGGGGTAAAGCTACTCGATATGTGACTTCCCCAATCCTGTCGAGAATTTCGAAGGGGCCAATGAATCTTAGAGTAAGCTTACCTTTGATACCGAATCGTCGAATACCTTGGCATGGAGAAACCTTGAGGAATACGAGATCTCACACTTCAAATTCCAGGTCGCGCCTTTGATTATCAGCATATGAGTTTTGCCTATCTTGTGCCATCTAAAGTCTTTTCCAAATAAACTTTATCTTCTCGGTAGTATCCCTGATGATATCGGGATCGAGAAATGACCTTTCTCCAACTTCATTCCAGCGAATAGGGGATCGACAACTGCTACCATACAAAGCCTCGAATGGTGCCATTTGTATACTAGCTTGGTAGCTATTATTATAGGCAAATTCCACTAGAGGTAAATGGTCGTGCCAACTTCCTTCAAAGTCAATAGCACAAGCCTGAGCATATCTTCCACCACCTGATTTGTCCTTTCAGTTTGACCATCAGTTTGTGGATGAAACATAGTGCTAAAATTAAGTCAGGTCCCTAATGAATGGTGAAGACCCTTCCAGAATTGTGATGTGAACCGAGGATCTTGGTTGGATATAATGGTGATAGGGACACCATGTAATTTGATAATTTATCTCATGTATAATGATGTTAGTACATCTACAGACCATTGACTTTTGATTGGTAGAAAATGTGCAGATTTAGTCAATCGGTCTATAATCATGTTGGGTTAGATGGACGCAGTCAATCTCCACTGAGTGTGAATCTAGAGGGGGGTGAATAGATCAACTTGCCTAATTTAAAACTACTGTAAGTTCTAAAGCAGAATTTAGGCAAACATCAGTTAAGCTAAAGGAAGAATGCTAAGCAAAGGGTCGACCCATGAAAGCCATTCACCATATCTATATATCGAAAGCTAGACATGAGCATGAGTGATGAAACCAAATAAGCTAAGCAAGAGTTCCCATCGCACACAGATCAAACAAAAACACAAACACACTGCACACACAATTTTTAGGTGGTTCGGTCAATGACCTACGTCCACCCCACACTCAACCGAGTATGGCTTCCTGCTGCGCCACACAGCTTGCGTCCGCTGGGCTTTATAGCTTGGCCAAACAATCCGCTGATACACAGCTTCGCTAGGCACTACAGCTTGTCGACCAGAGGATCTGATCCTCTGCAACTGCTGGGAAAATACAGCTTAACCCGTCCAGTGGAGACTACCACTGCAAGACCGCTGACACACAGCTTGAGGAAACAATATTCAGAAATGATAGACAGAATCAAAACGAAAAAGGAAAACCCAAAAGTAATGTAGCTCTAAAGAGCATAGCTCAGCTCTGGTTTTAAACCACGAGACTGAGATACAAACTCTCTCACTCTCACTCTCAATCAGCTCTCTATCTCTTCTTCTCTCGTTTTCTTCTTCTTCTCTATTTCTTCTTCTTCTCTATTTCTTCTTCTTCTCTGTATCTTTTCTCTCAGTGGATCGAAGGAGCCTTGCTGCTTTGGCTGTATCTTTTCTATCCTTCTCTTCGATCTGGCTTCTTCTGTGGAAGAAGGCATGTATATATAGCAGCAGCAGCAGCAGGCGTGTGCTCTCCACGTTTCCCGCCAAAGCATTTGGACCACGTGGCAGCATCCAATGGAGTGTCAGAACACGTGTCCTCATCTGGATACCTTGTTCTTCTCGGATCACGAGCCAGGTACCTCTGATCACGTGCCCTTCATTTGTCTCTGCATTCCCTGTCAGACAGACAAGAACATATTCAGTTTAACTGTAAACCCTGTACAGGCTTTGCAACCACGAGTGGAATGCAAAGTATGCACAACACAGTGTATAGACTCAATGATCGTAAAGGCTTCAAGAGAAGGAAAGCAGTGTATAGACTTAGTAAATATAAAGGCTTCATAAGAAGGAAAACCAGTGTGCAGACTTGCCCAAAGTATAGACTTTATATGAAGAGGCAACGGCTGTACATACTTCCTATATGAAGCACCCACTGTACATACTCAAGGTGAAGACCGATGCCAATGTATAGACTTTACTGAAGACAACGGACTCGAGTGCAGTGTACAGACTTGACTATGCTCACCCAATACCAATGTATATACTTGATGCTCAAAGAGTGGCTGTACAGACTTGATAACGATGCAGAACGAACGGATGTACATACTTCATGTGAAAGCCCAATGTACAGACTTTGAAGAACAAGCAGCTACAGTCCAATGTGTGGACTTGTCGTTCACTGGTGAGTGTACAGACTTCGTATGAAACACCAATGTGTAGACTTACCACCGACCATTGTGTAGACTTGAAGAAGTGAGACGATGGCTAAGACACTGTACAATCGGATGTATAGACTTTACTTAACACAGTCCGATGTACAGACTTGGAATTTCAACTGAAGGGTGTATAGACTTGACCAAACAGTCCAGTGAATAGACTTGAATAGCTGAGGCCAGTGTACAGACTTGCCACCGACCAATGTGTAGACTAGATCAGCATAAGGCACAGTATAGACATCAACTCTGCACATCGAATGTATAGACTTCAAGTGTGAAGACCATTGTATAGACTTTGGATTCGAAGACCAATGTGCAGACTTTGGATTTGAAGACCAATGTGCAGACTTCAAGTTTCACTGTGGATGTACAGACTTTAGGAAATCAAGTGATGTGTAGACTTGAAGCTCCACGATGGATGTATAGACTTCAAATATCACTGTGGATGTATAGACTTCAGGAAATCAAGCGATGTGTAGACTTGAAGCTCCACGATGGATGTATAGACTTCAAATATCACTGTGGATGTATAGACTTCAGGAAATCAAGCGATGTGTAGACTTCAAAGAAGTTAGCGATTCAATGTACAGACTTGATGAAGCGAAGCCAATGTATAGACTTGAGTGTAGCTAAAGCCTTGATCGTAGGAATAGGCTGGAGTGTATAGACTTCAGGCTTCAGAAACGAGTGTACATACTTCACTTAAGAAACGTAGGGAAAGACTCCAATGTATAGACTTTGCCTTGAATGAAAGTCAGTGAAGAATGAATAGACTTTCACGATGTGTAGACTTTGGATACGTGAAAGCTACAGTGAAGGGATGTACACACTTGACCAATTCAAAGGCGAATCGAGTGTATAGACTCTGAGTCCAAACCCAACGGCTGTACAGACTTAGAATGTAAAGACTGATGTACAGACTTCATTAATCAAAGCATGAATGAGACGCTGTACAGACTTAGCCTAAGACATGCATGAACTGATGCTGTATAGACATAGCCTAAGACATGCATGAACTGATGCTGTATAGACTCAATCTAGATAAGTCTGCTAAAGGAGTCGACCCATCAGAGGATGCGTCGACCCATGATAGTGAGAAATGCAAACAGCAGTGTATGAAATGCAAAGAACACATAGTCAATCTGATAGAGCAATTTCATCAAAGCAAGAGCAGTTGCCAATCAATCAAAACAATGGTGTTGCCAATGAAATAAAGCAAGTGTCAACATCATCAACATAGAGGGGTCACAACAATCTCCCCCTTTTTGATGATGGCAACCCCATATGAAGTAGAATAACAACATCCTGACATATAGGTATATGTTTGATGAAAGACATGATGAGTTATGTAGATTGACATGCAGATGCTATGAATGCATGCAACTCACTGCCTCAAACTCTCCCTTATCATTATCATTATGCATATACACTCCCACTCCCCCTTGGAATGAATTCAGAATTCAGACAGATATGTATTCTCCCCCTAGACATCCCCGTAGACAATATTCTCCCCCTTTGCCATCAACAAAGAGGAGGGAAAAATTAAATAGAAGGGAAGGATCAAGAGAAGAACTGACTGGCATTCTGAACAGGTAGTTCATGAATAAGCATTCTAAAGCATAGAGTCTTCAGTCATATGAAATTAAAAACTGCTGTCAGAAAGAGTTCTGGTTTAAGGATGATAAAATTTGGAGTTCATGCACTACAAGCAATAGATAAGTTCACTGTGCATGATAAAACAATAAACCAGAATCACATTTGCATGAAAGATTTAGTTTTATAATATCTTACTTTCATAGTCTCATAAAAAAATATTGAGAGAAACCAAGTCATGTATTGAAACTAAACAAATTGACACTCATGAACTTTTCTTTTGAAGGAGCAGCATTATCAATATTAGACCATTTAGAGCATTCAGGTACCATAAGTCTTTTTGCGTAAGGGCATACGTTTATCAGACGCCAATACCCCTAGATACTCAACAAGATGGACCATTCTGCCTATGATCAAATTTAACAGAACTGAGTTATACCTTTTTCTGTGAGGGTACACGTTTATCAGACGCCAGTTACCCCCAGGTACTCAGTGAAACCAGCATGCTATTTTGAACATGTTATACAGAGATAGCTGATACACTTCATGACATGAGTGTTGTCCACTTCTGTGATGGAATACTCAGTTTCTCAGTGATTTACCAGTCATTGCTCTGCCAATATTAATTTTCAATAATTTTTAATGTTTTTCAATATCTTTCTTAGCTGTCCTTTTTATGTTTCAGAATGACTTGTTTAAGAACAATACACATACTTAACCTCTCTAACATGATTTCAAATGAGTTTTCAGATTTCAGATATGATTAGCTTTGTCTGACATGAAATAAGAAAGATGTTGAGAGTTTTATCAATTTTCAACTTACTTATATACTGATTGCAATCTTTAAACTCCAACCATTATAAGATTTAAACCATTACATCAGTCTTTGAACAATTCAAATTCTTATAAATGAAGAAGTCCATTTTCTACTGCTTAGAAATCAGAACTGACCAACAGATTGCCATAATGTCAGAGACAAGTATTCAGAGTTAAAGGTTGAATGACTTCAAGAAAGTTGAAACCACTCTGAATTTCTAGCAATACTCCCCATGTCTATATGCATGCAATTTGCTAATGAAAGGCAAGAATTAAGTGAGAGAGAGCTTATGCATAGGTCATGAATGAATGATATGCAAAGACATATAAATACTCGACAAGCTCCCCCTGAATATATGCAATGTTTTCTTTGAACACTAAACAAAGTATTTTGAAATTCATGCTCATTCAGACTCCCCTATCAATCAATATAATCCATGGTACTAGGCGAAGAACCTGGTCTCAAGGACCATCTCACACATAGTAAGAACCTCCAGACAGATTTCCCTGCCCTTTAGTATCCTACTATTTAATATACCACGGTTATGTAGAGAAATGCTGTGCAGGACAGTTCTACATGCATGTTCAGTAATGATTATGAGTCTGTTTCAATATTCACATCCACATGAATTATCCAAGCAATCAAATGCAAGTCCACATCAGAAATTTTATTCACAGCAGTTAAACAATCATTCATCATGCTGAAATTTATATAAGCCAAGTTCTCTTCTAAGAAACTTAAAATTTTCATTCCCAAGAGGCTTAGTAAAAATATCAGCAATTTGTTTTTCAGTTTCTATGAAATTCATTTCAATCTCATTTTTATTTACAGCATCTCTAAGAAAATGATGTTTTATCTCTATATGCTTAGTCCTAGAATGGTGAACAGGATTTTTAGCAAGGCATATAGCCCTAGTATTATCACATAAAAGTGGAATGCATCCCAGATTTATCTGATAATCAGCCAGTTGGTGCTTAATCCAAAGTACTTGGGCTGCACAATTACATGCAGCAACATACTCAACTTCAGCTGTGGATAATACTACAGTATGTTGCTTCTTAGATGCCCAAGACACTAGACAGCCACTGTGACGACCCAGAGTTCAGGGCACCGATATACCGATAACATCGACACACCGACACCAAGAACTGGGGAGGCCACCCAAGAGGCTGATGAGGCCCCTGAAGGGTTAGTGGGGGTTAGTTGAGGAATATGCATAACTAATTGCTAATTGGGGCGCGCAATACAATAAGTATTTAAGATTTAAACACAAGTGCGGAAGCAATTTAAAAATAACCAGAGTGATATATGTGTAACTAGTCCAGAGTCACAAACACTAGTCCTCAAGGTACAACTACGCGGGGCATACCCCGGCAAAAGTACAACACAAGCCTCAAAAAGGCAGCTCGTACGCAGCTGGCAGCTAGGAACGGTCCCGAAACAGCACACTAAAGTCCGGGAGACGGCGGGCGCGGCTCACCTGAAAGGAGAAGGGTGAGTCACAGCCAGACTCAGTAGGGGTCACGCGGATCCCTACCTCGCACTAAACAAGCGAACATGCATAAATAAAGCAATTAAAGTATGCATTTAAATAAATACACAGGCAATGGCATGAATAACTAATCACAAGAAAGCTGTAAACTCTAGCTAAGCAAGTATAACAGCTAACACATGCCACTACTACTTAAATGCAAGCGATTAAAGCTAAAACTACCAATTAGAATGAGCTGCAACTAATCCAGACAACAAGGAAGGACAACCACTGGAGCAGAAACCAGAAGCGTCCACTGACGGCTTACACTGCGTCTCAAGCACTCGCAGTCGACAAGCGACAAGCTAAGCGCGTAAACAGTACCAAACCAAGTGACCAGTCGGAGTGGCACCCGTCGGTGTCAGTCCACAGTCTCCGACCACGTGTGCACACACTGACTCTAGCCTGAGCCAGGCCCTCTAACTAGTTTTCTCCCTTGGCAGGACGCTACCATTGGCTGGGAGCCCACGGAACTAGCTTACAAACCGTGAATGGGAAACATACCCCTCCGCCATCCTCAAGCGGGTCGGTACTCAACAGACCTTAGGGCAACAACAGTGGCTCCATTGCCTGGAAAGAAAAGCTACTCTATTGGCACATAAAACACGCCACAATATAGTAAAACAATACAACTATGGCATGAATATAGAACGGAACGCATAAGCAATGGGCTGGGAATATATTGCAGCCATCAGGGAAGTGGCGGTCAAGGACCCACGCGCCACATGCAAACGACGGTCGGGGGTCGGCGCGTTACTTCAAGAATGACGCTCCAGTCCCCATCCGTCACTCCCTTCAGGATTCCAGCTCAAGAGGCACAAAGGCATGTAACGGTGGGGGCCCTGCGCGTTACTTCGAAGCGACGCGTGGGGTCACCGCCGTCACATCCACCCGAGGCTCAAACCACCTATCAGCGTTCTAAATGGTAGCAGGCGAAGTAACGCCCCGGTCTAGGCGCGTCGGACCGAAACGACGGTCGGCCGACTGGCCGCCGGGCGCACCGCCTGACCAAAATCACGGAAAACAGTTGATGAGTAACGGATGGGAGCCCCACCGTTACTCTCCAAGTAACGCACCCCCAATGGGCCGCTATTTGGTAGTGACGCGTCCACCTTGGACCGTCAGGCAAGTGACGGTTCCTGGCAGGACCGTCACTGCACCTGGGTTACGGGCGGGTACGGTTTGTAAACCGAAGCCCTCCCGGACGGCTGAAAACGCCGGGTATCGACGAAAAACCTGATAACCTGTCAAACCACGCATGCTAGACAACAATTTAACATCTAAATCTAGCACATGCAAGGCCTAAAACGCATTAAACTCAAGATTTAGGCTAAAACCCCAAAAATGGAAATATGAACATCATGCATGCTACGGGGTGCTAATCAACAAGCAGGCTAAAGGAAACGATCCTAGCAAGATCGAGGTTCCATCCCCCTACCTTTCGCAAGCCGAAACCGTCGAACGGGCCGCATGCAAGGAGGAATAGCCACGGAGCTTCCACGCTCCACCTCGCTCCTACGATCACCGATCCACGTCGAGGTGGACACCCACGCGCACTACTCGATGCGAGGAATCCAACGGTGCCAACCTCGCCTCAATCTGATCTCGTCTCGCCCGAGTCCCTAGGAGAGGGAGGGGACGATCGTGAGAAGAGAGAGAGGGAGAGGGTGAGAGTGAGATCGACGGGAGGGAGAGAGAGAGGGAGAGGTTATATAAAAAAAATAAAATTAATATATATATAATATAATCATTATATATATAAAAATCTTATTAATTTTAATAACCCTCAATTAGCCCCAAATAAATCCGGAAAAATACCAGACAAATTCCTAAAAATCCAGGAAAATAGCCGAAAATTCCAGAACAATTAATAGAACAAATACCACGAAGGATCCATTAAGGCACGGGCCTTACAGTCCCTCCCTCCTTACAGAAATTTCGCCCTCGAAATTTACAACAACCGAAAAGGAGGAAACTGAGAGAGGACTTATACCTCACTGGAACAAGAAAGGAAAAAGCTGACGCATCTCATCATCACGCTCCCAAGTAGACTCGTTACCAGAGTGACGCTGCCAAGCAACCCTTACCAGAGGAATAACCTTATTTCTCAACCGCTGCTCACGACGGTCTTCAATTCGGATAGGAAACTCTGGTGTGGACAAATCGGCAGTCACCTCGGGCCACACTGAATCATCGAGAACATGAGAAGCATGAGACACATATTTCCTCAACTGAGACACGTGGAACACATCATGAATAGCTTGCATGGCCGCCGGCAGTTGCAAACGATAAGCCACTGAACCAATAGCTTCAACAATCGGAAAAGGGCCAACATACCGCGGACTAAGCTTTCCACGCTTCCCAAACCTGGAAACACCCTTCATCGGAGATATTTTAACAAACACCATATCTCCAGGCTCAAATTGTAGTGGACGTCTGCGTGATCTGCATAACTTTTCTGTCGACTCTGAGCCGTCAACAATCTCTGTCTGATCAGACGAACCACATCAGAACACTGCTGTACGATGTCCGGTCCTGTCAATAGTCGGTCCCCAACATCAAACCAGTTCAGAGGAGTACAACAAGGACGACCATACAACACTTCATAAGGAGCCATGCCAATACTGGAGTGAAAACTATTATTATAAGCAAACTCAACAAGTGGCAAATGCTGACCCCACGAACCTTGCCAATCAAGGCAACACGATCTCAGCATGTCCTCCAAAGTCTGAATAGTTCTCTCTGACTGTCCATCTGACTGTGGGTGATACGCTGAACTGAAACCTAACTCAGTGCCCAAAGCTTTCTGGAAACTACGCCAGAAGCCAGAGGTAAAACGTGGGTCACGATCTGACACAAGTGAAATAGGAATTCCATGCAGCGGCACGATCTTCTGCACATAGAGCTCGGCCAATCTCTGCACACTCCAAGTAACTTTAATTGGCAACAATCTGGCGGTTTTCGTCAATCTATCGACAAGCAGCCAGATTCCATCAAAACATTGAGAAGTTCGAGGCAAACCCACCACAAAATCTGTAGTAACATGGTCCCATTTCCACATCGGAATCTCTAATGGCTGAAGCAGACCAGCTGGCTTTTGATGTTCGGCTTTAACTAACTGACAAGTCAAGCACCTAGAAACAAAAATAGCCACGTCCTTCTTCATGCCGGGCCACCAGAACTGCTTCTTCAAATTCTGATACATCTTAGTGACACCAGGGTGAATAGCAAAACGGGAACCATGGGCTTCACTCAGAATCTCATTCCTCAAATCATTATCAACAGGAATATACAATCTGCCCTGGAAACTGACGACCAGCTCGTCATCAAATTCCACATCATATCTTGATATAACACGGGCCAAATCAGAATCAGCTTGCTGGGCTTCTGAAATCTGCTGATACAAAGCTGAACCCAAAACCAAGCTAGCACAAACTGCCATCTTCGGATCGGTAGGAATCTCTACACACAATGCCTCGCTCGGAAGCTGTTCCCACAATTTCCATTCGTGAAGCAACAAATGGCTGACCTGCACTTTCCTGCTCAAAGCATCGGCCACAACATTCATTTTACCTGGCTGATAGGAGAGTGTAAAGTCATAATCTTTCATGTATTCCATCCATCGCCTCTGCCTGAGGTTCAGATCTTTCTGGGAGAAAATATACTGTAAACTCTGATGATCAGTAAGAATCTGAAATTTCTCACCATACAGATAATGTCTCCAGATCTTCAAGGCAAAAATAACTGCAGCTAGCTCTAGATCATGAGTGGGATAATTCCCTTCATGCTGTTTCAATTGCCGAGATGCATATGCGATAACCTTACCATGTTGCATCAGCACTGCACCCAAACCTACTCGAGACGCATCTGTACAAACAAGAAAACCACCCGAGTCGGAAGGCAAAGTCAACACTGGAGAAGAAGTCAATAGCCTTTTCAATTCAACAAAGCTAGCCTCACACTGATCCGACCAGACAAAAGGCACATCCTTCCGTGTCAATTTAGTCATCGGTGCTGCAATCTTCGCAAAATCCTGAATGAATCTGCGGTAATACCCAGCCAATCCTAAAAAACTTCGTATCTCAGTGATGGTCCTCGGTCTCTGCCAACTCAAAACGGCATCAATCTTTGCAGGGTCTACTGCCACTCCATCACTAGAAATCACATGGCCAAGAAAGTGAATCTCCCGAAGCCAGAATTCGCATTTACTGAGCTTCGCATAAAGCTCGTGATCTCTTAGAGTCTGCAGAACGATCCTCAAATGCTGCACATGATCATCAACAGAGGCAGAATATATCAAGATATCATCAACAAAGATCACCACAAACTGGTCCAGAAATGGACAAAAGATACGCTGCATTAGGTCCATGAAAGCTGCTGGGGCATTAGTCAAACCAAACGGCATGACTAAAAATTCAAAGTGACCATAACGAGTACTGAAAGCAGTCTTCTCCACATCAGATTCCCGGATCCGTAACTGAAAATAACCAGACCGGAGATCAATCCGTGAAAAGACAGTAGCAGACTGTAACTGGTCAAACAAATCATCAATCCTGGGGAGCGGATACTTATTCTTGATAGTCGCCTGATTCAGCTGCCTGTAATCAATACAAAGCCTCAGGTTTCCATCTTTCTTTTTCACAAACAGCACTGGGGCACTCCACGGAGAAAAACTGGGACGAATATAACCTTTCTCCAGTAACTCTAGTAGCTGTGCACGCAGTACTTTCAATTCAGCTGGAGCCATACGGTACGGTGGCTTTGCTAAGGGGCCAGTACCTGGAATCAGTTCAATCACCATCTCAATCTCTCGCTCTGGGGACAAGCCTGGCAACTCGTCAGGAAACACATCAGGGAACTCACAGACAACCGGAATATCACAAACATCCCGTCGTGGTTTTCCAACAGCCACCACTGAAGCAAGGAATCCCTGACAACCTGCGCTAAGCAACCTATAGGCTCGAATAGCAGAAATAATCATACGAGAAGAACGGGATCGAATACCTTGAAAATAAAAGGCTGATTTTCCCTGGGGCTGAAAATAGACTTTCTTCGATCTGCAGTCAACCACAGCTCCATAATGCTCCAACCAATCCATTCCCAGAATAACATCATAATCTGCCAGCTGCAACGCATACAATCTCGCCGGCAACTGGTGATTATCAATCATCACAGGAGACTCATCCAAACACAGAGGAGTAACCATGAAATCTCCAGAAGGCAATTCCACGAATAACTCACAAGACAACTCAGAAGTCGGTTCCTCAATACAAGCCATGAAATCCTCAGAAATAAAAGAGTGAGAAGCACCAGAATCAAATAAGACATGAGCTGAATGTCCATAAAGCATAATCGTACCTTCCACAAGATGGGACACAGCAGCATCAGCTCTTGTCAAATGAGAAACTTTGCCTTTCTGCTTCTTGGAACCAGCTGAAGATTGCTGAGAAGACGCCGACGCTTGAGAGAAAAATTGTTGTGGAGCCTGAGGTGCAGGAGGTCTAAACTGCGGCTGAGGTTGAGACAACTGAGGAGCTTGCAATTGAGTCGGCCTCAGCGGGCAATCCCGAACCACATGACCTGGCTGGTCACACCTGAAGCAAACAATGGGAAGAGAACACGGCTGGCCCTTGTGATGACCACCGCATCTCCGACACGTCCACGGCTGACTAGCAGCTGAGCTCTGCCGAGTCTGAGAAGAAGGTGCTGTCGGCTGCTGAACAGAATCTATACCGGACGGCTGCTGAGAAAACTTCTTCTTCTTCTTGAACCTTTTAAACTTGGGCTTAGAAGGAGAGGAAGCACTGGAAACCTCTGACTGGACCGAAGGAACACCAGGCACAGGCTGTCGGTAAGTCTGCTGAACCTGAGCTACCGGCTGCACTGACCCTGCTTGGGGATATCCACCCGGTCTCGCCATCTCCAGCTCTAAAGCTACAGCTGTCTGACACGCAGTATCGAGATCCGCAACACGACTCGCTATCAGCGGCATCTTCAACTCTGGCCTCAACCCACGCAAGAATTGCTGGGTCTTCAAAGCTTCACTGGCCAGCACATGGGGCGCATACTGACCCAATTCCAAGAACTTATTCCTGTACTGAAGCACGGTCATACAGCCCTGGGTCAATTCCATAAACTGGTACATCTTATCCATCTGCAAGCAGGCAGGAGTATAGGCACGCTCGAAAGCAGCAACGAACTCTGCCCAAGTGATTTGCCGAAGAGGTCTGGATCGAAAGGAAATCTGCCACTCGGCTTTCCACCACGCAATGGATGTACCCTGGAGTTGAAAAGCAGCGAGCATGACTTTCTCATCTTCAGCACACTCCATCGAGACAAACACACGCTCTATCGCGTCCAACCATTGCCTCGCGACTTCTGGATCAGCTTGGCCATCGAAAGCAGGCGGATTGAACATCAGAAATTCCTTCAAAGCCTTGCCTCGACTGCCAGGCACTTCAGCTTGAACGATCGGCACTGGAGGAGCAACTGGAACGACAGGAACAGCGGGAACTGCAGGAGGAGGTGCAGAACCACTATCTTCCCTGGGTTCATCTCGAGGAACACGAGGAGGTCTTCCTCGACGAGGCGGCATAATTATGCTGCCAAAACACAATCAACAATAAAATCCATCAATCATACGGAAAACATCCTATGCCAGCATGAGACGACGACAGGACTAGCTCTGGACAAAGCATCAATTCCAATTCTTTACGCAAATCCTCAACTTACGCTCTGATACCATCTGTGACGACCCAGAGTTCAGGGCACCGATATACCGATAACATCGACACACCGACACCAAGAACTGGGGAGGCCACCCAAGAGGCTGATGAGGCCCCTGAAGGGTTAGTGGGGGTTAGTTGAGGAATATGCATAACTAATTACGAATTGGGGCGCGCAATACAATAAGTATTTAAGATTTAAACACAAGTGCGGAAGCAATTTAAAAATAACCAGAGTGATATATGTGTAACTAGTCCAGAGTCACAAACACTAGTCCTCAAGGTACAACTACGCGGGGCATACCCCGGCAAAAGTACAACACAAGCCTCAAAAAGGCAGCTCGTGCGCAGCTGGCAGCTAGGAACGGTCCCGAAACAGCACACTAAAGTCCGGGAGACGGCGGGCGCGGCTCACCTGAAAGGAGAAGGGTGAGTCACAGCCAGACTCAGTAGGGGTCACGCGGATCCCTACCTCACACTAAACAAGCGAACATGCATAAATAAAGCAATTAAAGCATGCATTTAAATAAATACACAGGCAATGGCATGAATAACTAATCACAAGAAAGCTGTAAACTCTAGCTAAGCAAGTATAACAGCTAACACATGCCACTACTACTTAAATGCAAGCGATTAAAGCTAAAACTGCCAAATAGAAGGAGCTGCAACTAATCCAGACAACAAGGAAGGACAACCACTGGAGCAGAAACCAGAAGCGTCCACTGACGGCTTACACTGCGTCTCAAGCACTCGCAGTCGACGAAGCGACAAGCTAAGCGCGTAAATAGTACCAAACCAAGTGACCAGTCGGAGTGGCACCCGTCGGTGTCAGTCCACAGTCTCCGACCACGTGTGCACACACTGACTCTAGCCTGAGCCAGGCCCTCTAACTAGTTTTCTCCCTTGGCAGGACGCTACCATTGGCTGGGAGCCCACGGAACTAGCTTACAAACCGTGAATGGGAAACATACCCCTCCGCCATCCTCAAGCGGGTCGGTACTCAACAGACCTTAGGGCAACGACAGTGGCTCCATTGCATGGAAAGAAAAGCTACTCTATTGGTATAAAACACGCCACAATATATTTGAAACAATGCAAATATGGCATGAATATAGAAAGAAGCGCATAACAGATGGGCTGGGAATATATTGCAGCCATCAGGGAAGCGGCGGTCAAAGACCCACGCGCCATATGCAAACGACGGTCGGGGGCCGGCGCGTTACTTCAAGAATGACGCCCCAGTCCCTATCCGTCACTCCCTTCAGGGTTCCAGCTCAAGAGGCACTAAAGAGCTTGTAACGGTGGGGGCCCTGCGCGTTACTTCGAAGCAACGCGTGGGGTCACTGCCGTCACATCCACCCGAGGCTCAAACCACCTATCAGCGTTCTAAATGATAGCAGACGAAGTGACGCCCCGGTCTAGGCGCGTCGGACTGAAACGACGGTCGGCCGACTGGCCGTCGGGCGCATCGCCTGACCAAAACTACGGAAAACAGTTGATGAGTAACGGATGGGAGCCCCACCGTTACTCTCCAAGTAACGCACCCCCAATGGGCCGCTATTTGGAAGTGACGCGTCCGCTATGGACCGTCAGGAAAGTGACGGTTCCTGGCAGGACCGTCACTGCACCTGGGTTACGGGCGGGTACGGTTTGTAAACCGAAGCCCTCCCGGACGGCTGAAAATGCCGGGTATCGATGAAAAACCTGATAACCTGTCAAACCACGCATGCCAGACAACAATTTAACAACTAAATCTAGCACATGCAAGGCCTAAAACGCATTAAACTCAAGATTTAGGCTAAAACCCCAAAAATGGAAATATGAACATCATGCATGCTACGGGGTGCTAATCATCAAGCAGGCTAAGGGAAACGATCCTAGCAAGATCGAGATTCCATCCCCCTACCTTTCGCAAGCCGAAACCGTCGAACGGGCCGCATGCAAGGAGGAAGAGCCACGGAGCTTCCACGCTCCACCTCGCTCCTACGATCACCGATCCACGCCGAGGTGGACACCCCACGCGCACTACTCGACGCGAGGAATCCAACGGTGCCAACCTCGCCTCAATCCGATCTCGTTTCGCCCAAGTTCCCTAGGAGAGGGAGGGGACGATCGTGAGAAGAGAGAGAGGGAGAGGGTGAGAGTGAGATCGACGGGAAGGGAGAGAGAGAGGGAGAGGTTATATAAAAAAAATAAAATTAATATATATATAATATAATCATTATATATATAAAAATCTTATTAATTTCAATAACCCTCAATTAGCCCCAAATAAATCCGGAAAAATACCAGACAAATTCCTAAAAATCCAGGAAAATAGCCAGAAATTCCAGAACAATTAATAGAACAAATACCACGAAGGATCCATTAAGGCACGGGCCTTACAGCCACCAAGGAATTGACAGTAGCCACTGGTGCTTTTTCTATCTACTCGACACCCAGCATAGTCTGCATCAGTGTAGGCTAGAAGCTCTAACTCACACTCATCTAAATTTATCATGTAAGTATTATTTATTCTTTTTCTAGAAAATTTGACAATATCAGAATCAGGTTCAAAAATCTTGCAGCATTGAGAATTAAATAAAATATTGTAACCTTTATCACATAACTGGCTGATGCTAAGTAGATTATAGGCTAACCCTTCAACCAGCATAACATCATCAATGCAGCAGGTAGAACACTTACCTACCTTACCTGATCCGATAATCCTACCCTTTGTGTTGCTTCCAAAGGTGACAAGGCCTTCTACTTTCTCAGTCAGTATGCAAAATTTGGCCTTATCTCCTGTCATATGCCTGGAGCAGCCGCTATCCATGTACCACAAGTTATTCTTGGCTGCCAGGCATACCTGCATACACAATTAGGTAGAGAAGTTTGGAACCCAAGACTGATTGGGCTCCAATGTAAATGAACTAGAAGCAAAACAGGAAAGCAAATGTTTCGGAATCCACATTTGTTTAAATGAATTTTGTTCAGTGGATCCTACAGATTTTCTTCTGTTGTTGTTCCTTTTCTTTTTATTGTTCTTTTTCTTATTGGCAGCAGCATGATTATTGATAGTATTGTTATTCCTGTGCCAGTGCCTTGGCCAGGGTGTGTTCACAAAATTTTGGCCATAGTAGTTCCTGGGCTGGCTATGGAAATATTGGTTTCTAGATGTCCAGTAACCATACCCATTGACACAATTTCTACTATAAGGTCTTTGATATTGAGCACCCCTGTGTGCAAGACCTGTAAACCTACCCTGAGTTCTAGACCAATCTGACCTATTGAAGTAGGTTGGCTGTGCATTGTAGTGGGTCTGAGCTCTGGGTTGATAAAAATAATTGGGTTGACTCCTAGCAGCACTCTGTCTCCCTTGTACTTTGGACCCTGCTGACCTATACACAGGTTTGTATTGCGTCTCCTTCAGAGGTGGAGTTGATGGTGGAGACTTGGTTACCTTGACCTGGGGTTTACTGGACTGTGCAGGTTGACCCCTAACCTGAGTCTGAGCCCTAGGATTCTGCTTGGATGTGCTGGCTCTACTAGGATCGTTAACCTTTTGTTTGCCCTTCTCCTCAGCACTGGGCTTTTTCAGATTAGCAGTTTTGTTCATCAAATTTGTTGAGTTCATGCTAATTAGAGGTCCCTTTTCCTTTTAAGCAACAAATGAAATTGTTCTCATCCCAAATGTTTTTGTTGCACTAGAACTAAATCCTAGGCCCTCTTTTCTGAAATTAACCTTTGACCCTAACAAAGCATTTAAGTTATCTGTTCCTTGGGTCATTTTCTCAATGGTTTTCATTTTATCCTCATTATCTTTCTGAAGTTCATCAATAGATTTTTTCAGCTCATTGTTGACATTGAGGACAGCTTCATATTTTTCAGAGATGATTTTTACTTCACTTTCACATTTTTGAATCTTCAGCTTCCATTCATCAATTTCATTTTCAAGCCTTAGATTCTCTTCCCTAGAAACCTTTAACTCAATTTTGATGTCCTCTACTTCAGAGCATGTGAGTTTCAGTTTATCATTTTCAGATTCCAAACATGCAATTTTATCAGATAGAGTTTTATCATTTTGCATGGAATTGATTTTTCTTCTAAGATGCCTATTCTCTTTTCTAATATCATCAGCTCTATCAGCTATGTCATGATAAGCATCTACCCAATCAGTAATTGTGAAGTTTTCAAATCTAGTGATTACCTCATCTGTGTCCTCCTCTCTATCTTAGGAGCTTGTTGCCATAAGGCAAATAGGCTGTTCAGATTCGGCTTCACTATCTGAGCTGCTGCTGAAAGAGCCTTCATCTTCATCACTCCATGTGCTGATCATAGCTCTTCCCTTCTTGGTTTTCTTCTTTGACCTGTCCTTATGTTTCTGATTGTCTGGACAGTCAGCTTTCAGATGCCCTGGTTTCCTGCATTGATAACAGACATTAGCTTCATTTTTCTTTGCAGATTTAGATTTATACCTTTTATCCTTTCGGCCACCATTATATTTCTTTTGGCCGAACCATCCTGCTCCCTTTCTGAGAAATCGCCTGAACTCTCTAGTCATCATGGCTATCTCAGATCGAGTCACATCTTCTTCTTCATTTAGGCTCTCCTCTGATGATGAAGAGCTGCTGGAGCTGGATTTTGTTGATTTGCTGGAACTAGCCTTCAGCACTATCGGCTTCTTCTTCCTCTCGGCTTCATCTGTCCTTGGCATGTTTATCTCATATGCCATTAGTGAGCCAATCAGCACATCAGCTTTAGTATTACGCAAGTCCCTTGACTCCTCCATCACTGTTGCTTTGGTGTGCCAAATGGGAGTCAGGGAGCGTGCAATTTTCCTCACTACATCATACTCTGTCTGAGGTTTCCCAAAACCTCTGAGGCCATTGGTTATGACAGTCAGCCGAGCGTACATTTCGCTGATGGACTCGTTCTGCTTCATCTTGAAGGCTTCATACTCAGATACAAGAAGATTGTCCTTCTTCTCTCTTACTTGAGATGTACCTTCATGAATTACTTCCAGCGCATCCCACATCTCCTTAGCTGATTTGCAAGCAGACACACGGGAGAATTCTGTAGGATGCAGAGCGCACTGGATAGCATTTATAGCACTCCAATTCAGCGTGGACCTTCTGATCTCCTCCTTGGTCCATACATCTTCATTCGGGGACAGCTCATAAGGTCCCTTACTGACAATCTTCCAAATCTCATAATCCTTAGCCCTGAGGAACACTTGCATACGGTTCTTCCAGTATGCGTAGTTTGATCCATCAAAGAATGGGGGCTTCGTTGTGGAGTAACCTTCGGTAATCATCCCTCGAGCATCCATCTCTGCCTATTCTCTTCGGGCGATGAGTCCCTGCAGAAGAGTTAGGCTCTGATACCAAGTGTTGGGTTAGATAGACGCAGTCAATCTCCATTGAGTGTGGATCTAGAGGGGGGTGAATAGATCAACTTGCCTAATTTAAAACTACTGTAAGTTCTAAAGCAGAATTTAGGCAAACATCAGTTAAGCTAATGGAAGAATGCTAAGCAAAGGGTCGACCCATGAAAGCCATTCACCATATCTATATATCGAAGGCTAGACATGAGCATGAGCGATGAAACCAAATAAGCTAAGCAAGAGTTCCCATCACACACAGATCAAACAAAAACACAAACACACTGCACACACAATTTTTAGGTGGTTCAGTCAACGACCTACGTCCACCCCACACTCAACCGAGTATGGCTTCCTGCTGCGCAACACAGCTTGCGTCCGCTGGACTTTACAGCTTGGCCAAACAATCTGCTGATACACAGCTTCACTGGGCACTACAGCTTGCCGACCAGAGGATATGATCCTCTGCAACCGCTGGGGAAATACAGCTTAACCCGTCCAGTGGAGACTACCACTGTAAGACCGCTGACACACAGCTTGAAGAAACAATATTCAGAAATGATAGACAGAATCAAAACGAAAAAGGAAAACCCAAAAGCAATGTAGCTCTAAAGAGCAAAGCTCAGCTCTGGTTTTGAACCATGAGACTGAGATACAAACTCTCTCACTCTCACTCTCAATCAGCTCTCTATCTCTTCTTCTCTCATTTTCTTCTTCTTCTCTATTTCTTCTTCTTCTCTATTTCTTCTTCTTCTCTGTATCTTTTCTCTCAGTGGATCGAAAGAGCCTTGCTGCTTTGGCTGTATAGACTTTCTATCCTTCTCTTCGATCTGGCTTCTTCTGTGGAAGAAGGCATGTATATATAGCAGCAGCAGCAGCAGGCGTGTGCTCTCCACGTTTCCCGCCAAAGCATTTGGACCACGTGGCAGCATCCAATGGAGTGTCAGAACACGTGTCCTCATCTAGATACCTTGTTCTTCTCGGATCACGAGCCAGGTACCTCGGATCACGTGCCCTTCATTTGTCTCTGCATTCCCTGTCAGACAGACAAGAACATATTCAGTTTAACTTTAAACCCTGTACAGGCTTTGCAACCACGAGTGCAATGCAAACTATGCACAATGCAGTGTATAGACTCAATGATCGTAAAGGCTTCATGAGAAGGAAAGCAGTGTATAGACTTAGTAAATATAAAGGCTTCATAAGAAGGAAAACCAGTGTGCAGACTTGCCCAAAGTATAGACTTTATATGAAGAGGCAACGGTTGTACATACTTCCTATATGAAGCAGCCACTATACATACTCAAGGTGAAGACCGATGCCAATGTATAGACTTTACTGAAGACAACGGACTCGAGTGCAGTGTACAGACTTGACTATGCTCACCCAATACTAATGTATATACTTGATGCTCAAAGAGTGGCTGTACAGACTTGATAACGATGCAGAACGAACGGATGTACATACTTCATGTGAAAGCCCAATGTACAGACTTTGAAGAACAAGCAGCTACAGTCCAATGTGTGGACTTGTCATTCACTGATGAGTGTACAGACTTCGTATGAAACACCAATGTGTAGACTTACCACCGACCATTGTGTAGACTTGAAGAAGTGAGATGATGGCTAAGACACTGTACAATCGGATGTATAGACTTTACTTAACACAGTCCGATGTACAGACTTGGAATTTCAACTGAAGGGTGTATAGACTTGACCAAACAGTCCAGTGAATAGACTTGAATAGCTAAGGCCAGTGTATAGACTTGCCACCGACCAATGTGTAGACTCGATCAGCATAAGGCACTGTATAGACATCAACTCTGCACATCGAATGTATAGACTTCAAGTGTGAAGACCATTGTATAGACTTTGGATTCGAAGACCAATGTGCAGACTTTGGATTTGAAGACTAATGTGCAGACTTCAAGTTTCACTGTGGATGTACAGACTTTAGGAAATCAAGCGATGTATAGACTTGAAGCTCCACGATGGATGTATAGACTTCAAATATCACTGTGGATGTATAGACTTCAGTAAATCAAGCGATGTGTAGACTTGAAGCTCCACGATGGATGTATAGACTTCAAATATCACTGTGGATGTATAGACTTCAGGAAATCAAGCGATGTGTAGACTTCAAAGAAGTTGGCGATTCAATGTACAGACTTGATGAAGCGAAGCCAATGTACAGACTTGAGTGTAGCTAAAGCCTTGATCGTAGGAATAGGCTGGAGTGTATAGACTTCAGGCTTCAGAAACGAGTGTACATACTTCACTTAAGAAACGTAGGGAAAGACTCCAATGTATAGACTTTGCCTTGAACGAAAGTCAGTGAAGAATGAATAGACTTTCACGATGTGTAGACTTTGGATACGTGAAAGCTACAGTGAAGGAATGTACACACTTGACCAATTCAATGGCGAATCGAGTGTACAGACTCTAAGTCCAAACCCAACGGCTGTACAGACTTAGAATGTAAAGACTGATGTACAGACTTCATTAATCAAAGCATGAATGAGACGCTGTACAGACTTAGCCTAAGACATGCACGAACTGACGCTGTATAGACTTAGCCTAAGACATGCATGAACTGACGCTGTATAGACTCAATCTAGACAAGTCTGCTAAAGGAGTCGACCCATCAGAGGATGCGTCAACCCATGAGAGTGAGAAATGCAAACAGCAGTGTATGAAATGCAAAGAACACATAGTCAATCTGATAGAGCAATTTTATCAAAGCAAGAGCAGTTGCCAATCAATCAAAACAATGGTGTTGCTAATGAAATAAAGCAAGTGTCAACATCATCAACATAGAGGGGTCACAACAAATCACCCATGTACTATCATGTCCACCTCTTGTCTTAGGTAAACCCATGATAAAATCCATCCCTATACTTTCTCATTTCCACTCAGAAATATTCAAGGGGTGTAATTTCCCAGCGGGTTTCAAATGTTCTGCTTTACTTGTTGACAAGTAAGACATCGAGACACAAAATCTGCTACTTCTCTTTTCATATTGGGCCACCAAAAGTTTCTTTTCAAATTTTTATACATCTTGGTAGCACCAGGGTGAATAGCATACTTTGATTTGTGAGCTTCTTCCATGATCAATTTCTTAGTATCATCATGATTCGGCACACAAATTCGATCCTTGAATAATAGTCTCTCATCATTTGAGATAGAAAATTTCGATCTTTGATCATTATTACTCTTAATCTCCATCAATGTGGGGTCATTTTCTTGCAATTGGACTATGTCCTTGATCAATGTAGGTAGAAACCTTATATTGGAAATCATACCTCCTTCTCTGTCAATATCAAGATTTAAATGAGAAAAATCTTCAATAAGACAAGTTATACCTTTCCTGAGGCTTGCTAGAGTTGCCATTGGTTTCATGCTAAGAGCGTCGGCTACAACATTAGCTTTCCCCGGATGATATTGAATAGTAAAGTCGAAGTCCTTGAGATACTCCAACCATCTGTGTTGTCGCATGTTTAACTCTTTCTAGGTGAAAAGATATTTCAGACTTTTATGATCTTAGAATATGATGAATTTCTCCCCATAAAGGTAATGTCGCCAAATCTTCAACGCGAATATAACCGCAGTCAATTCTAGATCATGCACAGGGTAGTTTTCTTCGTGACGCTTCAACTGTCTTGAAGAATAGCAAATCACCTTTCCATTTTACATAAGGACGCACCCTAGGCCAATGCCAGACGCATCCATATAGACTTCAAAGCCACCACCTTCTGTCGGTAGCGTTAATATAGGTGCAGTGGTAAGGTGTTTTTTAAGAGTTTGAAAACTCTCTTCACAATCCTTCGACCATATAAAAGGATTCTCCTTTCTTGTGAGTCTAGTCAAAGGAACGGTGATCTTTGAGAAATTTTTGATAAATCTCCTGTAATATCCAGCCAGACCTAGAAAACTCCTGACTTCAGACACGGTCATCGGCCGACTCCAGTTCTTAACAGCCTCTATTTTAGAAGGGTCAACAGTGATACCTTCCTTTGAAATAATATGGACAAGGAAGCGACCTCCTTTAGCCAGAATTCGCACTTACTAAGATTTGCATAAAGTTTGTGCTCTCTTAGCATTTGTAAGGCTATTCTTAAGTGCTCTTCATGTTCCTCCTTTATTTTGGAGTATATAAGAATATCATCAATGAAGACGACTACAAACTGGTCAAGATAAGGCCTAAAGACGTTATTCATGAGTTACATAAATACTGTCGGGGCATTAGTTAACCCGAATGGCATTACCACGAATTCATAGTGGCCATATCGGCTTCGATAAGCAATTTTGTGTATGTCTTCATCTTTGATCTTGAGCTGATGATAACCTGACATGAGATCTATCTTGGAAAAATACTCAACTCCTAAAATCTGATCAAAGAGTTCATCTATACGTAGCAACATATATTTATTCTTAATTGTGAGTTGATTCAGTCCCCGGTAGTCGATACATAGCATGAGAGATCCATCATTTTTCTTGACAAATAGAACTAGCGCACCCCAAGGGGATGTGCTAGGTCGAATAAAACCCTTGTCTAATAACTCCTGAAGTTGTTTCTTTAATTCCTTGAGTTCTGTGGGGGACATCCTGTAGGGAGCTATTAAAACAGGTGCTACTCCGAGAATGAGTTCAATGAAAAAGTTTACTTCCCTTTCGGGCGGTAAACTAGGCAAATCTGATAGAAATACATCGGGAAACTCATTCACAATAGGAATGTCTTCTAAGATGATTCCCTTGGACTCAGTAACGATTACGGAAGCAAGAAAAGCTTCACATCCTTACGAAATAAGTTTACAAGCGTGAAGAGATGAAATAATGGTAGGATGCTTCCTATATTTGATCCCAAGGAAGGAAAACTTTAGAAGACCTGGTTTCCAAAAAGAGATAATCCGATTGCGGCAATTTATATAGGCATCGTGGTCTACAAGCCAATCTACACCTAAAATAGCATCGTAGCCCTCCATGTCAAGGCATACGAGATTTGCAGGAAGGTTGTGACCTTTATCTCACTATCAGGATAGTAATTTGTAAGTTTTGTTCCAGGACCTAAGGGTGTAGTAATAGCAAGGTATGAAGGTAAAGGAACTAATGAAATTGGTAAGGTTTTTGCGAAAGAAGTAGATATAAGGGAATGAGAAGCACCAGTATCAAATAGCACGAATGCAGGATGGGAATAGATTTGGATAGTACCTTCCATTAGCCCATCATTCTTGGGTGCTTCCTCATCTTCCATAATAGCATTAAGGTGAGCCTGTCGCTTACGTCTACCACCGGAAGATTGTTCCTTCATAAGGGGGCAATCCGGCATGCGGTGCTCCCGACTGCCACATCGTAAACAAGCACCGAGACACTTCCAGCACTTTTCGGTCGAATGATCAAACTTCTCGCAAAACATGCAAGCCGCCATGACTTGCTTTTCTTCTTCTTTGGCCTTCTTGTTCTTGTCGTAGCCACTACCACTCCCGTTCTGGGATCTCTTCTTGCTATCATGGGATTTTAAGGTTTTATGATACTAAACTTTTCTTTCTTCTCATGCTGATCAGACCTTCGGCTCGGCTCCTCTCCTTTTCCCTTAAGTTTTTCGACCTTCTCCAAGGTCCTTTCGGATAGATGTGCCCGTTGGACCCTCTCCGCATATGTACGGATATTCTGAGTCCCAAGTTGTTGAATAAAGTCGGGTCTCAATCCATCCATAAACCGGTTAGCTTTCAATAAGTCGGTACTAATCACATGAGGAGCATAAGGCGCTAGCCTAGAAAATTGGAGTTCATACTCCGCTACTGTCATCATGCCTTGACGTAACGCAGTAAATTCCATAGCTTTCCTCTCCTTATCATGTTCGGAGAAGTATTTCGCTCGGAAGAGGGTAAGGAACCCCTCCCAAGTGTGTGGTGCATCTTGAGGCAGTGCCGGAACAGACTTCCACCATGTACAGGCATCTTTATTGAGTTGGAATGTGGCAAGATGAACATTTTCTTGGCCGGCACATTGCATGACTTCGAATATACGGTTCATTTCATCGATCCAATTTTCAGTCTCATCAGGATTAGAAGATCCTGAGAACCACGGAGGATTTAAGCTCTGAAAATTGCAGTGTAAGTCTTCAGCTCTTGCCCCTGCGCCAGCTTGGGCCATATTCTGTAATGCTTGGGTGAGACCTGCTACGGTCTGCTACATACCGTTCCAGTCAACACGATGAGCCATTGTAAGAATGAGGTACCTGAGAAGAGTAATGAATTTTGTTGATTTTAATGGAATGAGTGAAGTTAATCTTAGAAATAATTCTAATTACTATCTCATCCTAGGTTCTACCCAATTTCGCTCACAGGTTGGGAGTTTCTTTCCTAGTTTCATAGGTGTGGGTCCTTAAACCTTGGACTTAGCCTATGACATGACTTCTTCCCTAGGACTTCTAATCCTATGCTCTGATACCACTCTAACTGTCACGTCACGAGATTATGCAGCGGAAACAATCGGGAACATGAACATTTGGCTAGTACGCCTCGAGCAAGCAATATAATCAGAGCGCAAGACAATCACATAAAAGTAATTGCACAAGTAATTTTTTTCAAAACTTCACTTTATTCCACAATAATAATATCAAAGTACATAAGATCTTTTGACTCTTTTTACTAGACTCAATAAAAATAAAGATTACATCATGACTCGACTTGTAGCACCCCGTATAAATATGATAAAATATATATATATATATAATAAAATATAGATTTTTTCTCCAAGTAAATAAAAACTTTAGATAACTCTATGAGGAGACAACACAATAAGAGGGTTAAATAAAAAGTTAGAATGCCCAATGAGGGCCATTATATAAATATACCACCATTGAAGTCATCATACGTAATGGGGCTTCCTAAAAGAATATTCACCTGAAATAGTGACTCTATACAAGGTCGTCATTTTCCTTAGCCACAAGGTCACTGCATATGCTTAAATATAACTCTCCTAAAACCCACCTACCGACCAATCATATGTATATACATAATGCAACTTAAACACCCCTCAACACCCGACATAGCATGCCAACCGAAAATCAACACCCAGAGAGAATAGCGCCCCTGACCTGGGCGCTATTCACTGAAGGGCGCCTAGGACCCAGGCGCCATTTCCTTTCCCTGCAGCATAAAAAAATAATAATAAGTAGAGGAAATAGGCCACATGCATGGCGCTATTTACTTAAACAAAGACTGCCTGTAAGTCGCCATTTCTCTGAGGGGAGAGGCTTCCAACATCTTCTAGAAAAGTTGAAACACTAACAGGTTATGTTCGCTGGCAATGGACCCTTCTCTTGCCATGGACAGCAAGGTTTTTAGATCTGGTTCCCCATGGACTCTTAACGATTTATTCCTATAAACGACTCCCTCCATCCAACGTAGAAACCTTGTTGTCCACCTATCATTCCTCTACCATTCCTGAAGAGAAGGTTATCTGTGCCTTTCCTTTTTCTCCACCTGCAGAAGAGAGATGTTAATCCTTTCTCTTCATGTGCAGGCTATGTACCACATCCTGCGGCAGGAAGCTTGACTACAGAGAACGTGGAAGGCTAGGATTCTTATTCTATTCTACGATTGTATCTCGTTAACTGCACCAACATGTAGGTGTTCTCAAGATCTGACTTAACTAGTAGTTAATATAAATTAACATGCATGCTAGTTAAACTTTTCATAGCCACAATCTGGTCATTTAAGTCAGGGGTATATCAAAAGACTTAGTGGGAAGGTTAGGCTACGCCTATCTGAAACACTAAATCTTGCGTGAGTAGATTCTCCGCCAAGTACCCAGTGTACAACATACGGTTTATACTCATAATCTGTCCCAATTTCTTGTAAATTAATCCATGTTTAAAAATTGATATCTATGAAATTAAACTCAGAAATTGTTGCATGAGCATGATCTTACAATCCTACAAATTTTTCATGTCTATCTATGTCTTTACTTCCTGATTCTGTGAACATGTTATAAACCATGAACAGTAAGGTTACGTGATTAGTAGCCACCATGTTAAGAAAATTATATCTATTGAACCAAATCATGAAACTCCTGCATGACCATGACTTTGAAATCCCCAGATTTTTCTCTATTTTACCATGTCTTCATTTCTGGATTTCGTGAAATTTCGCATGATGAACAGTGTTTATGAGTCTAGTGGAGCACCCTGGTGAAGGGCGCCCCTGACCAGGGCGACATTCAATAGGGCGCCCCTGGCCAGGGTGCCATTTCACCTTGGGGCACCCCTAGCCAGGGCGCCATTCTCTAGTGTGGATTAAAACCCCCCGATCCCGTGATTAGCCTGTTAAACCCTATCTATTAGCCTGTTAAACTTGTTATATGTTAAACCCTACTGATTAGCTTGTTAAACCTATTAAACATGTTACCTGTTCAACCTGTTATCTGTTAAACCCTGCTGATTAGCCTGTTAAACCTGTTAAACCTGTTACCTGTTAAACCATGGTGATTAGCCAGTTAAACCTGTTACCTGTTACAGCACGTGTAAACCTGTTATACTGTTAGAAACCTGTGATTGTTAACCTTCTAAAATAGAGACCCTCCGGGAAGTCTCCATTTTCTGAAATAGAGACTCTCCGGGGAGACTCTAGTTTAACCTTCTGAAATAGAGACCCTCCGGGAAGTCTCTATTTCTGAATCCCGTTAAACCTGTCACATGTTAAACCAGTTACATGTTAAACCTGATCCTCTTAAACCTGACACCTATTAACCTGGTAATTACTTACCTTGTTAAGCCTATTAGCTTTTAAACTTGTTAATTACAGAGCCTGGTAATTACATATCCTGTCAAACCTTGTTAATTATATAGATGTCATTAAGCCTTGTTAATTCTATAGTCTGTTAATCATAGAACCTGTTAAACCTGGTTACATATAGTGTAAACCTGTTATCCTGTTAAATGCACAGTTATTGTTAACATTCTGAAATAGAGACTCCCCGAGAAGTCTCTATTTTCTGAAATAGAGACCCTCTGGGAAGACTCTATTTCAGCATTGAAATAAAGACTCTCTGAGAAGACTCCATTTACTGAAATAGAGACCCTCTGGAAAGACACTATTTCAGCATTGAAATAGAGACTCTCTGGGGAGACTCTATTTACTAAAATAGAGACCCTCTGCAAGGGCGCCATTTCCCTGTAAACTAAAATTTTTGGGCTTCTGTCCAGCCCTTACCCAATGATCCCTGGCCATCTTCTTAACCCCGATTGGCCTATGTGTCATGCATTTTAAGTAGCTTGGTCATAAATCATCATTTACATGTGATATGTCTTGAACTCTATTCCTGAAAGATCTACCTGATGTTCCTACAATGTGTAAACTTCTTGAAATTCTATATTGGCTATATAAATGAGAGTGGATGTCTAAAAGTATACATGAAATGTTGTGCATCATATATAGCCCAGTCTGGTCCTGGGAGGAGCACCCGAAGGTACTTGTGCCCATGGGAGTTTATTGACCACGGTGTTTAGCATTGCACCGAAGTACTTGCTTGCTTGACTTGACTTGAGACATTCCCACTCACTCTCTCGTGACATGCTTGACTTACTTGAAATGAATTGCTTGGCCCGAAAAAGGGCAATTACTTGCTTGAATGAAATAGCCAATTCCATTACACTATTTGCTATTACACGAGCATAAGATCACTTGCTTGAATATTGATTATTATCTTCTTGAAAAGACTTGCTGGAATATTGACTATTACTTTCTTGAAGAGACTTGCTTGAATATTGATTTCTTGGAAAAGACTTGTGCAATTACTTGGCAATTACTTGCTAGTTCCTTATTGATACATCTTATTGATGTTCATGTGATACTCTTTTGGTACAATTCTTGATATTCTTGCTCGATCCAACATGCATCATTATACCGCATGAACTTGTAATTAACTTAAAGATTATTAGAGCTTGAGATATAAATCCTACTGAGCGATACGCTCATCTAGTTGCTTCCAACATTTTTCAGGTAATTTGGATAGCGACATCCACATGAATGGGAATGGTACCGAGTGATGAGTGCTAGATTTGATGTATCGTCAGTTAGTCGTGCCTTCGTATTTGTAGGACCTACTGTGTATTTCCAGTTATTGCTAAAGGCTTGTATAATTTATTTGAGTCAATTATGATCTAGTTAGATGGAACTTAGTAAACTTGTAGACTTATGAATGATCTCAGGATATTGTCATTTGGTTAAGTAGATAATTGTCATCTTGGACTATGGTATTATGTTCAAATTTAAGTTTGCAAAAAAAAATTTATCGAGTACTATGCGCACACTATTTTTATATGAATGACATGATCGATATAGACGCGTCCCGCACCCGGGTATCTTCCTCTCTCGGGACGTGACAGTCTTTATGGTATCAGAGCCTAGGATTTCAATTTTTTAGGTAAAACCTAAGTCCAAGGATATATTTACACCTTACCCGGTGAGATGGGTAGAGCCATGGGTTAAGTTATATATTGACATTTAACCCTACAATTAAACCCGATCTTTATTATGCTTAAACCCTTTTGTAGGATCATGGCCGCTGAAAGAGCACAATGGCGCGAGATGCGGCGCACCGTGCAAGGCCTTACACAGGCGCTACAGCAAGTGACGCAAGGCAGTGCTAACCGTGGAGCTGGTGATCTCCACAAGGGTTTCCGCAACGTGAATCCGCCAAGGTTCACGGGTTCATCTGCCCCGAGGATGCCGAAAATTGGTTAAAGGAAATGGAATGAATTTTTCGTGTGATGTAATGCACGGACGAGGAGAAAGTTCTACTGGCTATATTACAACTGGAGCGGGACGCTCGATGTTGGTGGGAATCCGTGGAAGCAACATTGCTCGATGACCACGTCACATGGGATGAATTCGCTGAGCATTTCAACAACAAGTACTTCTCCGACCACATCCAGGAAAAGAAGGCCGCGAAATTCGCCGCTCTAAAACAACGGGGCTTGAAAGTTGCCGAGTATGAGGCCTAGTTTTCAACACTGTCCAGGTATGCACTCCACTTGGTGTGTACGGAGAAGATGAAGGCTAAAAGGTTCCTCAACGGGCTTCGGCCCCATTATATTACACAACTTGCACCGATGGACATCCAAGTCTACTCGAAAATAGTTCGGCGTGCGCAGTTGCTCGCGGACGCCACAGAACTATCAGATAAGATCCAAGGAAGGGATAAGAAGGAACCTGTCACAAGCCCAAGAAATTTTAAAGCATCATTCAATAAGAAGCGGTACTACAGTGGAGGGGAGTCTTCCAAAGAAAAGAAATTTCAAAAGAATGTTAAGCCATTCTCCACCACCACACCTTCCAAGGAAGTTTGTAAATACTGTGATAAACCCGGCCATAAGATCGAGGAATGCTAGAGGAAGCTAGGAGCCTGTCTCCGATGTGGAAGCCGAGAACATCAGATTCCAAATTGCCCACTGATGAATGAGCAAGCCATTAAAGAGGAGAAGTTCCCGGCAAAGAAGCAAGGCCGTCTGCAAGCTCTCCAAGAGATAGAACCAATGGAAGGAGGAATCGTGGAAGGTACACTAATCGTTTTCTCTAAGACTGCTAAAGTTTTATTTGATATTGGAGCAACGCATTCATTTATTTCCAAGAAATTTGCTGCTATATTCTCTAAGGAACCCGTATGGTTAGACTTAGTCATATCTACACCTATCGGGAACAAGGCCGACCTCACACATCACTACCCAAACTGCGAGGTTATGGTTAAAGGAAATAATCTACCTGCCGACCTGATCTACCTAAATATGAAAGGGTATGATGTCACCTAACCTGCCGACCTCACACATTCTTCTTCTTGACGAATAGCATAGGTGCTCCCCATGGAGAAGTACTCGGCCGGATGAAACCTTCGTTCAATAGCTCCATTAGTTGTTCCTTCAGCTCTTTCAGCTCAACAGAGGACATTCGATAAGGTGTCTTGGAAACAGGTCCAGCACCAGGGACAAGGTCGATGGTGAACGACACTTCCCGCTCCGGGGGTAAGCCGGGCAACTCTTCTAGAAAGACATCAGAAAAATCCCAAACTATACGGATGTCTTCAAGCTTAGGCTCCTCGACGTCCATGGCGGTTACGAATGAAATGAAAGCCATACATCCTTTGCCTATCATGTTGCGGAAACCCCTGTGGAGATCACCGGCTCCACAATTAGCGTCGCCTTGCGCCACTTGCTGTAACGCCTAAGTAAGGCCTTGAATGGTGCGCTGCATCTCACGCCATTGTGCTCGTTCAGCGACCATGATCCTACAAAAGAGTTTAAGTGTAATGAATATCAGGTTTTAATAGGAGGTCAAATTTCATTATAGAACTTAACCCATGGCTCTACCCATCTCACCGGGTAAGGTCTAATTCTATCCTTGGACTTGAGTTTTACCTAGGAAATTAAAATCATAGGCTCTGATACCACGAAGACTGTCACGTCCCGAGCGCGGAAGATACTCGGATCCGTGACGCGTCTATATCGATTGTGTCATTCGTGTAAGATTAGAGTGCGCATATTATTGGATAATTCGTTGCTAATTTAAAATTTAAACATACACCATAGTCCAAGATGACAAACTGAGTAATACCTCAAACTAATTTCATAAAGCTTCAGATTTTGACATAATTCAAACTGACTTAAACATAAATGACTAAAAGTGTATCATAGGTTACAAGCCTTAATAACAATTGAAAATACACGACATAAGACCTGAAATACAAAGGACTAGACCTAGCTGACGGTACATCCAACTATGACCCTAACACTCGTCACTCGGTATCGGTCCCATCCGGGTGGTGGTCGCTATCCAAGTTTCCTGAAAAATGATAGAATTGCAACTTTATGAGCGAATCGCTCAGTAGGAATTATATCTCAAGTTTTAACAATCTTTAAGTTAATTACAAGTTCATGTGTAATAATGATGCATGTAGGATCAAGCAAGAATATCAAGAATTGTAATAAATAATATCACAAGAATTTCAATAAGATGTATCAATAAGAAATTTTCAAGTAATTTGTAAGTAAGTGCACAAGTATTTCTAAGGATCACGTATTCAAGAACGTATTCAAGCAAGTAAATTTCAAGAATTTATCATTCAAGTAATTCGAGCAAGTATTTCAAGATCATGTATATCAAGCTCATGTATTCAAGTAGTACAATGGAATTGGCTATTTTCCTTCAATTCATTCAAGCAAGTAATTGCCCTTTTTCGGGCTAAACAATTCAAGTCAAGCATGTCAAGCATGTCACGAGAGAGTGAGTGGAAATATCTCAAGTCAAGTCAAGTCAAGCAAGTACTTCGGTGCAATGTCAAACACCATGGTCAATAAACTCCCATGGGCACAAGTACCTTCGAGTCCTCCTCCCATGACCAGACCGGGCCCTATACGCATAGCATTTCATGTATACTTTTGACATCCACTCTCATTTATATAGCCAATATAGAATTTCAAGAAAAAGCATTCATTTGTAGGAATATAAGGTGGATCAATCCGGAATAGAGATCAAGGACAATGGACATGAAAATGATGGATGATAACTTAACCTCTTAAGAATGCAGGACATAAATGCAATTCAGGGGTTTATGGGGTTTAGCAATGACTTTCAGGTTTTTCTAAGGTTTGGCAGAATATGAATTTGCCATGCTCTGTAATCAAGGTCTACAGACTGTTTGATCTAATAGTTTTAACTGGGCGAGTAATTGACAGGTAACAAGTTAATCAGGCAACATGTATATATATTTTTTAATTGACGGCATACTGGAGAGTCGCTATTCATGTAATTGGCGCCCTGGCTTGGGGCGCCATTTACATTTGAGTGCTTTTCACCGGGCAGGTACATTTTGTGACTCAAAATACTATTCATACACTATTCATACCGTAAAAGTTTCTCAGAAATAGAAAGCAAGGATATAAACAGGTAGAGGAAATTCTCGGGAGTTCAGAATCATGCTCATGCAAAATTGTTGGGTTTCACTATTCAATAAATTGGGGTGATGTACACCAGGAAGGTACATTCTGTGACTCAAAACACAATTCATAACGTAAAAATTTCTCGAAAATAGGAAACAAGGACATGAACAGGTAGTGAAAATTCTCGGGATCTCAAAAGCATACTCATGAAAAATTATTGTGGACCATTATTATTCATATTAATTTTTCTATCTCGGTGTTTAAAAATTCTGGAAAAAGGAATTGGCCCTTGCACAGGGGGTCTTCATGTAAATGACGACTCTGCACGGAGTCTTCAATTGGGTAATTGGTGCCCTGGACAGGGGCGCCCTTTATCTTGGGTGGTTTACTATTCATCAGTTGAAAAGTTCTCTGAATTAGGACGTGAGGGTATGGGTAGGTAGAGAAAAATGTCAGGATCACAGAAATATATTCATGCAGAATTTTCATGGTTTATTTCACTAGATATCGATTTTTGAATGTGTTGATTTAATAATTTCCAAAAATTACTGGAAATTGAATTGACGACACTGTAAAGTGTCTTCAATTAAATGGCGCCTTGTATTGGGGCGCCTCTTCAGTGAATGGCGCCCTGGCTGGGGGCGCTATTCACCTGAGGGCTGGATTTTTTGGGTTTTCAAAACAAGCATATATATATTATAACAAAGGCTATATACTATGGCTAAAACATGGGGGGCGCCCGATTTCGAGGGCAGTAAGAGTCACGGGTTACTATTCAAACACTATTTATTTTTAAGATTTTCAGTAAATCATGATCTAAGGACATGATAAAATAGAGAAAAATCTGAGGTTTCCAGAACCGTGCTCATGCATGAGTTTCAGGGCAATATGAGTCACGGGTTACTATTTAAACACTATTCATTTTTAAGATTTTCAGTAAATCATGATCTAAGGACATGGTAAAATAGAGAAAAATCTGAGGTTTCTAGAACCGTGTTCATGCATGAGTTTCATGATTGAGTTAAAAAGATATAATTGTCTGAACATGGTGGCTACTAATTACGTGATTTCACTGTTCACGAATTACAGCATGTTCACAGAATCAGGAAGTAAATGCATAGATAAACATGGAAAATTTGCAGGACTATAAGATCAAGCTCATGCAATAATTTCTGAGTTTAATTTCATTGATTTTAATTTTTAAACATGGATCAATGTGCAATAAATTAGGACAGGTTAATGACAATTATACTAAACTGTATGATGTACCAGGAGTACTTGGCGGAGGATCTCCTCAACGCAAGGGTTATTGTTCCAGATAGGCATAGTCTAACTTTCCCACTAAGCCTTTTGATATACTCCAAATAGAATGTAGCTAAGCTAAGACAAGTTTAACTAGCATGCATGTTAACCTACGTTAACTACTAGTTTCGCCAGATCTTGAGAACACCTACCTTTTTTTGACGTAAACACGTAGAAGGAATAAGAAGGTAAGCTTCTCTGCAAGATTCTCCAGCAGCAGGAGGAAGAACCCCTTCACGTATGCTCCTGGAAAGACCCCCTTTTGTTGACAATCACCTTCTAACCTTAGGAGGTTGTGTATAATTATAGGGAAGGAAAGACAAGAGGGTCCTTTGCTAGGGAAAAAGAAGCAATTAATGCTTCAATCCATGGATTCCACTGTCGGGTAAGAGGGTCCGTTGCCAGCAAAACGGAGTTGTTCAGGATAGGATGACATGGATGGTTGTCTGTTGTCTCAGGGAAGTCGCGCCTCTCCGAGCAGGCGTGATTTAGGTGAATAACGCCTGAGTGTAGGGCGCTATATCCTATGGTCCTTTCCAAGGAAATAGCGCCTCTCTAGGCAGCTGTTATTTATGTGAATAGCGTCCCTTCAAGTGGGCGCTATATCCTTGAGTTTATATATATATATATATATATATATATTAGACTACAGGGGCTCAGAAATGGCGCCTGTGACCTGGGTGCCCTTTCCGGAAATAGCGCCCGAGTCATGGGCGTGATTTTTCCTGGGTGCATTATTGTGTACTGTCCATTGATGTTACGTGTCTAGTCTCGTGGTTACACCAATAATTGGTTAGTGGATTGGGTTGGTGGCATAAATAGTGTCACTTTTCCAAATAAAAGAAATTTTCAGAGATAGATACATGGATAGGTAGAGAAAAATAACAGGGATCTAGCAGTATGCTCATGCATTAGATTAGACATCATGATTCACGGTTATTAAATTTTTATCGTGGATGATTTATCTATTAACTGAGAAGGCACGACTGTTTAATCAGTCGTGCTTCAAGAAGTAGCTTGTGAGTGAATAGTGGGTGAATAGTCCATGTGAAATAACGCCTTATATTGAGTCGTTACTTAAGGTATGAATAGTTTTTGTGTATAGTATGTGAATAGTGCATATGAAATAACGCCCATACAAGGAGTTGTTATTTCACGTGAATAGTAAGCAATAGTATAGGTGAATAGTTCATATGAAATAATGCCCTTACGTGGAGTCGTTACTTAGAGTCACTATTTCGATGAATAGTAAAGAGTCACTATTTTGATGAATAGTGTCACTTTTCCAAATAAAAGAATTTTTTTGAGACAGATACGTGGATAGGTAGAGAAAATTATAAGGAATCTAGCGGTATGCTCATGCATTAGATTAGGTATCCTGATTCATATTTATTAAATTTTTAGCATGGATGGTTTATATACTAATTTAGAAGTCATAAGTGAAAGGCGCTACTATTTTTGGTGAATAGTATTTTTGAATAGTAAATGTATAGTAAGTGAATAGTAATGAATAGTTATGAATATTATTTTTAAATAGTAAACTCTATTACGTAAAGGGTGGCATATTTGTATAATGGCCCTTATGGGATGTTCTAACTTTTTGTTTAACCTTACTATAGAGTTATCTAAAGTTTTAGTTATTTAGAAAGAAGTATATTATATTTTTTTCCTCATTTTTATACGAGGTGCTACACCATCCCCCACTTAAAAGAATTTGGTCCCCAAATTCAATTGCACATATGGAGACGAGCAGGGTCATAAATACTTACAAACTAGAAAAATTCTAAAAATCTCCTTCTCATAGACTCCTCGGTTTCCCAGGTAGCTTCTTGTTCCAAGCATCGATCCTATTGGATTTTCACCATAGGGATAGTCTTGCTTCTCAAAACTCAGACTTCTCGGTCGAGGATTTTCATTGGCTTCTGCTTATAGGTAAGGTCCTTCTGTATCACCAAGTCGGTGTGGTCGATGACGTGGAGAGGGTGGTGCACATACTTCTTCAACATAGAAATATGAAATACATTGTGCACCTCTGATAGTTATAGAGGCAAGGCGATGCGGTAAGCTACCTCGCCCACTCTCTCCAATACCTCAAATGGACCAATGAACCTCGGTGTAAGCTTGCCCTTAACACCGAATCTTCAGATACCTCGGCCAAGAGATACCTTGAGAAAAACATGGTCTCTAA
The DNA here is from genome assembly GCA_022559845.1 of Amorphophallus konjac. Taxonomy (NCBI): domain Eukaryota; kingdom Viridiplantae; phylum Streptophyta; class Magnoliopsida; order Alismatales; family Araceae; genus Amorphophallus; species Amorphophallus konjac. The sequence continues at coordinate 130,836,786 of CM040119.1, forward strand.
CTTGGAACTCCATATCTCTTCTTCTATTGTCAGCATAGAACTTCTGCCTGGACTGTGCTATCTTTAGCCTTCCCGAATGAGGTGTATCTCTTCAGTTGAATATCTCACCATATTTGGGCCTAGAATTTGCTTTTCGTCGACTTCGTCCCAACATATTAGAGATCAAAAACTTTTGCCATAAAGCGCCTCGAAAGGTGTGTTGGCCCAGAGAGATGGCAGACAAGAAGGGGGGTTGAATTATCCCCTTACCGAGATGGCGGATTTTACAAACTTTCCTTACTAATCATAATGGAATTAAATTAACTAACGTTAATTCGCTCAAACCCAAGTGTGATCAAGATAATCATGAGATGCAAGAGATATTCTCTCAACCTTTCCGTTCTTACTCGAATGAACAATGCATTGAACAACTAAATTAACTCACTCACGGATAACGGATGAAGCGATGTGTGATATGTAGTGAATTAAAACCTACTAAGTTGACCTGTGAAGGGAGATAGAAGAAATGATCAAACGCATAGGCAATCACACGAGACACGAGATTTTAAGGTGGTTCGGAACCACGACGGGCTCCCTACGTCCACCCCTCACCCAACCGGGTGAGGCTTCACTACACGCTACTTTCGTATCAACACGGGGATGAACCCCAACCACACACACGATGCTTCCGCAGTAATACACACACGAGGCCTTGCCTCAACACGCTGTCATTGTAGCACACATACACACAACGTCGGGGAACATGCCCCGGACACGACAACCACACGGAGTCGTAGCTCCGTCCACACACAACAACACACGGGGAATCTTTCCCCACAAAAACCCCACACACGCGGAGATACAACTCTGCCCACACACAAGTGTTCTTGGTTTAATGAAAAGGAAAGATATACAATAAACCCTCAAACAGATATCTATGCTGAAATGAACAAATAGAGATGAGAGAAGAAGAATCCCCCTAGAATCTTCAGTGAAATCATGTCCAAAGGAACAATGGGATGCGTCGAACGATCTATCCAGGGAGTGGAAGCCTCTACGTTCGCAGGAGACGCCCAAGGAGAACTTGTCTTCAACAGCTCTGGACGAAGGTGCATCAAGTCGACAGATGAGGCTTGGTCTTGGCGTCCTCCACTTCTTCTTCTTCCTCCTCCAGGTGGGGCGGCGCCCTCCTCTTCCTTTTTCCCCTTTTCCTGCAAGTAAGAATGAAGAGCATAAGCTCAATGGTTGTTCATCCGATGGAAATCGTAGCCCATTTATAGCCAATGTTAAACAAGCCAAAAAGACATAAAAGCCCTTCCTAAACCCTCTCAAAGCAACCTCAATACATATGAGGAAACCCTAAGGACATTGGAGTAAAAATCCCAAGCAATCGGACCCTTAAATGGGGATTTCGTAGACAATCCGGAAACTACGATCCGGACGTCCCAGAAAAAGTGTCGACCTCTAGGGTCGACACTCGTATCAACGAGTTCTGCCAAAAACATAAAATCCAGAACCTAGTCAAAAAGTGTCGACCCATGGGGTCGACCTTTTTTCCACAGGGTTCTGTCCTGAGACAAAATCAGGACCCAGGGTAAAAAGTGTCGACCCATGGGGTCGACCTTTCTTACCAGGGGTTCTGTTATACTTAAAATAGCATAACCCAATATAAAGTGTCGACCCCATGGGTTGACACTTTTCCTGACAGTGGAAAAGTTCATTAAAACACATTGAAATACCACACTACAATCATTCAAAGTTCAAGTATCAATCACTTGAGCACATATGACATGGATACCCATATACAAGCCTAATTTCAACACAAATTCAATCCATTCACATTGAAGTTCAAATATCCATGTGTTCTTACCATTCCCTTGATCATTTGGGTGAAAAGCTCCAACTGTACCTGTATTTTCCAGATTTGAACTATTGCTTTTCATCCACTTTAAAATCAACCTACAAGTGTGTCCTTACCACCATTACCATGATTTGAAGGTTAATTCCATCTAGAACCTGCACATGTACAAATTCTCATTAATCTCAATCTCAAGCTAACCAAATGTCATGGTTATCTACTCCATTCTTTCAACCTCAAACATATTTCAAACTCAAAGTTAGCATGTGAAATATCCAATTCAATCCATATCAAGTGAGTCACTCAAGTCAACCAAATGACATGCTCATCTACTGAATTCATTCAGCAATCTTAGTGCAACATAGTATAGGGTCTGTCCAAACCAAACTCAATCAAGATGTAGCATATTTGTGACGACCCAGAGTTTAGGACACCGATATACCGATAACATCGATACACCGACACCAAGAACTGGGGAGGCCACCCAAGAGGCTGATGAGGCCCCTGAAGGGTTAGTGGGGGTTAGTTGAGGAGTATGCATAATTAATTACGAATTAGGGCGCGCAATACGAATAAGTATTTAAGATTTAAACACAAGTGCGGAAGCAGTTTAAAATAACCAGAGTGATATATGTATAACTAGTCCAGAGTCACGAACACTAGTCCTCAAGGTACAACTACGCGGGGCATACCCCGGCAAAAGTACAACACAAGCCTCAAAAAGGCAGCTCGTGCACAGCTGGCAGCTAGGAACGGTCCCGAAACAGCACACTAAAGTCCGGGAGACGGCGGGCGCGGCTCACCTGAAAGGAGAAGGGTGAGTCACAGCCAGACTCAGTAGGGGTCACGCGGATCCCTACCTCGCACTAAACAAGCGAACATGCATAAATAACAGCAACTAAAGCATGCATTTAAATAAATACACAGGCAATGGCATGAATAACCAATCACAAGAAAGCTGTAAACTCTAGCTAAGCAAGTATAACAGCTAACACATGCCCCTACTACTTAAATGCAAGCGATTAAAGCTAAAACTACCAAATAGAAGGAGCTGCAACTAATCCAAGCAACAAGGAAGGACAACCACTGGAGCAGAAACCAGATGCGTCCACTGACGGCTTACACTGCGTCTCAAGCACTCGCAGTCGACGAAGCGACAAGCTAAGCGCGTAAACAGTACCAAACCAAGTGACCAGTCGGAGTGGCACCCGTCGGTGTCAGTCCACAGTCTCCGACCACGTGTGCACACACTGACTCTAGCCTGAGCCAGGCCCTCTAACTAGTTTTCTCCCTTGGCAGGACGCTAGCATTGGCTGGGAGCCCACGGAACTAGCTTATAAACCGTGAATGGGAAACATACCCCTCCGCCATCCTCAAGCGGGTCGGTACTCAACAGACCTTAGGGCAACGACAGTGGCTCCATTGCATAGAAATAAAAGCTACTCTATTGGTATGAAACACGCCACAATATATTTGAAACAGTGCGAATATGGCATGAATATAGAAAGAAGTGCATAACAGATGGGCTGGGAATATATTGTAGCCATCAGGGAAGCGGCGGTCAAAGACCCACGCGCTATATGCAAACGACGGTCGGGGGCCGGTGCGTTACTTCAAGAATGACGCCCCAGTCCCTATCCGTCACTCCCTTCAGGGTTCCAGCTCAAGAGGCACTAAAGGGCTTGTAACGGTGGGGGCCCTGCGCGTTACTTCGAAGCAATGCGTGGGGTCACCGCCGTCACATCCACCCGAGGCTCAAACCACCTATCAGCGTTCTAAATGATAGCAGACGAAGTGACGCCCCGGTCTAGGCGCGTCGGACCGAAACGACGGTCGACCGACTGGCCGTCGGGCGCATCGCCTGACCAAAACTACGGAAAACAGTTGATGAGTAACGGATGGGAGCCCCACCGTTACTCTCCAAGTAACGCACCCCCAATGGGCCGCTATTTGGAAGTGACGCGTTCGCTATGGACCGTCAGGCAAGTGACGGTTCCTGGCAGGACCGTCACTGCACCTGGGTTACGGGCGGGTACGGTTTATAAACCGAAGCCCTCCCGGACGGCTGAAAACGCCGGGTATCGACGAAAAACCTGATAACCTGTCAAACCACGCATGCTAGACAACAATTTAACATCTAAATCTGGCACATGCAAGGCCTAAAACGCATTAAACTCAAGATTTAGGCTAAAACCCCAAAAATGGAAATATACACATCACGCATGCTACGGGGTGCTAATCATCAAACAGGCTAAGGGAAACGATCCTAGCAAGATCGAGATTCCATCCCCCTACCTTTCGCAAGCCGAAACCGTCGAACGGGCCGCATGCAAGGAGGAAGAGCCACGGAGCTTCCACGCTCCACCTCGCTCCCACGATCACCGATCCACACCGAAGTGGACACCCACGCGCACTACTCGACGCGAGGAATCCAACGGTGCCAACCTCGCCTCAATCCGATCTCGTTTCGCCCGTGTTCCCTAGGAGAGGGAGGGGACGATCGTGAGAAGAGAGAGAGGGAGAGGGTGAGAGTGAGATCGACGGGAAGGGAGAGAGAGAGAGAGGGAGAGGTTATAAAAAAATAAAATTAATATATATATAATATAATCATTATATATATAAAAATCTTATTAATTTCAATAACCCTCAATTAGCCCCAAATAAATCCGAAAAAATACCAGACAAATTCCTAAAAATCCAGGAAAATAGCCGAAAATTCCAGAACAATTAATAGAACAAATACCACGAAGGATCCATTAAGGCACGGGCCTTACAGTCCCTCCCTCCTTACAGAAGTTTCGCCCTCGAAATTTACAACAACCGAAAAGGAGGAAACTGAGAAAGGACTTATACCTCACTGGAACAAGAAAGGAAAAAGCTGACGCATCTCATCTTCACGCTCCCAAGTAGACTCGTTACCAGAGTGACGCTGCCAAGCAACCCTTACCAGAGGAATAACCTTATTTCTCAACCACTGCTCACGACGGTCTTCAATTCGGATAGGAAACTCTGGTGTGGACAAATCAGCAGTCACCTCGGGCCACACTGAATCATCGAGAACATGAGAAGCATCAGGCACACATTTCCTCAACTGAGACACGTGGAACACATCATGAATAGCTTGCATGGCCGCCGGCAGTTGCTAACGATAAGCCACTGAACCAATAGCTTCAACAATCAGAAAAGGGCCAACATACCGCGGACTAAGCTTTCCACGCTTCCCAAACCTGGAAACACCTTTCATCGGAGATATTTTAACAGACACCATATCTCCATGCTCAAATTGTAGTGGACGTCTGCGTTGATCTGCATAACTTTTCTGTCGACTCTGAGCCGTCAACAATCTCTGTCTGATCAGACGAACCACATCAGAACACTGTTGTACCATGTCTGGTCCTGTCAACAGTTGGTCCCCAACATCAAACCAGTTCAGAGGAGTACGACAAGGACGACCATACAGCGCTTCATAAGGAGCCATGTCAATACTGGAGTGAAAACTATTATTATAAGCAAACTCAACAAGTGGCAAATGCTGACCCCACGAACCTTGCCAATCAAGGCAACACGATCTCAGCAGGTCCTCCAAAGTCTGAATAGTTCTCTCTGACTGTCCATCTGACTGTGGGTGATACACCGAACTGAAAGCTAACTCAGTGCCCAAAGCTTTCTGGAAACTACGCCAGAAGCCAGAGGTAAAACGCGGGTCACGATCTGACACAAGTGAAACAGGAATTCCATGCAGCGGCACGATCTTCTGCACATAGAGCTCGGCCAATCTCTGCACACTCCAAGTAACTTTAATTGGCAACAATCTGGCGATTTTCGTCAATCTGTCGACAAGCAGCCAGATCCCATCAAAACATTGAGAAGTTCGAGGCAAACCCACCACAAAATCTGTAGTAACATGGTCCCATTTCCACATCGGAATTTCTAATGGCTGAAGCAGACCACCTGGCTTTTGATGTTCGGCTTTAACTAACTGACAAGTCAAGCACTTAGAAACAAAAATAGCCACGTCCTTCTTCATGCCGGGCCACCAGAACTGTTTCTTCAAATTCTGATACATCTTAGTGACACCAGGGTGAATAGCAAAACGGGAACCATGGGCTTCACTCAGAATCTCATTCCTCAAATCATTATCAACCAGCTCCTCAGTTGTCTCAACCTCAGCCGCAGTTTAGACCTCTTTCACCTCAAGCTCCACAACAATTTTTCTCTCAGTCGTCGGCGTCTTCTCAGCAATCTTCAGCTGGTTCCAAGAAACAGAAAGGCAAAGCTTCTCATTTGACAAGAGCTGATGCTGCTGCGTCCCATCTTGTGGAAGGTACGATTATGATTTATGGACATTCAGCTCATGTCTTATTTGATTCTGGTGCTTCTCATTCTTTTATTTCTGAGGATTTCATGGCTTGTATTGAGGAACCGACTTCTGAGATGTCTTGTGAGTTATTTGTGGAATTGCCTTCTGGAGATTTCATGGTTACTCCTCTGTGTTTGGATGAGTCTCCTGTGACGATTGATAATCACCAGTTGCCGGCGAGATTGTATGCGTTGCAGCTGGCAGATTATGATGTTATTCTGGGAATGGATTGGTTGGAGCATTATGGAGCTGTGGTTGACTGCAGATCGAAGAAAGTCTATTTTCAGCCCCAGGGAAAATCAGCCTTTTATTTTCAAGGTATTCGATCCCGTTCTTCTCGTAAGATTATTTCTGCTATTCGAGCCTATAGGTTGCTTAGCGCAGGTTGTCAGGGATTCCTTGCTTCAGTGGTGGCTGTTGAAAAACCACGACGGGATGTTTGTGATATTCCGGTTGTCTGTGAGTTCCCTGATCTGTTTCCTGACGAGTTGCCAGGCTTGCCCCCAGAGCGAGAGATTGAGATGGAGATTGAACTGATTCCAGGGACTGGCCCCTTAGCAAAGCCTCCATACCGTATGGCTCCAGCTGAATTGAAAGTACTGCGTGCACAGCTACTAGAGTTACTGGAGAAAGGTTATATTCATCCTAGTTTTTCTCCGTGGAGTGCCCCAGTGCTGTTTGTGAAAAAGAAAGATGGAAGCCTGAGGCTTTGTATTGATTACAGGCAGCTGAATCAGGCGACTATCAAGAATAAGTATCCGCTCCCCAGGATTGATGATTTGTTTGACCAGTTACAGTCTGCTACTGTCTTTTCGCGAATTGATCTCCGGTCTGGTTATTTTCAGTTACGGATCCGGGAATCCGATGTGGAGAAGACTGCTTTCAGTACTCGTTATGGTCACTTTGAATTTTTAGTCATGCCGTTTGGTTTGACTAATGCCCCAGCAGCTTTCATGGACCTAATGCAGCGTATCTTTCGTCCATTTCTGGACCAGTTTGTGGTGATCTTTGTTGATGATATCTTGATATATTCTGCCTCTGTTGATGATCATGTGCAGCATTTGAGGATCGTTCTGCAGACTCTAAGAGATCACGAGCTTTATGCGAAGCTCAGTAAATGTGAATTCTGGCTTCGGGAGATTCATTTTCTTGGCCATGTGATTTCTGGTGATGGAGTGGCAGTAGACCCTGCAAAGATTAATGCCATTTTGAATTGGCAGAGACCGAGGACCATCACGGAGATACGAAGTTTTTTAGGATTGGCTGGGTATTACCGCAGATTCATTCAGGATTTTGTGAAGATTGCAGCACCGATGACTAAATTGACACGGAAGGATGTGCCTTTTGTCTGGTCGGATTAGTGTGAGGCTAGCTTTGTTGAATTGAAAAGGCTATTGACTTCTTCTCCAGTGTTGACTTTGCCTTCCGACTCGGGTGGTTTTCTTGTTTGTACAGATGCGTCTCGAGTAGGTTTGGGTGCAGTGCTGATGCAACATGGTAAGGTTATCGCATATGCATCTCGGCAATTGAAACAGCATGAAGGGAATTATCCCACTCATGATCTAGAGCTAGCTGCAGTTATTTTTACCTTGAAGATCTGGAGACATTATCTGTATGGTGAGAAATTTCAGATTCTTACTGATCATCAGAGTTTACAGTATATTTTCTCCCAGAAAGATCTGAACCTCAGGCAGAGGCGATGGATGGAATACATGAAAGATTATGACTTTACACTCTCCTATCAGCCAGGTAAAATGAATGTTGTGGCCGATGCTTTGAGCAGGAAAGTGCAGGTCAGCCATTTGTTGCTTCACGAATGGAAATTGTGGGAACAGCTCCCGAGCGAGACTTTGTGTGTAGAGATTCCTGCCGATCCGAAGATGGCAGTTTGTGCTAGCTTGGTTTTGGGTTCAGCTTTGTATCAGCAGATTTCAGAAGCCCAGCAAGCTGATTCTGATTTGGCCCGCGTTATATCAAGATATATGTGGAATTTGATGACGAGCTGGTTGTCAGTTTCCAGGGCAGATTGTATATTCCTGTTGATAATGATTTGAGGAATGAGATTCTGAGTGAAGCCCATGGTTCCCGTTTTGCTATTCACCCTGGTGTCACTAAGATGTATCAGAATTTGAAGAAACAGTTCTGGTGGCCCGGCATGAAGAAGGACGTGGCTATTTTTGTTTCTAAGTGCTTGACTTGTCAGTTAGTTAAAGTCGAACATCAAAAGCCAGGTGGTCTGCTTCAGCCATTAGAAATTCCGATGTGGAAATGGGACCATGTTACTACAGATTTTGTGGTGGGTTTGCCTCGAACTTCTCAATGTTTTGATGGGATCTGGCTGCTTGTCGACAGATTGACGAAAACCGCCAGATTGTTGCCAATTAAAGTTACTTGGAGTGTGCAGAGATTGGCCGAGCTCTATGTGCAGAAGATCGTGCCGCTGCATGGAATTCCTATTTCACTTGTGTCAGATCGTGACCCGCGTTTTACCTCTGGTTTCTGGCGTAGTTTTCAGAAAGCTTTGGGCACTGAGTTAGCTTTCAGTTCGGCGTATCACCCACAGTCAGATGGACAGTCAGAGAGAACTATTCAGACTTTGGAGGACATGCTGAGATCGTGTTGCCTTGATTGGCAAGGTTCGTGGGGTCAGCATTTGCCACTTGTTGAGTTTGCTTATAATAATAGTTTTCACTCCAGTATTGGCATGGCTCCTTATGAAGCGCTGTATGGTCGTCCTTGTCGTACTCCTCTGAACTGGTTTGATGTTGGGGACCGACTGTTGACAGGACCGGACATGGTACAGCAGTGTTCTGATGTGGTTCGTCTGATCAGACAGAGATTGTTGACGGCTCAGAGTCGACAGAAAAGTTATGCAGATCAACGCAGACGTCCACTACAATTTGAGCCTGGAGATATGGTGTCTGTTAAAATATCTCCGATGAAAGGTGTTTCCAGGTTTGGGAAGCGTGGAAAGCTTAGTCCGCGGTATGTTGGCCCTTTTCCGATTGTTGAAGCTATTGGTTCAGTGGCTTATCGTTTGCAACTGCCGGCGGCCATGCAAGCTATTCATGATGTGTTCCACGTGTCTCAGTTGAGGAAATGTGTGCCTGATGCTTCTCATGTTCTCGATGATTCAGTGTGGCCCGAGGTGACTGCTGATTTGTCCACACCAGAGTTTCCTATCCGAATTGAAGACCGTCGTGAGCAGCGGTTGAGAAATAAGGTTATTCCTCTGGTAAGGGTTGCTTGGCAGCGTCACTCTGGTAACGAGTCTACTTGGGAGCGTGAAGATGAGATGCGTCAGCTTTTTCCTTTCTTGTTCCAGTGAGGTATAAGTCCTTTCTCAGTTTCCTCCTTTTCGGTTGTTGTAAATTTCGAGGGCGAAATTTCTGTAAGGAGGGAGGCACTGTAAGGCCCGTGCCTTAATGGATCCTTCGTGGTATTTGTTCTATTAATTGTTCTGGAATTTCCGGCTATTTTCCTGGATTTTTAGGAATTTGTCTGGTATTTTTTCGGATTTATTTGGGGCTAATTGAGGGTTATTGAAATTAATAAGATTTTTATATATATAATGATCATATTATATATATATTAATTTTATTTTTTTATAACCTCTCCCTCTCTCTCTCTCTCTCCCTTCCCGTCGATCTCACTCTCACCCTCTCCCTCTCTCTCTTCTCACGATCGTCCCCTCCCTCTCCTAGGGAACTCGGGCGAAACGAGATCGGATTGAGGCGAGGTTGGCACCGTTGGATTCCTCGCGTCGAGTAGTGCGCGTGGGTGTCCACTTCGGCGTGGATCGGTGATCGTGGGAGCAAGGTGGAGCGTGGAAGCTCCGTGGCTCTTCCTCCTTGCATGCGGCCCGTTCGACGGTTTCGGCTTGCGAAAGGTAGGGGGATGGAATCTCGATCTTGCTAGGATCGTTTCCCTTAGCCCGTTTGATGATTAGCACCCCGTAGCATGCGTGATGTGTATATTTCCATTTTTTGGGTTTTAGCCTAAATCTTGAGTTTAATGCGTTTTAGGCCTTGCATGTGCCAGATTTAGATGTTAAATTGTTGTCTAGCATGCGTGGTTTGACAGGTTATCAGGTTTTTCGTCGATACCCGGCGTTTTCAGCCGTCCGGGAGGGCTTCGGTTTATAAACCGTACCCGCCCGTAACCCAGGTGCAGTGACGGTCCTGCCAAGAACCGTCACTTGCCTGACAGTCCATAGCGAACGCGTCACTTCCAAATAGCGGCCCATTGGGGGTGCGTTACTTGGAGAGTAACGGTGGGGCTCCCATCCGTTACTCATCAACTGTTTTCCGTAGTTTTGGTCAGGCGATGCGCCCGACGGCCAGTCGGCCGACCGTCGTTCCGGTCCGACGCGCCTAGACCGGGGCGTCACTTCGTCTGCTATCATTTAGAACGCTGATAGGTGGTTTGAGCCTCGGGTGGATGTGACGGCGGTGACCCCACACATTGCTTCGAAGTAACGCGCAGGGCCCCCACCGTTACAAGCCCTTTAGTGCCTCTTGAGCTGGAACCCTGAAGGGAGTGACGGATAGGGACTGGGGCGTCATTCTTGAAGTAACGCGCCGGCCCCCGACCGTCGTTTGCATATAGCGCGTGGGTCTTTGACCGCCGCTTCCCTGATGGCTGCAATATATTCCCAGCCCATCTGTTATGCACTTCTTTCTATATTCATGCCATATTCGCACTGTTTCAAATATATTGTGGCGTGTTTCATACCAATAGAGTAGCTTTTCTTTCCATGCAATGGAGCCACTGTCGTTGCCCTAAGGTCTGTTGAGTACCGACCCGCTTGAGGATGGCGGAGGGGTATGTTTCCCATTCATGATTTATAAGCTAGTTCCGTGGGCTCCCAGCCAATGGTAGCGTCCTGCCAAGGGAGAAAACTAGTTAGAGGGCCTGGCTCAGGCTAGAGTCAGTGTGTGCACACGTGGTCGGAGACTGTGGACTGACACCGACGGGTGCCACTCCGACTGGTCACTTGGTTTGGTACTGTTTACGCGCTTAGCTTGTCGCTTCGTCGACTGCGAGTGCTTGAGACGCAGTGTAAGCCGTCAGTGGACGCATCTGGTTTCTGCTCCAGTGGTTGTCCTTCCTTGTTGCTTGGATTAGTTGCAGCTCCTTCTATTTGGTAGTTTTAGCTTTAATCGCTTGCATTTAAGTAGTAGGGGCATGTGTTAGCTGTTATACTTGCTTAGCTAGAGTTTACAGCTTTCTTGTGATTGGTTATTCATGCCATTGCCTGTGTATTTATTTAAATGCATGCTTTAGTTGCTGTTATTTATACATGTTCGCTTGTTTAGTGCGAGGTAGGGATCCGCGTGACCCCTACTGAGTCTGGCTGTGACTCACCCTTCTCCTTTCAGGTGAGCCGCGCCCGCCGTCTCCCGGACTTTAGTGTGCTGTTTCGGGACCGTTCCTAGCTGCCAGCTGTGCACGAGCTGCCTTTTTGAGGCTTGTGTTGTACTTTTGCCGGGGTATGCCCCGCGTAGTTGTACCTTGAGGACTAGTGTTTGTGACTCTGGACTAGTTATACATATATCACTATGGTTATTTTAAACTGCTTCCGCACTTGTGTTTAAATCTTAAATACTTATTCGTATTACGCGCCCTAATTCGCAATTAATTATGCATACTCCTCAACTAACCCCCACTAACCCTTCAGGGGCCTCATCAGCCTCTTGGGTGGCCTCCCCAGTTCTTGGTGTCAGTGTATCGATGTTATCGGTATATCGGTGTCCTGAACTCTGGGTCGTCACAGAGGCAGGAGTATAGGCGCGCTCAAAAGCAGCAACGAACTCTGCCCAAGTGATTTACCGAAGAGGTCTGGATCGAAAGGAAATCTGCCACTCGGCTTTCCACCACGCAATGGATGTACCCTGGAGTTGAAAAGCAGCGAGCATGACTTTCTCATCTTCACCACACTCCATCGAGACAAACACACGCTCTATCGCGTCCAACCATTGCCTCGCGACTTCTGGATCAGCTTGGCCATCGAAAGCAGGCGGATTGAACATCAGAAATTCCTTCAACGCCTTGCCTCGACTGCCAGGCACTTCAGCTTGAACGATCGGCACTGGAGGAGCAACTGGAATGACAGGAACAGCGGGAACTGCAGGAGGAGGTGCAGAACCGCTATCTTCCCTGGGCGCATCTCGAGGAACACGAGGAGGTCTTCCTCGACGAGGCGGCATAACTATGCTGCCAAAAACATAATCAACAATAAAATCCATCAATCATACGGAAAACATCCTATGCCAGCATGAGACGACAACAGGACTAGCTCTAGACAAAGCATCAATTCCAATTCTTTACGCAAATCCTCAACTTACGCTCTGATACCATGTGTGACGACCCAGAGTTCAGGACACCGATATACCGATAACATCGATACACCGACACCAAGAACTGGGGAGGCCACCCAAGAGGCTGATGAGGCCCCTGAAGGGTTAGTGGGGGTTAGTTGAGAAGTATGCATAATTAATTGCGAATTAGGGCGCGCAATACGAATAAGTATTTAAGATTTAAACACAAGTGCGGAAGCAGTTTAAAATAACCAGAGTGATATATGTATAACTAGTCCAGAGTCACAAACACTAGTCCTCAAGGTACAACTACGCGGGGCATACCCCGGCAAAAGTACAACACAAGCCTCAAAAAGGCAGCTCGTGCACAGCTGGCAGCTAGGAACGGTCCCGAAACAGCACACTAAAGTCTGGGAGATGGCGGGCGCGGCTCACCTGAAAGGAGAAGGGTGAGTCACAGCCAGACTCAGTAGGGGTCACGCGGATCCCTACCTCGCACTAAACAAGCGAACATGCATAAATAACAGCAACTAAAGCATGCATTTAAATAAATACACAGGCAATGGCATGAACAACCAATCACAAGAAAGCTGTAAACTCTAGCTAAGCAAGTATAATAGCTAACACATGCCCCTACTACTTAAATGCAAGCGATTAAAGCTAAAACTACCAAATAGAAGGAGCTGCAACTAATCCAAGCAACAAGGAAGGACAACCACTGGAGCAAAAACCAGATGCGTCTACTGACGGCTTACACTGCGTCTCAAGCACTCGCAGTCGACGAAGCGACAAGCTAAGCGCGTAAACAGTACCAAACCAAGTGACCAGTCGGAGTGGCACCCGTCGGTGTCAGTCCACAGTCTCCGACCACGTGTGCACACACTGACTCTAGCCTGAGCCAGGCCCTCTAACTAGTTTTCTCCCTTGGCAGGACGCTACCATTGGCTGGGAGCCCACGGAACTAGCTTATAAACCGTGAATGGGAAACATACCCCTCCGCCATCCTCAAGCGGGTCGGTACTCAACAGACCTTAGGGCAACGACAGTGGCTCCATTGCATGGAAAGAAAAGCTACTCTATTGGTATGAAACACGCCACAATATATTTGAAACAGTGCGAATATGGCATGAATATAGAAAGAAGCGCATAACAGATGGGCTGGGAATATATTGCAGCCATCAGGGAAGCGGCGGTCAAAGACCCACTCGCTATATGCAAACGACGGTCGGGGGCCGGCGCGTTACTTCAAGAATGACGCCCCAGTCCCTATCCGTCACTCCCTTCAGGGTTCCAGCTCAAGAGGCACTAAAGGGCTTGTAACGGTGGGGGCCCTGCGCGTTACTTCGAAGCAATGCGTGGGGTCACCGCCGTCACATCCACCCGAGGCTCAAACCACCTATCAGCGTTCTAAATGATAGCAGACGAAGTGACGCCCCGGTCTAGGCGCGTCGGACCGAAACGACGGTCGGCCGACTGGCCGTCTGGCGCATCGCCTGACCAAAACTACGGAAAACAGTTGATGAGTAACGGATGGGAGCCCCACCATTACTCTCCAAGTAACGCACCCCCAATGGGCCGCTATTTGGAAGTGACGCGTTCGCTATGGACCGTCAGGCAAGTGACGGTTCCTGGCAGGACCGTCACTGCACCTGGGTTACGGGCGGGTACGGTTTATAAATCGAAGCCCTCCCGGACGGCTGAAAACGTCGGGTATCGACGAAAAACCTGATAACCTGTCAAACCACGCATGCTAGACAACAATTTAACATCTAAATCTGGCACATGCAAGGCCTAAAACGCATTAAACTCAAGATTTAGGCTAAAACCCCAAAAATGGAAATATACACATCACGCATGCTAAGGGGTGCTAATCATCAAACAGGCTAAGGGAAACGATCCTAGCAAGATCGAGATTCCATCCCCCTACCTTTCGCAAGCCGAAACCGTCGAACGGGCCGCATGCAAGGAGGAAGAGCCACGGAGCTTCCACGCTCCACCTCGCTCCCACGATCACCGATCCACGCCGAAGTGGACACCCACGCGCACTACTCGACGCGAGGAATCCAACGGTGCCAACCTCGCCTCAATCCGATCTCGTTTCGCCCGAGTTCCCTAGGAGAGGGACGGGACGATCGTGAGAAGAGAGAGAGGGAGAGGGTGAGAGTGAGATCGACGGGAAGGGAGAGAGAGAGAGAGAGGGAGAGGTTATAAAAAAATAAAATTAATATATATATAATATAATCATTATATATATATAAATCTTATTAATTTCAATAACCCTCAATTAGCCCCAAATAAATCTGGAAAAATACCAGACAAATTCCTAAAAATCCAGGAAAATAGTCGGAAATTCCAGAACAATTAATAGAACAAATACCACGAAGGATCCATTAAGGCACGGGCCTTACAATATTGGTCCAAGCCAAACTGAATCAAGATTTAGTATATAGCAAGCCATGCCCAATCATTCATTCAGAATCTAAAATTTATCAGGGAATAAATTCAAAGCAAGTCAACTCAAAAACACTCAATGCATTCTATCAATAAGATCTGTGCAATGTACCAACGTTTAACACCCCATTCATGGAGACATTCCAAGGCAAGACTTATCCACCACATGTATTCAATGCAATTGAAATACATAGTCCAAATGCTGCCAAATAAACTCAGAAACCTGGTAAAAGCATTAAGCTTAGTCTTACCATGTGGAAGATCATTTGAACAACAACTCTTACCATGAGCATAATTAATTGGAAGCAGCCTACTCATTAATCCTGCATCAACAGTTGAACTTGATCTGACTGTTTAAAGATGACATTAGAAACAATGTCCATTACGAAAATCTGAACACTCCATCAATTAGCACTTAAATGATATGCATGAGAACATCAAATAACATTGAGTTCATTTCAAACCAAAGACCTAGGCTCAAAGAGCCAAGGGTCGACCCATGGGGTCAACCCATCCCAACGAGACAATTAAAACTGCCTTAGCAGTCCAATGGGAATTGAGATCACATCAAGGGCATTCCAAAGCAACTCAAACAAACATTCATGTGAGGCATAATCAGTTCATAATCATGAATAAGCATGAATTATAAATGCAGTTCAGAGCAAGTAAAACCATGGACAACAAGATATCACGCATTTGTCAGTTCATTAAGAACACCAACATAATGTATCCATGAAGGCACCAATGCAAACATCAACATCAAGGATGTGTGCATGAAGGACCATTGTGTTTGAACCACCTGCAAAACATGATATCATAATGTTAGCTTGTTTATCATCAAGATGCCATTAAACATAAACACACAAGATTTTCACTTTAGAGTAAACACAAAACACACGATATATTGGAATCATCAAAACCATTGTCAAAGACAATGAGGGGGCGCACTGAACCTAACAATCTCCCCCTTTTTGATGATGACAATATATTGTGACTATTCAAATTGCTATTCACATTTCTCTCCCCCTTTGGTATTATCAAAAAATGGGGGACAAGAGGCAACAATGAAGATTCCAAAAATTAATGAGACATGTGCGCATGAACCCAGCAATTAGTCTCCCATGAAGGGAAGGTGAGTGAAAGAGAATTCAGATTTTTAGATTTGTAACAATATGCATGAAAGTATTGTTGAACTATGCACAAGTGTATTATTTGACTATCTTATATGCAAAATGTCAAGCCTAGCTATTCACAGAATGTATTGTGCTAAAAAGCACATTATTCTCTCCAATTGTCAAGAACAAAAACCAACTGACAATGGGTTATTTAACCTGTTATATACAAGTATAACCTATAGATGCAAATTATGGAATGGAATATGATATGAACAGACGGATTAAGCATTCAGGCACTCAAGCATGCATAGTTAAGTATAGACTCGTGCAAGTCCCTTCGGGACGGGTGTAAGGATAATACAATCGATTGTAGAACATGATGTGCATGTACAATACTAAAAAGGTCGTGCTTACATAAATAAAGTACTATATTAACCATGAAAGATGACTGATTCATATAGGACATTCAAACAATCAAACCCAAGGTGCATATGTGAAGATTGAGCAATGAAGTTCAAGTCAATATGGAAAATCAGATTTTCTAAAGAACACTGAAAAGAACTTCTCATCCATACATTTTCATACACAATGCTCGAGTTTCGGTAGCTACGTATGACCCCAATTTTTAATTACTAAAAATGGTGTGACTAACCTTTTGACACGAGTCATGCCCTTTGTTTCAGGGGTAATTCCCGATTACTCAGTTTCGTCACTTTTTATGATGTGGATGAGATACTTTTCGACGCGAGTTGTACCCTTTGTCTCAAGGGCACTTCTCGACTACTCGGTGACAAATCACACTTAGTTTCATATGGATTAGTTTCTCCTTTCGACATGAGTTTTCTCCTTTGTTTCAGGGGGGATTCCCGGCTACTCGGATCCACGTTCCACTTATACAAATTTTTGAAGGGATAAACAGCTTTTTCCTCACGAGACATGTGATTTCTATGTAGAGAATCAATAGCCCTCAAAAGTGTAGAGTAGAAAATAGTAATCCTTATTAGATTGAATCATTATCTCAAAAAGGTGCATTTTGTGTCGGTGGTTGTATTGAATGTAAAAGATGAATTAGTCTCAGCACAGTAATGTCTCCCCCTAAATGTATGCACGGTTATAAAAAAATCTCCCCCTTAATATATGCCATGTAACAAACATGTCTAAATCAATACAATTTCATTTAGCAAGGGATGAGTCATAGAAGGAGTCAAAAGGTGGTTGTATAAAGTATATTCATGTATTCAACCAGAGATTTTCCAATGACTTCAAGCAGATTGATTATTGGCACTTGGCGGAGAACGTAGATCCGAATACCGCCTCACGCGTAGTGAAAGCTTCCGGCTGAACATAATCCAACCTTCCACTAACACCATTTTATATATCGAATAATCATGGCATTCAAACACAAGAGTATGCAATGATATGTAAGTGTATGCATGTAACAGAGCATATGATCAAAGACTTCCTTTATGTACAAGTATGCAAAGATCTGTATGATATGTGCATGAAAGTAAGTATGCAACCTGTGTATGCATAAGTGAACTATGTATGCACATGTGAACTGTTATTTACAAAAAGTGATTAAAAGTATGAAAACTTTTATGTTCAAACTGAAGGATTCAAGAACTGAATTGTTATTTGCAAGATGTAAAACAGAGAGTATGCAAAGCTAACTTCATCACCTAATCATGTAACCTGAAGATCTCAACACTTCAGAAATTGCCTTAATCAATAAAGCAAGAATGCAACTGTTTGAATTCAATCATTTTTCATCAAAGCTCAAATTTTACCTTCTCAGATATTTCAAAATGAGCCTAAGCTGAGTGAATTTCAAAGTCAAACCATTTTTGACCTATTTTACAGGTGTGCAAGCTAATAAGCATGGATAGCCGATATCATGATAACAGATTTGCAATTTGAAGCACACTGTTTTTCTTAAAACTCAACCTCTCACCTGAGTTGAATTATCCAAAAGGAAATAGTATACCAAAATCTTTACTAGATCAGCTCATCTTTTCTTTTGCCTTGAAGGACCTTCATTTATCAATAAATTCTTCCTCCTCAAGGAACCCCTACAAAATAGATTTCTCATTTTGGAGATTTGGGTACCCAAGCCATCTTGGGTCCCGAGGGGGTAGTTTTAGCATGAACAAAAATTTTCTTTCATTTTTCTGTTCATACCATTCATCATCCGCCCTCATCATGGTACAATCATCCATTGAATGTCCATTCAGGCCACAGTAATAACAGTGAGAGGATTTTCTTCTCATGGACCATTTTTCATCATCTTTCATTAAAGAACAATTATTCATCTTGTGTCCAAAGCCACCACAGTAATGACAAGAGATGTTTTTTTTCAAAGACCACTCATCATCATTTCTCTTCATGAAATAATTTTCAAAGACTTGACCATGTATTCCACAATAATAACAATGAGCATTGAAGTTTTTCTTCATAGGTTTTTCATGGTGTTTAAAATCATCAACAAATTTCATTCTCGACTTCAATGCCTCATTATCATCGAATTTCATCAACGAACAAGCATACATGTCATGACCAAAATTCCCGCAGTAATAACATGAAACATTTCTTCTTTTTCTTGATGCATGATTATGTTTGACAACGAGGAGTTTTGCAAGCACACAAGATTGATCATTAACATTTTTATGTTTCTCATTTCCTTTATCACACAAACACAGATATTTTGTCACGTCCCGAGCGCGGAAGCTTACCCGTGACGCGACAGTTTTATATAGAACCAAAGCGAGCTAGCTATTCGATGGAATTCTTCATTTTGATAGTTAATAGGGTGCGCAAATAACTAAGATTTAACTTGAAATTAATACAAATAATCTGAGATGACAATTGTTACCACTAACCAAATGATAATTACACACATTTCTCGAGTCCGACTACTAGGCTTCAAGCCCTTATTACAGTTCTAATAAATTAGACTAATACAACTGACATCTGACATAACTGGATACAAATGACATAATTACTACACCACAATTAACAAGACAATATGATAACTCCATTTCTACACTCATCACTCAGACTCATTCCCTTCCGAGTTCTGGCTGATATCCGAACTACCTGAAAAGGTTAGAAAATAACTAGATGAGCGAATCGCTCAGTAGGATTTACATCTCAAGTTCTAACATGCTTTAAGTGAATTATCCATTTATTTAATGTAGGTAAACTATGCATGCAGACAGATAGATATCAAAGAATCGTAAAATCGATAGGAGTAGAAAGTGAGAGTATATAGATTGCACAATTTCAAGCATCAGTAGCAAGTGATAGCAAATGACATCAGGCCAGTGATAACTGAGAAGTAATAACTGGAATAGCAACATGTTAATCAAGCTAGCAATAGTAAGCAAAGTAGTTTCAAGCATGTATAACTGGAATTGGCTATTTATAATGCATTCAAGTAAACACTTTTACCCTTCTGCGGGTCTCAAGTCAATCAATCAAGTAATATCACGAGAATGAGTGGAATGCCTAAAGTCTAGCAAGCAAGTACTCCGGTGCAATGCCAAACACCGTGTTCAATAAACTCCCATGGGCACAAGTACCTTCGGGTGCTCCTCCCAGGACCAGACCGGGCCCTATATGCACAGCATTGGTCGTGTTTGTCGACATCCACTCTCATTTATAGCCAATATGGAATTTCAAGGATTGACCCGGTAGGATGTATATAAGGTGAATTATAGAATAGAATCCAAGGCGTATCGTTATGTAGGGATGAACTAGGAGTAAAACCCGTAACGTTCGATACATGCTAATGACAATAGGAGTTTGAGACTAACTTGCTGGTGTTAACACAAATGTCGATATTAGTTATATATATATATATTATTTTTATCCAATATGTATATGTATATATATATCCGATTATAGAATTCTGTCCAATATAATGGAGGTTATAGGTATGTATATCTTCTGTCCGATATACATATATGAGTTAGCCAAAATGGTGATTTATTATAATAATCAGAAATTAATTATGAAAATAAGTTTTTATGTTGAATATAGTTCTAACTTGCTAAAATGATATTAACATGTTGAGAATGAGTTTCATATGTTACTTTACTGGTAAGGTGAT
The DNA here is from genome assembly GCA_022559845.1 of Amorphophallus konjac. NCBI lineage: Eukaryota > Viridiplantae > Streptophyta > Magnoliopsida > Alismatales > Araceae > Amorphophallus > Amorphophallus konjac. The sequence continues at coordinate 130,856,977 of CM040119.1, forward strand.
AAAAATAAATTTTTCATGCTGGATTTAATTTTTACATGCTGAAAATTAATTATTAACATGCTAAAATTAATTATTAACATGCTAAAATTAATTAACTTACTGATAGGATGATAATATAAGGTTTTCATGCTGATTACAGAAATTTTTTGATAACAACATAATTTTATCATGCAAAAATTTATTTTTCTACATTTATTTGCTAATTATTTGATAGGAAAATAGAATTATCATGCTGAAAAATAGTTTTAATACATTCAAAATAACTATAACATGCCAAAAATAATTATAACATGCTGGAATAATTTTACCATACTGAAAGAAATGTTATCATGCTGGAAGTAATTTTCAACATCAATTTACTACTTTATTTAATAGGAAAGTAAGTTTTATATGCACAAAAATAGCTTTAAATAGATTTTAACATGCTGAAAATAATTTTTATATCTCAGTATGTATAAAATAATTCTATCATATTGGAAGTCACTTTTAAAATGTTGGAAATAGTTTTAACATGTTGGAGATAATTTTTAGTATGTATAAACTAATGTGGTGAAAATTAGATTTTTACAAAAAAAATAATTTCATTCTACAAATATATATATATTTATTTATTTAAGGTGTCGGGTGTATATATGCACACTTGCATATGAGGTGTTATATATATACTGTAATGCCCTGGATCTCGTTGGATCTCGTAGGATCTTTAATGGATCTTTCGGATCTGTTTCGGATTGGTTTCGTTGAGTTTCGGTTCGCTTTTGTGGCTTCCGAGTTGAGTTTGACGAGCCGTGTGGGTTTTTCTCACGTACTAGCTACGGAACCCTACGGTGAGTTTGTTTGTCAATTCTCGAACTCGTGGATGCTACAGCGACGATGTACTCCTCGAGCCGGTCGTTTCGGCTATTTTTGCGTATTTTTCTGAATTTGTGCATTTTCAGCGCATTTTCGGAATTTTCGGAAATTAGGAAAATTTCCTAATTTCTTTTCCTTTTTCTTTTTCTTTCCTCTCTCCCCTCCTCATTTCTCACCGCCGCCGTCTCTCTCCCGTTCTCTCTCGTTCTCTCCCCTTTTCGGCTCCGGCTGCAGACGGAGGCGTAGGTGGGCGAGGTGGCGAGGCCGTGGAGCTGTCGAGGTGCGCGAAGGGGCGAGGATCGGATCGATTCTGGCGCGATCCCGAACGGTGGATTCAAAGCCGGTGAAATTGGTTCGCGAGTGGTTTTCGGCGTGGTTTAGTCCCTTCGGGGCACGGTTTCTTCGGTGGAGGTAGGGTGATGGATCCTTGCTTCCTTACCTTCGTTTTCCCTGCCATTGCACGGCGTTCGGCTAGGAAATGAGCGTGTTTGGGCTTGTTTTGCCTAAACCGTGTTTTTCGTGGTTTTTAGGGTCGGCCGGCAAACGGCGACCGATTGCGGTTCAGTTAGTTTCTAAATGACCGCAGGGATGTTAGAATCCCATCCACGTAGTTTTCGTGCGATTTGGTGCTCATTCGAGGCCGGTAGAAGCCCGGGAACCTCAGTGACCCATTTTGGGTGGATTTGTTTAAATCGCCCGGATCTTGCGTTTTTGATGTTGCATGTGGGGTTTTTGTTGCCCTGATGTTGTCTTTTGGCGTTGTGGTTTGTATCCCCTGCGTTTCGGCGTGAATGGGGCGTGGAACGGGCCGATCCGGCCATTCCTATGTTTTCCCGCCGTGACCGAAGTAGCGGTCTAGCCAGTGACCGCCACTTGCTTTTGACGGCCCTACGATGGACCGTTATTTGGTTTGAGGGTTTATTAGCCCTCTACCTTCTGGGTAAGCGACGGCCCAAGGATGGAGCGTTATTTCCATGTAACGCCCCAGTGCCTAGCCGTTACTTTCCTTCTTGTCGTTTTGTGTTGAGGTTAAGTCGGTTGATCTAACGCACTTGACCCAGTGCGTTAGATGGAAGTGGCGTGCCTTGCCCAGGCCGTTACTTGCCGGTTGACTGACGTTGACTCGTTGAGGCGGTGCCTTCAACGGTCGGAACCTCATCCGTTGTTTGAGAGTAACGGTGGAGCCCCTGGCCGTTACTTTCTATTTTGGCAGAGCTGGGTTTGCTGCACCGTTGGGTGTGACGGTGGGGACCCTGTGCGCCGTTAGTGAGTAACGCGCATGTTTCTGTCCGTCGTTTGCTGTGGTGTTGGGTTGAGGGTGGCCATGCCGTTTGTGAGTAACGGATGGGTCCCCCGTGCGTCGTTTGGTTCTGACGGCCCTCCCCTGCCGCGCTGTTTCGTGAGTGACGCGCCTGGCTTAGCGCGTTACTTCGCTTTGGTTTGGGTTTGCTGCACCGTTGAATGTGACGGTGGGTGCCCTGTGCGTCGTTTGCTTGTAACGCCCCTAGTCCCGTGCGTTACTTGGCTTTTGTGTGTTTTGTAGGTTGTCAGGGTGGTGTGAGTGACGGCCTGGTGTCCGTCCGTCGTTTGGGAAATAACGGCCTGGCGTAGACCGTCATTTGCTAATAGCGGTCTAGGACCTGTGCGTTACTTTCCTTGTGCCTTGGTTTTCCGCCCGATGATTCTGTGTGTCTTGGCTTGGCCTTGTGGTCTGCCCGTTGTCCCGTGGATGTCTCCTGACGTCCTATGAGGGTTAAGACTACGTTGTAAGGTAGCCAGGAGTCTTCTTGCTTGTGGTAGGGTTCCTTATCCTACCTTTGCATGTGCTTGTTTGGGTTCGGTCAACCTGGTCTGACCCAGTGGTTGACATGTGACCTTGTTTGCGCGTGTCTTAGCGGTTCTGTCCTGCCTAAGACACTGCTTCTGGATGCTTCGAGGTATTGTTCTACCTCGGTTTGCGTGTCCAGGTGTGCTGAGGGTTCTTGATGTCTCCCTCAGGTCTCCGTGTGTCGTTTTCTGCGGAGCGTGGTTTCTTTGGCTTAGGATTAGACCGATTGGCGGCTTGTTCCGCTGTTGTGACGATCTTACCTTTGAGTCGTTTGGCTCAGGATCGTTACGTAGGAGGTCTAGTGCTTGTCCTGAGTTGTCGGCAGTGGTGATACTGTCACTTGGTGCCTCGAAGTGCGTGTTGAGGGGCGTGGTTGCCCGTTAGTACTTCGGCGCTTGTGTTTTGAGCTTCTGTGTCGTGTGAAGCCTCCACTTGTGTGACCTAAGGCCGAGAGGTGCCGACCCGCTAGCGGATGGCGGAGGGTTTTTCCCAGTGAGCGGTTTTTAGTTAGTTCCGCGGGCTCCTAGCCAACGGTAGCGTCCTGCCGAGGGAGAATACTAGCTAGAGGACCTGGCTTAGGCTATAGCCAGTGTGTGCACACGTGGTCAGGGGTTAGGACTTACGTCGACGGGCGTGACCCTGACTAGTTACTTGTTTTGCTGTTACTGTTTGGTTCAGCTGGTGTCTACATCTCTGCTGTTGTTACAGCAGTACTGTAGGTGAGACACTTGAGGTGCAGCATGAGACGTCAGTGGACGCAGCTGGCTTTTTAAGGGGGTGCTTCCGTCACGTGATGCGTAGCTCTTCGCGGTTCTCGTGACGCGTAGCTCTTCGCGTTTCCTTGCGCGTTGTGACCTTTGCGAGTTGCCCGTTCGTGGCCGTGCTCGGGGTCAGTGTTTTGTTGTCCGCACGGTGTTCTGATCGTGCGTGGGGCTTTGTGCACGACGTTCCCGGTCGTGTTTTGTCTGTTTCCCCGGTGTCGGCGTTCGCCTTCGCCTTTGTTTGGGGCTGGTTGACAGACTGGTGTACCCTTCTGCGTGAGTTTAGGGTCATCCATCTGTTGCCTTTTTGTCTGGAGTAGTTTGGGATACCGAGGTTAGTTCGGTAGCCGCTTGTTTGGTGCGGTTTCCTACCCCTCTCCTGCTTGTTCCCTACTCCTACTCCCCGTCTGTTCCTTCACAGCTTTGTAGTGTAGCTTTTCCTGCTTTGCTACACCTGCTGTTCCTGCTGCTTTGTTGTTGCTTCCGTTGTCTTCGCTTTGCGCGTTTTCCAGTGGGGATCCGCGTGACCCCTACTGAGTTTCTGTTGAGACTCACCCCTGCTGCTTTTCAGGTGGGTTTCGTCGTCCGCCTCTACTGTTCCGGGTGGAGTGCGCGTCTGCTGTTGTAGCTGCCAGCCGTACCTGCGTCGGGTTCCTCCGACTCCTGTGTACGTTTCTTTCTGTTCGACTGTACTGTGCTAGACTTGTTGTCTTTCCTTTGGGCTGGACTCTGTGTATAATTGTAAAACTTGAATGTTTAATAAAAGGTAATTTTATTTCTGCTACTTTAGCAATCCAATCTAATGAAATTTAATTGCTTACTGTTATATCTGCTGGCTTCAATGTATTTCCCACACAATCCTTTTTCCCTTCGGCGCTTTCCCGCGCTTGGGAGGCCTCGCGGGTCCCATGTGGTATCACGTGTATTCGGTATTTATACCGGGTGCACCGGGTATCCGGAATCCGGGTCGCCACAGGTGGTATCAGAGCAGTGTTCTGAGATGTTCAGAGTTCTTTTCTGAGCTATCAGATCATTGTCGTGTGAAATACATGGAAATCCAGATATACAGTTACCAGAGTCCTTAGGCCCAGTACAGTCTCTTGCTGGCGTAGGTGTTGCGATGGTTTATCGCGGTGCTTCTCGTATGTGGTCTTGTACGTGCTTGGGTAGCACTGTGCGAGATGGTTTTGCTCTCGTCTGGATATGACGATGTGCTTCGTTCGGTTTTGAAGTTGGTCTCGATCGTATTGCGCTGGCAGTGTTTGTCGGTTGGTATGGACCTGCAGTGCATTGTTCGAGCTGTTTTCGGCATTTTGCTCAGGTGGCTTATGACTTCTAGCGTTGGTGTGATGACCATGCACGTTCTTACGTTGCTTTGGTTGTCCCAGCTTGAGTTTGTGTAGCTCCTGATGCATCGTTGTTTCGGTTGTTTCGAATGTCGTGTTGCCTCGATTGAGAAGTTGCTCGAGCGAGCCTTGGATTTTCCCTTCCTGGTGAGCTTTTGTTGTCGAGCTTGTTGCTTCTCGTCCTTCTTGGTGAAGCTTTTTCGAGGTTAGCCTTGGAATTTCTGTCTTAGTGTTGCCCTTGTCCTGTGTCTGCTTAAGTGTAGACAGCTTTGTTTCAAGCCTGATCTGCTCCTTGTTGTACGGTTGCTTAGCTTTGGACTCCGTAATGGTGTTAAGAGCTGTTGTGTACCGTATTTGTAGTGCTGTGTCTAACGGCCGATGCGTTGTGAGGGCTCATTTATTGTGTCAGGACGTGAAGGTAAGCTGAGACTGATGCTTTCCTTGTGCTTTGTGCTGAAGCTGGTGCTCTTCTCTTGCTGCACTCAGGCTCTTTGTGATCGGTTGTTCGCGTGATCGGTGCTCGTGGCGTGTGAATTGCGATCTTGTTGATTGCGATGGCGCTGATGTGTGCTGAGATGCGATTTCTGATGTTGTTCTGTTGCCTGTGCACGTTGTTGAGAGTACAGCTGTAGTGTGTGGGTTGGCTACCCATTTGTCGAGAGGTTCTTTCTTTCTCGATGTGGCTTCGTCTTGGCTTCTCGTGCCTTGACTTTGGTCGTTGCCGTGCCTTTGCTCGTGGTTTTCTTGTGTTGGCATTGGCAATTGTGCGAGTGTTGGGGAATTTGTCGGCATTCCTTGCTGATTAAGTACCCTTTTGCTCTGCTTTTTCTTCTTGGGTGTTATGCTCTTGAGGCGTGTTGCTAGTCCTTGAGTTGCATTTCCCTGAAATTGTTGTCGTTTCTCGTTGTCGTGGGTCTTCTCTTGGTGAGCAGTCTGATGCGTGACCTGTCTCTTGTGGTCGTGTGCTCAGCTGTTCTTGTGCCTTGTTGTGACCCTGCTTGCAGTTGTGTTCTGTGGTTCTGTGTGTTCTGCAGACCCGGAACTCTGCAGGTGTTGCCGTTGTGTTGTTGTTTGGGCGCTGTTTCTTTATGATTTTGTGTCTCTGCTTTGGACCATTGTCTTGTCAGTTGGCTTTGCTGTGCTCCCTTTTCTGGTGGAGTTAGCCTGCGACTTGATCAGATGTGATATCTGAGTGAGTACTGACTTGATTGTGTTTCGGGTCCAGCAGTGTTGTTGTTGTCGTTGGTGTCCTGTGTGCCAGGTGTTCCCTATTGCCTTTGGCACTGGAGCCGATGATGTTGTGAGCTGTCAGCTGTGGGGACTGCGTTCCTTGTGTAAGCTGCCGCTTGCCGTGTTGTCGTTGTGTTTCTCAGTTGTTTGTGGTTGTGGCAGTCGTGTCTCTAATTCTGGTGAGACGTAAACGACGTTGCCCTTGCTTCGGAGGTGTCAGATGTGTTCACTTTGGTGCCATACTCGTGCTGTAGACTTGCTGTCTTGGAAGCTGAGTGTGTACCTGTAATTGTGATCTGACGGTGTTCCTCTGAGCTGTGTTTTCCGAGTTTTGTGCTGTTGGGTTATTCTTCCCTGCTTCTCCTTTGTTAGTCCTGAATTTCGAGGGCGAAATTCTTTGAAGGAGGGGAGGATGTAATGCCCTGGATCTCGTTGGATCTCGTAGGATCTTTAATGGATCTTTCGGATCTGTTTCGGATTGGTTTCGTTGAGTTTCGGTTCGCTTTTGTGGCTTCCGAGTTGAGTTTGACGAGCCGTGTGGGTTTTTCTCACGTACTAGCTACGGAACCCTACGGTGAGTTTGTTTGTCAATTCTCGAACTCGTGGATGCTACAGCGACGATGTACTCCTCGAGCCGGTCGTTTCGGCTATTTTTGCGTATTTTTCTGAATTTGTGCATTTTCAGCGCATTTTCGGAATTTTCGGAAATTAGGAAAATTTCCTAATTTCTTTTCCTTTTTCTTTTTCTTTCCTCTCTCCCCTCCTCATTTCTCACCGCCGCCGTCTCTCTCCCGTTCTCTCTCGTTCTCTCCCCTTTTCGGCTCCGGCTGCAGACGGAGGCGTAGGTGGGCGAGGTGGCGAGGCCGTGGAGCTGTCGAGGTGCGCGAAGGGGCGAGGATCGGATCGATTCTGGCGCGATCCCGAACGGTGGATTCAAAGCCGGTGAAATTGGTTCGCGAGTGGTTTTCGGCGTGGTTTAGTCCCTTCGGGGCACGGTTTCTTCGGTGGAGGTAGGGTGATGGATCCTTGCTTCCTTACCTTCGTTTTCCCTGCCATTGCACGGCGTTCGGCTAGGAAATGAGCGTGTTTGGGCTTGTTTTGCCTAAACCGTGTTTTTCGTGGTTTTTAGGGTCGGCCGGCAAACGGCGACCGATTGCGGTTCAGTTAGTTTCTAAATGACCGCAGGGATGTTAGAATCCCATCCACGTAGTTTTCGTGCGATTTGGTGCTCATTCGAGGCCGGTAGAAGCCCGGGAACCTCAGTGACCCATTTTGGGTGGATTTGTTTAAATCGCCCGGATCTTGCGTTTTTGATGTTGCATGTGGGGTTTTTGTTGCCCTGATATTGTCTTTTGGCGTTGTGGTTTGTATCCCCTGCGTTTCGGCGTGAATGGGGTGTGGAACGGGCCGATCCGGCCATTCCTATGTTTTCCCGCCGTGACCGAAGTAGCGGTCTAGCCAGTGACCGCCACTTGCTTTTGACGGCCCTACGATGGACCGTTATTTGGTTTGAGGGTTTATTAGCCCTCTACCTTCTGGGTAAGCGACGGCCCAAGGATGGAGCGTTATTTCCATGTAACGCCCCAGTGCCTAGCCGTTACTTTCCTTCTTGTCGTTTTGTGTTGAGGTTAAGTCGGTTGATCTAACGCACTTGACCCAGTGCGTTAGATGGAAGTGGCGTGCCTTGCCCAGGCCGTTACTTGCCGGTTGACTGACGTTGACTCGTTGAGGCGGTGCCTTCAACGGTCGGAACCTCATCCGTTGTTTGAGAGTAACGGTGGAGCCCCTGGCCGTTACTTTCTATTTTGGCAGAGCTGGGTTTGCTGCACCGTTGGGTGTGACGGTGGGGACCCTGTGCGCCGTTAGTGAGTAACACGCATGTTTCTGTCCGTCGTTTGCTGTGGTGTTGGGTTGAGGGTGGCCATGCCGTTTGTGAGTAACGGATGGGTCCCCCGTGCGTCGTTTGGTTCTGACGGCCCTCCCCTGCCGCGCTGTTTCGTGAGTGACGCGCCTGGCTTAGCGCGTTACTTCGCTTTGGTTTGGGTTTGCTGCACCGTTGAATGTGACGGTGGGTGCCCTGTGCGTCGTTTGCTTGTAACGCCCCTAGTCCCGTGCGTTACTTGGCTTTTGTGTGTTTTGTAGGTTGTCAGGGTGGTGTGAGTGACGGCCTGGTGTCCGTCCGTCGTTTGGGAAATAACGGCCTGGCGTAGACCGTCATTTGCTAATAGCGGTCTAGGACCTGTGCGTTACTTTCCCTATGCCTTGGTTTTCCGCCCGATGATTCTGTGTGTGTCTTGGCTTGGCCTTGTGGTCTGCCCGTTGTCCCGTGGATGTCTCCTGACGTCCTATGAGGGTTAAGACTACGTTGCGAGGTAGCCAGGAGTCTTCTTACTTGTGGTGGGATTCTTGATCCTACTCTTGTATGCTTTTATTGTTTGGTTCGGGTCAACCCGGTCTGACCTAGTGGTTGACGTGTAGCCTTGTTTGTGCGTGTCTTGACGGTTCTGTCCTGTCTAAGACACTGCTTCTGGATGCTTCGAGGTGTTGTTCCACCTCGGTTTGCGTGTCCAGCTGTGCTGAGGGTTCGTGGTGTTTCCCTCAGGTCTCCGTGTGTTGTTTTCTGCGGAGCGTGGTTTCTCTGGCTTAGGATTAGACCGATTGGCGGCTTGTTCCGCTGTTGTGACGATCTTACCTTTGAGTCGTTTGGCTCAGGATCGTTACGTAGGAGGTCTAGTGCTTGTCCTGAGTTGTCGGCAGTGGTGATACTGTCACTTGGTGCCTCGAAGTGCGTGTTGAGGGGCGTGGTTGCCCGTTAGTACTTCGGCGCTTGTGTTTTGAGCTTCTGTGTCGTGTGAAGCCTCCACTTGTGTGACCTAAGGCCGAGAGGTGCCGACCCGCTAGCGGATGGCGGAGGGTTTTTCCCAGTGAGCGGTTTTTAGTTAGTTCCGCGGGCTCCTAGCCAACGGTAGCGTCCTGCCGAGGGAGAATACTAGCTAGAGGACCTGGCTTAGGCTATAGCCAGTGTGTGCACACGTGGTCAGGGGTTAGGACTTACGTCGACGGGCGTGACCCTGACTAGTTACTTGTTTTGCTGTTACTGTTTGTTTCAGCTGGTGTCTACATCTCTGCTGTTGTTACAGCAGTACTGTAGGTGAGACACTTGAGGTGCAGCATGAGACGTCAGTGGACGCAGCTGGCTTTTTAAGGGGGTGCTTCCGTCACGTGATGCGTAGCTCTTCGCGGTTCTCGTGACGCGTAGCTCTTCGCGTTTCCTTGCGCGTTGTGACCTTTGCGAGTTGCCCGTTCGTGGCCGTGCTCGGGGTCAGTGTTTTGTTGTCCGCACGGTGTTCTGATCGTGCGTGGGGCTTTGTGCACGACGTTCCCGGTCGTGTTTTGTCTGTTTCCCCGGTGTCGGCGTTCGCCTTCGCCTTTGTTTTGGGCTGGTTGACAGACTGGTGTACCCTTCTGCGTGAGTTTAGGGTCATCCATCTGTTGCCTTTTTGTCTGGAGTAGTTTGGGATACCGAGGTTAGTTCGGTAGCCGCTTGTTTGGTGCGGTTTCCTACCCCTCTCCTGCTTGTTCCCTACTCCTACTCCCCGTCTGTTCCTTCACAGCTTTGTAGTGTAGCTTTTCCTGCTTTGCTACACCTGCTGTTCCTGCTGCTTTGTTGTTGCTTCCGTTGTCTTCGCTTTGCGCGTTTTCCAGTGGGGATCCGCGTGACCCCTACTGAGTTTCTGTTGAGACTCACCCCTGCTGCTTTTCAGGTGGGTTTCGTCGTCCGCCTCTACTGTTCCGGGTGGAGTGCGCGTCTGCTGTTGTAGCTGCCAGCCGTACCTGCGTCGGGTTCCTCCGACTCCTGTGTACGTTTCTTTCTGTTCGACTGTACTGTGCTAGACTTGTTGTCTTTCCTTTGGGCTGGACTCTGTGTATAATTGTAAAACTTGAATGTTTAATAAAAGGTAATTTTATTTCTGCTACTTTAGCAATCCAATCTAATGAAATTTAATTGCTTACTGTTATATCTGCTGGCTTCAATGTATTTCCCACACAATCCTTTTTCCCTTCGGCGCTTTCCCGCGCTTGGGAGGCCTCGCGGGTCCCATGTGGTATCACGTGTATTCGGTATTTATACCGGGTGCACCGGGTATCCGGAATCCGGGTCGCCACATATACTGTTAATAGAGGTAAAATGGAGGTTCATAAATTGTTCATACTTTATTTCACTTGTAAAGATGCTTTACGGTGTTTGTCATTAAGTTCACTGCATGTGTCGACACTAGTGTCGACACTTCCTATTCATTTTTTGTCTCTATTGTACAGTTAATATTACAATGTTTTGTGTGTCGACACCTGTGTCAACACCGGTGTCGACACCTGTGTCATGAGGTTCTTCTGCGGGTAATATGTTCAAGTACGTATTGTGTGTCGACACCTGTGTCAACACCGGTGTCAACACCGGTGTCGACACATGAGTTGCTTATATGTTCACATATGTACTGTGTGTCGACACCTGTGTCAACACCGGTGTCAACACCGGTGTCGACACCTGTGTCGACACATGAGTTGCTTATATGATCACGTATGTACTGTGTGTCGACACATGTGTCAACACCGGTGTCAACACCGGTGTCGACACCTGTGTCGACACATGAGTTGCTTAACACTCAACGTGTCAACACCGACATCTGAGGTGTTGATGAAGTGTCGACATTTAACATGCTATTACATAAATATGGAAATATCGACACATGATGTGTCATGGAAGTGTAACACTTGATGTCATATATATATGTAAGTGTGTCTCATGGAAGTGTCGACATTTAACATGCTATATGCTGTTAATAGATTAGTTAATAAAGCTAATACATATTATTTATCTAGGTCATGAGACTAATACTTGCTAATTGTTCCAGATTGAAGCTATTGCATGCTAACTACGAGACTTACACATACTGTATAAACACAAAATATCGCATGGAGATGAGCCTAAGACTAACTGCCTAGACTAATCATCCTAGATTATCTACTAGTTTAGTTAAAAATTGAGAACACCTACCTCTCTGAGACGACAGCGTATAGATGGAAGAAAAAGGGCAGCTTTCTTCTGCAACGTCAGAGGAGGCTCCCCCTTCTCTGCAGCAAGTCTTCGGAAGAATGAAGGGAGTCTCAGTATAGGGAGTATTATAGCGTTCGAGGGGGACAAGATCCTACATAATTCGCACCTCAGTGCGATGCCAGCTAAAACGTCCAGCTCAAACCTACTATTCATGTATGAGAAGGACAAATGCCAACGAAGGTTTGTATGTAAGCTAAATTATAGGGGCCCTGCGTGTCGGTGCAAGTTTTGCTAGCCTATAGCATATAATTATCTGGCATAAAAAGTAATGGTGGATGCTAGGATTTGAACCCTGGTCATTAGGTTGAAAGGCAAGTCACATAGTCACATAACCAACTACACTAGAAAGCCACTTGTTAAATGAATACTCTTTACATATGATAGCTCCGTGTTCCAACTTCTTACTTAAGCTTCCCATAGAATTTATCTAATATTTTTTTTATTTGAAAAATATTATAAATTTTTTTTTTATACGGGGTGCTACACCCTCCTCTACTTAAAATAATTTGGTCCCCAAATTCAATTGTATAAGGGTAAATTCAACTACATAAGGATACTGTAGAAAGTATAAGATACTTGCCTACTAAAATAGTTCTGGGTATCTTCTCTTCATAGATTCCTCGGTCTCCCAAGTTGCTTCTTGCTCCGAGCATCGATTCCATTGAATTTTTATCATAGGGATCGTCTTGCTCCTTAGAACTCGGATTTCTTGGTCAAGAATCTTTACTGGCCTTTGCTCATAGCTGAGGTCCTTCTGTATCACCAAGTCAGTGTGATCGATGACGTGGAGAGGATCGTGCACATACTTCTTCAGCATAGAAATATGAAATACATTGTGCACTTCCGATAGTTGAGGAGGTAAGGCAATGCGGTAAGCCACCTCGCCCACTCTTTCTAATACTTCAAATGGACCGATAAACCTTGGTGTAAGCTTACCCTTAACACCGAATCTTCTAATACCTCTGCCGGGAGATACCTTAAGAAATACATGGTCACCCACTTGAAATTCTAAATCTCTCCTTCTGTTATCAGCATAAGATTTTTGCCTGCACTGAGCTACCTTGAGTCTCTCTCTAATAAGGTGTATTTTTTCAGTTGAATCTCTAACCATATCTGGGCCTAGAAGTTGTCTTTCACCGACTTCATCCCAGCATATTGGAGATCGACAACTCCTGCCATAAAGTGCCTCGAAAGGTGCCATCTGGATACTGGCTTGGTAGCTGTTATTGTAGGCAAATTCGGCTAGGGGTAAGTGGTCATGCCAGCTTCTGCCGAAATCTATAATACATGCCCTTAACATATCTTCAACAACCTGATTTGTTCTTTCAGTCTGACCATCTGTCTGGGGATGAAAAGCAGTGCTAAAGTTGAGTTTCGTTCCCAGAGAATGTTGTAGACCCTTCCAAAAATGAGAAGTAAAGCGTGGGTCTCGATCAGATACTATAGACACAGGAATTCCATGCAATCTAGTAACCTCCTTGATATATAAGGCAGCAAGAACATCAATCGACCATCGACTCTTGATAGGCAAGAAATGAGCCGATTTAGTAAGGCGATCGATGATTACCCATATTCCATCATGTCCACCCCTAGACCTGGGCAAACCCATGATGAAGTCCATGTCGATGTCTTCCCATTTCCACTTGGGGATATCTAGTGGATGCAATCTTCCAGCGGGCTTCTGATGTTCCGCCTTCACATGTTGGCATGTCAAGCATCTAGACACGAAGTCTGCTATCTCCCTTTTCATATTGGGCCACCAAAAGGTTCTTTTTATGTCTTGGTACATCTTAGTGGCTCCAGGGTGGATCGTATACCTCGATCGGTGAGCTTCTTCAAGAATCCTCTTCTTCAGCTCAGGACTGTCTGGTACACATGTCCGTTCATGGTATAATAATCTGCCATCGAGTGCCAACTTGAAACCAGATTTCTCGTCCAGCTTTTCTTTTATTTCCACTAGGGTAGGATCTTCTTCTTGCAACCTCTTGATTTCAGCTAACAAATCCGGATGTACACTTATGAGAGATAGAGTAATACACCTGTCATTCTCATCCATGCTTATATTGAGTTCAGAGAATTTTTCCAGCAGCTTCCATTCTTGAACCATACAGTTGGTTACTAGGGCTCTCGGTGTAATGCCCTGGATCTTGATGGATCTTTTGCAGGTCTTGTTGGATCTCTGCTGGATCTTTCGGATCTATTTCGGATTGGTTTCGGTGAGTTTTGGTTCGCTTTTGTGGCTTCCGAGTTGAGTTTGACGAGCCGTGTGGGTTTTTCTCACGTACTAGTTACGGAACCCTACGGTGAGTTTGTTTGTCAATTCTCGAACTCGTGGATGCTGCAGCGACGATGTACTCTTCGAGCCGGTCGTTTTGACTATTTTTGCGTATTTTTTTGAATTTGTGCATTTTCGGCGCATTTTCGGAATTTTCAGAAATTAGAAAAATTTCCTAATTTCTTTTCTTTTTATTCCTTTTTCCTCTCTCTCTCCTCACTCTCGCGATCTCTTCCTCTCTCTCCCGTTCTCTCTCGTTCTCTCCCCTTTCCGGCTCCGACTGCAGACGGAGGCGCTCGTGGGTGAGGTGGCGACGAGGCGGAGCTGTCGAGGTGCGCGATAGAGCAAGGATCGGATCAATTCTGGCGCGATCCCGAACGGTGGATTCACAGCCGGTGAAATCGGTTCGCGAGTGGAGGTAGGGTGACTGATCCTTACTTCGTCCTCTCCGTTTTCCCTGCCATTGCACGGCGTTCGGCTAGGAAACGGTCGAGTTTGGGCTTGTTTTGCCTAAACCGTGATTTTCGTGGTTTTTAGGGTCGGCCGGTAAACGGCGACTATTTGCGGCGTAGTTAGTTTCTAACTGACCGCTGGGATGTTAGAATCCCATCCACGTTGATTTCGTATGATTTGGTGTTCATTCGAGGCCGGTAGAAGCCCGGGAACCTCGGTGACCCACTTAGGGTCGATTTGTGGAAATCGCCCGAATCTTGTGTTTTTGAGCTTGCATGTGGGCATTTTGGCCCCCTGGTGTTGTTTTTGGTCGATTGGGTTTATATCCCCCGCGTTTCGGCGTGAATGGGGCATGGAACGGGCCGATTTGGCCGTTCCTCTGTTTTCCCGCCGTGACCGATGTAGCGGTCGTTTCAGAGGCCGTTACTTGGCTCTGACGGCCCTACGATACACCGCTGTTTCGTTTGGCATTTTTGAGCTTTCTGGCTTCTAGGTGAGTGACGGCCCTAAGGTGGCGCGTCGCTTCCCTGTAACGCGCCTAGGTCTGCGCGTTACTTCGATTGTCGTTGCCTTGTTTTGGGGTTAAGTCGATTGATCTAACGTGCTTGACCCAGCGCGTTAGATGAAAGTGACGCGCCTGGTCCTGGCCGTTACTTGCTATTTGACTGACGTTTGACCTGTTGAGGCGGTGCCTCCAGCGGTCGTGCCCCCGTGCGTTGTTTGAGTGTAACGCGCCTGCCCCTGGCCGTTACATTCTGTTTGGCTGAGCTTGGGTGGCTGTGCCCGTTGGGTGTAACGCGCTTGCCCCCATGCGTCGTTGTGTTATAACGCGCCTGTCTCTGGCCGTCGTTTGTTGTTTTGTGCTGGGTTGAGGGTGGCTGGGCACGTTGAGAGTAACGCGCCTGCTCCCGTGCGTCGTTTGGCTCTGACGCCTCTCCCCTGCCGCGTCGTTTGGTTGTAACGCGCCTGGCGTTGCGCGTTACTTCGCTTTGGTTGTGGGTGGCTATGCACGTTGTGAATAACGCGCTGGCTCCCATGCGTCGTTTGTTTGTAACGCGCTTAGGCCCGTGCGTCACATTGATGTAACGCGCTCGGTGTCGATCGTTACATTCTTTTTGTTTTGATAGCTTAGTTAGGGCGGTGTGGGTGACGGCCTGTCTTCCGACCGTCGTTTGGTGTGTAACGGCTGTGGTCTAGACCGTCACATGCTGGTAGCGGTGTAGGGGTGATGCGTTACATCCATTGTGCTCTGATTTCTGTGATTTCGGTTTCTGCTTATCTTGGCTTGTCCTTGTGGTCTACCCGTTGTCCCGTGGATGTCTCCCGACATCCTATGAGGGCTAAGACTACGTTGTGAGGTGGCCAGGAGTCTTCTTGCTTGAGGTGGGACTCTCTTTCCTACAGTTCAAGCATTGTGTTGGGTTCAGGTCAACCCGGTGTGACCCAGTGGTTGACGTGTGACCTTTGCTTGTGTTTGGTCTGGTTCCGGTCAACCCGAGGTGACCCAGGGTTTGACAGGCGACCTTGTGTGTCTCGGTGGTTGTGCCCGACTCGAGACACTGCTTCTGGATGCTTCGAGGTGTTGTTCTACCTCGGTTTGCATGTCCAACTGTGCTGAGGGTTCTTGGTGCTTCCCTCTGGTCTCTGTGTGTCATTTTCTGCGGAGCGTAGTTCTTCTGGCTTAGGATTAGATCGATTGGCGGCTTGTTCTGCTGTTTGTGACGATCTTGCCTTTGAGTCGTCCAACTCAGGGATCGTTACACTGTAGGTCTAGTTGCCTGGTCCTGAGTCTGTTGGCGGTTGTTTGACTGCCTGGGTGCTTTGTTGTGCACGAGACATGGCTTTTCTTAGCTGTCTGTGCTGTAGCGCCTGTGTTTCAGAGTCTGTGCCTTGTGAGCCTCCACTAGTTGTAGCCCTAGGCTTTTGCCGACCCACCGGGAGTGGTGGAGGGGTTTTCCTGTTGCGTTTGGTACGTACAGTTTTTAAGCTAGTTCCGTAGGCCCCGACCAACGGTAGCGTCCTACCGAGGGGAATACTAGCTAGAGGCCTGACCTAGGTAGAGGTCGGTGTGTGCACACGTGGTCAGGGACTGGGGACTTGCGCCGACGGGCGTGGCCCTGACTAGTCACTCGCAGTTGGTGCTGTAGTTTCGTGGTGTGGTACCTTGTTTCCTTGGAACTGTTGTTCCTCGGACCTGGTTCTTGGTGTGTCTTGTCCTTGAGTGACATGACACTTGTGGCGCAGTATAAGACGTCAGTGGACGCATCTGGCTGTTCTCTAGTGGGAGGGTGCCCCTGTCACTTGGTTCGTGACCCTCGCGTTTTCTTGTGCGCTGTGACCTTTGCGAGTTGCCCTCTCATGGCCGTACTCAAGGTCAGTGTTCTATCGTTGGCATGACATTCTCGTCATGCATGGGGCTGCGTGCATGACGTCTCCTGTCGTGTTTTGTCTGTGTTTTCGACGTCGGCGTCTGCCTTCGCCTTTCTTTTGGCTGACGGATTGGGTTACCCTACTACGCGAGTTTGGGGTTGACCGTCTGTTGCCATTTGGAGTAGCATAGGGTGCCGAGTTCTCCTCGGTGGCCGTTGTCCCGTGTTTTACGGCCTCGCTCTTCTTTGTTGTTGAGCTCCCCTCTCCTGCCTGTTCCCTACTCCTGCTGTACCTGTTCTGTTTACAGCTTTGTAGTGTAGCTTTTCCTGCTTCGTTGCACTCGTTGTTTTGTTGCTTCCGTTGCACTGTGCGTTTTCCAGTGGGGATCCGTGTGACCCCTACTGAGTTTCTGTTGAGACTCACTCCCGCTACTTTTCAGGTGGGTTTCGCCGTCTGTCTCTGCTGTTCCTGGTGGAGCGCGTTGTTGTAGCTGCCAGCTGTACCTGCGTCGGGCTTCTCCCGACTCCTGGGTGCGTTCATTTCTGTCAGACTGTACTTGTTGTTTTCCTTTGGACTAGACTCTGGTGTATAATTGTAAAATTTGAATTATTAATGAAAAAGTAATTTTATTTCTGCTACTTTAGCAATCCAATCTAATGAAATTTAATTGCTTACTGATATATCTGCTGGCTTCAATGTATTCCACACACTCCTTTTTCCCTTTGGCGCTTTCCCGCACTTGGGAGGCCTCGCGGGTCCCATGTGGTATCACGTGTATTCGGTATTTATACCGGGTGCATCGGGTATCCGGAATCCGGGTCGCCACAGTTGGTATCAGAGCGGTGTTCTGAGATGTTCGGAGTTCTTTTTTGAGCTATCAAATCATTGTCGTGTGAGATACATGGAAATCCAGATATACAGTTACCAGAGTCCATAAGGTCCAGTACAGTCTCTTGCTGGCATAGGTGTTGCGATGGTTTATCGCGGTACTTTTTGCGCGTGGTCTTGTACATGCTTGGTTGGCACTATGCGAGATGATTTTTGCTCTCGTCTGGGTGTGACGAGGTGCTTCGTTCGGTTTTAATGTTGGTCTCGATCGTGTTGCACTTGGCAGTGTTTGTCGGTTGGCATGAACCTGCAGTGCATTGTTCGAGTTGTTTCTGTGTTTCGCTCAGGTGGCTTATGACTTTTAGCGTTGGTGTGATGGCCATGCACGTTCTTACGTTGCTTTGGTTGTCCCAGCTTAAGTCTGTTCAGCTCCTGATGCATTGTTGTTTTGGTTGTCTCGATTGTTGTGTTGCCTCGATTGAGAAGTTGCTCGAGCGAACCTAGGATTTTCCCTTTCCTGGTGAGCTTATGTTGTTGAGCTTGTTGCTTCTTGTCCTTCTTGGTGAAGCTTCTTCGAGGTGAGCCTTGGAATTGCTGTCTTGGTTGTGCCTTTGTTCTGTGTCTGCTTAAGTGTGGACAACTTTGTTTTGAGCCTGATCTGCTCCTTGTTGTACGGTTGCTTGGCTTTGGACTCCATGGTGGTGTTAAGAGCTGTCGTGTACCATATTTGTCGTGCTGTGTCCAACGGCCGATGTATTGTGAAGGCTCATTTATTGTTCCAGGACGTGATGGTAAACTGAGATTAGTTCTTTCCGCGTGCTTTGTGCTGAAGCTGGTGCTCTTCCTTTATTGCACTTAGGCTCCTTGTGATCGGTTGTTCGCGGGATCGGTGCTCATGGTGTGTGGTTTGCGATCTTTGTTGATTGCGATGGCGCCGGGTATGTGCTGAGGTGCGATTACCGGTGTTATTCTGTTGCCTGTGCGCATTGTTGAGGGTGCAGCTGAAGTGTGTGGGTTGGCTACCCATTTGTCGAGAGGTTTTGTTTCTTCTCGATGTGGCTTCGTCTTGGCTCCCTGCGCCTTGACTTTGCCGTTGCCGTGCCGTTGTTTGTGGTTTTCTTGTGTTGGCATCGGCATTTGCGAGTGTTGGGGAATTTGTCGGCATTCCTTGCTGATTGAGTACCCTTTTGCTCTGCATTTCTTTCTTGGGTGTTGTGCTCTCGAGGCGTGTTTGTAGTCCTTGAGATGCGTTCCCCGAGATTGTTGTCGTTTCTCGTTGTTGTGGGTCTTCTCTTGGTGAGCAGTCTGATGCGTGACCTGTCTTTGTGGTCGTGTGCTCAGTTGTTTCTGTGCCTTGATGTAACCCTACTTGCAGTGTGTTCCTTGGTTCTATGTGTTGTACGGAGCCGGAATCCAGCAGGTGTTGCTGTTGTGTTGTTTTTGTGAGCGTTGTTTCTTTATGATTTTGTGTCTCTACCTTGGACCATGGTCTTGTCTTGTCAGTTGGCTTGATGTGCTCTCTTTTCCTGGTGGAGTTAGCTTGCGACTTGATCAGATGTAATATCTGAGTGAGGACTGACTTGATGGTGTTTCTGGTCCAGTGGTGGTGTTGTTGTCGTTGGCGTTCTGTGTGCCAGGTGTTCCCTGTTGCCTTTGGCACTGGAGCCGATGATGTTGCGAGCTGTCAGCTGTGAGGACTGTGTCTCCTGGTGTAAGCTGCTGCTTGCCGTGGTGTCGTTGTGTTTCTTGGTTGTCTGTTGTTGTGGCAGTCGTGTCTCATTTCTGGTGAGACGTAAGCGACGTTGCCCTTGCTTCGGAGGTGTCAGATGTGTTCACTTTGGTGCCATGCTCGTGCTGTGGACTTGTTGTCTTGGAAGTAGAGCATGTACCTGTAATTGTGGTCTGACAGTGTTCCTCTGAGCTATGTTTCTCGAGATTTGTGTCGTTTATCATGGTTGTATTGTTGGGTTGTTCTTCCCTGCTTCTCCTTTGTTAGTCCTTAATTTTGAGGGCGAAATTTCTTAAAGGAGGGGAGGATGTAATGCCCTGGATCTTGATGGATCTTTTGCAGGTCTTGTTGGATCTCTGCTGGATCTTTCGGATCTATTTCAGATTGGTTTCGGTGAGTTTTGGTTCGCTTTTGTGGCTTCCAAGTTGAGTTTGACAAGTCGTGTGGGTTTTTCTCACGTACTAGTTACGGAACCCTGCGGTGAGTTTGTTTGTCAATTCTCGAACTCATGGATGCTGCAGCGACGATGTACTCTTCGAGCCGGTCGTTTTAACTATTTTTGCGTAGTTTTTTGAATTTGTGCATTTTCGGCGCATTTTTGGAATTTTTGAAAATTAGGAAAATTTCCTAATTTCTTTTCTTTTTATTCCTTTTTCCTCTCTCTCTCCTCACTCTCGCGATCTCTTCCTCTCTCTCCCGTTCTCTCTCGTTCTCTCCCCTTTCCGGCTCCGGCTGCAGACGGAGGCGCTCGTGGGTGAGGTGGCGACGAGGTGGAGCTGTCGAGGTGCGCGATAGAGCAAGGATCGGATCGATTCTGGCGCGATCCCGAACGGTGGATTCACAGCCGGTGAAATCAGTTTACGAGTGGATTTCGGCGTGGTTTAGTCCTTTCGGGGCACGGTTTCTTCGGTGGAGGTAGGGTGACTGATCCTTACTTCGTCCTCTCCGTTTTCCCTGCCATTTCACGGCGTTCGGCTAGGAAACGGTCGAGTTTGGGCTTGTTTTGCCTAAACCGTGATTTTCGTGGTTTTTAGGGTCGGCCGGTAAACGGCGACTGTTTGCAGCGTAGTTAGTTTCTAACTGACCGCTGGGATGTTAGAATCCCATCCACGTTGATTTCGTGTGATTTGGTGTTCATTCGAGGCCGGTAGAAGCCCGGGAACCTCGGTGACCCACTTAGGGTCGATTTGTGGAAATCGCCCGAATCTTGTGTTTTTGAGCTTGCATGTGGGCGTTTTGGCCCCCTGGTGTTGTTTTTGGTCATTTGGGTTTGTATCCCCTGTGTTTCGGCGTGAATGGGGCGTGGAACGGGCCGATTTGGCCGTTCCTCTGTTTTCCCGCCGTGACCGATGTAGCGGTCGTTTCAGAGGCCATTACTTGGCTCTGACGGCCCTACGATAGACCGCCGTTTCGTTTGGCGTTTTTGAGCTTTCTGGCTTCTGGGTGAGTGACGGCCATAAGGTGGCGCGTCGCTTCCCTGTAACGCGCCTAGCTCTGCGCGTTACTTCGCTTGTCGTTGCCTTGTTTTGGGGTTGAGTCGGTTGATCTAACGCGCTTGACCCAGCGCGTTAGATGAAAGTGACGTGCCTGGTCCTGGCCGTTACTTGCTATTTGACTGACGTTTGACCTATTGAGGCAGTGCCTCCAGCGGTCGTGCCCCCGTGCGTTGTTTGAGTGTAACGCGCCTGCCCCTGGCCGTTACATTCTGTTTGGCCGAGCTTGGGTGGCTGTGCCCGTTGGGTGTAACGCGCTTGCCCCCATGCGTCGTTGTGTTATAACGCGCCTGTCTCTGGCCGTCGTTTGTTGTTTTGTGCTGGGTTGAGGGTGGTTGGGCACGTTGAGAGTAACGCGCCTGCTCCCGTGCTTTGGCTCTGACGCCTCTCCCCTGCCTCGTCGTTTGGTTGTAACGCGCCTGGCGTTGCGCGTTACTTCGCTTTGGTTGTGGGTGGCTATGCACGTTGTGAATAACGCGCTGGCTCCCATGCGTCGTTTGTTTGTAACGCGCTTAGGCCCGTGCGTCACATTGATGTAACGCGCTCGGTGCCGGCCGTTACATTCTTTTTGTTTTGATAGCTTAGTTAGGGCGGTGTGAGTGACGGCCTGTCTTCCGACCGTCGTTTGGTGTGTAACGGCCGTGGTCTAGACCGTCACATGCTGGTAGTGGTCTAGGGGTGGTGTGTTACATCCATTGTGCTCCGATTTCTGTGATTTCGGTTTCTGCTTATCTTGGTTGTCCTTGTGGTCTACCCGTTGTCCCGTGGATGTCTCCCGACATCCTATGAGGGCTAAGACTACGTTGTGAGGTGGCCAGGAGTCTTCTTGCTTGAGGTGGGACTCTCTTTCCTACTGTTCAAGCATTGTGTTGGGTTCAGGTCAACCCGGTGCGACCCAGTGGTTGACGTGTGACCTTTGCTTGTGTTTGGTCTGGTTCCGGTCAACCCACGGTGACCCAGGGTTTGACAGGCGACCTTGTGTGTCTCGGTGGTTGTGCCTGGCTCGAGACACTGCTTCTGGATGCTTCGAGGTGTTGTTCTACCTCGGTTTGCGTGTCCAGCTGTGCTAAGGGTTCTTGGAGCTTCCCTCTAGTCTCCGTGTGTCATTTTTTGCGGAGCGTAGTTCTTCTGGCTTAGGATTAGACCGATTGGCGGCTTGTTCTGCTGTTTGTGACGATCTTACCTTTGAGTCGTCCGACTCAGGGATCGTTACATTGTAGGTCTAGTTGCCTGGTCTTGAGTCTGTTGGCGGTTATCTGACTGCCTGGGTGCTTTGTTGTGCATGAGACAGGGCTTTTCTTAGCTGTCTGTGCTGTAGCGCCTGTGTTTCAGAGTCTGTGCCTTGTGAGCCTCCACTAGTTGTAGCCCTAGGCTTTTGCCGACCCACCGGGAGTGGGGGAGGGGTTTTCCTATTGTGTTTGGTACGTACGGTTTTTAAGCTAGTTCCGTAGGCCCCGGCCAACGGTAGCGTCCTACCTAGGGGAATACTAGCTAGAGGCCTGACCTAGGTAGAGGTCGGTGTGTGCACACGTGATCAGGGACTGGGGACTTGCGCCGACGGGCGTGGCCCTGACTAGTCACTCGCAGTTGGTGCTGTAGTTTCATGCTGTGGTACCTTGTTTCCTTGGAACTGTTGTTCCTCGGACCTGGTTCTTGGTGTGTCTTGTCCTTGAGTGACATGACACTTGTGGCGCAGTGTAAGACGTCAGTGGACGCATCTGGCTGTTCTCTAGTGGGAGGGTGCTCCTGTCACTTGGTTCGTGACCCTCGCGTTTTCTTGTGCGTTGTGACCTTTGCGAGTTGCCCTCTCGTGGCCGTACTCGTGGTCAGTGTTCTGTCGTTGGCATGACATTCTCGTCATGCGTGGGGCTGCGTGCACGACGTCTCTTGTTGTGTTTTGTCTGTGTTTTCGGCGTCGGCATCTGCCTTCGCCTTTGTTTTGGCTGACGGATTGGGTTACCCTACTGCGCGAGTTTGGGGTTGACCGTCTGTTGCCGTTTGGAGTAGCTTAGGGTGCCGAGTTCTCCTCGGTGGCCGTTGTCCCGTGTTTTACGGCCTCGCTCTTCTTTGTTGTTGAGCTCCCCTCTCCTGCCTGTTCCCTACTCCTGCTGTACCTGTTCTATTTACAGCTTTGTAGTGTAGCTTTTCCTGCTTCGCTGCACTCGTTGTTTTGTTGCTTCTGTTGCACTGTGCGTTTTCCTGTGGGGATCCACGTGACCCCTATTGAGTTTCTGTTGAGACTCACCCCTGCTGCTTTTCAGGTGGGTTTCGCCGTCTGTCTCTGCTGTTCCTGGTGGAGCGCGTTGTTGTAGCTGCCAGCTGTACCTGCGTCGGGCTTCTCCCGACTCCTGGGTGCGTTCCTTTCTGTCAGACTGTACTTGTTGTTTTCCTTTGGACTAGACTCTGGTGTATAATTGTAAAATTTGAATTATTAATGAAAAAGTAATTTTATTTCTACTACTTCAGCAATCCAATCTAATGAAATTTAATTGCTTACTGCTATATCTGCTGGCTTCAATGTATTCCACACACTCCTTTTTCCCTTCGACGCTTTCCCGCGCTTGGGAGGCCTCGCGGGTCCCATGTGGTATCACGTGTATTCGGTATTTATACCGGGTGCACCGGGTATCCAGAATCCGGGTCGCCACACTCGGCTTCCGACTAAGGGCATCTGCTACGGAATTACCCTTACCAGGATGATATTGTATAGTGAAGTCGAAATCCTTGAGATACTCAAGCCAACGCCTTTGTCGCATGTTCAGCTCCCTCTGAGAGAATAGATATTTAAGGCTTTTATGATCGGAGTATACGGTGAATTGCTCTCCATAGAGATAGTGCCTCCAGATCTTTAAAGCCAATACCACTGCGGCTAGTTCTAAATCATGCACAGGGTAGTTTTCTTCATGCTTCTTTAATTGCCGGGAAGAGTATGCAATGACTCTTCCATTCTGCATCAATACACATCCGAGGCCGATACCAGATGCATCAGTATATACCTCATACTTCTCTCCTTCAATTGGTAGAGATAAGACCGGAGCAGTAGTCAAGAGATCCTTCAAAGTTAGGAAACTCTTCTCACAGTCTTCACTCTATTCATAAGGCACTTCCTTACGAGTTAATCTGATAAGAGGGACAGCAATCTTGGAGAAGTCCTTAATAAAACGTAGGTAGTAACCAGCTAGACCCAAGAAGCTTCGAATCTCCGTTGCATTCGTTGGTCGTCCCCAATTTTGTACAGCTTCGACCTTCGCAGGGTCAACAGAAATTCCATTCTTTGATATGACATGGCCTAAGAAGGACACTTCTTCAAGCCAGAACTGGCATTTGCTGAATTTGGCATATAGCTTGTTGTCTCGTAATATCTGTAATGCCTTCTTGAGATGCACTTCATGATCTTCTTCAGTTTTTGAATAGATCAATATATCATCGATAAAGACCACAATAAATTGGTCTAAATAAGGCCTAAAGATGTTGTTCATTAACTGCATAAAAGCTGCAGGGGCATTTGTTAGTCCAAAAGGCATACAGTAAATTCGTAATGCTCATACGTGCTTCGAAATGCAGTTTTATATATGTCTACTTCTTTGATCCTCAATTGGTGGTAACCAGACCGAAGATCAATCTTGGAGAAATAGTTAGCTCCAGACAATTGGTCGAACAGCTCGTCATTTCTCGGCAGTGGGTACTTGTTCTTGATTGTAAGATGGTTCAACTGCCGATAATCAATGCATAGCCTAAATGTTCCATCCTTCTTTTTAACAAACTGCACGGGTGCTCCCCAGGGGGAAGTACTCGGCCTAATGAATCTCTTTTTCAGTAAATCCATTAGCTACTCTTTTAGCTCCTTCAACTCGGCGGGAGACATTCTATAGGGTGCCTTAGACACAGGACCAGCACCAGGAATAATGTCGATAGTGAACGACACTTCCCTCTCCGGGGGTAAACCTGGTAGTTCTTCAGGAAAAACATCTGAAAAGTCCCGAATTACACGGATGTCTTCAATTTCAGTCTTCTCGACTTCCATGGCAGTCACAAAAGCTATGAAAGCCACACATCCTTTATTCACAAGTTTGCTAGCTCGAAGAGCTGAGATGAGAGGGGATTTATTACGAGGGCTAATATAAACTAACTCGGAATAATCTGCAAAAGTTATCTTGCCATGCCGGCAGTCTACCGTTGCTTGGTAGGTGGATAACCAGTCAGCTCCTAATATGACATCATAATGCTCCATATCAAGGCATATCAGGTCAACTGGCAGATTGTTACCTTCGACCATAACCTCACAACTTGGGTAGTGATGCATGATATCAGACTTGTTTCCAAGAGGTGTAGATATTACTAAATCTAACCATTCAGGTTCTTTAGAAAATGAGGCAGTAAATCTCTTGGAAACAAATGAATGAGTTGCTCCAGTATCAAATAGAACTTTTGCAGGTTTAGAGCAAACAGTTAGTGTACCTTCCACGATTCCTCCTTCCATGGGTTTCATCCCTTGAAGAGCTTGGAGACGGCCTTGTTTCTTTACCAGACGCTTCTCGTCTTTGTTGGCTTGTTCCTTCATCAAGGGGCAGTCGGGGATTCGATGCTCTCGACTCCCACATCGGAGATATGCTCCCAGTTTCCTCCAGCATTCCTCAGTCTTATGACCAGCCTTGTCACAATACTTGCAGATTTCCTTGGAAGGTGTGATGGCGGAGGAAGACTTATTGTTGATTGTAGAGAAGGGCTTGTTGCTTTTCTGGAACCTCTTCTCTTTGGAAAATTCTCCTCCATTTAAGAATTGCTTCTTACCAAATGGTGGTTTGAAGTTTCCCATACTAGGGACGGGTTCCTTCTTGTCCCTGCCTCGAATCCTTTCAGAGAATTCAGTGGCATCTTCCAACAATTGAGCACGTCGAACCATGTCCGAATAGACTTGGATGTCCATTGGCGCAAGTTGTGTAATATATTGGGGCCGTAGCCCGTTGAGGAATCTCCTTGCTTTCATCTTTTCCGTACACACCAAGTGGGGTGCATAATGGGAAAGTCTTGAGAATTGGGCCTCATATTCGGCCACCTTCAGGCTCCGTTGCTTTAACGCGGCAAATTCCGTGGCCTTCTTCTCTTGAACACGGTCAGAAAAATACTTGTTGTTGTAGTGTTCAACAAACTCCGCCCATGTGACATGGTTGTCGGGCAGTGTTACTTCTACGGATTCCCACCAGCATCGAGCATCCCGTTCTAGTTGGAACGTAGCCAATAGAACCTTCTCTGTATCCATGCATTGCATTACACGGAAGATCCTCTCAATTTCCTTTAGCCAATTCTCGGCATCATCGGGGTGCACCGAACCCGTGAATCTTGATGGGTTCATGTTACGAAAATCCCGGTGAAGGTCACCAGCTCCATGGTGAGCACCGCCAACACCGCCTTGCGCCACTTACTGTAGCGCCTGCGTAAGTCCCTGCACAGTGCGCTGCATCTCGTGCCATTGTGCTCTTTCAACGGCCATAATCCTACAAAAGAATTAAGGTGTAATAAATATTGGGTTTCGTTATTATGGAGTCAGTTGTCATTGTTAAACTTAACCCTTGACTTTACCCATCTCACCAGGTAAGATCTAAACCTATCCATAGACAATTATATTAGACATTTATATCTTTGGACTCAGGTTTTTACCTAGGAAATTAAAATCCTAGGCTCTGATACCAAGAAAGCTGTCACGTCCCGAGCGCGGAAGCTTACCCGTGGCGCGACAGTTTTATATAGAACCAAAGCGAGCTAGCTATTCGATGGAATTCTTCATTTTGATAGTTAATAGGGTGCGCAAATAACTAAGATTTAACTTGAAATTAATACAAATAATCCGAGATGACAATTGTTACCACTAACCAAATGATAATTACACACATTTCTCGAGTCCGACTACTAGGCTTCAAGCCCTTATTACAGTTCTAATAAATTAGACTAATACAACTGACATCTGACATAACTGGATACAAATGACATAATTACTACACCACAATTAACAAGACAACATGATAACTCCATTTCTACACTCATCACTCAGACTCATTCCCTTCCGAGTTCTGGCTGATATCCGAATTACCTGAAAAGGTTAGAAAACAACTAGATGAGCGAATCGCTCAGTAGGATTTACATCTCAAGTTCTAACATGCTTTAAGTGAATTATCCATTTATTTAATGTAGGTAAACTATGCATGCAGACAGATAGATATCAAAGAATCATAAAATCGATAGGAGTAGAAAGTGAGAGTATATAGATTGCACAATTTCAAGCATCAGTAGCAAGTGATAGCAAATGACATCAGGCCAGTGATAACTGAGAAGTAATAACTGGAATAGCAACATGTTAATCAAGCTAGCAATAGTAAGCAAAGTAGTTTCAAGCATGTATAACTGGAATTGGCTATTTGTAATGCATTCAAGTAAACACTTTTACCCTTCTACGGGTCTCAAGTCAATCAATCAAGTAATATCACGAGAATGAGTGGAATGCCTAAAGTCTAGCAAGCAAGTACTCTGGTGCAATGCCAGACACCGTGGTCAATAAACTCCCATGGGCATAAGTACCTTCGGGTGCTCCTTCCAGGACCAGACCGGGCCCTATATGCACAGCATTGGTCGTGTTTGTCGACATCCACTCTCATTTATAGCCAATATGGAATTTCAAGGATTGACCCGGTAGGATATATATAAGGTGGATTATAGAATAGAATCCAAGGCGTATCGTTATGTAGGGACGAACTAGGAGTAAAACTCGTAACATTCGATACATGCTAATGACAATAGGAGTTTGAGACTAACTTGCTGGTGTTGACACAAATGTCGATATTAATTATATATATATATTATTTTTATCCAATATGTATATGTATATATATATCCGATTATAGAATTCTGTCCAATATAATGGAGGTTATAGGTATGTATATCTTCTGTCCGATATACATATATGAGTTAGCCAAAATGGTGATTTATTATAATAATCAGAAATTAATTATGAAAATAAGTTTTTATGTTGAATATAGTTCTAACTTGCTAAAATGATATTAACATGTTGAGAATGAGTTTCATATGTTACTTTACTGGTAAGGTGATAAAAATAAATTTTTCATGCTGGATTTAATTTTTACATGTTGAAAATTAATTATTAACATGCTAAAATTAATTATTAACATGCTAAAATTAATTAACTTACTGATAGGATGATAATATAAGGTTGCCATGCTGATTACAAAAATTTTCTGATAACAACATAATTTTATCATGCAAAAAATTATTTTTCTACATTTATTTGCTAATTATTTGATAGGAAAATAGAATTATCATGCTGAAAAATAGTTTTAATACATTCAAAATAACTATAACATGCCAAAAATAATTATAACATGCTGGAATAACTTTACCATACTGGAAGAAATGTTATCATGCTGGAAGTAATTTTCATGCATCAATTTACTATATTTAATAGGAAAGTGAGTTTTATATGCACAAAAATAGCTTTAAATAGATTTTAACATGTTGAAAATAATTTTTATATCTCAGTATGTATAAAAAAATTCTATCATATTGGAAGTCACTTTTAAAATGCTGGAAATAGTTTTAACATGTTGGAGATAATTTTTAGCATGTATAAACTAATGTGGTGAAAATTAGATTTTTACAAAAAAAATAATTTCATTCTACAAATATATATATTTATTTATTTAAGGTGTCGGGTGTATATATGCACACTTGCATATGAGGTGTTATATATATACTGTTAATAGAGGTAAAATGGAGGTTCATAAATTGTTCATACTTTATTTCACTTGTAAAGAGGCTTTACGGTGTATTTCATTAAGTTCACTGCATGTGTCGACACTAGTGTCGACACTTCCTGTTCATTTTTCGTCTCTGTTGTACAGTTAATATTACAATGTTTTGTGTGTCGACACCGGTGTCGACACCTGTGTTGACACATGAGGTTCTTCTGCGGGTAATATGTTCACGTACGTATTGTGTGTCGACACCTGTGTCAACACTGGTGTCAACACCGGTTGTAGCGACCCGGATT
Source organism: Amorphophallus konjac (assembly GCA_022559845.1). Taxonomy (NCBI): domain Eukaryota; kingdom Viridiplantae; phylum Streptophyta; class Magnoliopsida; order Alismatales; family Araceae; genus Amorphophallus; species Amorphophallus konjac. Next base: position 130,885,317 of record CM040119.1, read on the forward strand.
CCAGATATCCGGTGCACCTGGTATAAATATCGGATACACGTGATACCACATGGGACCCGCGAGGCCTCCCAAGCGCGGGAAAGCGCCGAAGGGAAAAAGGAGTGTGTGGAATACATTGAAGCCAGCAGATATAGCAGTAAGCAATTAAATTTCATTACATTGGATTGCTAAAGTAACAGAAATAAAATTACTTTTTCATTAATAATTTCAATAATTACAATTATACACCAGAGTCCAGCCCAAAGGAAAGACAACAAGTCTATCACAGTACAGTCCGACAGAAAAGAAACGTACACAGAAGTCAGGGGAAGCCCGACGCAGGTACAGCTGGCAGCTACAGCGAACACGCTCCACCAAGGACAGCAGAGATAGACGGCGAAACCCACCTGAAAAGCAGGGGTGAGTCTCAACAGAAACTCAGTAGGGGTCACGCGGATCCCCACTGGAAAAATGCACAGTGCAACGGAAGCAACAGAAACAACGAGTGCAGCAAAGCAGGAAAAGCTACACTACAAAGCTGTAAACAGAACAGGTACAGCAGGAGTAGGGAACATGCTAAGAGCAAGGGGTGCTCAACAACAAAGAAGAGCGAGGCCGTAAAACACGGAACAACAGCCACCGAGGAGAACTCGGCAACCTAAGCTACTCCAAACGGTAACAGAAAGTCAACCCCAAACACACATAGTAGGGTAACCCAATCCGTCAGCCAAAACAAAGGCAAAGGCATACACCGACGCCAAAAACCCAGACAAACACGACTAGAAACGTCGTGCGCATAGCCCCACGCATGACTAGAAAGTCATGCCAACGATAGAACGCCGACCTCGAGTACAGCCACGAGAGGGCAACTCGCAAAGGTCACAGCGCACAACAAAACGCGAGAGTCACAGCACCGAGTGACAGGAGCACCCTCCTCCCAGAAGAATAGCCAGAAGCGTCCACTGACGACTTACACTGCGCCACAAGTGCCAAGTCACTCAAGGACAAGACACACCAAGAACCAGGTCCGAGGAACAACAGTTCCAAGGAAACATGGTACCACGGCATGAAACTACAGCACCAACTGCGAGTGACTAGTCAGGGCCAAGCCCGTCGGCGCAAGTCCCCAGTCCCTGACCACGTGTGCACACATCGACCTCTACCTAGGTCAGGCCTCTAGCCAGTATTCCCCTCGGTAGGACGCTACCGTTGGCCGGGGCCCATGGAACTAGCTTAAGAACCGTACGTACCAAACGTAACAGGAAAACCCCTCCACCACTCCCGGTGGGTCGGCAAAAGCCTAGGGCTACAACTAGTAGAGGCTCACAAGGCACAGACTCTGAAACATAGGTGCTAAAGCACAGACAGTCTAAGAAAAGCCCTGTCTCGTGCACCACAAAGCACCAAGGCAGCTAGACAACCGCCAACTGACTCAGGATCAGGCAACTAGACCTACAACGTAACGATCCTTGAGTCAGACGACTCAACGGCAAGATCGTCACAAACAGCGGAACAAGCCGCCAATCGGTCCAATCCTAAGCCAGAAGAAACCACGCTCCGCAGAAAACAACACACGAAGATCTGAGGGAAACACCAAGAACCCTCAGACACGCCTGGACATGCAAACCGAGGTGAAACAACATCTCGAGGCATCCAGAAGCAGTGTCTCGAGCCGGACACAACCACCGAGACACACACACGCAAGGTCACACGTCAACCACTGGGTCACACCGGGTTGACCTGAACCCAACAACAATGCTCGAAAAGTAGGAAAGAGAATCCTACCTCAAGCAAGAAGACTCCTTGCCACCTTACACGTAATCTTAGCCCTCATAGGACATCAAGAAACATCCACGGGATAACGGGCAAACCACTAGGACAAGCCAAGACAATCTAAAACCGAAATCATGGAAAACGGAGCACAAGGCATGTAACGCGCCACCCCTAGACCGCTACTAGCATGTGACGGTGTAGACCAGGGCTGTTACTCACCAAACGACGGTCGGACGACAGGCCGTCACTCAGACCACCCTAACCAACCTATCAAACATGAACAATGTAACGGCCGGCGCCGAGCGCGTTACATCAATGTAACGCACGGGCCTAAGCGCGTTACAAACAAACGACGCATGGGAGCATATCCGTTATTCACAACGTGCACAGCCACCCACAACCAAAGCGAAGTAACGCGCAATACCAGGCGCGTTACACACAAACAACGCGGCAAGGGAGACGCGTCAGAGCCAAACGACACGCAGGGGAAGGCGCGTTACTATCAACGTGCCCAGCCACCCTCAACCTAGCACAAAACAACAAACGACGGCCAGAGACATGTGCTTTATAACACAACGACGCATGGGGGCATATCCGTTATATCCAACGGGCACATCCACCCAAGCTCGGCCAAATAGAATGTGACGGCCGGGGGCAGGCGTGTTACACTCAAACAACGGATAGGGGCACCATCGTCAGAGGCACCGCCTCTAATGGTCAATGTCGGTCAAACAGCAAGTAACGGCCAGGACTAGGCGCGTCACATTCATCTAACGCGCTGGGTCAAGCGCGTTAGATTAACCGACTCAACCCCAAAACAAAACGACGAAGATGAAGTAACGCGCTAGCCTAGGCGCGTTGCAAGGAAGCGACGCGCCACCCTAGGGCCGTCACTCACCCAAAAGACAGAAAGCTCAAAAATGCCAAACGAAGTAACGGTCTGTCGTAGGACCGTCAGAAGCAAGTAACGGCCACTGGAACGACCGCTACTTCCCATACGGCGGGAAAACAGAGGAACGGCCAAGCCGGCCTGTTCCACGCCCCATTCACGCCGAAACGCAGGGGAAACAGACCTAAACGATAAATAACAACATCAGGGGACTCCAAACCCCACATGCAAGCTCAAAAACGCAAGATCCGGGCGATTTAGACAAATCAACCCTAAGTGGGTCACCGAGGTTCCCGGGCTTCTACCGGCCTCGAATGAACACCAAACGCCACGAAATCAACGTGGATGGGATCCTAACATCCCAGCGGTCAGTTAGAAACTAACTACGCCGCAAATGGTCGCCGTTTACCGGCCGACCCTAAAAACCACGAAAATCACAGTTTAGGCAAAACAAGCCCAAACTCGACCGTTTCCTAGCTGAACGTCGTGCAATGGCAGGGAAAATGGAGAGGACGAAGTAAGGATCAGTCACCCTACCTCCACCGAAGAAACCGTGCCCCGAAAGGACTAAACCACACCGAAAACCACTCGTGAACCGATTTCACCGGCTTTGAATCCACCGTTCGGGATCGCGCCAGAATCGATCCGATCCTCGCCCCATCGCGCACCTCGACAGCTCCACCTCGTCGCCACCTCACCCACGAGCGCCTCCATCTGCAGCCGGAGCCGGAAGGGGGAGAGAACGAGAGAGAACGAGAGAGAGAGAGAGAGAGTGAGATTGCGAGAGTGAGGAGAGAGAGAGGAAAAAAGGAATAAAAAGAAAAGAAATTAGGAAATTTTCCTAATTTCTGAAAATTCCGAAAATGCGCCGAAAATGCACAAATTCAAAAAAAATACGCAAAAATAGTCGAAACGACCGGCTCGAAGAGTACATCATCGCTGCAGCATCCACGAGTTCGAGAATTGACAAACAAACTCATCGTAGGGTTCCGTAACTAGTACGTGAGAAAAACCCACACGGCTCGTCAAACTCAACTCGGAAGCCACAAAAGCGAACCGAAACTCAATGAAACCAATCCAAAACAGATCCGAAAGATCCAACAAAGATCCCACAAGACCTGCAAAGGATCCAGCAAAGATCTACCAAGGATCCAGGGCATTACACTGGTGTCCACACATGAGTTGCTTATATGTTCACATATGTACTGTGTGTCGACACCTGTGTCAACACCGGTGTCAACACAGGTGTCGACACCTGTGTCGACACATGAGTTGCTTATATGATCACGTATGTACTGTGTGTCGACACATGTGTCAACACCGGTGTCAACACCGGTGTCGACACCTGTGTCGACACATGAGTTGCTTAACACTCAACGTGTCAACACCGACATCTGAGGTGTTAATGAAGTGTCGACATTTAACATGCTATTACATAAATATGGAAATGTCGACACATGATGTGTCATGGAAGTGTAACACTTGCTGTCATATATATATGTAAGTGTGTGTCATGGAAGTGTCGACATTTAACATGCTATATGCTGTTAATAGATTAGTTAATAAAGCTAATACATATTATTTATCTAGGTCATGAGACTAGTACTTGCTAATTGTTCCAGATTGAAGCTATTGCATGCTAACTACGAGGCTAACACATGCTGTATAAACACAAAATATCACATGGAGATGAGCCTAAGACTAACTGCCTAGACTAATCATCCTAGATTAGCTACTAGTTTAGTTAAAAATTGAGAACACCTACCTCTCTGAGACGACAGCGTATAGATGGAAGAAAAAGGGCAGCTTTCTTCTGCAACGTCAGAGGAGGCTTCCCCTTCTCTGCAGCAAGTCTTCGGAAGAATGAAGGGAGTCTCAGTATAGGGAGTATTATAGCGTTCGAGGGGGACAAGATCCTACATAATTCGCATCTCAGTGCGATGCCAGCTCAAACGTCCAGCTCAAACCTACTATTCATGTATGAGAAGGACAAATGCCAACGAAGGTTTGTATGTAAGCTAAATTATAGGGGCCCTGTGGCCCCATGTCGGTGCAAGTTTTGCTAGCCTATAGCATATAATTATCTGGCATAAAAAGTAATGGTGGATGCTAGGATTTGAACCCTGGTCATTGGGTTAAAAGGTAAGTCACATAACCAACTACACTAGGAAGCCACTTGTTAAGTGAATACTCTTTACATATGATAGCTCCGTGTTCTAACTTCTTACTTAAGCTTCCCATAGAATTTATCTAATATTTCTTTTTATTTTAAAAATATTATAATTTTTTTTATACTGGGTGCTACATTCAATCAAAATTTTGATTTCATTTTGCAAAGACACAATATGCATTTCAAGGTCATCAATCTCTTTTTCATAAGAAGTGACTTTTTCATTCAACAAAAGATTTACACTTTTGTGACTTTCAATCTCTTGTTCAAGGATATGCAGTTTGTCACAGTCATCATCAATCACACATTTTCCTTTTTCAAAATTTTCAAGACTTTTCAATTTACTTTCAAACGATGAAATTTGAATCAACAAAGCACTATTTTCATTTTGGAGTTTTTCAAATGAACTTTTGTTCATGGAAGTGTGTTCAATTTCTTTCATTTGAAAATTCACATTTTCACCAACCATTCTACTCATTGTTTCATTGTTTTCAAATTTGTCATTCAAATTTCTGAAGTTTTCAATTTCCTTTCTCAGTTCCTTCAACTTTTCAGATTTGTCAACATTCAAAGTAGCTTTTCCTTTTTCCAGAAGACGTAGTTTTTCAGATATGGCGGAATTCAACATTTTCAGCTTTTCATTGTCTTCTTTTATTTGTTGAAGTTCCAAAATTTCAGCCTTTAAAGATTTGTTTTCAGATTTCAGATTTGTAATCAATTCTTTGTGCTCTTCATCATCATGCATGTGAGACTCAACTAGTCTTTCGAGTTCGGTGCATTTTCCACATGAAAAATAGTCATGTTTCTTTTTCAATTTTCTATTTTCAGATTTTAATGCCTTATATCTATCAAACATTTCATCATAGGCGTTTAACAATTCATCATAGCTCAACTCATCATCATCTTCAGAATCGGAGTCAGGATTTACCTTGGAGGTTTCCTCACTTTGGCATTCATTTTCTTTGTTTGCCACTAGACAGTAACTGTCATTGGAGCTTTCTTTTTGGGCTTCGCTCAGCCCGTCCCAAATTTCTTTGGATGTCCTACAAGACAAAATAAATGGAAATTGATTAGTGTCCAAGGCAGCCTTAAGAGCATTCAAGGCAAACAGATTATCCGAATCCATCTTCCTATGTTCATCAGTCCACCTTAATTCATTTATGGGTAAGACATGTGGACCATGAAAGATTAATTTCATGAGTTTTGGATAAAAACCACAAATCCAAACACAAAACTTTCCTATCCAAGAAGCATAATCAAAACTATTGTAAACAGGAATAGAATTCAAGCAAGCCATCATGAAAACGATCTTTACTCCTAGACCGTGAGGTCCGTTAAAAAATCAGAGACGAGGCTCTAATACCAATTGTTGGCGCAGAGAGATGGCGGACAAGAAGGGGGGTTGAATTGTCCCCTTACCGAGATGGCGGATTTTACAAACTTTCCTTACTAATCACAATGGAATTAAATTAACTAACGTTAATTCGCTCAAACCCAAGTGTGATCAAGATAATCGTGAGATGCAAGAGATATTCTCTCAACCTTTTCGTTGTCACTCGAATGAACAATGCATTGAACAACTAAATTAACTCACGCACGGATAACGGATGAAGCGATGTGTGATGTGCAGTGAATTAAAACCTACTAAGTTGACCTATGAAGGGAGATAGAAGAAATGATCAAACGCACAAGCAATCACATGAGACACGAGATTTTAAGGTGGTTCGGGACCACGACGGGCTCCCTACGTCCACCCCTTACCCAACCAGGTGAGACTTCACTACACGCTACTTTCGTAGCAACACGGGGACGAACCCCAACCACACACGCGCTGTTTCCGCAGCAATACTGTAGCACCCGTGAACAAAAAAAATAATAAATAAATAAATAAGGACATTAAATAAATAATATTTTCAAATACTAATAATAACAATAATGTTTATGATAAAAAAAATAATAATAATAATAACATTTATGATTAAGTTTATGATATATTAAACTTATGAAAGAAATAGGAACTCAGGGTTATCAAATGTAAAGGGAATCCACTTAACAAAATGACCTCCTAGTGTAGTGGTTAAGTGTCTTGCCTTCAACCCAAAGACTAGGGTTCTACACACCCCATCAACATTCTTTTGCCAAGTCTCAATTGAACCCAATTTAAGGGGGCGACGTGGCCATCTTAGACACCAAGAAAAAGGGGGAAAATTCAAAATTTCTCAAGCCACTTATCCTCCATTATCCCCAACACATGTCACTATCTCATATCCCAGATCCTGAAATTTCGGATCTTGCCCCCCTAAGCCTGTCTAGTAGAGGGGATTAAATCTAGGCCTAGCTCTCCCATTGTGTTAGTTAGAGGTTCGAGATACGAGCCTAGGCTGGGAGGTTCTGTGCTGCGTACTAGGAGGAGAGGAGGTTGCTGGGGAAGCTTCTTCCTTCGCTAATTACCATCCAAACAGGTAGGTGTTCTCAATTTTAACTAAACTACTAGTTAATTAGTGTCTAAGCAGTGCATCTCCATGCGATTTATTGTTGCATAGCATATGTCAGCCTAGTAAATAGCCTGTACCCACTTAAATCGAAAAAGATTAGTGAAAGGATTAACATATATTAGAAATAATTAGCAGGAATTAGCTATAATTAATATGTGTTAGTAGGTCTTCTCAATTTTTAACAAAACCCATAGTTAATTAAGGCATAACAGGATATAAGTTCTTAGTTAGTCTATCTCCATGCGACGTTCTAGCATCAATCAGTATTAAACCTTGCATGGTATACATTCTATAATAACTATTATCATAATCTGCAGTAGGATTTCAAGCAACCCATATCTTACTTTAATTTTCTATTATTTAAATGCATTAACTTGTTAAGTAACTGTTAGATGCCATGACATTAAATTTGTCAGATAATCAGTAGTTAATATGGGAGTATTCAACTTGTTAAACTATCACTTAGTACGTAGTATAGTGAAACCTGTTAAACTGAGTACATGTGGAAACCGTAAACAGTTATGTTTTTATGTTAAGTTAAGAGTAATGATCTTTGAGGATTTTTATTTTTTTTATTTGGAGGGGTCTTGATGTGAAATTTGAGGGATATATATTTTTTATTTTCATCTATTTTTTTATATAATTATTTTCATAAAATTCCTTTAAAATAAAATGTAACACTATTCACTTTTACTATTCATATGACAGTAATTGTCTGTTAAAATATCATTTAATATATTGGAGACTCATCTAACCCGTTAAACTTAGTGTAGCACCCTGAGTATAAAATGAATAAAGATTTCTGACGTTATAAGTCAAAATCTTAATCCCTATATTTATTGATGTATATATTATTTAAGGAAGTAACATGGCCTAGTGGTTAAGTAGCACATCCCAAATCTGAAGTCCAGGGTTCAATTCCTAGCACCAACAAGTCCTTTTTGGCTGCCAGACATTCCTACATCACAAATTACACAGAAACTTTTGAACCCAAATGGTACCCGGGTCCAAGATAGCTTGTGAAATCATGAAACTGCTGTAACAACACCTTGGGAACCCAAATTTTGTTAGAACAGTTTGTCTTTTCATTTCTGAACTTGTTCAGGTTGTGTCTATTCTGAGTCCACTCTCTTAAGTTCCAATTTCCATTCTGTTTCAGCTGAGAAAGTTTGTGGGTTCTGTTTGCGTGTCTGGTCATGGTCGACATCTGGTAAGTCTGTGGTCGACCATAGTTTCTCCAGATACCAGTATCTGTTCTGGTTGAGCCTCTGGTCGACAGAGGAGGGGTCTGTTGTCGACCAGCTTGTTTCTAGACACCTTGTTTTACACGTTTGTGTTTATTAACATGATTTAATGCTTTGTTTGTCTGGTTACTTCTGTGAATTTGAACTTCTCGTCTGATATGACTGTTGTTTTTAAACTGATGTGGATTATCCATTTTTCCTTTAGAATTCCTCTCTTCCAAGGTGACATTAATCTGTTTAGAGGAGCTTTCAGCTATATCCTTTTGTTTGTTTTGATATAAGTTTATCAAGGGGCCTTTTCCTTTATGGTCAGCTATTTTATTTAAAGTTTTTATTTGGAATTCCTTTTTAGCCGTTGGGTTGTACCCTAACCCCTCTTTCTGAAAATTTACTTTTATTCCCAACACAGCGTTCAAGTTTTCTTGACCCTTAGTCATTTTTTTCAATGTTTCCTATTTATTTTTCAGTTCACTTTGGATTCTTTCTATTTCTTTCAGAAGTTGACTGTTTTCTTCCTTGAGTGAGTTGTTTCTTTCTTGAGTTAGCTTAGTTTCCTGTTCATATTCTTGAGTCTTTAATTTTAACTCGTCAATTGTGTTTTTCAGTACTTCATTTTCTTCTAATAGCCCTTTGACGTTTTCTTCATCTATCTCGCGTTGATTCAGTTTATTTTACAAGGTGGTGATCTCCAATTCTGGTTCAGTTCTGTTGGCAATTGAGTTGCTGTCATTATTGAACTGATTAACCTTCTTCTTCAAACTTTTATTTTCCCTTCTTATTCTTTCATATGTATCAAGTAAATCTGAATAGGCTTCTTCCCAATCTGAGCTAGAAAAGTCTTGAAAAGGGGAGGTTACCTCAAGATCGTTGATGTCTCCTTTGGCCAAGTGAGGGGTATGAAAAACGACATGGAGTAGGAAAACAACATGGACTTAAACCTGTTATTTTTATTATTATTACATTTTGGGTAAAAATGGGGGAAAATACTTAAATCTGTTATTATTATTATTATTATATTTTTGGTAAAAATGGAGAAAATGCTTAAATTTGTTGTTTTTATTCTAATGGAGAGAATGCTTTAAAAAAAAGTAGGAAAAATGAGATAAATTCAATAAAAGTGGAGGTACTAATCTTGCACAGTTGTCCGTGGATTACTCGTCATTATACACCTTGGACTCCGTTCCAACTCCACCTTATTTTCCTACTGGTCAAGCCTAGCCTTGAAATTCTTTATTGGCTATAAATGAAATGGATGTCAAAAATATGACTTAAATGCTGGCAAAAGGGCTCGGTCCGGTCCTGGGAGGAGCACCCGAAACCAAAGGGAAGAGATCTCTTGCTTGAGGGCGTCTAGCATTGCGTCCTAATACTTGCTAAATTGAGACATTCCATCAACACTTGCTTGGCCCGGACAGGGCAATACTTGCGTGGCCCCAAAAGGGGCAATACTGGACTTGAAATGTCATTGAGTGAATTGTTATATAAATAGCCAATTCCTACTGTACATGTTTCACCTTGCTTACTGATTTTAAATTACAGTCGTTCATTATTTGTTCAGTCTTGTATCACTTACTGTTAGATTGAATGTATATGCTTTCCTTGCTCTCATCCTGCGTTATCAATTTTTATAAATTCCTTGATCTCTACTGTCTGCATGCATGAATTGAAATATTAATCACTTAAAGCCTGTTAAGGTTTGAGATGTAATTCCTACTGAGCGATTCGCTCATCCAGTTGTTATCTAACCAATTCAGGTGATTTGGAGGACGACCCGATTCCAGGAGGGGATGAGTCTGAGTGATAAGTGTAGAATTAGAATTGCCCTCTATTATTGTAATTTCATTATGTTGGGTCAATGTTGTAATCTGAACTATGTCGGTATGTATGAGTTAGAGCAATAAAGGGTATGAATTGATCCTTGTATTTGTAGAATCATCGGAATTATCAAATTAAAGGTTTAGATTGCGCGCTCTTTTACTTGTCTAAGGTAGAAGCCCTTAGAATCTCTAGCTTGCTTTGGTTCTATATAAAGCACTGTCGCGCCGCGGGCAGGCTTCCGCGCTCGGGACGTGACAGTACTTTCTTGGTATCAGAGCCATGTTTTTAAATTTTCCTAGGTAAAACATGTATTAGTTCAAGGAGTAGAAATGTCTATCTAGGTAAACCCTAGCTAGAAGATAAAACTAGAAATGTCTTATTAGGATTTACCCAAGGGTAAAGATACATGTTATTCAGTGGTTAGATCGTACCCGGTGAGATGGGTAGAGACGTGGGCTAGTGTTGTAAATCCGACTACGTAAGATCTTTACCATATTTGAATTCCTTGCAGGATCATGGCTGGACACTGGCGCGAGATGCAGCGCACGGTGCAAGGACTCACTGAGGCGCTACAGCAGGTGGCGCAAGGCGGAGCTCGCGGTGCTCACCGTGGAGCCGGTGATCTTCATCGGGATTTCCGTAACATGAACCCACCCAAGTTTGCGGGTTCGGTGGACCCCGATGATGCCGAGCATTGGCTCAAGGAGACCGAGAGGATCTTCCGCGTGATACAATGCACGGACGAAGAGAAGGTCCTACTAGCCACATTCCAACTGGAGAGGGATGCGCGAAGTTGGTGGGAGTCCGTGGAAGCCACATTACCTGACGATCATGTCACGTGGGCGGAGTTTTTCGAACACTTCAACGGCAAATATTTCTCGGACCGAGTGCAGGAGAGGAAGGCCACGGAATTTGCCGCACTCAAGCAGTGGACTCGGAAGGTGGCCGAATATGAGGCCCTGTTCTCGAGACTTTCCCGTTACGCACCACACTTGGTGTGTACGGAGAAAATGAAGGCAAGAAGGTTTCTCAACGGGCTACGACCCCAATATATTACCCAGCTGGCGCCAATGGACATCCAAGTCTACTCAGAAATGGTTCGTCGTGCTCAGCTATTGGAGGACGCCACCGAATTTTCTGACAGAATTCGGGGCAAGGACAAGAAGGAGCAGGTTACCACTTCGGGAAGCTTCAAACCACCTTTTGGCAAGAAGCGAACCTTTAATGGAGGTGAGTCTTCCAAGGCAAAGAGGTTCCAGAAAAGTCACAAGCCATACCTCGCTATCAGTAACAAGCCCTTCTCCGACGTTACTCCTTCTAAGGATAGCTGTACTTATTGTGATAAAGCTGGTCATAAGACCGAGGACTACTGGAGGAAACTGGGAGCGTGCCTCCGATGTGGGAGTCGAGATCACCGAATTCCCGACTGCCCGTTGATGAAGGAGCAAGCCAGCAAGGACGAGAAGCGTCCATTTAAAAAGCAAGGCCGTCTGCAAGCTCTTCAAGGGACGGAATCTGTGGAAGGAGGAATTGTGGAAGGTACATTGATTATTTGTTCTAAGCCTGCTAGAGTTTTATTTGATACTGGAGCAACTCATTCATTTGTTTCCAAGAAGTTTCCTGCTTCATTTTCTAAAGAACCCGAATGGATAGATTTAAGTATAACTACACCTCTTGGAAACAAATCAGATATCATGTACCATTATCCAAATTATGAGATTATGGTTCAAGACCACAATTTACCGGCCGACCTGATATGCCTTGACATGGAATGTTACGATGTCATATTAGGAGCCGACTGGTTATCAACCTACCAAGCAACGGTAGATTGTCGGCATAGCAAAATAGCTTTTAAGAATTATCCCGAGTTAGTTTTTAACAAATCTCGGAATAAAACCCTGCTTATCTCAGCTCTCTGAGCCAGTAAACTGGTGAAAAAGGGATGCATGGCTTTTTTGGCTTTTGTAACCACCACTGAAGTTGAGAAGACAAAAATTGATGACATCCGAGTGATTCGGGACTTCTCCGATGTATTTCCAGACGACTTACCTGGTTTACCTCCGGAGTGGGAAGTGTCATTCACCATAGATATTGTTCCGGGTGCCGGACCTGTTTCTAAAGCACCCTACAGGATGTCTCCTATGGAATTGAAAGAGCTGAAAGAGCAGTTGATGGACTTACTAAAGAAAGGATTCATTAGGCCGAGCACTTCCCCATGGGGAGCGCCTGTGCTATTTGTTAAAAAGAAGGATGGTACATTGAGATTATGCATCGATTATCGGCAGTTAAACAATCTTACAATCAAGAACAAGTACCCACTACCGAGAATTGATGAGCTGTTCGACCAATTATCAGGAGCAATGTATTTCTCCAAAATAGATCTTCGATCTGGTTACCACCAATTGAGGATCAAGGAGGAGGAAATTTACAAAACTACATTTCGAAGTAGGTATGGGCATTACGAATTTACTGTTATGCCTTTTGGACTAACAAATGCGCCTGCAGCTTTCATGCAGTTAATGAACAACATTTATCGACCTTACTTAGATCAATTTATTGTGGTCTTCATTGATGATATATTGATTTATTCAAAGACTGAAGAAGAGCATGAGGAACATCTCAAGATGGCATTACAGATATTGCGAGACAACAAATTGTATGCTAAATTCAGTAAATGCCAGTTCTGGCTTGAGGAAGTGTCCTTCTTAGGACATGTCATCTCCAAGAATGGGATTTCTGTTGACCCTGCAAAGGTCGAAGCCGTGCAAAACTGGGAACGACCAACGAGTGCAACGGAGATTCGTAGCTTCTTGGGCTTAGCTGGTTATTACCGACGTTTCATCAAGGACTTCTCCAAGATTGCGGTTCCTCTTACCAGATTGACTCGCAAGGAAGTGCCTTATGAGTGGAATGAAGACTGTGGAAGGAGCTTCTTGACTCTGAAGGAACTCTTGACTACTGCACCGATCTTAGCTCTTCTAATTGAAGGAGAGAAATACGAGGTATATACCGATGCATCTGGTATCGGCCTCGGATGTGTATTAATGCAGAATGGGAGAGTTATTGCATACTCGTCCCGGCAATTGAAGAAACATGAAGAGAATTATCCTGTGCACGATCTAGAGCTAGCCGCAGTGGTATTGGCTTTGAAGATCTGGAGACACTATCTCTATGGAGAATAATTTACAGTGTACTCCGATCATAAAAGCCTTAAATATTTATTCTCTCAGAAGGAGTTGAACATGCGCCAACAGCGTTGGCTCGAATATCTCAAGGATTTCAACTTCACAATACAATATCATCCTGGTAAGGGTAATTCCGTAGCAGATGCCCTTAGTCGGAAGCCGAGAGCTCTATTAGCCAACTGTATGGTTCAGGAATGGAAATTATTAGAAAAATTTTCTGAACTTGACATCAACATGGGCGAGAATGATGGGAGTATTAGTCTATCCCACTTAAGTATACATCCGGACTTGCTAACTGAAGTCAAGAGGTTGCAAGAAGAAGACCCGTTGTTGGTGGAAATAAAGGAAAAGTTGGATGAGAAGATCGATTTCAAGATGGCACCCGATCGAAGAATCTTATTCCATGAAAGGACATGTGTGCCCGACAGTCCTGAGCTGAAGAAGAAGATTCTTGAAGAAGCCCATCAATCGAGATACACGATACATCCGGGAGCCACTAAAATGTACCAAGACATAAAAAGGACCTTCTGGTGGCCCAACATGAAAAGGGAAATAGCAGAGTTCGTGTCTCGATGTTTGACTTGCCAGCAGGTGAAGGCCGAACATCAAAAGCCCACAGGGAAACTGCATCCACTGGATATTCCCAAGTGGAAATGGGAGGATATCGGCATGGACTTCATCATGGGCTTGCCCAAGTCTAGGGGCGGATATGATAGCATATGGGTAATCATCGATCGTCTTACTAAATCGGCTCATTTCTTACCTATTAAGAGTCGATGGTCGGTTGATATCCTCGCTGCTCTGTACATTAAGGAAGTCACTAGACTCCATGGAATCCCTGTGTCTATAGTATCTGACCGAGACCCTCGCATCACGTCTCACTTCTGGAAGAGTCTACAACGCTCTCTGGGAATGAAGCTTAATTTTAGCACAGCTTTCCATCCCCAGACAGATGGTCAGACGGAAAGGACTAATCAGGTTGTTGAAGATATGTTGCGAGCATGTATTATAGATTTCGGTGGGAGTTGGCATGACCACTTACCATTAGCCGAATTTGCCTACAATAACAGCTACCAAGCCAGCATTCAAATGGCACCTTTCGAAGCACTCTATGGTAGAAGCTGTAGATCTCCGGTATACTGGGGGGAGGTCGGTGAAAGACAACTCCTAGGTCCTGATATTGTAAGAGATTCCACTGAGAAGATTCTCCTTATCAGAGAGAGACTCAAGGTGGCTCAATGCAGGCAAAAATCTTATGCTGATAATAGAAGAAGGGACTTGGAATTTCAAGATGGTGATCATGTATTTCTCAAGGTATCTCCCAGTCGAGGTATCCGAAGATTTGGTGTTAAAGGTAAACTTACACCAAGATTCATCGGTCCATTTGAAGTATTGGAAAGAGTGGGTGAGGTAGCCTACCGCATCGCCTTACCTCCTCAACTCTCGGAAGTGCACAACATATTTCATGTTTCTATGCTGAAGAAATACGTGCATGATCCTTCTCACGTCATCGACCACGCCAGTTTGGTGATTCAAAAGGATCTGACCTATGAGTAAAAGCCGATGCGAATCCTCGATCGAGAAGCCCGAGTTCTAAGGAACAAGACGATCCCTATGGTTAAAGTTCAATGGAATCGATGCTCGGAGCAAGAAGCAACATGGGAAACCGAGGAATCTATGAAGAGAAGATACCCAGAACTGTTCTAGCTGGCAGGTATCTTATCCTTTACACAGTACTCTTATGGAGTTGAATTTATCCCTATACAGTTGAATTTGGGGACCAAATTACCCTATACAGTTAAATTTGGGGACCAAATTCTTTTAAGTAGGGGAGGGTGTAGCACCCGTGTACAAAAAAAATAAAAAAATAAATAAATAAATAAATAAAGACATTAAATAAATAATATTTTCAAATACTAATAATAACAATAATATTTATGATAAAAATAATAATAATAATAATAACATTTATGATTAAGTTTATGATATATTAAACTTATGAAAGAAATAGGAACTCAGGGTTATCAAATGTAAAGGGAATCCACTTAACAAAATGACCTCCTAGTGTAGTGGTTAAGTGTCTTGCCTTCAACCCAAAGACTAGGGTTCTACACACCCCATCAACATTCTTTTGCCAAGTCTCAATTTAACCTAATTTAAGGGGGCGACGTGGCCATCTTAGACACCAAGAAAAAGGGGAAAAATTCAAAATTTCCCAAGCCACTTATCCTCCATTATCCCCAACACATGTCACTATCTCATATCCCAGATCCTGAAATTTCGGATCTTGCCCCCCTAAGCCTGTCTAGTAGAGGGGATTAAATCTAGGCCTAGCTCTCCCATTGTGTTAGTTAGAGGTTCGAGATACGAGCCTAGGCTGGGAGGTTCTGTGCTGCGTACTAGGAGGAGAGGAGGTTGCTGGGGAAGCTTCTTCCTTCGCTAATTACCATCCAAACAGGTAGGTGTTCTCAATTTTAACTAAACTACTAGTTAATTAGTGTCTAAGCAGTGCATCTCCATGCGATTTATTGTTGCATAGCATATGTCAGCCTAGTAAATAGCCTGTACCCACTTAAATCGAAAAAGATTAGTGAAAGGATTAACACACCCCATCAACATTCTTTTGCCAAGTCTCAATTTAACCTAATTTAAGGGGGCGACGTGGCCATCTTAGACACCAAGAAAAAGGGGAAAAATTCAAAATTTCTCAAGCCACTTATCCTCCATTATCCCCAACACATGTCACTATCTCATATCCCAGATCCTGAAATTTCGGATCTTGCCCCCCTAAGCCTGTCTAGTAGAGGGGATTAAATCTAGGCCTAGCTCTCCCATTGTGTTAGTTAGAGCTTCGAGATACGAGCCTAGGCTGGGAGGTTCTGTGCTGCGTGCTAGGAGGAGAGGAGGTTGCTGGGGAAGCTTCTTCCTTCGCTAATTACCATCCAAACAGGTAGGTGTTCTCAATTTTAACTAAACTACTAGTTAATTAGTGTCTAAGCAGTGCATCTCCATGCGATTTATTGTTGCATAGCATATGTCAGCCTAGTAAATAGCCTGTACCCACTTAAATCGAAAAAGATTAGTGAAAGGATTAACATATATTAGAAATAATTAGCAGGAATTAGCTATAATTAATATGTGTTAGTAGGTCTTCTCAATTTTTAACAAAACCCATAGTTAATTAAGGCATAACAGGATATAAGTTCTTAGTTAGTCTATCTCCATGCGACGTTCTAGCATCAATCAGTATTAAACCTTGCATGGTATACATTCTATAATAACTATTATCATAATCTGCAGTAGGATTTCAAGCAACCCATATCTTACTTTAATTTTCTATTATTTAAATGCATTAACTTGTTAAGTAACTGTTAGATGCCATGACATTAAACTTGTCAGATAATCAGTAGTTAATATGGGAGTATTCAACTTGTTAAACTATCACTTAGTACGTAGTATAGTGAAACCTGTTAAACTGAGTACCTGTGGAAACCGTAAACAGTTATGTTTTTATGTTAAGTTAAGAGTAATGATCTTTGAGGATTTTTATTTTTTTTATTTGGAGGGGTCTTGATGTGAAATTTGAGGGATATATACTTTTCATTTTCATCTATTTTTTTATATAATTATTTTCATAAAATTCCTTTAAAATAAGACGTAACACTATTCACTTTTACTATTCATATGACAGTAATTGTCTGTTAAAATATCATTTAATATATTGGAGACTCATCTAACCCGTTAAACTTAGTGTAGCACCCTGAGTATAAAATGAATAAAGATTTCTGACGTTATAAGTCAAAATCTTAATCCCTATATTTATTGATGTATTTATTACTTAAGGAAGTAACATGGCCTAGTGGTTAAGTAGCACATCTCAAATCTGAGGTCCAGGGTTCAATTCCTAGCACCAACAAGTCCTTTTTGGCTGCCAGACATTCCTGCATCACAAATTACACAGAAACTTTTGAACCCAAATGGTACCCGGGTCCAAGATAGCTTGTGAAATCATGAAACTGCTGTAACAACACCTTGGGAACCCAAATTTTGTTAGAACAGTTTGTCTTTTCATTTATGAACTTCTTCAGGTTGTGTCTATTCTGAGTCCACTCTCTTAAATTCCAATTTCCATTCTGTTTCAGCTGAGAAAGTTTGTGGGTTCTGTTTGCGTGTCTGGTCATGGTCGACATTTGGTAAGTCTGTGGTCGACCATAGTTTCTCCAGATACTAGTATCTGTTCTGGTTGAGCCTCTGGTCGACAGAGGAGGGGTCTGTTGTCGACCAGCTTGTTTCCAGACACCTTGTTTTACAGGTTTGTGTTTATTAACATGATTTAATGCTTTGTTTGTCTGGTTACTTCTGTGAATTTGAACTTCTCGTCTGATATGACTGTTGTTTTTAAACTGATGTGGATTATCCATTTCTCCTTTAGAATTCCTCTCTTCCAAGGTGACATTAATCTGTTTAGAGGAGCTTTCAGCTATATCCTTTTGTTTGTTTTGATATAAGTTTATCAAGGGGCCTTTTCCTTTAGAGTCAGCTATTTTATTTAAAGTTTTTATTTGGAATTCCTTTTTAGCCGTTGGGTTGTACCCTAACCCCTCTTTCTGAAAATTTACTTTTATTCCCAACACAGCGTTCAAGTTTTCTTGACCCTTAGTCATTTTTTTCAATGTTTCCTGTTTGTTTTTCAGTTCACTTTGGATTCTTTCTATTTCTTTCAGAAGTTGACTGTTTTCTTCCTTGAGTGAGTTGTTTCTTTCTTGAGTTAGCTTAGTTTCCTGTTCATATTCTTGAGTCTTTAATTTTAACTCGTCAATTGTGTTTTTCAGTACTTCATTTTCTTCTAATAGCCCTTTGACGTTTTCTTCATCTATCTCGCGTTGATTCATTTTATTTTGTAAGGTGGTGATCTCCAATTCTAGTTCAGTTCTGTTGGCAATTGAGTTGCTGTCATTATTGAACTGATTAACCTTCTTCTTCAAACTTTTATTTTCCCTTCTTATTCTTTCATATGTATCAAGTAAATCTGAATAGACTTCTTCCCAATCTGAGCTAGAAAAGTCTTGAAAAGGGGAGGTTACCTCAAGATCGTTGCTGTCTCCTTTGGCCAAGTGAGGGGTATGAAAAACGACATGGAGTAGGAAAACAACATGGACTTAAACCTGTTATTTTTATTATTATTACATTTTGGGTAAAAATGGGGGAAAATACTTAAATCTGTTATTATTATTATTATTATATTTTTGGTAAAAATGGATAAAATGCTTAAATTTGTTATTTTTATTCTAATGGAGAGAATGCTTTAAAAAAAAAGTAGGAAAAATGAGATAAATTCAATAAAAGTGGAGGTACTAATCTCGCACAGTTGTCCGTGGATTACTCATCATTATACACCTTGGACTCCGTTCCAACTCCACCTTATTTTCCTACTGGTCAAGCCTAGCCTTGAAATTCTTTATTGGCTATAAATGAAATGGATGTCAAAAATATGACTTAAATGCTGGCAAAAGGGCTCGGTCCGGTCCTGGGAGGAGCACCCGAAACCAAAGGGAAGAGATCTCTTGCTTGAGGGCGTCTAGCATTGCGTCCTAATACTTGCTAAATTGAGACATTCCATCAACACTTGCTTGGCCCGGACAGGGCAATACTTGCGTGGCCCCAAAAGGGGCAATACTGGACTTGAAATGTCATTGAGTGAATTGTTATATAAATAGCCAATTCCTACTGTACATGTTTCACCTTGCTTACTGATTTTAAATTACAGTCGTTCATTATTTGCTCAGTCATGTATCACTTACTGTTAGATTGAATGTATATGCTTTCCTTGCTCTCATCCTGCGTTATCAATTTTTATAAATTCCTTGATCTCTACTGTCTGCATGCATGAATTGAAATATTAATCACTTAAAGCCTGTTAAGGTTTGAGATGTAATTCCTACTGAGCGATTCGCTCATCCAGTTGTTATCTAACCATTTCAGGTGATTTGGAGGACGACCCGATTCCAGGAGGGGATGAGTCTGAGTGATAAGTGTAGAATTAGAATTGTCCCCTATTATTGTAATTTCATTATGTTGGGTCAATGTTGTAATCTGAGCTATGTCGGTATGTATGAGTTAGATCAATAAAGGGTATGAATTGATCCTTGTATTTGTAGAATCATCGGAATTATCAAATTAAAGGTTTAGATTGCGCGCTCTTTTACTTGTCTAAGGTAGAAGCCCTTAGAATCTCTAGCTTGCTTTGGTTCTATATAAAGCACTGTCGCGCCGCGGGCAGGCTTCCGCGCTCGGGACGTGACAAATACACACATGAGGCCTTGCCTCAACACGCTACCACTGCAGCACACACACACACAATGTCGGGGAACATGCCCCGGACACAACAACCACACGGAGTCGCAGCTCCGTCCATACACAACAACACACGGGGAATCTTTCCCCACAAAAACCCCACACACGCGGAGATACAACTCTGCCCACACACAAGTGTTCTTGGTTTAATGAAAAGGAAACATATACAATAAACCCTCAAATAGATATCTATGCTAAAATGAACAAATAGAGATGAGACAAGAAGAATACCCCTCAAATCTTTAGTGAAATCACGTCCAAAGGAACAATGGGATGCGTCGAACGATCTATCCGGGGAGTGGAAGCCTCTACGTTCGCAGGAGACGCCCAACGAGAACTTGTCTTCAACAGCTCTGGTCGAAGGTGCATCAAGTCGGCAGATGAGGCTTGGTCTTGGCGTCCTCCACTTCTTCTTCTTCCTCCTCCAGGTGGGGCGGCGCCCTCCTCTTCCTTTTTCCTCTTTTCCTGCAAGCAAGAATGAAGAACATAAGCTCAATGGTTGTTCATCCGATGGAAATCATAGCCCATATATAGCCAATGTTAAACAAGCCAAATAGACATAAAAGCCCTTCCTAAACCCTCTCAAAGCAACCTCAATACATATGAGGAAACCCTAAGGACATTGGAGAAAAAACCCCAAGCAATCGGACCCTTAAATGGGGATTTCGTAGACAATCTGAAAATCACGATTCGGACGTCCCAGAAAAAGTGTCGACCTCTAAGGTCGACACTCGTATCAACGAGTTCTGCCAAAAACATAAAATCCAGAACCTAGTCAAAAAGTGTCGACCCATGGGGTCGACCTTTTTTCCACAGGGTTCTGTCCTAAGACAAAATCAGGACCCGGGGTAAAAAGTGTCGACCCATGGGGTCGACCTTTTTTATCGGGGGTTCCGTTTTAGTTAAAATAGCATAACCTAATATAAAGTGTCGACCCCATGGGTTGACACTTTTCCTAACAGTGGAAAAGTTCATTAAAACACATTGAAATACCACACTACAATCATTCAAAGTTCAAGTATCAATCACTTGAGCGCATATGACATGGATACTCATATATAAGCCTAATTTCAACACAAATTCAATCCATTCACATTGAAGTTCAAATATCCATGTGTTCTTACCATTCCCTTGATCATTTGGGTGAAAAGCTCCAACTGTACCTGTATTTTCCAGATTTGAACTATTGATTTTCATCCACTTTAAAATCAACCTACAAGTGTGTCCTTACCACCATTACCATGATTTGAAGGCTAATTCCATCTAGAACCTGCACATGTACAAATTCTCATTAATCTCAATCTCAAGCTAACCAAATGACATGGTTATCTACTCCATTCTTTCAACCTCAAACATATTTCATACTCAAAGTTAGCAAGTGAAATATCCAATTCAATCCATATCAAGTGAGTCACTCAAGTCAACCAAATGACATGCTCATCTACTGAATTCATTCAGCAATCTTAGTGCAACATAGTATAGGGTCTGTCCAAACCAAACTCAATCAAGATGTAGCATATTGGTCCAAGCCAAACTGAATCAAGATTTAGTATATAGCAAGGCATGCCCAATCATTCATTCAGAATCTAAAATTTATCAAGGAATAAATTCAAAGCAAGTCAACTCAAAAACACTCAATGCATTCTATCAATAAGATCTGTGCAATGTACCAACGTTTAACACCCCATTCATGGAGACATTCCAAGGCAAGACTTATCCACCACATGTATTCAATGCAATTGAAATACATAGTCCAAATGCTGCCAAATAAACTCAGAAACCTGATAAAATCATTAAGCTTAGTCTTACCATGTGGAAGATCATTTGAACAACATCTCTTACCATGAGCATAATTAATTGGAAGCAGCTTACTCATTAATCCTGCATCAACAGTTGAACTTGATCTGACTGTTTAAAGATGACATTAGAAATGATGTCCATTAGGAAAATCCGAACACTCCATCAATCAACACTTAAATGATATGCATGAGAACATCAAATAACATTGAGTTCATTTCAAACCAAAGACCTAGGCTCAAAGAGCCAAGGGTCGACCCATGGGGTCAACCCATCCCAATGAGACAATTAAAACTGCCTTAGCAGTCCAATGGGAATTGAGATCACATCAAGGGCATTCCAAAGCAACTCAAACAAACATTCATGTGAGGCATAATCAGTTCATAAACATGAATAAGCATGAATTATAAATGCAGTTCAGAGCAAGTAAAACCATGGACAATAAGATATCACGCATTTGTCAGTTCATTAATAACACCAACATAATGTATCCATGAAGGCACCAATGCAAACATCAACATCAAGGATGTGTGCATGAAGGACCATTGTGTTTGAACCACCTGCAAAATAAGATATCATAATGTTAGCTTATTTATCATCAAGATGTCATTAAACATAAACACACAAGATTTTAACTTTAGAGTAAACACAAAACACACGATATATTGGAATCATCAAAACCATTGTCAAAGACAACAAGGTGGCGCACTGAACCCAACAAGGTGCCATTTGGATACTAGCTTGATAGCTATTGTTATATGCAAACTCGACTAGGGATAAGTGGTCATGCCAACTTCCGCCGAAATCTATAATGCAGGCTCTTAAGATGTCTTCAATAACCTGATTGGTCCTTTCCGTTTGTCCATCTGTCAGGGGATTGAAAACAGTGCTGAAGTTGAGTTTCGTCCCTAGAGAGTGTTGTAAACCCTTCCAGAAATGAGAGGTGAAGGGCGGGTCTTGGTCGGATATGATCGAGATGGGAACTCCATGCAATCTAACTGTCTCCTTACTATATAGGGCAGTAAGGACATCAACCGACCACCGGCTTTTGATAGGCAAGAAATGAGTCGATTTAGTTAGGTGGTCGATAATTACCCAGATTCCATCATGTCCACCTCTAGACTTGGGCAAACCCATAATAAAATCCATGCCAATGTCTTCCCACTTCCACTTGGGAATATCTAGCGGGTGTAGCTTTCCGACGGGTTTCTGATGTTTCGCCTTCACTTGCTGACATCTCAGGCAGCGAGATACAAAGTCCGCTACCTCCCTTTTCATATTAGGCCACCAGAAAGTCCTCTTCAAGTCTTGGTACATCTTGGTGGCTCTAGGGTGGATCGTGTACCTCGATCGATGAGCTTCTTCAAGAATCTTCTTCTTCAACTCGAGACAGTAGGGTACACATGTCCTTTCATGGAGTAACTGTCTTCTATCGGGTGCCAGCTTGAAATCCGGCCTCTCGTCTAGCTTTTCCCTTATCTCCATTAGTGCAGGGTCTTCTTCTTGTAGCTTCTGAATTTTTGGTAGCAAATCTAGATGTAGACTCATGTGGGCTAGAGTAATACACCCATCTTGTTCATCAGTGCTAATATTGAGTTTAGAGAATTCCTCTAATAGCTTCCATTCTTGAATCATGCAACTAGCCAATATTACTATCTGCTTTCAACTTAGGGCATCAGCTACAGAATTACCCTTACCGGGATGGTACTGTATAGTGAAGTCGAAATCCTTGAGATACTCGAGCCAACGCCTTTGCCGCATGTTGAGCTCCTTTTGGGAGAATAAATATTTAAGGCTTTTGTGATCGGAGTACACCGTGAATTGTTCTCCGTAGAGATAGTGTCTTCATATCTTCAAGACAAATACCACCGCGGCCAGCTCTAAGTCATGCACCGGATAGTTCTCTTCATGTTTCTTCAGTTATCGGGAAGAATATGCAATAACTCTTCCATTTTACATTAATACACACCCGAGGCCAATACCAGAAGCATCGGTATATACCTCGTACTTCTCTCCTTCAATTGGCAATGATAAGACTGGAGCAGTGGTCAAGAGATCCTTCAAAGTTTGGAAACTCTTCTCACAGTCTTCTTTCCACTCATAAGGTATCTCCTTACGAGTCAATCAGGTGAGAGGGACAGCAATTTTTGAGAAGTCCTTGATGAAGCGCTAGTAATAACCAGCTAGCCCCAAGAAGCTTTGAATTCCGTCGCATTTGTTGGTCGCTCCCAATTCTTCACGGCTTCAACCTTTGACGGGTCCATGGAAATTCCATCCTTCGAAATTATATGGCCCAAAAAGGACACTTCCTCCAGCCAAAACTTGCATTTGCTGAATTTGAAATATAATTTGCTTTTTCTCAATATTTGCAAAGCCTTCTTAAGATGTTCTTCATGGTCTTCTTTGGACTTTGAATAAATCAGAATATCATCGATAAAGACCACAATGAACTGATCTAAGTGAGGCCTGAATATGCTGTTCTTTAACTGCATGAAAGTTACGGGGGCATTTGTTAGTCCGAAAGGCATAACAGTAAATTCATAATGCCCATACCTTCTTCTTTGATCTTCAGTTGGTGATAACCAGAACGAAGATCAATCTTGGAGAAATATTTAGCTCCAGATATTTGGTCGAACAGTTCATCAATCCTTAGCAGTGGGCACTTGTTCTTGATTGTAAGGTGATTTAAGTGCCGATAGTCGATGCAGAGTCTCATCGATCCGCCCTTCTTCTTGACGAATAGCACAAGAGCTCCCCAGGGGGAAGTACTCGGCCGGATGAAACCTTTGTTCAATAGCTCCATTAGTTGTTCCTTCAGCTCTTTCAGCTCAGTAGAGGACATTCGGTAAGGTGTCTTGGAAACAGGTCCAGCACCAGGGACAAGGTCGATGGTGAACGACACTTCCCGCTCCGGGGGTAAGCCAGGCAACTCTTCTTGAAAGACATCAGTAAAATCTCAAACTATACGGATGTCCTCAAGCTTAGGCTCCTCGACGTCCGTGGCGGTTACGAATGCAATGAAAGCCATACATCCTTTGCCTATCAGTTTACCAGCTCAGAGAGCTGATATGAAAGGTGATCTCACCCGAGGGCTAATGTATACCAATTCCGGGTAATCCGTAAAAGTTACCTTGCCATTCCGGCAATCAACAGTTGCTTGGTGCGTAGATAACCAATATGCACCTAGTATGACATCATACACCTCCATATCTAGGCAAATTAGGTCGGCAGGTAAATTATTTCCTTTAACCATAACCTCACATTTTGGGTAGTGATGTGTGAGGTCGGCCTTGTTCCCGATAGGTGTAGATATGACTAAGTCTAACCATTCGGGTTCCATAGAGAATATAACAACAAATTTCTTGGAAATAAAGGAATGTGTTGCTCCAGTATCAAATAAAACCTTGGCATTCTTAGAGCAAATAGTTAGTGTACCTTCCACGATTCCTCCTTCTATTGGTTCCGTCTCTTGAAGAGCTTGTAGATGGCCTTGCTTCTTTGCCGGGAACTTCTCCTCTTTAACGGCTGGCTCATTCATCAGCGGACAGTTAGGGATCCGATGTTCTCGGCTTACACATCGGAGATAGGCTCCTAGCTTCCTCCAGCATTCCTCGGTCTTATGGCCGGGTTTGTCACAATATTTGCAAATTTTCTTTGTAGGTGTGGGGGCGGTGAAAGGCCTATCATTCTTCTAAAATTTCTTCCCTTTGGAGGATTCCCCTCCAGTGTAAGTACGCTTCTTGTTGAATGTTGCTTTGAATTTTCCAAGGCTTGTGGCAGGTTCCTTCCTGTTGAGTGTTGCCTTGAAATTTCCCCGGATCTTTTTCGATAATTCGGTGGCATCCTCGAGCAACTGCACACGTTGAACTATTTCCGAGTAGACTTGGATGTCCATCGGTGCAAGTTGGGTAATGAAATGGGGTCGAAGCCTGTTAAGGAACCTTTTTGCCTTCATTTTCTCCGTACACACCAAGTGGAGTGCGTACCTAGATAGTCTTGAAAACTGGGCCTCATACTCGACCACTTTCAAACCCCGTTGCTTCAGCGCGGCAAATTCCACGGCCGTCTTTTCCTGAATGTGGTCGGAGAAGTACTTGCTGTTAAAATGCTTGACGAATTCATCCCATGTGCAATGGTTTTCTGGCAATGTCACTTCTATAGCTTCCCACCAAGTTTGAGCATCCCGCTCCAGTTGGAAAATAGACAGCAACACCTTCTCCTCTTCCGTGCATTGCATCACACGGAAAATCCGTTCAATTTCTTTTAACCAGTTTTCGGCATCCTCGGGGTCGGATGATCCCGAGAACCTTGGGGGCTTCATGTTACGGAAACCCCTGTGGAGATCACCAGCTCCACAGTTAGCGTCACCTTGCACCACTTGCTGTAGCGCCTGAGTAAGGCCTTGCACAATGCGCTGCATCACGCGCCACTGTGCTCGTTCAGCGGTCATGATCCTACAAAAGAGTTTAAGTGTAATGAATATCGGGTTTTAATAGGAGGTCAAATTGCATTATAGAACTTAACCCATGGCTCTACCCATCTCACCGGGTAAGGTCTAATTCTATCCTTGGACTCGAGTTTTACCTAGGAAATTAAAATCTTAGGCTCTGATACCACGAAGACAGTCACGTCCCGAGCGCGGAAGATACTCGGATCTGTGACGCGTCTATATCGATCGTGTCATTCGTGTAAGATCAGAGTGCGCATATTATTGGATAATTCGTTGCTAATTTAAAATTTGAACATACACCATAGTCCAAGATGACAAACTGAGTAATACCTCAAACTAATTTCATAAAGCTTCAGATTTTGACATAATTCAAACTAACTTAAACATAAATGACTAAAATTATATCATAGGTTACAAGCCTTAATAACAACTGGAAATACACGACATAAGACCTGAAATACAAAGGACTAGACCTAGCTGACGGTACATCTAACTATGACCCTAACACTCGTCACTCGGTATCGGTCCCATCCGGGTGGTGGTCGCTATCCAAGTTTCCTGAAAATGTTAGAATTACAACTTTATGAGCGAATCGCTCAGTAGGAATTATATCTCAAGTTCTAACAATCTTTAAGTTAATTACAAGTTCATGCGGTATAATGATGCATGTAAGATCAAGCAAGAATATCAAGAATTGTAATAAAGAATATCACAAGAATTTCAATAAGATGTATCAATAAGAAATTTTCAAGTAATTTGCAAGTAAGTGCACAAGTATTTATAAGGATAATGTATTCAATAACGTATTCAAGCATGTAAATTTCAAGAATTTATCATTCGAGTAATTCGACCAAGTATTTCAAGCTCATGTATTCAAGTAGTACAATGGAATTGGCTATTTTCCTTCAATTCATTCAAGCAAGTAATTGCCCTTTTTCGGGCTAAACAATTCAAGTCAAGCATGTCAAGCATGTCACGAGAGAGTGAGTGGGAATGTCTCAAGTCAAGTCAAGTCAAGCAAGTACTTCGGTGTAATGCCAAACATCGTGGTCAATAAACTCCCATGGGCGCAAGTACCTCCGGGTGCTCCTCCCAAGACCAGACCGGGTCCTATACGCACATCATTTCATATATACTTTTGACATCCACTCTCATTTATATAGCCAATATAGAATTTCAAGAAAAAGCATTCATTTGTAGGAATATAAGGTGGATCAATCCGGAATAGAGATCAAGGACAATGGACATGAAAATGATGGATGATAATTTAACCTCTTAAGAATGCAGGACATAAATGCAATTCAGGGGTTTATGGGGTTTAGTAATGACTTTCAGGTTTTTCTAAGGTTTGGCAGAATATGAATTTGCCAGGCTCTGTAATCAAGGTCTACAGGTTGTTTGATCTAACAGTTTTAACAGGGCGAGTAATTGACAGGTAACAGGTTAATCAAGCAACATGTATATATTTTTTTTTTAATTGACAGCATACTGGAGAGTCGCTATTCACGTAATTGGTGCCCTGGCTTGGGGCGCCATTTACATTTGGGTGATTTTCACCGAGCAGGTACATTCTTTGACTCAAAATACTATTCATACACTTCATACCGTAAAAGTTTCTCAGAAATAGAAAGCAAGGATATGAACAGGTAGAGAAAATTCTCGGGAGTTCAGAATCATGCTCATGTAAAATTGTTGGGTTTCACTATTCAATAAATTGGGGTGATTTATACCGAGCAGGTATATTCTGTGACTCAAAACACTATTCATACACTATTCATACCGTAAAAGTTTCTCGAAAATAGGAAACAAGGACATGAACAGGTAGTGAAAATTCTCGGGATCTCAAAAACATGTTCATGAAAAATTATTGTGGACCAGCATTATTCATATTAATTTTTCTATCTTGGTGTTTAAAAATTCTGGAAAAAGGAATTGGCGTTTGCACAGGGGGTCTTCATTTAAATGACGACCCTGCACAGAGTCTTCAATTGGGTAATTGGCGCCCTGGTCAGGGGCGACCTTTACCCTGCGTGGTTTACTATTCATTAGTTGAAAAGTTCTCTGAATCAGGACGTGAGGGTATGGGCAGGTAGAGAAAAATGTCAGGATCACAGAAATATATTCATGCAGAATTTTCATGGTTTAGTTCACTAGATATCGATTTTTGAATGTGTTGATTTAATAACTTCTAGAAATTACTAAAAATTTAATTGACGACACTGTGAAGTGTCTTCAATTAAATGGCGCCCTGTATTGGGGCGCCTCTTCAGTGAATGGCGCCCTGACTAGGGGCGCTATTCACCTGAGGGCTGGATTTTTCGGGTTTTTAAAACAAGCATGTATATATTATAACAAAGGCTATATACTATGGCTAAAACATGAGGGGCGCCCTATTCTGAGGGCAGTATGAGTCACGGGTTACTATTCAAATAATATTCATTTTTAAGATTTTCAGTAAATCATGATCTAAGGACATGGTAAAATAGAGAAAAATCTAAGGTTTCCAGAATCGTGCTCATGCATGAGTTTCATGATTGGGTTAAAAAGATATAATTGTCTGAACATGGTGGTCAGGGCAGTATGAGTCACGGGTTATTATTTAAACACTATTTATTTTTAAGATTTTCAATAAATCCTGATCTATGGACATGGTAAAATAGAGAAACATCTGAGCTTTCCAGAACCGTGTTCATGCATGAGTTTCATGATTGGGTTAAAAAGATATAATTGTCTGAACATGGTGGCTACTAATTACGTGATTTCACTGTTCACGAATTATCGCATGTTCACAGAATCAAGAAGTAAATGCATAGATAGACATGAAAAATTTGCAGGACTGTAAGATCAAGCTCATGCAATTATTTTTGAGTTTAATTTTAGTGATTTTAATTTTTAAACATGGATCAATGTGCAATAAATTAGGGCAGGTTAATGACAATTATACTAAACTATGTGATGTACCAGGAGTACTTGGCGGAGGATCTCCTCAACGCAAGGGTTATTGTTCCAGATAGGCGTAGCCTAACTTTCCCACTAAGCCTTTTGATACACTCCAAACAGAATGTAGCTAAGCTAAGACAAGTTTAACTAGCATGCATGTTAACCTACGTTAACTACTAGTTTAGCCAGATCTTGAGAACACCTAGCTTTTTTTGATGTAAACACGTAGAAGGAATAAGAAGGTAAGCTTCTCTGCAAGGTTCTCCAGCAGTAGAAGGAAGAATCCCTTCACGTATGCTCCTAGAAAGACCCCCTTCTGTTGACAATAACCTTACCTTAGGAGGTTGTGTATAATTATAGGGAAGGAAAGACGAGGGTCCTTTGCCAGGGAAAAAGAAGTAATTAATGCTTCAATCCATGGATTCCTGATGGGGACATCACCTCCCATGCCCACGTTTACCGTTCGTCTCCTCACCCCGGTTGCATCCGACATGGTTTAGTCATTTAATTTTGAGTCCTATGTAATTTTATTTGAGTCATTTGATGTATTTTCCCTTTTATTTGAGTCATGTTCCTAGGTCTTGCATTTATTTTCCTAAGTTTGAGTGTCATTAGATTGTGTAATGTGCTATTGGGCCCAATTCTTCGGGCTTGGCCCATGAGCCCCCCCTACCCCTTCGGTTATTTGTTATTGAGTCTTTTGTAAGGGACTTTTGTAGAAATGTGGGTTTCCTATATATAGGACCACATTCCCCCCATTTCAACTTAATGAATGAATCAATGAAAAATGCCATTTGAGTATCCAAAGCTTAGTTTAGTGGAGTGATTCCAATATTTTTTGGGTGAGAAACCCTAGGGGAGAGATTCCCCACCCTTCCCTCTCCTAATCCCTCTTTTTCACTCCACTTTCTCTCTCCTCAACACCCAATTTCGAATTTTCTTCTCTCTCCTCCTTTCCCAACCACCTCAACCCCCACCTACCATCATTAAAGCCCTCCACTTCCCCATGGCCTCCATTACTCCACCCCCTAGTCCCAAGGAGATCCCTCACCATTCCAACACCATCCTCCACATTCCAACACCACTTTCTCCATTCCAACACAATCAACCCCTTCCCCACACAACCCCACAACTTCCAAAGCATATTTGAATTTGAAATCCACCCTTCCCTCCACTCACTTGTGCCCCCCTCACCTTCTCCTCTCACCCACCTTCCCAAATTCGTAGCTCCTCCTCCCACCACCTGTTAGACCCCCTTCCAGACCCCATTCTTCCCTTCCCCCACCTTAGAACATCCCCTCCTAGACCCCCTCACAGCCCGGGCTTTCCTCACACTCATCCACCCCCATTTCCCCTCCCATATACCCCATTCCCCCCCATCATCATCAACCTACAGCTCTCAACTGAAGATCTACAGCAGAGCAGCAGCTTGCGGCGGCCACCACGATCACCTCCGGATGAGTTTGAAGACCCAAGAGCCATCGTCGGAAGCGTCTGCCAGTCTCCTTCGCAACCAAAGTGGATTCGTCTTCTTTCGATCTCCGAGCCATCTTGGAGGTACATTCTTCCACAGCTGCGTGGTTCTGCCTCGGCTAAGGACCTGAACCAGTTTAGAAGCTCTGCCACGACAGACCCTGAAGGAATCAATCTTCATGTTCTTCTTCAAAGTTCCTCTTTGGCCTGTCTAGTTTCAGATTCAAGAAGCGGAAGTTCATTCAGCACCCGGGAGCAGAAGTTACCATCTTTCTCCCCCAAACACGCGGTTCTGCCTTCTATAGTCTGCACCGACACCTCCTCACTCTTATGGTTCCACAGATTGTCTCCGACCTCTTCTGGTGTCCCCGTTTCTTTTGCTGCAAAGAGAACTCACCCACGGTTCTAACGGCGCTGACGGCATGAAATTTGGAGTTCGGGAACGGCCAGGACAGCCTCTGCATCCTAATGTTGGTGACCTACCCCTGCTAGTCCGAGAAACAGAGGCCCTGTTCAAGCTCCTGCCCCGACCTTCAGTGACTCCAGAAGAAATTACAAAAATTCTGAGGCATTTCCCTTCCTGTTACAAAGATTTCGCCGCCGGTCTCGCCATCAGCAAACTTCCTGAGCAACATCTACAACAGCAACACCGACCCTCTGTCCTGGTTCGCAGACAGCAGGCAGATTCGGCGTCCACCCTTGTTCCTCGTTCTTTGCTTTGGCTTCCCCACCCCGCTTGGCCAGATGAAGGCCCCTCCCTACGTGGAGGTAGTATTGATGTAATATCAATAACCCCCACCCCAAGTTCCCCCTCCTGCGAGAGGTGTAGTGGTGTAATTTGTTTGGGCAGATCAAGCGACACCGCCGCGGCGTGTGGGGATCCACTCGCCTCCCCGCTCGCCCTCGTCTCCGACCGGGACCGGTTTCTTCAAACCGGTCGAGTAAGTGCTCAAACCTTCACTCCACTTAGTGCTTGTCTTTTAATATTAGTTCTAATTCCGCTGGTTATGCGAGTGAGAGCGCGATCCTCAAGCCCCATTGCCTTGAGTGATCACCGTGGGAAGAGTGCAACCGGTGCCTTCGGCACTTCGTCGGCCCCATTGAATTGGGCTTCCAAATCCATTGGGAATCAAATCTTGGCCTTGCTGGCCCTCTACCAGCAAGGGCCCAACCCCTCAACCTCACCTTGGCATTGCCAAGTTACCCCGGGCTTGGGTGAGCGACGAGAGAGCGGCGGCCCAAATTGGCCCATTTAGATTGCGATTGTGCTTGCTTGCATTAGGTCCGAGGTTGTGTCACATCAAGTGGTATCAGAGCAAGTTCACAACTTGTCTCTCCACAAGTTAGTCCTAGGGCATGTTTATGCATTTAGAGTGCTCGGTTGCATCTCTCATGTCCATTAGAATGGCCACTTCATACCCGTCATATCCATCCCCATCAACTTTCCCAAGAAGCCCAAATCCTCATGGAAGCTCCATTGCCAACAAAGTGGGTAGCAACACCTCTATCATAGAAGCCCTACCTAATGTCCTTAATTGGCTTGAAGATATCATGTCTCGACTCGACCGACTTGAAGGAAATAGCCGTACACCAAGAGTGAATGAGAGTGACCTTTGGGGAGATCTTGAAACCATATTTTTAGAACACTTGAAAATAAAAACCCCCGCCTTTGATGGATCCAACAGCCCAAGCCTCTACCTAGATTGGGAGATTTCCCTAGACCAATTCTTTAAAGGTTGCCCCTTGAACGAAGGAAGGAGAATGAGGCTAGCCAAGGCACACCTCTCCAAACAAGCTAAAACTCATTGGTTAGTTGTGGAAGGTTTGAGAAAGATCCGTAGGGAGGCCCCAATTAGCACTTGGGATGAGATGAAGACCGAGCTTAGAAAATTCTACACCCTCCAACCCTCTCCCTCCTACTCAAATCACCAAAGTCCAAGGAGCACTTCAACTCCATCATCCCCACCCGGTCAATCCAAGACCCCAATCACCCATTCCCCACCACTTCTCATCTCTCCTACCCCAACCACTACATTTACACCCCACCTCCAAGTCCACACCACAACCATAGGTCCCCATACCCAATTGGGCCCCATGGCCAACTCTCCACCTAGGCCCATGGTAACCCCCACCACTACCTCTCCATCACCCCCAAAAGGGGACACTCCTCCCAAAACCAATCAACCCAAACCCCTTCAACCCACCCATCTTCCTCTCCCTACCCCAATCCAACTCCCACCAAAGCCTCCACTACTACCCTTACCTATCCTAACCCAAGTTTCCCACTACCTACCACCCCGGATACACTATGCCCCAATCATCACCACACCCTCAAAAGCCCCTCTCACCTCCTTGGAAGAAGAACCCATACCCCACCCCATAGTGGTGAACACTCCAAACCCACTCTCCACTTTGGATGAAACCCAAGTCCAAGTTGAAGAAGAAACAACATACGAGGGTCTTCACCTTACATCACCATCTTTAGTTGGAGTCAATCTCATCTTAGGGGAACCCCTTGTTAGTTGGCTAAAGAAGAGCCCAATAAGAGAGATCATGGCCCATAATTTCCCACCCATGAAGGAAAGTCTTCCCATAATGCCCTTCTTCTCCTATCACACCACAATCCAAGCATCCTATCAAGTGGAGACCTTAGAGGATTTTCTTAGGGGCTTAGCATGGCAAATTGAGTTCACTAGCATGTTGACTCCTATGGCCGAACAACCTAGGAGCCTTAGCCTCCTACACCTATGCATTGGGTCTATCACCTCGGTTTGCACCAATGGTTGCTACACTAGCGACCTTCTTCTATTCCTCCCTACACCGGATGAGCCCAACCTTCTCCTCGATTTAGAGCTTCTTATCTCGGGTAGAAAGCCAAGCCCTCCACTCATGGCCGACCCACTTGTCAAGAACATTGGCCCAACTATCATAGGGAAGGATGACTTAACACCTTTTAAGGATCTTGAGGACATGGAGTTCCTCCCCCTAAGTGACCTATTTTACGATCCATATGATCCCTTCCAATGGGAGTCAAGGGACTCATATGACCCAACCATCTTACCAACCACCCACCCTGTCCTACCCTCACTCACCATATTGGGCCAAACCCACCTCATCCATGACCCGGGCTGCACCTTGGGAGCCATAACCTTGGACCATATATCCCTAGGGAATAAGGTGGTGCCCCACCCCATGATGACCATCTTCTTAGATCCATTCGATCCTTTCCAATGGGAGTTCAAAGGTTGTCCCACACCTATACACATAAAAGTCACTTTTGGGAAAAGCATGCATGTGTCTAGGCTTTCCACACCCCCTGGCATGAACACTATGTTGGGTCCATTCATTCATATCACTCACATGTCAAGTAGAAAGCATGAGTGGGCCACATTCGGATGTCATGGTCCTCCTTCATTCATCATGGATCTTAAGCATGTCAAAAGTATCTACGGATGTCCGGGCCCCCCCACATTCATCACCACTTTACATGATAGGTTCACCTACGGTTGCCCCGGCCCACCTAGGCCCACCAAAGTCTACATGACAACATTGCATGATAAGTCCACAAATGGTTGCACCGGCCCACCAAGGTTCATCATGGTCCATCTGGCATCATGGCAGGATAGGTCCATCTATGGTTGTCCAGGTCCACCCATAACCACTAAAAGGATAGCATTCACAAAATTACATGAAAACCTTTGCAAGCACATCAGCAAAAAGAATGAGGCTTATAAAAGGCTGGCCGACTCTCATCGGCATCACCAAGAATTCCAAGTGGGTGACCTCGTGATGGTAAGGATGGAGAAGCTCTCCCCCGGAGCCAACTCTAAACTGAGGCCACGTGGGGCTGGTCCCTTCCAGGTCTTGAGGCGCATAGGTGCAAATGCCAACGAGTTAGATCTCCATGAGGAGTATGGAATAAGTCCCACATTCAATGTTGCCGACCTAGTGCCATATAAGGGACCCACGGTGGTACCTAGTGAGGAGATTGAGCCTACTTCTTCCCTTGAGAGAGCACCCACCCATGATGATAAACCACCAGCCAAGAGAGCCCAGCGTGAACAAATTGAACAAATATTGGATGAATAAGTCACTACCACTCGGAGCAAGGTATATGAGCGTTATCTCGGCAGGTGGATGGATCGGTCTCGTTCGGGAGACTTGAGGGCGGTACCACTTCTACACCCTCCAAGGAGGGAAGGACACTTACTCGACAGAGTCGAGTTCTCCACACCCCGGGAGTATGATGGGGACATCACCTCCCATGCCCACGTTTACCGTTCGTCTCCTCACCCCGGTTGCATCCGGCATGGTTTAGTCATTTAATTTTGAGTCCTATGTAATTTTATTTGAGTCATTTGATGTATTTTTCCTTTTATTTGAGTCATGTTCCTAGGTCTTGCATTTATTTTCCTAAGTTTGAGTGTCATTAGATTGTGTAATGTGCTATTGGGCCCAATTCTTCGGGCTTGGCCCATGAGCCCCCCCTACCCCTTCGGTTATTTGTTATTGAGTCTTTTGTAAGGGACTTTTGTAGAAATGTGGGTTTCCTATATATAAGATCACATTCCCCCCATTTCAACTTAATGAATGAATCAATGAAAAATGCCATTTGAGTATCCAAAGCTTAGTTTAGTGGAGTGATTCCAACATTTTTTGGGTGAGAAACCCTAGGGGAGAGATTCCCCACCCTTCCCTCTCCTAATCCCTCTTTTTCACTCCACTTTCTCTCTCCTCAACACCCAATTTCGAATTTTCTTCTCTCTCCTCCTTTCCCAACCACCTCAACCCCCACCTACCATCATTAAAGCCCTCCACTTCCCCATGGCCTCCATTACTCCACCCCCTAGTCCCAAGGAGATCCCTCACCATTCCAACACCATCCTCCACATTCCAACACCACTTTCCCCATTCCAACACAATCAACCCCTTCCCCACACAACCCCACAACTTCCAAAGCATATTTGAATTTGAAATCCACCCTTCCCTCCACTCACTTGTGCCCCCCTCACCTTCTCCTCTCACCCACCTTCCCAAATTCGTAGCTCCTCCTCCCACCACCTGTTAGACCCCCTTCCAGACCCCATTCTTCCCTTCCCCCACCTTAGAACACCCCCTCCTAGACCCCCTCACAGCCCGGGCTTTCCCCACACTCATCCACCCCCATTTCCCCTCCCATATACCCCATTCCCCCCCATCATCATCAACCTACAGCTCTCAACTGAAGATCTACAGCAGAGCAGCAGCTTGCAGCGGCCACCACGATCACCTCCGGACGAGTTTGAAGACCCAAGAGCCATCGTCGGAAGCGTCTGCCAGTCGCCTTCGCAACCGAAGTGGATTCATCTTCTTTCGATCTCCGAGCCATCTTGGAGGTCAATTCTTCCACAGCTGCGCGGTTCTGCCTCGGCTAAGGACCTGAACCAGCTTAGAAGCTCTGCCACGACAGACCTTGAAGGAATCAATCTTCATGTTCTTCTTCAAAGTTCCTCTTTGGCCTGTCTAGTTTCAGATTCAAGAAGTGGAAGTTCATTCAGCATCCAGGAGCAGAAGTTACCAATTTTCTCCCCCGAACACGCGGTTCTGCCTTCTACAGTCTGCACCGACCCCTCCTCACTCTTATGGTTCCACAGATTGTCTCCGACCTCTTCTGGTATCCCTGTTTCTTTTGCTGCAAAGAGGACTCACCCACGGTTCTAACGGCGCTGACGGCATCAAATTTGGAGTTCGGGAACGGCCAGGACAGCCTCTGCATCCTACTGTTGGTGACCTACCCCTGCTAGTCCGAGAAACAGAGGCCCTGTTCAAGCTCCTGCCCCGACCTACAGTGACTCCAGAAGAAATTACAAAAATTCTGAGGCATTTCCCTTCCTGTTACAAAGATTTTGCCGCTGGTCTCGCCATCAGCAAACTTCCTGAGCAATATCTACAACAGCAACACCGACCCTCTATCCTAGTTCGCAGACAGCAGGCAGATTCGGCGTCCACCCTTGTTCCTCGTTCTTTGCTTTGGCTTCCCCACCCCGCTTGGCCGGCTGAAGGCCCCTCCCTGCGTGGAGGTAGTATTGATGTAATATCAATAACCCCCACCCCAAGTTCCCCCTCCTGCGAGAGGTGTAGTGGTGTAATTTGTTTGGGCAGATCAAGCGACACCGCCGCGGCGTGTGGGGATCCACTCACCTCCCCGCTCGCCCTCGTCTCCGACCGGGACCGGTTTCTTCAAACCGGTCGAGTAAGTGCTCAAACCTTCACTCCACTTAGTGCTTGTCTTTCAATATTAGTTCTAATTCCTCTGGTTATGCGAGTGAGAGCCCGATCCTCAAGCCCCATTGCCTTGAGTGATCACCGTGGGAAGAGTGCAACCGGTGCCTTCGGCACTTCGTCGGCCCCGTTGAATTGGGCTTCCAAATCCATTGGGAATCAAATCTTGGCCTTGCTGGCCCTCTACCAGCAAGGGCCCAACCCCTCAACCTCACCTTGGCATTGCCAAGTTACCCCGGGCTTGGGTGAGCGACGAGAGAGCGGCGGCCCAAATTGGCCCATTTAGATTGCGATTGTGCTTGCTTGCATTAGGTCCGAGGTTGTGTCACATCAATTCCATTGTCAGATAAGAGGGTCCGTTGCTAGCAAAACGGAGTTGTTCATGATAGGATGACAGGGATGGTTGTCTGTTGTCTCAGGGAAGTCGCGCCTCTCCGAGCAGGCGTGATTTAGGTGAATAGCACCTGAGTGTAGGGCGCTATATCCTCTGGTCCTTTCCAAGGAAATAGCGCCTCTCTAGGCAGCGGTTATTTATCTGAATAGTGCCCCTTCAAGTGGGCGCTATATCCTTGAGTTTATATATATATAAATATATTTGACTATAGGGGCTCAGAAATGGCGCATGTGACCTGGGCACCCTTTCTGGAAATAGCGGTCGGGTCATGGGCGTGATTTTTCCTGGGTGTATTATTATGTACTGTCCATTGATGTTACGTGTCTAGCCTCGTGGTTACACCAATAATTGGTTAGTGGATTGGGTTGGTGGCAAGAATAGTGTCACTTTTCCAAATAAAAGAATTTTTCAGAGATAGATACATGGATAGGTAGAGAAAAATAATAGGGATCTAGCAGTATGCTCATGCATTAGATTAAGCATCGGGATTCACAGTTATTAAATTT
Organism: Amorphophallus konjac; assembly: GCA_022559845.1. Lineage (NCBI taxonomy): Eukaryota > Viridiplantae > Streptophyta > Magnoliopsida > Alismatales > Araceae > Amorphophallus > Amorphophallus konjac. The sequence continues at coordinate 130,923,045 of CM040119.1, forward strand.
TGATCATGGATGATTTATCTATTAACTGAGAAGTCACGACTGTTTAATCAGTCGTGCTTCAAGAAGTAGCTTGTGAGTGAATAGTCTATATGAAATAACGCCTTATATTGAGTCGTTACTTAAGGTATGAATAGTATTTGTGAATAGTACATGAATAGTGCATATGAAATAATGCCCATACAGGAAGTTGTTATTTCATGTGAATAGTAAGGAATAGTATAGGTGAATAGTTCATATGAAATAACGCCCTTACGTGGAGTCGTTACTTAGAGTCACTATTTCTATGAATAGTAAAGAGTCACTATTTTAATGAATAGCGTCACTTTTCCAAATAAAAGAATTTTTTTGAGATAGATACGTGGATAGGTAGAAAAAAATATAAGGAATCTAGCGGTATGCTCATGCATTAGATTAGGTATCATGATTCACATTTATTAAATTTTTAGCGTGGATGATTTATATACTAATTTAGACTGTTTATTCAGTGGTGCTTCAAGAAAATGGCGCCTTAGTGAAAGGCACTACTATTTGTGGTGAATAGTATTTTTGAATAGTAAATGAATAGTAAGTGAATAGTAATGAATAGTTATGAATAGTATTTTTAAATAGTAAACTCTATTATGTAAAGGGTGGCATATTTGTATAATGGCCCTTATGGGATGTTCTAACTTTCTGTTTAACCTTACTATAGAGCTATCTAAAGTTTTAGTTATTTGGAAAGAAGTATATTAAAAAAAATTTCCTCATTTTTATACGGGGTGCTACAGTATTGATGCAAAGTGGGAGAGTCATTGCATACTCTTCCCAGCAACTGAAGAAGCATAAAGAGAACTATCCAGTGCACGATTTAGAACTAGCCGCAGTGGTATTTGCCTTAAAGATCTGGAGACACTACCTCTACGGAGAACAATTTCGTGTACTTCGATCACAAAAGCCTCAAATATCTATTTTCCCAGAAGGAACTAAACATGCGACAAAGGCGTTGGCTCGAGTATCTCAAGGATTTCGACTTCACTAAACAGTACCATCCCGGTAAGGGTAATTTTGTAGCCGATGCCCTCAGTCAAAAGTCGAGAGTAATATTGGCAAGTTGCATGATTCAAGAATGGAAGCTATTAAAGGAATTCTCTAAACTCAATATTAGCACTGATGAGCAAGACGGGTGTATTACTCTAGCCCATATGCATCTACATCCGGATTTGCTACCAGAAATTTAGAAGCTACAAGAAGAAGATCCTGGACTAGTGGAGATAAGGGACCAGCTGGAGGAAAGAATTGATTTGAAGCTGGCACCCGATGGAACACTGTTATTCCATGAACGGACATGTGTACCCGACTGTCCCGAGTTGAAGAAGAAGGTTCTTGAAGAAGCTCATTGATTGAGGTACACGATCCACCCTGGAGCCACCAAGATGTATCAAGACTTGAAAAGGACTTTCTAGTGGCCTAATATGAAAATGAAGGTAGCGGACTTCGTATCTCGCTGCCTGACATGTCAACAAGTGAAGGCAGAATATCAGAAACATGTCAAAAAGCTACATCCACTAGATATTCCCAAGTGGAAGTGGGAAGACATTGGCATGGATTTTATGATGGGCTTGCCCAAGACTAGAGGTGGACATGATGGAATTTCGGTAATTATCGACCGCCTAACTAAATCGGCTCATTTCTTGCCTATCAAAAGCCGATGGTCGGATAATGTCCTTACTACCTTGTATATTCAAGAGACAGTTAGATTGCATGGAGTTCCCATGTCGATCGTATCCGACCGAGACCCACGCTTCACCTCTCATTTCTGGAAGAGTCTACAACACTCTCTGGGGACGAAACTCAACTTCAGCACTGCTTTCCATCCCCAGACAGATGGACAGACAGAAAGGACAAATCAAGTTGTTGAAGACATGTTAAGGGCCTACATTATAGAATTCGACAGTAGTTGGCATGACCACTTACCCCTAGTCGAGTTTGCATATGATAATAGCTATCAAGCCAGTATCCGGATGGCACCTTTCGAAGCACTCTATGGCAGAAGTTGACGATCTCCAATTTGCTGGGATGAAGTCGGTGAGAAGCAAATTCTAGGCCCAGATATGGTGAGAGACTCAACCGAGAAGATACACCTCATTCGAGAAAGGCTAAAGATAGCATAGTCTAGGCAGAAGTCATATGCTTACAATAGAAGAAGAGATCTGGAATTTCAAGTTGGAGACCATGTATTTCTCAAGGTATCTCCTGGTCGAGATATTAGAAGATTCGGTGTTAAGGGCAAACTTACTGTAATATCCCGATTTATTAACAAATAAAAATTTCTAGAAAATTTATAAGAAATTAATTAGAAAATCCTTAATAAATAGAATAAGTTAAATTTTGACTATTTTGTAAAAATCTGGAAAATTTAGAATCTTGTAGAGGATAAAATGTTTAATAATAGTATCTTCTGTGACCGACCCAAATAATATCCGTAATTAGGCCAAATCAACTAATTAAGGCCCAAATCCACACTTAATCTAATTGGACCTTAAAACGAGAAATTTGAGCCCAATACCCGATCATTCAGGTTGAGACCGGATCCAAATGGAAGGCTAGGATGAGAGGATCGGTTCCCCTCTTTGTTCTCCCCGAAACCCTAACCCTAGAAAACGAATTTTTGGTTGAGAAGGCGGCGGCTAACCCTATCCGCGCGATTCGCGCACGTCCAACTTGATTGGACTCTATCTCCTCTAATAGAAGACTCTAGACCTTGTGTGACCTATAAAAATGACCCTTAGGAACCCTATTTTCGTTTGGGTGCTGTGGCGGCCGACGAGGATCGTGGACGAGGGCGGATTCCGACGATCACTGGTGAGGTGTTCTTAGCGTGTCGTCGTCCCTTCTTCTTCCTTCTTCCTCCGTTTAAGGTAGGTTATAGCAAGCCGAACCTTAAGTATTATATATGGTTAGAACCAGCTTTGAGTGCTCTTTCTATTGAAAGTTAAAGCCCTAAAAGTTACTTAGTATCATGCGAGAATTTTAGGGTTTAGTAGAAGCATGTCATATCTAGGGTTGTATATGTTCCATCTCATTTAAGTAGGGATTGCAGGCACTAAAGATTAAATTGAGCATGCTTTATTGTAAACCTTTTTGTGCTCTTTCTTTTGAATCCAAAAGCCCTAATTATTATTGACGCGGGACGGACACGGGAGACGACACTATATGGTGCCACCCTCGGACTCTAGATGAAGACACGACCAGCAACACACACCAGGGAGACACTAAGCCCGACACTACGAGCTCCTAGTGGCGAAACGTCGCTAACAGAAGTGGAAGCTCACTCGTCGTCCCAAGCGAGGGAAAGCGCGGACCGTGCGCGGTTAAGGAACCGGCGGAGGTCAAGGGTAGTCCGACTCAACTTCCGGACTCGGATCGAGTCGCGGGACGGGTCACTCTCACTCTCACAGCGGTGACATGGACCCACGGGCTAGTACCTACACTCTCGGCAGTGGCAAAGACCATATACTAGCTAAGCAAATGAACGCCAAGAGGTTCGGACCATTACCTCCACGCACCCAGCGTGGCGAAGACAACCCCAGCCGAATTACGGACTCCCGGTTAACAATGATTACAGCAATACACTAAGTCGACCCACTCCACGCAGGGAGGTAAAAGGTCACATGTGGGGTCTGGGAATCACGCAACTCGGGTTGACGGGTAGCATCTTGATGTCACCCGGCGATGCCGAACTCCGCGTTTTCGTGCTTTCCGAACGGCGGGTTCTGCGGGCCCGCGGGGCCCACGGGTGGGGCTGGCCTCCGGATCTGCGGGGGTGGGACCCACTGTGATGGGTACCCCTGGTGGCGCGCCTCCACGGATGGCGGTCGACCGGAAACACCGATCGGTGGCCGATCGGCTCCGATTCCCACGTTGTGAAGTTGCTGCCCACGGATTTTTAGTTGCTGTTTTTAGGCGCGCGCTCCGGAGAAAACGGCCGCTGCAAACAATCCCGACGTCGGATCGGGACGCATGAGCTATCGTTGGAAAGCTCTCTTCAAATGCTTCAATCTAGACCTAGAGAGATTTGCTGGATCTGGCCGGATCAGAACTTTATTAAATTTACAAGTCTCTGTTGTACAGTAACCGAAATCTCAGATCTGCAGTGTACTTGTCTGAGAACCACCATTGACCGCCTAGTAAACCTCCGATTCAGCTCTTGAGTTCTTCTTCAAAGTTGTAGGGTATCAAACCACGGAACTGGGACGATTTTTGAATTTGATTTGGAGGTGGTGGTGATTTACTATGATGTTTGGGGTGACTGGTGGTCGGATCTGGGAACAGGGGGACAGAACTGTAGCTGGGACTGAGAACGATTTTTAGAAAATATGAGATGGACGAACCAAATATTGAGAAAAATTGTGGATGAAAGGGTGGATGGGTGGAACCCCCAATAAAATTGGGCGAACCAACAGAAATCAAAAAGTGGACCTAAGACATGAAACTCAGTGCGGCGATGAATCTGGACAGAACTCTGGCAGAACCGAAATGGAAGAGTGGACGAAAATCAAAAAATATGAAACGAGATCTGAATGGCAAACCAAAATTTGGGGGATGTCCTTGACACCTCTGGAACATCCACTAAAATCCCCAGATCTATCTGAGCTCGTGGCTGAGACAAGAAATTCGTGTAAGCTTCTATGGTACTGCGCGGGCAGAACTCCGTTGATGGCGATGGCGGTGCGGTGGCGGCTCGTGGCGGCGGCGGCAGCGACTGGAACTGATAGGGTGGAGTCTCACCACCAGAAGGAAGCCTTCACAGCTTCAAGGGGGAGAGGGAGAGGAGAAGGGGGCGCACCAAGGCTGGAGCTTCAAGCTTTTCTTCAATTCAAATGGCATTAATTCATGAAAATAGGAAAATACAAGCATATATAGGTCACCCATCTAATCCATCCTCCACCGTTGGATCTAGGGGTTAGGGATAGATGGCTAGGATGAAGTTTGATCAAAACACAACAAAAATAATAAACAAATGGGGAGGGGGGCGCACCTTGACCAAGGGGGGGACATGGTAGGTGGGTTTGGTTGGAATTGTTGACCATTTTGGTCCCTTGTCCCCCATGTGGACAATTGACTAGTCAAGGCTTCTTAATGTCCACCTTGGATGTTGAACAACCCCACAAGGCTGATATGGACCAATGGGAGGGGGCCTGGGGGTCCCATGGGGCCCAGGGGTCCCATTTTACAAATAAGTCCCTCGTACACTCATAATTGCAAACTGTATAAAATGAAATAAACACACCTTACACACAAATAAAGTCTAATTAAATATGAAAATGGGGAGGCTCAAGGCGGAGTCTCCAGGCTATCTCCGAGCCAGATGGACGCTGAGGTGGCTCGAGTCGTGCTCCGTGTGCGGTACCGGTGGCTCGGCGTATCGCGCCGCTCAACTGCTCGGGTGTCCGCACCAATTCTCCCCGGGTGGGAGAAACTCGACCCTGTCGAGTAAGGGTCTGCATCACTCCTATATCGCTCCAAAAGGTCCGGATCGATCTGCTGCAACTCGCCATGTGTGATCCATGTGTCCTCAGTAGCGGGCCGTCCTCTCCATCGCACTAGGTAGCGCGGGTAACATCCACTCCTGGTAACTGTCACTTGCTCGTCAAGTATACGATCTATATGCTTACGCTGCTGTGAAAAAGGGGCTGGAGGCGGATGTGGACACTCAGGTGTGGGATCACTCTCAAGGGGAGGAGATGGCTCAAAAGGTTCACTAGGGATCACCGCTGGGTCCCTATATGCAACAAGATCCGATACATTGAAGGTAGAGCTTATACCATATTCCTCGGGCAAGTCCACAACGTACGCATTGGATCCAACGCGTTTCAACACTCTGAATGGACCGCTCCGTGAGCTTGCAACTTCTTAACGGTTCCAGAGGGAAACCGTTCAGGTCTTACCCTGATCATGACGTATTCGCCCTTGTGGAACTCTCGGTGGTGTCGGTGGGCATCGGCTAACTCCTTGTACCGTGCATTGCTGGCCTCAATGTGACGACGGATGTCGTCATGCAAACTCCTAACATGCCTAGCAAACGACTCGGTCGACTCCGACACTCTAACATGGACAGGCATGGGGACAAGGTCAACGGGTTTCCTAGGCCTACGACCTGTGACAATCTCAAATGGACTCATGCCGGTAGACCTATTCACCGAATCATTGTATGCAAACTCAGCCATAGGTAAAATGAGATCCCAATCCCCAATGCGGTCCTTAACTAGACACCTCAAAAGATCTCCCAGACTCCTATTGACCACCTCGGTCTGACCGTCTGTCTGGGGATGATATGCAGTGGAAAACTTGAGGTGAGTACCCATCATATGCCATAGTGTCTTCCAAAAGTAGGAAGTGAATCTAACATCACGGTCATACACTATAGTGCGAGGCAACCCGAACTTGCACACCACATGAATAAGGAATAGGCGGGCTACCCTAGAAGCATCCGACGTCTTAGAGCAAGGAATAAAGAGGGCCATCTTCGAGAAACGGTCAACCACCACATAGACCGAATCATGCTTCCTGGAGGTACGTGACAATCCCAAAACAAAGTCCATGCTAACATCCTGCCACGGGGCATCAGGCACGGGGAGAGGCGTATAAAGGCCCGAGCTTTGCTTCTTCATCTTGGCCGTAGCACATGTACGGCACTGAGCCACGATGTTAGCAACATCGCGCTTCAAGCTCGGCCAATAAAATCGATGCTCCACTGCCTCAATAGTCTTGTTCCGACCAAAGTGGCCGGCTAGACCTCCCGCATGTAGTTTCCACACTAAGAAATCTCGAACCGAAGTTCGGGGAACACATAGCATGCTACCTCGAAAGAGGTAACCCTCCTGAAGCATATAATCATCATGATCTCTCGAGGGTCTGGCCTGGAGAGTGGCAAAAATCTGACCGAAGTCAGGACAGTCAACATAGGCCTCCTTCATCTTCTCTAGCCCTATGACCTCGGCACTCATGGTGGTAAGCAAATATGCTCACTGACTCAAGGCATCAGCCACCTTGTTCTCCACTCCAGCCTTATGTTTCAGCACAAAGGTGAACTGCTGGAGATACTCGACCCAACGACTATGACGCGAGTTAAGCTTCTTTTGCGAATGGAGGTACCTCAAGGCCTCGTGATCGGAGTATAGGACAAACTCCTGATGTAAAAGATAGTGCCTCCAATGCCTAAGAGCCTGAACAACTGCGTAGAATTCTTTATCATATGTGGAATATCGCAGTTTCGCGTCATTCAGCTTCTCGCTGAAATATGCGATCGGGTGGGACTCCTGACTCAAAACTCCTCCAATTCCCATGCCCGACGCATCACAAGAGACCTCAAACACCTTCGAGAAATCAGGCAGTCGAAGGATAGGTGTCTGGGTCATGCGCTCCTTGATGTCCTTGAAGGCGGCAGATGCGGCCTTCGTCCATACAAATGTGTGCTTATGGATGCAATCCGTGATCGGGGCGGTGACGGAGCTAAATCCGCGGATGAAGCGACGGTAGAACGTCGCAAGGCCATGAAAACTGCGGACATCATGAACCGTACGGGGTTCCGGCCACTCAACAATGGCCCGGACCTTCTCCGGATCGGCGGAGACCCCAGTACTAGACACGATAAAACCCAAGAAGGTAAGCTGAGATGTCATGAAGGCACACTTCTATGGGTTCGCAAACAGCTGCTCTCGCCGAAGAAGTAGACAGACCTACCGAAGGTGGTCTAAGTGGTCCCCTGTGGTGCAGCTATAGATAAGGATATCATCAAAATACACCACTACAAAGACTCCAATGAAAGGTCGAAGGACCTGAGTCATGAGCCGCATGAAAGTACTAGGGGCATTGGTCAACCCAAAAGGCATGACCAACCACTCATATAGACCGTCCTTGGTCTTGAAAGCGGTCTTCCACTCATCACCTGGCCTAATCCTCACCTGATGGTAGCCACTCTTAAGATCGATATTCGAAAAGATAGTGGCACCTGCCATCATGTCTAGCATGTCATCCAGGCGGGGAATAGGAAACCTGTACTTCACGGTGATCTTGTTGATGGCACGACTATCAATACACATTCTCCGTGTGCCATCCTTCTTCGGGGCGAGTAATGCAGGTACAGCACATGGACTCATGCTGTCCCGGACAGATCCTCTCTGCACAAGCTCATCGACCTGCCGTTTAAGCTCGGCATGCTCCGTGGGGCTCATTCGATAATGAGGAAGGTTGGGCAATGAAGAGCCCGGAACAAGGTCGATGGCATGCTGAATATCCCACATGGGTGGGAGTCCCTCGGGAAGCTCATCAGGAAAAATATCAGCAAACTCCTGCAGAATAGGAACAACCTCGGGTGGGAGCTCACCCTCGGAGTCCCGCTCCACCTCTCGGACCGTAATGGCAAACACCGGACAGCCCAGACTAAGCTCATGCTCCATTTCCCGGGAGCTAATCATCATCAATCTCCTCGTCGAGGGCTCTCCTGGGCCAGAGGTAACGGTCATAGTCTGAGCTGGGGATGGGGTACTGGGCCCGGGTACGGCAGGCTTTGGAGTACTAGGGCCAGTAGGACCCCTGACTGATGGGCTCCTGGGCCGAACGGGGTGGAGGGTGACCCGCTGGCCATCGTGGTCGAAGGTACAGGTGTTCGACAGACCATGGAGTGTGGCATCTCGGTCGAATAACCACGGCCTACCAAGAATGATACTTCCCACTTCCATGGGGAGAACATCACACCAGATCTCGTCACGATAGGAGTGGAGCTGCAGCGGGACCAAGCACCGCAGCCTGACCGAAATGGAAGTGGTATCCACCCATGATACCTGATAGAGACAAGGATGGTCCACGGGTGTGAGACCAAGACGAGCGACAGCATTCGTGGAGATTGCATTGATACAACTCCCGCTATCGATGACCACCTTGTAAATTTGTTTTCCCAGCCTACAGAATACCTGAAGGATAGTGGTCCGACGCCAGTCATCACTGGCCTGTGGCTGGGTGAGGATACATCTGACGACCCCCACGTGGGTATGGCCCGACTGCTGGACATCCTGGGCCTCACCTCCCATCTCATAGTACTCGTCAGCTAACTCTTCATCTGCCTCATAGCTGACTAACTCGAGGCCCGTAGGGGTGGTATCCTCGGCCTGTGTGTCCCCAATGTGAAGAGATGGGCGGGTGGGACACTGGTTGGCGAATTGGCCAAACCCATTGCAGCGATAACACTGCTGCCGTGATCCACTAGGCTCCCCAATCATAGGTCCTTTACCTTTATCCTCCCGACGGATAGGAGGCGTAGGCAACAAAGGACATGCAGGAGGTGCGGGTGCCGGTGGACGGGCTATGGGTGGGGCTGTCAGATGCTGGGGACGAGGAAGGTCCCTCGGGGGTGGAGGACGAGGCCTAGGAGCAAATGGCTCGGGACGAGCGGGCTCCTGAGGTCGAGCCATGGGGGCCCTCGGATACGTGCCAGAAGAGCCACGGGGCTCGACACTACGAAGGGGAAAAGAGCCCAACCGGTGGGGTGACTCGAACTCGGCCTCGAACTGGTCCAATTCGAGAGCAATCTGATACACCTGCTCCAAAGTGGTCGCGTTGCGACGAAAGAGTTCATATTGATAATTGGGCCGCAGACCTCTCCGAAAGCGGGATATCGTCATGGTGCTCTCTTCCGTGACCCCGCACCGCAAGTAATACTCATCGAACTCGGCGGTGTACTCGGTCACGGATCGGTTCCCTTGGGAGATGCTTTGCCACTTGTCTATGAGACGTTGGCGATATGAGGCGGGAAGGTACTTCTCCCTCAACTTGGTTTTCATATCATCCCAAGTACCGATCTGGGGTTGACGTCGCTGGTTGAGCAGGCTCTCCACATTGATCCAATAAGTTTGGGCCTGCCCTTGCAACTTCATCTTTGCGTATCGGACTCTTCGGTGGTCCGTCATCTCAAACCACTCGAAGTACCGGTCCATGCCGGCCTCCCAATCTAAATACACCCTAGGGTCCAAGGACCCGCTAAAAGTGGGAGGGTCCGCACGCACACCCCTAAGAATGAGGTCGTCATCCTCGTCATCACGATTCCATCGTTGATGATGACGACCGTTACCCCCTTGATCATTATCAGATGCATAATCATTCACCACATGCACCTGTTGAACCCCAACATTCTCCGCCTGAGCCCTTGGCACAGCAGGCTGCTGAGCCGGCTCCTGTTGGCTGTTCGTCGGCGCGGGTTGCTCCGCTACTGGGCCCCTCTCTAGGACGGTAATCCTCCCAACAAGGCCTTGAATGGACTGCTCCGATACCCCGGCCTGATCCTCGAGGACCTTCATCCGCCCTTCTAGACGCGTCCCTATGCCATCCATACGCGTACTAAGACCATCCATACGCGTGTCTAAACGATCCATGATGGCTCGGAACATCTCGGCCGTGGAAGACTCATCGGAACTACGGGCTCGGGACTCCGCCATAGGTGGTGGTGGCGAGTACTGGGTACCTCGACGGGTGGGCATGCAACTGACACACGACCTAGAAGACACCAACTAATGCAAACACACACCAAATGATGCACTTAGACCTAAACCAATATCCGGTACGGGGCGGAGTTAATCGATCCGAAGATCACTCCCGCAAGTGTGCGACATCCCGATAGGCGTATCCTAACGTTCGGACAACACCTTTTAATATACCGAGCTATTCGGTGAAATGCAATTTGAAAACACCCTTTTTTGTTGTTTTGAAAATAAGGATGATCCTAGACTCGACTTAGACCATGATGCATGACTTATGCAACGACTACCCAAGACTCGACTGCTCTGATACCAAACTGATGCGGGACGGACACGGGAGACGACACTATATGGTGCCACCCTCAGACTCTAGATGAAGACACGACCAGCAACACACACCAGGGAGACACTAAGCCCGACACTACGAGCTCCTAGTGGCGAAATGTCGCTAACAGAAGTGGAAGCTCACTCGTCGTCCCAAGCGAGGGAAAGCGCGGACCGTGCGCGGTTAAGGAACCGGCAGAGGTCAAGGGTAGTCCGACTCAACTTCCGGACTCGGATCGAGTCGCGGGACGGGTCACTCTCACTCTCACAGCGGTGACATGGACACACGGGCTAGTACATACACTCTCGGCAGCGGCAAAGACCATATACTAGCTAAGCAAATGAACGCCAAGAGGTTCGGACCATTACCTCCACGCACCCGACGTGGCGAAGACAACCCCGGCCAAATTACGGACTCCCGGTTAACAATGATTACAGCAATACACTAAGTCGACCCACTCCACGCAGGGAGGTAAAAGGTCACATGTGGGGTCTGGGAATCACGCAACTTGGGTTGACGGGTAGCATCTTGATGTCGCCCGGCGATGCCGAACTCTGCGTTTTCGTGCTTTCCGAACGGCGGGTTCTGCGGGCCCGCGGGGCCCACGGGTGGCGCTGGCCTCCGGATCTGCGGGGGTGGGACCCACTGTGATGGGTACCCCTGGTGGCGCGCCTCCACGGATGGCGGTCGACCGGAAACACCGATCGGTGGCCGATCGGCTCCGATTCCCACGTTGTGAAGTTGCTGCCCACGGATTTTTAGTTGCTATTTTTAGGCTCGCGCTCTGGCGAAAACGGCCGCTGCAAACAATCCCAACGTCGGATTGGGACGCATGAGCTATCGTTGGAAAGCTCTCTTCAAAGGCTTCAATCTAGACCCAGAGAGATCTGCTGGATCTGGTCGGATCAGAACTTTATTGAATTTACAATTCCCTGTTGTACAGTAACCGAAATCTCATATCTACAATGTACTTATCTGAGAACCACCGTTGACCGCCTAGTAAACCTCCGATTCAGCTCTTGCACTCTTCTTCAAAGTTGTAGGGTATCAAACCACGGAACTGGGACTATTTTTGGAATTTGATTTGGAGGTGGTGGTGATGTACTATGATTTTTGAGGTGACTGGTGGTCGGATCTGGGAACAGGGGGACAGAACTGTAGCGGGGACTGAGAACGATTTTTAGAAAATATGAGATAGATGAACCAAAAATTGAGAAAAATTGTGGATGAAAGGGTGGACGGGTGGAACCCCCAATAAAATTGTGCGAACCAACAGAAATCAAAAAGTGGACCTAAGACATGAAACTCAGGGCGGGGATGAATCTGGATAGAACTCTGGCAGAACCAAAATGGAAGAGTGGACGAAAATCAAAAAATATGAAACTAGATCTGAATGGCAAACCAAAATTTGTGGGATGTCCTTGACACCTCTGGAACATCCACTAAAATCCCCAGATCTATCTGAGCTCGTGGCTGAGACAAGAAATTCGTGGAAGCTTCTGTGATACTGCGCGGGCAGAACTCCGTTGATGGCGATGGCGGTGCGGTGGCGGCTCGTGGCGGCGGCGGCGGCGACCGGAACTGATAGGGTGGAGTCTCACCACCAGAAGGAAGCCTTCACAGCTTCAAGGGGGAGAGGGAGAGGAGAAGGGGGCGCACCAAGGCTGGAGCTTCAAGCTTTTCTTCAATTCAAATGGCATTAATTCATGAAAATAGGATAATACAAGCATATATAGGTCACCCATCTAATCCATCCTCCACCGTTGGATCTAGGGGTTAGGGATGGATGGCTAGGATGAAGTTTGATCAAAACACAACAAAAATAATAAACAAATGGGGAGGGGGGCGCACCTTGACCAAGGGGGGGACATGGTAGGTGGGTTTGGTTGGAATTGTTGACCATTTTGGTCCCTTGTCCCCCATGTGGACAATTGACTAGTCAAGGCTTCTAGATGTCCACCTTGGATGTTGACCAATCCCACAAGGCTGATATGGACCAATGGGAGGGGGCCTGGGGGTCCCATGGGGCCCAAGGGTCCCATTTTACAAATAAGCCCCTCGTACACTCATAATTGCAAACCGTATAAAATGAAATAAACACACCTTACACACAAATAAAGTCTAATTAAATATGAAAAATGGGGAGGCTCAAGGCGGAGTCTCCAGGCTGTCTCTGAGCCAGATGAACGCTGAGGTGGCTCGAATCGTGCTCCGTGTGCGGTACCGGTGGCTCGGCGTATCGCGCCGCTCAACTGCTCGAGTGTCCGCACCAATTATGCTCTGTGCTATGCGTATTTAGCAATTCTTCGTAACCCTAGCCAACTCGCCGAAGGCGGGCCGGGCGAAAGGGGGTTTGGTTGATTTTTGACTTGTGCGGCCTCGCGATAGACCGCCCAACCTAGTTAGGCGGCATATTACTGACCGTTTATGTTCTTTGGTTCGTATTATGTTTCTGGGAAGAGCGGCTTTACCTAGACCGCCCTTCTGTCAGGCGGACAGTAATTGACCGTTCGTCTTCCCCAGCGGCTCATTACAGACCGCTCATCTCCAGAAGGTCTTCTGACCTGACGGGGATAAACGGCCTGTCGTGCGACCGCCGAGGAGGATGAAAGGTCCATACTGGACCATCCATCTTTACAAAATTTATTAAGTTATCTTTTTCGCATGATTTATGATGGTAGATTAATGGTTAAATGTAAGTTAGCAACATGCATAAAAACTCTAAAAAATTATAACAGTAAATGATTATAAATCTTGCTGATCTTGACATTGGATCATCTTTTTCAATGTTAATATTAATCTGGAAATGTTATTAGGGTTGTGTGACAGTCGTTCTACTCCGGTAGGATTGACTGACCGTCTCACTGGTTTTCGATGTTTTATTAGCCCTATTTCCTTGTAATGTTTGGGACTCTCCACCGGATATTCCTTCCGTCGGACTAGGACCTTCATTACGGGACCTCCGTAAGCCCCCGCGAGCCTGGGATTCCCACTAGGACGCCGGGCAGGTTGTACCATCAAGACATGAACCTGTGTACGTGATCGAATCGATTAAACTATCGTATTGTAAGTCACGGCTCGACTTGGACCCCCTGAGAATTGCGCGGCCCGAAAGGGACTGTTCATCTTATTGGGTGGCCCATAACGAACCGTACATCCCTGGCCAAGTGCCACTTACATTGGTCGATTAACCTTGATCTATCTTCGACCAAATTGTGTTTGGATCGACCCAATAAGCCCTAGGTTGACCAGTGGAGAGTGGGCTGGACCCTAGTTAAGTTCTGCCCCACTTATGGCAGCCCGGAGCCCGTTTGGGTAGATTTCTAGTTGATTAAGTTGAACGGACCTATTGGAACCGCCCATGTTATAGCGCGGATCTTATTGGACCATCTGTCTGTTGGATGGCCCTATATGGACTGTTTATCTTATTCTTGGGCTTCCAGCTCTACTAGTCTTGAGCGGCCCATTTTCAACCGTCCAATTACTCGAGCGGCCCTACATGGACCGTGTATCCTTGACTTCGGTGTGGCTAGTCCTAAGCCCATCTCTATCCTGAACGGTCCACTCTAGACCGTTCATTACTTGAGCGGCCCTGTTATGACCGCTTAGCATCCAGAAGTGATTTCCGTGATTCTTCGTGTTTAATCCAAGGACCTGATTAGTTCTTGACAACTTGAACTTTCCAGACATGATGTCTACTTCGACTTACCCTTGAAACTTTGGTAATTTCCACATCTTGAAGTATTGGCCATCTAACTTGATTAATGTCTAGACATAACTGTTGGATTTTCCAGCGTCTCCCTTGTGATTTGCTGCTCCACGTGGGATATGGGACCCACGTGGTGCATCGGTGCTTGACAGCCCAACCCGCCGCATGGATTATGGGGTCCATGTGCGAAGCCCCTCATGTCCACCCACAGCATGATAGTGTGGGGTTCTGCGCTGCCATAAGGAAATACGGTTCCGCCTTCACTACCAGCTCGAGCTTTTAGCGCAACGGTAGGGGCTTGATCCTATAAACTGGTATCAGAGCGAGGTCGCGGGTTCAAATCCCCCGGGTGTCGCTAGGGGGGGAGATTGTAGGATTTTCCAGCGTCTCTCTTATGATGTGCTGCTCCACGTCGGGTATGGGACCCATGTGGTGCATCGGCGCTTGACATCCCAACCCACCGCATGGATTATGGGGTCCATGTGCGAAGCCCCTCATGTCCACCCATAGCACGATAGTGTGGGGTTCTGCGCTGCCATAAGGAAATACGGTTCCACCTTCGCTACCAGCTCGAGCTTTTAGTGCAACGGTAGGGGCTTGATCCTATAAACAATTGTTGTGACTCCTCTGTGTTGATGATGTTGATAATAAGCCTTACTTCATTGGCAACAGCTTGTTTCGATTGATTGGCAACTGTTCATATTTTGATGAAATTGTCTTTATCTGATTGTCTGTGTGTTCCATGCATTTAGAGTCTGTACATCATCAGTTCTCTTCATGCATATGCATTGTTCGTGCATCTTTTCACAAGTCAGTGCATCGTTCACTCCAGCAAGTCTATACATTGCATCGGTCAAGTCTGCACATTGCTTGTAGACTGCACAAAGTCTGCACATTCGTTGCTGCAATGTATGTACATCGTCATGTCGCTTGCACGTAGAGTCTATGCATTGCATTCTATCAAACACAGAGTCTATACATTCCTTGCTGTTATGTTCGTGCATCCATTTCACAAGTCCATACATTGTCCTGTTGCACGCCACTCAGCTGAGCAAGTCTATACACCTGTTAGCCTTGCCTTATGCACGCAGAGTCTATACATTCACATGCATATGCAAAGTCTGTACAGCCAGTGCATCCTTTGATTCAAGTCTGTACATCGTCTTTGCTCAAGTACACACAAAGTCTGTACATTGCATTTGACGCAGGCACAGGAAGTGTATACATTGGTATCTTTACCGACGTTGCACTCGTAAGTCTATACATTGGTATCTTTACCTACGTTGCACCTGCAAGTCTATACATTGGCTGTTGCATGCTCACACAATCATTAAGTCTATACATCATGCACTCTCAAGTCTGTACAGCCTGTGAGGTCCGTCTCACTTAGCGTCTCATTTGGACATATAGTCTATACATTGGACCGTCTCACTTTGCGTCTCACTCATCGTCTTTGTTGCACGCAGAATCTGCACAACTCTTTGTCAGCAAGTCTGTACATCGTGTAGCATGCACGCGTTCAAGTCTGTACATCGCATAGCATGCACGCATGTCCAAAGCCTTTACATTGTTCACTTGCAGCATTAGCACAAGTCTGTACAGCCTATGTGCTTCATAATGCAAAGTCTATACAACGGCTAGCTGCACAAACGCCAAGTCTATACATTGGCTAGCTGCACAAACACTAAGTCTACACATTGTTGCATACAGAGTCTGTATATTCATTTGGCATGACAGTGCATCCATTTGTAATATATATACCTTGCCATCTACATTTGTGCACTCATTCACTCTAAGTCTATACATTGTTTCATGCATTGCACGAAGTCTGCACATTGTGTGTTGTTATGCTTATACATCATTTTAGTAAGTCTGCACAATGGTGCACGTTGAGTCTGCACATTCATTTGGCATGACAGTGCATCCATTTGTAATGTTCATACTTTGCTTGATGTATTCTGCATTATACACTCAGTTTGTGTATTGTGCTCTCATGTTTCAACACTAGACATTGCAAAGTCTATACATTGCTGTCGCATTGCAAAGTCTATACATTGTTGTCGCATTACAAAGTCTATACATTGCAAAGTCTACACACTGCATTACACACTACAAAGTCTGTATAAGGTTCTATAGTCTTAAGCTGATAATTCTCTTCGACTGACTGACAGGTACCTTGTCGAGAAGATTAAGAATGGCACGTGATCCGAGGATAATAGGAGTGCCAGAATCGTGACACGTGTACAGCAACGAGTCTGGATGCTGCCACGTGATCAAGGTGCTCTGGGCGGGAAATGTGGAAGCCACACGCCCTCTTGCTTGCTGCTGCTATAAAAGGAAGTCTTCTTCCTCAGAAGAAGGCTGATCGATGAGGTGAAGCTCAAGAGCAGAGAAGCTTGAAGCAGCAGAGAGCCACTGAGAGCAGAGAAGAAAACCCACGATCCAGAGAGAAGAAAAAGAGAAAGAAGAGAAGATTGAGAGAGATGAGTTGAGAGAGTTTATTTGAGAAGTTGTTCCTCAGACTCTTGGTTCAGATACCAGAGCTGAGTTTGCTCATTGAGAGCTATTTCCTTTCTGGGATTTCTTGTTTTCGATTTATTCTATTTTCATTTTCCAAAATCTTGTCTTCAAGCTGTGTGTCAGCGGTTTGTAGTGGTGCTGCCTCTGGACGGGTCAAGCTGTAATCCCCAGCGGTTGCAGTGGAGGATTCCACTGGACAGGTCAAACTGTAATTCCTCAGTGGGCGAGACTTGGTCTCGGACAGCAAGCTATGAGGCTCAGTGGTTGTAGGCTAAGCTGTATTGTCCAGCGGACGTAAGTTGTGTTGCGTAGCAGTAAGCCACACTTGGGTTGACTGTGGGGTGGACGTAGGTCTGGAGGACCGAACCTTTGTGTGATTGCTTGATCTGCTGTGTGATTGCATTTGTCGATTCTCTTCTTAGATCGTTGTTGTTTCTGCTCAGATCTGTCACTCGAGTTAGTGATATAGTAGATCTGCTTAAATTCCACATTAGAGCCTTATTTTGGTTTTAAATTAGGCCATCGATCTATTCACCCCCCTCTAGATTCACACTTCGTGGTGACAGAGTGCTTCCATCTAACACAATAGTTTGTATCAGAGCCTAACTCTTCTACAGGGACTTACAGCCCGAAGAGGAAGGTACAGATGGATGCTAGAGGAATGATCGCTGAAGGACACTCAACCACCAAGCCCCCTTACTTTGATGGATCAAATTATGCATACCGGAAGAATCGTATGGAAGTCTTCTTGAGGGCGAAGGACTACGAGATTTGGAAAGTGGTTAGTAATGGACCTTATGAGCTGTCCCCGAACGAGGATGTCTGGACCAAGGAAGAGATCCGAAGATCCACTCTGAACTGGAGCGCCATCAATGCAATTCAGTGCGAACTGCACCCCACAGAGTTCTCTCGCGTATCATCTTGCACATCAGCTAAAGAGATGTGGAATAACCTGGAGGTCATCTACGAAGGGACCTCTCAGGTCAAAGAGACAAAGGCGAACCTCTTGGTGTCAGAGTATGAAGCCTTCAAGATGATGCCCAATGAGACCATCAAGGAGATGTATGATCGACTGACAATCATCACAAATGGTCTCAGAGGTCTTGGGAAGACACAGACAGAATATGATATTGTAAGGAAAATTCTGCATTCCCTGACTCATGTTTGGCACACTAAAGCTACTGTAATGGAAGAGTCGAGGGATCTACACAACACCAGGGCAGATGAGTTAATTGGTTCGCTGATGGCTTATGAAATTAATCTGCCGAAGATAGAGGAAGTTGAGAAGAAGAAAAAGCCTATTGCACTGAAAGCTGGTGCCAGCAAATCCAGCCAATCCAGCTCTAGTGGATCATCATCCGAGGAGAGCCTGACTGGAGAAGAAATAGAATGTGATGAGATAGCAATGATCACCAGAGAATTCAGGTGGTTCCTCAGGAAAGAAGGAAGGTGATTCAGCCGAAGGAACCATGGTGGTGGCCGACGGGATACAAGGTACAAATATAATCCTGCAAAGAAAACTGAAACTAATGTGTGTTACCAATGCAGGAAATTCGGTCATCTGAAAGCTGATTGTCCAGAGAATCAGAAGCACAAGGACAAGTCCAAGAGAAAGAACACTAAAGGGAAAGCCATGGTAAGTACCTGGAGTGATGAGGACGAAGGTACCTTGAGCAATAGCTCGGACAGTGAAGTCGAAGCTGAAAAGCCTATTTGCCTTATGGCAACTAGCTCTGAAGACAGAGAGGAAGACTCAGATGAGGTATCCTCTCGATTCAATAATTTCACTATTGCTGATTGGGTAGATGCCTATCATGAAATAGCTGATAAATCAGATGATATTAGAAAGGAAAATAGGCATCTAAGAAGAAAAATAAATTCCATGCAAAATGACACAACTCTAACTGATAAAATTGCATGCCTTGAATCTGAGAATAATAAGCTGAAACTCACATGCTCTGAAATAGAAGAAATCAAGTATGAGTTAAAAGCTTCTAAAGAAGAAAATGAGATGTTAGAAAAAGAAACTGATGAATGGAAATTGAAAATACAGAAATATGAGAGTGAGATGAAAATTGTGAGTGAAAAATATGAAGCTGTCTTAAGTGTGAGCTCCGAACTGAAGAAATCCATTGAAGATATTCAGAAAGATAATGAGGACAAGCTGAAAACTATTGAGAAAATGACCCAAGGTTCAGAGAATCTAAATGATTTGTTAGGGTCAAAAGTCAACTTCAGGAGAGAGGGTCTTGGATTTAATTCCAGTGCAACTAAAAGTTTTGCAATGAAGACTATATCATTTGTTGCACAGAAAGAGAAAAGACCTCTCATAAACATGAATTCATATAATTCTGTAAATAAAACTATGAACCTGAAGAAGCCCAGTGCTGAGGAGAAGGGCAAACAAAAGATTGGTGAGCATAGCAGAGCTGGTACATCCAAGCCAAATCCTAAAGCTCAGTCTCAGGTTAGGGGTCAGCCTACACATGCATATAAACCCCATGGTAAGGCCACTAAGTCTCACAGACCTTGCACCAGAAATTGGGTTGGTGGGTATGGCAATTGGACACCTAGGAACATGCATTTCTTCAGCCAGCCCAGAAACTACTATGGCCACAATTTCGTGAATGCACCTTGGTCAAGGCACTGGCACAGAAGCTACAAATCTGTAAATAATCCTGCTGGTGCTAACAAGAAGAAAAACAACAAAAAGAAGAGGAATAATAACAGAAAGGAATCTCGAAAATCCGATGAACAGAACTTTTTTAAACAAATGTGGATTCCTAAAAGCTTGCTTTCATGTTTTAAATGCATTTCATCTGCTCCGGAGCCCAATCAGACTTGAGTTCCAAAATTCTCTACCTGATTGTGTGTGTAGGTATGCCTGGCAGCCAAGAACAATCTGTGGTACTTGGATAGTGGCTGCTCCAGGCATATGATAGGATATAAGGCCAAGTTCTGCATGCTGACAGAGAAACATGGAGGCCTTGTCACCTTTGGTAGCAACACAAAAGGTAGAATTGTCGGGTCAGGTAAGGTAGGTAAGTGTACTACCTGTTGCATTGAAGATGTCATGCTGGTTGAAGGTTTAGCATATAATTTACTTTGTATCAGCCAGTTATGTGATAAAGGGTATAAAGTTCTGTTTGACTCTCAATGCTGTAAAGTGTTTGAACATGATTCTGACTTTGTTAAGTTTTCTGGTAAAAGAATTAATAATACATACATGATATATTTAGATGACATATCACATTCTAACCTATGCCTCACTGCTAGCAAAGAAGATTTAGCCTTCTTATGACATCGTAGGTTAGGCCATGCTAGTTACATAGTATTGCATAAATTGAATAAGCACAGCATGGTTAGAGGACTTCCTGAAGTCTCTTTTAAGAAATAAAATAAACTCTGTGATGCATGTACTCAGTCCAAGTTAACTAGAAAGTCATTCAAATCTAGAACAGAAAATATGTCCTCTAAACCCTATGAGCTAATACACATGGACCTTTTTGGGCCAACCAGGTCTGTCAGCTTATCAGGGAGGAAGTATGGGTTTGTTCTGGTAGATGACTTCTCTAGGTACACTTGGGTATATTTCTTGTCACAGAAAAGTGATGCATTCACAGAATTTCAGGAGTTCTATCTTAAGATAAACCAGAAAATTGAAAACATTTTAACTGATCATGGAGGTGAGTTGAAAACTCATAGTTTGAGGATTTCTGCAGGACAAATGGAATTCATCACAAGTTCTCCTCACCAAGGACACCCGAGCAGAATGGAGTTGTGGAGAGGAGAAATAGAACCCTAGTGGAGATGGGTCGAACACTCTTGGTTGAAGATGGTCTGCCAAGGAAGTTCTGGGCTGAAGCTGTAAATACTGCCTGTTATGTAATTAACAGAGCTATGGTAAGACCTTCTACCCATAAAACACCTTATGAGATCATAAAGGGTAAGAAACCTTCAATTGCTCATTTCAAGGTTTTTGGTTGCAAATGCTTTATTCATATAAATGATAAAAGAGACCTTGATAAATTTGAACCTAAAGGTGAACCAGGAATTTTTCTTGGTTACTCTGAAAACACCCGGGCATATAGAGTGTATAATCTAAACTCCAAATCTGTTGAAGAATCTCCACATATTGTTTTTGATGAATCTTTGGTAAAGACTAATATTGGTAAATGCAGGAATGAAGACAATGGTGATATTCTGAAAGAAGGGAACCCTGCAGACAAATCAGAAGATGAGGAAAAAAATGAAGAGCTTAATGGAGAAGAGCCTACAGTTCAGGGGGAGGTAAGTGAAAATCATGATAATCAAATTGTCAACATTAGATATCTGAAAGATCATCCTGTAGATAATGTGATTGGCGATTTGCATGACCCTCCTAGGACTAGAGGCCATTTTAGAATTCAAAATGAACTGAATACATATGCTCTTGTTTCTCATGTAGAACCCAAGTCCATTGACTGTGCTCTCAAGGATGTACATTGGACTAATGCCATGCATGAGGAGCTCAATCAATTTGACAAGAATAAGGTGTGGCACTTGGTCCCACCTCCTGATCATGGGACAGTCATAGGAACTAAATGGGTCTTCAGGAATAAAACTGATGAGTTAGGGAATGTAGTTAAGAATAAGGCCAGACTTGTTGCTCAGGGGTATAACCAAGAATTTGGAATAGATTTTGAAGAGTCTTTTGCCCCTGTAGCCAGGTTAGAGGCAATTAGAATTTTATTGGCTTATGCATGCTCCCTAGAAATAAATCTCTAGTAGATGGATGTAAAATCTGCTATTCTTAATGGGGAAATCAGTGAAGATGTCTATGTGAGACAGCCTCCTAGCTTTGAATGTTTAGACTTCCCCAATCATGTTTATAAACTTAATAAAGCTCTCTATGGTCTTAAGCAAGCTCTTAGAGCTTGGTATGACAGGTTGAGCAAATTTCTCACAGATAAGAACTTCACAAGAGGAGTAGTTGATCAAACTTTGTTCACTAAGGTAAGTGATAGTTTGGTGCGATAGATAAACACAGATCCAGAGGGGGGGTGAATGGATCTTCTAAAGAGTTTTGACCAATTTAAAATTCGTATGAAATGATAAGCACAAGATCAGTGGACAATTGCTCAACCATAAAAGATGCAAACCCAATTAAACTCTAGGACATGAATAATCAATCAGATCACGGTCCTAGCATGCATATAGCGGAAGCAAGCAATCAAACAAACCACTGCACAAGGGATTTTTTAGGTGGTTCGGCCACAGACCTACGTCCACCCCTCACTCCCAACCGGAGTGAGGCTTCCACTAGCAATCAGCTAGAAAGCAGACTTAGTCTGCAAACAAGTTGCTGCCACACAGCTTGACCAGGGGAACAGCCTCCCCTCTTCCTCCCGACCGGAGGGAACCCACTAGTGACACACAGTCACTAGCAACCGGAGACCCAAGTCTCCCTTCCTCTGAAAGCCAGAGGGAACCACAAGTGACTCCCAGCCACTTGCAACCAGAGACTAGGTCTCTCTTCCTCCAGACCAGGAGGGAACACACAGGTAGCAACCACTACCTGCAACCGGAGTCAAGGACTCCCTTCCTCTGAAACCAGAGGGAACTCAGAAGTGACACTCAGTCACTTGCAGACCGGAGACACAGTCTCCCTTCTCCTGAGTCCACAGGAGGAACCCGATCTCCAACCAGAGAATCGGAAGAAAAATGTTCAGTTTGAAAAGAAAAACAATAAAAGAAAATACAGCAACTAAAAGTTGGAAATATAAAATCAAAATGTGGCTCTCACAGGAGCTGGCTGGCTGGATTTGATCCACTGTCCAGCAGAAACTGATCTTCAGTTGAAGCTTCTTTTACTCTAGCTCTCTCTTCTTCTCACTCTTCTTTTTCTTCTCTTTCGCAGGCTCTCACTCTGTCTCTTCTTCTTTTCCTACTACTGCAGCTCTTTCCTTCTATCTCGATCACTCTCTTTCTCTATCTGCTTCTCTTTTTTCACGATCAGCCTTCTTCTGAGGAAGAAGCCTTCCTTTTATAGCAGTAGCAAGCAGCTAGGGCGTGTGCTCTCAATGATTCCCACCCAGAAGGTTCAGTCCACGTGGCACGATCAGGGCCATCTCCTATTCTTGGATCACGTGCATCATTAACCTCTTCGAATCAGCAATCCTGTTAGAACAGATTAACTATCAGTGCAAGTTAATTTATCTGACAGGAAAGAATATGAGAAAGTATATACATCGAGTCACTTTGATGAATGAGCTGAGCTTGTATAGACTTGATGCATCAATTGAAGTGTGCACATATGAGAAAGTATATACAGCGAGAATGAATGTACAGACATTACATTCACTAGTGTACATACTTTAACTGCATGAGATGCATGCAACCAGTGTGTATACTTGAAGTGTATGCAATGCAGACACAAGAGTGTAAAGACTTGAATGCTCAAAGGATTGTACAGACTTCTGAAGGAGATGCACAAATAGAATGAAAGTATGCACATTGAGTGCATGAGATGCTTAGACAAGCTGTCACCGAATGTACAGACTTTGTCTTACTGTTTATGCATGAGTCTGTCAACGAATGTACAGACTTTCTATGCTGAATGCACAAGATGCTAAGAGACGCTGTATAGACTTGACAATGCATGGACTAGCACATAGACGCAGCAAGACTCTGTGAGCGCCAAGCCGGTGTACAGACTTTGTGAGCGCCAAATCAATGTACAGACTTGCGAGCGTCAGGACCATGTACAGACTTAGTGCAAGCGGGATGTGCAGACTTGCTATGAAGCAACCAGAATGTACAGACTTTGAAATCAAGGAATGCACAGCGATGTATAGACTTTGAAATACGATGCAATTTGTAGACTTTGATAAACGAATGTATAGACTTGATAAAGCTTCAAAGCACAAGACACTTGGCCAATGTACAGACTTGGAAAGCTTGAAGGCCAATGTACAGACTTGGAAAGCTTGAAGGCCAATGTACAGACTTGGAAAGCCTGAACCAATGTACAGACTTGGAAAGCTTGAAGGCCAATGTACAGACTTGGAAAGCTTGAGGGCCAATGTACAGACTTGGAAAGCCTAAACCAATGTGCAGACTTGGAAAGCTTGAAGGCCAATGTACAGACTTGGAAAGCTTAAGGGCCAATGTACAGACTTGGAAAGCCTGTACCAATGTGCAGACTTGGAAAGCCTGAACCAATGTGCAGACTTGAAACAAGTGAACACGGCGATGTGTAGACTTGGCCAATGTACAGACTTGAAGCAAGGGGACGATGTGCAGACTTAGTGTGTGCTGTGAACAATGTATAGACTTGGTGTTTGAACGTAGGTAAAGATAAGCAATGTATAGACTTGCAAGAGTGAGACGCTGAATGAGACGGTGGATGTACAGACTTGGGCTGTACAGACTTGCAGTGTTCAATGCATGCGATGTATAGACTTTGCCTTAGAGACGAATGTATAGACTTTAGTGAATGCATTCTTGGCAGACCCTGTACAGACTTGAGAGACGTTGCATGCACGATGTATAGACTTGTTAATGCACTGATGCATGCTGTGCAGATAACATGAGACGTTGCATGGACTATGTATAGACTTGTTAATGCACTGATGCATGCTGTACAGACTTAACATGAGACGTTGCATGCACGATGTATAGACTTGTTAATGCACTGATGCATGCTGTACATACTTAACATGAGACGCTGCATTCTAGCCAAAACATTGTACAGACTTTACTTCGTGATGCAGCGTTGTACAGACTTTGCATATGTGAGACACTGGCTGTATAGACTTAGAGTGAAGCATGCAATGTATGGACTTTGAAGACTTGCTAGCATGCGAATGCAATGTATGGACTTTGAATGAGAAGCACACGATGCAATGTGTGAACTTGGTGTCTCATGCAGACAGACGAGTGAACAGTCTATGCCATGTTCACAGTTAATGCTCACAGTTAATGCATGTAACAAGTACTGTATGAAGTAAGCACATATGACATCAAACATATGAGAGTCATAGTGTTTGTCAACATCAAAACACAGTATTGTCATCAACAAAACACAATATCCAACAATCATCAAAACACACTATTGTCATCATCAAAACACAATATCCAACAATCTCCCCCTTTTTGATGATGGCAACACTATGAGTCTCAAGAATGAAAGAGATGGAATATTCAGACTAGACTCATCAAAGTATTCTCCCCCTTTGACTTCATCAAAAAGAGAACAATATCAGAAGAACAATACTTTGATAATCTAGTGATGTCATATGGACACCCAAAATAGTTCAGCAGAAGAGGGCAACACAATATCAGAAGCAATTAAAACAATTCTCCCCCTTAGTCAAACAACTTATGCAGACATGCATATGCAACTAATACTCCCCATTTGACATGGCAGAAGGTAGAGAGCTAATGCAGACAAACAACAAAATTAGACACACTTGACCAGAGAATTCTTCCCGTATGATCCATGATGTAAGAGTAAACAACAAGGATGAACTCTGGTTATTTAAAGTCTGCAAGTAAACAGGTTATACTGAGAGTTGTGCCTCACATTAAATGAGACCCAATGACAATCAAAACACAGTGATAGAGAGCAATAGGATGAACAGATTCAGCAAATAGTGAAAATTGAGATATAGAACTTTTCAACATGATACCAACTTCACAAAACAAAAATTAAGTTTTAGATTCCTCCATTATAAAAGCTTATGAATCCTTGATTGTCAGATATGGTTTAAGAATGATGTAAACCGAGTTTTTTTTTTCAAAAAAAAATGGTACTCATATCTGAACCAACTCTTAATGAAAAAGGAACTACAAGCTCATATAAAATTCTAGTTCAACCAACTTCCATCTTGCTTAGTCTACTTTCCATGACTGCTTTAAGAGAAACATAAGTGAATGCAACTGAATTTTAATTGTTCTTTTAGAATTTGATTTACACTTGTTCATATTTCCCCCCTTTTTTAAAGAACAATTTTGGTTTATCAACACCTTTTGACGTGGGGAGACACCTTGATCAGAGGCCAGAATCCCTAGTTACTCAGTGTGACAACCGTATTGCTTCTGCCATTTTAGAGAACAGAGATAGCATGAAAAGTATCTTTGGCATGAGGATACACCTTGATCAGAGGTCAGAATCCCCAGTTACTCAATACAACTATGCCATTGCTCTGCCATATTCTCACAGTAGTTTCCAATCATCTTTTTAAACAGAGTTAACCATGGTACTTCATGACACAATCCTTTGGACAGGTTTCTCTGTAACCACAGTCATTGCTCTGTCCATACTTTTTCTCAGAATGGATTCAGAACAAGTTAGGTGTTTAAGAACAACTACATACACTATATATCTCAGTCAACGTAGACATGGACTTCAACTTTTAGATTTCAGATAGTCTTACATGAATTTACATGAAGCAAACAGTTAAAGTTTATTAAGAGGTTGAATCAGATATTTTCAAGTTCTTTGAGTCCAAACAAGAGTACATAAGACTTAAACCAATTCCAATTAACAAATGTTCTTAAGCATGTATAATGGAAGGTTCCTCATTAAAGATGTTTTAACTTTTATGAAGTAGTATTCAGGCTGAAGGTTTACTTCATATCTCGGCTCATTAATTCAAGTAAGCTGATTGAAATTTCAACAAACAGCATGGATTCTGAAAAATTACAGCAAAGAATCTGCTCTTGAGCAAAGTATTTCAGAGTTGACTGGGTAGAGATGAAGCTCTCCTTCAGCAGATTTAGGAGAGACATACAGATCCAATAAGATATAAATTCAGATTATGAAAACTTCAGAATCAGTCAAGAGAGATCTTTTGATGATGGAATCACTGACACTACAGATATGACAAGATGAATCAGATAGATGGATAGGAAGAGTTCAGACAAAGACACAACTGAAGAGATTAAGCATGCTCCCCCTGTCTATATGCAGTGAGTCACTTCTTTTTTTTTTTGAGTTTTCAAAATAAGAGATATGCTATGCAATGACTCCCCCTAACTAAAAGCACTGAATCATCCTATATGTCATGAAGACAATGCATGAGACTAGACAGACTCCCCCTCATATTGTGTAATGTTTGCAATGAAGACTGAACATATGACTATGTGACTCATGCTCATTCAGACTGCCCTATTAAGTGAAATGATCCATGGTACTAGGCGGAGGACTTGGTCTAAAGACCATCTCACACATAGTAAGAACCTCCAGACAGATTTCACCTGCCTTTTGGTAGCTTACCATTTAATATACCATAGTGGTCATGCATGATAGTGCAGTATTGACAGTCCTACTTGCATCAGATTTTCAATGACTGTATGTCTAATGTATGTATATGCAATTCACATATATGCACACACAGCTCAAAGTGCAAATAAGTAATTCCATGAAGCTCAATGCTAGTGTCAAACAGATAAAGGAGCATGTATGCATGAATCATGATATGAAAAAAAATATGACAATTATGCATGGACAGTTCATACCAGATATGCAGTTATCCAAGATTCACAATTTCAGATATGCAATTTAAGACAAGTTTTCAGAACTGACCTGAGTAGTGTAATCTTAGGGGTTTCATTCAAGAATGCCTTGGTTTATTTACCCCTCTTTGTTCATTCCAAGGCACACCTGCAAAATATTGATCATTTTGATCCTGCAGGGACCCAAGCAACTTTGGGTCCTGCCTTACCCCTAACAGGTGTTCTAAATAATTTCATAGCAACATTATCATCAAATTTCATCAGTGAACAGTCATCCATAGAATGTCCAAATTTTCCACAGTATCTACATGAAATGGCTGGTTTTTGGTTCTTATGATGCATATTAACAGCAGGATGATGTTTATAAACATGTTCATAAGATTTTCTGTTGTATGCATGAACAGTTTGATGCTTGTTCTTACTCAGCCAACATTCAGCAGATCTATGGCCTGGCTTCCCACAGTTATAGCATGAAATTTTCACAAATGTTTTTGCAGGGAATTTGACAAAATAGGGGTTAACAGAATTCTTTTGAACATACCAACAGTCCTTGACTGTATGCCCATTTTCCCCACATTCGAAGCATCTGATTTGTTTACTTTTAAAACTATTTTTACTCCAAGTGGATCTAAACCAGCACTCAGCAGTCCTGTGCCCAGGCTTATTGCAGTTGAAGCACACAATGTGCTGACTAGAATTGTGTTTAGATCCATATGGACCATGAAAATGAATGGAAGACCTGGCATGCAGTTTATTGTCTTCTTTCATGATAAAACATTCACTCATGAGATGACCATGTTTCCCACAATAATAACATGAAGCATCAGGCTTCCTAGCAGCATGGTTTCTATCAAAAGAATTTCTAGAATGTGATGTTTCACTACCATGCTCATCTTTTAGCATTAATCTGCAATCTTCCATTATGTGACCTACTTTCCCACAATAATAGCACGACCCCTTTTTAGTATGAGTGTTTGAGAGGTCATGTGAATTGTGTGTAGCAGTCTTTGTACCAACTGGAGTAGTTTTGTCCTTTTTCTGTAGGTTTTCATCCTTTTTTAATTTTTGAGTTTGTCCTACAGTTTTGGGACTGACAGTGGGTTTTTGTGCAGTAAATTGAAAAACAGAAGAACCAGCAGTTGTGTTTTGATCAGAAGCTTTTACAAACACAGTTGAAGTTTTATTGCTATTGATCCTTTTGTTTGTTGAATTGTAACCCAGCCCCTCTCTCTGAGAGTTATCACTTTTTCCCAGAAGCTTATTCAGATTGTCCTTTCCCTTGACAAATTTTGACAGGGAGTTTTTCAAATCTTGAATTTCAGAATTTAAGCCACAAATATTAGCTTCATATTTGGATAGATCTGTTTCACAGGAAATGACTTGTTGATGCAAGGCATCATTCAGACTTTTGAGTTTTTCAACTTCCTGTTTTAATTTTATTTCATTGTCAGCTTCAGATAGGGACTTATAAAGATCATCAACTTCTTGTTGAAGGGATGTGATTGTTAACTCATATTTAGCTATCTTTTGTTCACAGCAAGTGACATTCCCACTCAACATTAGGTTGATGTTTTTCAGATTTGTAATTTCATGTTCAGCATTCAGTAACTCACTAGAGCTCACCAGGCTTACACTCTTCCCTTTTTCTAAAGTGATTAGTCTCTCAGACATTGCTGAGTTTAGGTGATTCAGCTTATTAATTTCCTCTTTCAGTTTACTGTTCTGCTCTAGGAGTTCATCATCAAGCACCCATTCATCTAAAGAAAATTGACATTCATAAAACTTTTCTTGTTGTTTTTCAGATTGAAGTTTGTCAAGATTTTTCTGAATCTCTAAATTTGTTACTCTATCAGCCTCTAATTTTTCAGAAATCAATCTATTTTCTTTTTCAAGATTTATTGATTTGTGTTCAAATTCCTTGAGCTGATTATTGAGTATTACATTTTCAGACTTCATGTTTTCCAATTCAGAGTTGACAAGCTCTAAGTTTCTCACCAGTTCTTCATTTTGAACAACATCATTGTTATGAGCCTGATCATCATCAGTTGAGCTGAGTCTTTCCTTTAGTTCAGCAATTTCACAAACAAGCTCTTGATTCTCCTTTTTGTGTAATCCAATTTGTTTCATAAGAGTTTGTTTTTCAGATTTCAAATGATCTAAGTCTGAACTAATAGAATCAAAATCTGTTAACTGTCTTCTAAATATGTCATTTTCAATTTTCAGAATTTTAGGGTTTTCACCTCGAGATTTAGCATCCTCATAATTCTTTAGCTTCTTTATCAGTTTTTTATTCTTCTTCTTTAGTCTTTCATAGGATTCTAACAGATTGGCATAGGCATCTTCCCAGTCGTCTAAAGTGTAACTAGAGAAAGGATTGGTTACCTCTTCAGCATCTTCGGATTCATCTTGATCACTGCCATGGTTGCTCTTGTCAGCCATCAGGCAGTTGTCCTCATTTCTCCTCTGAGCTAGCTTCAGCTTATCCAGAATGTCCTTACCGGACCTACAGTCATGGAAAAAGGAATGTAGAGCCTTGTCAGTAGCTTCTTTCATTAATTTCAAAACTTTCTGATTCTCTCCATTTCTTGATCTTTGACTGTTAGTCCATTTGGACTCTTTCTTTGGCAGTCTGTGAGGACCATGTGAGATTAACTTCCACAGATTCGGATCCATCAAATTCACATAGTTATGTAGACTGCTAACCCATGAGTTAAAATTAGAGCTATTGAAAACTGGTGGAGAACCCATTGATTAAATCGGCAAGCAGATTAATGCAGCAGAGATTAAATTCAGAAATGCACCAAAGACAACAGGATCCTCTGCAGATGGTTGGATCTGATCAGTCAGAGAACCGCTCTGATACCAATTGATAGTTTGGTGTGATAGATAAACACAGATCTAGAGGGGGGGTGAATGGATCTTCTAAAGAGTTTTGACCAATTTAAAATTCGTATGAAATGATAAGCACAAGATCAGTGGACAATTGCTCAACCATAAAAGATGTAAAACCAATTAAACTCTAGGACATGAATAATCAATCAGATCACGGTCCTAGCATGCATCTAGCGGAAGCAAGCAATCAAACAAACCATTGCACAATGGATTTTTTAGGTGGTTCGGTCCACAGACCTATGTCCACCCCTCACTCCCAACCGGAGTGAGGCTTCCACTAGCAATCAGCTAGAAAGCAGACTCAGTCTGCAAACAAGTTGCTGCCACACAGCTTGACCAAGGGAACAGCCTCCCCTCTTCCTCCCGACTGGAGGGAACCCACTAGTGACACACAGTCACTAGCAACCGGAGACCCAAGTCTCCCTTCCTCTGAAAGCCAGAGGGAACCACAAGTGACTCCCAGCCACTTCTGACCAGAGACTAGGTCTCTCTTCCTCCAGACCAGGAGGGAACACACAGGTAGCAACCACTACCTGCAATCGGAGTCAAGGACTCCCTTCCTCTAAAACCAGAGGGAACTCAGAAGCGACACTCAGTCACTTGCAGACCAGAGACACAGTCTCCCTTCTCCTGAGTCCATAGGAGGAACCCGATCTCCAACCAGAGAATCGGAAGAACAATGTTCAATTTGAAAAGAAAAATAATAAAATAAAATACAGCAACTAAAAGCTGGAAATATAAAATCAAAATGTGGCTCTCGCAGGAGCTGGCTGGCCTGGATTTGATCCACGGTCCAGCAGAAACTGATCTTCAGTTGAAGCTTCTTTTACTCTAGCTCTCTCTTCTTCTCACTCTTCTTTTTCTTCTCTTTCGCAGGCTCTCACTCTGTCTCTTCTTCTTTTCCTACTACTGCAGCTCTTTCCTTCTATCTCGATCACTCTCTTTCTCTATCTGCTTCTCTTTTTTCATGATCAGCCTTCTTCTGAGGAAGAAACCTTCCTTTTATAGCAGCAGCAAGTAGCTAGGGCGTGTGCTCTCGATGATTCCCGCCCAGAAGGTTCAGTCCACGTGGCACGATCAGGGCCATCTCCTATTCTTGGATCACGTGCATCATTAACCTCCTCGAATCAGCAGTCCTGTTAGAACAGATTAACTATCAGTGCAAGTTAATTTATCTGACAGGAAAGAATATGAGAAAGTATATACATCGAGTCACTTTGATGAATGAGCTGAGCTTGTATAGAATTGATGCATCAATTGAAGTGTGCACATATGAGAAAGTATATACAGCGAGAATGAATGTACAGACATTACATTCACTAGTGTACATACTTTAACTGCATGAGATGCAGGCAACCAGTGTGTATACTTGAAGTGTATGCAATGCAGACACAAGAGTGTAAAGACTTGAATGCTCAAAGGATTGTACAGACTTCTTAAGGAGATGCACAAACAGAATGAAAGTATGCACATTGAGTGCATGAGATGCTTAGACAAGCTGTCACCGAATGTACAGACTTTGTCTTACTGTTTATGCATGAGTCTGTCAACAAATGTACAGACTTTCTATGCTGAATGCACAAGACGCTAAGAGACGATGTATAGACTTGACAATGCATGGACTAGCACATAGACGCAGTAAGACTCTGTGAGCTCCAAGCCGATGTACAGACTTTGCGAGCGCCAAATCAATGTACAGATTTGCGAGCGCCAGGACCATGTATAGACTTAGTGCAAGCGGGATGTGCAGACTTGCTATGAAGCAACCAGAATGTACAGACTTTGAAATCAAGGAATGCACAGCGATGTATAGACTTTGAAACATGATGCAATGTGTAGACTTTGATAAACGAATGTATAGACTTGATAAAGCTTCAAAGCATAAGACACTTGGCCAATGTACAAACTTGGAAAGCTTGAAGGCTAATGTACAGACTTGGAAAGCCTGAACCAATGTACAGACTTGGAAAGCTTGAAGGCCAATGTACAGACTTGGAAAGCTTGAGGGCCAATGTACAGACTTGGAAAGCCTAAACCAATGTGCAGACTTGGAAAGCTTGAAGGCCAATGTACAGACTTGGAAAGCTTGAGGGCCAATGTATAGACATGGAAAGCCTAAACCAATGTACAGACTTGGAAAGCCTGAACCAATGTGCAGACTTGAAACAAGTGAACACGGCGATGTGTAGACTTGGCCAATGTACAGACTTGAAGCAAGGGGACTATGTGCAGACTTAGTGTGTGCTGTGAACAATGTATAGACTTGGTGTCTGAACGTAGGTAAAGATAAGCAATGTATAGACTTGTAAGAGTGAGACGCTGAATGAGACGGTGGATGTACAAACTTGGGCTGTACAGACTTGCCGTGTGCAATGCATCTCTCTTTTTCTTCTTCTCTGCTTTTCTTCCTCTCACAATGGATCTCGGTGGCTGCTGCTTCAGACTGGATGTATAGACTATGCCAACTTCGATCAGCCTTTACACAAGATGAAGACTGATATATATAACAGCAGCAGGTGGATAAGGGCGCGCGGCTTCCACGTTTTCCCGCCCAAGGAATTCTCCAGATTCGAGGTGCTTCCATCCTCGTGGCAGCATCTGGTCACCTCGTCCTCCTGGGATCATGAGCCATGTCAGCAATCTCAGTAGAGAATCTCTGTCAGACAGAGTATCGGATGATCAGATTAAATAACAACTCTGTATAGACTTATCAGAAGAACTGCGTTGTATAGACTTCATATAAGTGAAAGCTATGTACAGACTTGCTGTATGAAGCAACCGCTGTACAGACTTAGGTGATATGAAGACTGTCAATGTATAGACTAAGTGAAGATCAATGCAATGTACAGACTTCGCAAATGAAGATGCAATGTGTAGACTTCAGTGAGACTCAATTGAAGACAGACGATGTATAGACTTCAGAACTGATGCACTGTGTAGACTTCAGTGAGACTTAAATGAAGACAAGCGATGTATAGACTTCACGACCGAGGAATGCAATGTACAGACTTTGCAAGATGTGAAGGAGTTGAGTGTACAGACTTCACGATGTGAAGGCTTGTTAACAAATGACTGTACAGACTTGAGGTGAAGATTGATGTATAGACTTTCTAAAAGAACGTCTGTATAGACTTGAAGCAATGGAAAACATCGACTGTATAGACTTTCAACTGCAACGTAGGCAAAGGCATCGATGTATAGACTTCGAAGCTGAACGTAGGTAAATAACCCAATGTGCAGACTTTGAATCACAACGAAGGAACAGATGCCAATGTACAAACTTTGGCAAACAACGATGTACAAACTTTACCTCGTGCAAGCTACAGTGACTGAATGTATAGACTTTGGAGTCTGAGAACAATGTACAGACTTTGTAAAACAGAAGCCTGTATAGACTTGAAAGATCAAGACGCTAAGGAAGACGGTCATTGTACAGACTTAGATGCCATTGACAAATGGATGCTACAGTCCAATGTGTGGACTTACATGAGACGCTCATTGAGACGCTCAATGTACAGACTTCGCCTGACACCGTCCAATGTACAAACTTTGCCTTTGACTCTAAATGAGACGGACAATGTATAGACTTAGCCAATGCAATGAGTTGACACTACGGTGTATGTCAATGCAATGAGTTGACACAGTCCAAAGTACAGACTTTATTCTAGCAGCTAATGTAGCAATGTATATACATTGATCTTGAACGTGCAGTGTATAGACTATGCAATGCACTGTGGATGTATGGACTTGGCAGTCGACGGGCAATGTGTAGACTATGCACAACCAGATGAGTCGACTCATGAGAACAGGGGGTCGACCCATGACAATGTATACACTTTGCAATCGACAGGCAATGTACACACTTGCTAGGATGCTGCAATAGACACAGACAGTGTACAGACTTACGTTGCTGAAGCAGTGTATATACATTGAGACTTTGAGTGTGTGTTCAGTGTGAAAGCAAGATAAAATACATATAACACACAGACAATCTGATAAAGTAATTTCATCAAAACATAAACAGTGTTGCCAATCAATCAAAACAATGTGTTGCCATATGAAGTAAAGTTACATGTCAACACTATCAACACAGAGGAGTCACAACAAGCATTGTCTCCTTGCTGTCGAATAAACCCCTTTTCCTTGGCGCAAGACTTCGTGTCCCAGCTGACCCTTTATACAATGTTACCATCGCGGGTGTAATACCCCGGTTTTAAAAATTGAAACGAAATTGAAATGAATGAATTTTGGATTTTAATATTTAATTCCTTAGTGAATATGACAAGTGGAAATTTTGACTACCTTATAAAAATCTAGAAAAATGGTAATTTGGTCAAGGAAAATTTATTTAACAACTTTGTCTTCTGTGGTCGACCCAAAAAAATCCGTAACTAGGTCTAATCATTGGTTTGAGCCCAAAGTGCACACTTACCTAACCTTAACTTAAACCGCGAAATTAGGGCTTAATACTCCATCAAATGAGCCCAAATCGGTGGCAAATGAAAGGCCACGATCTATGGATCGTTTCCCCTCTACCAATTCAACGAAACCCTAACCCTAAAACTTATGTTCGACCAAGCTTGGGTGAGGTCAACAATTGCGGCGCCGTTTCAATCACTCCACTTGCTCCGACGAATTCTCCCAGCACAGAAGGATCCAGAAGGTGTATGAGCTATAAAAATAAAGATCTGCAACCTTAGAATCCTTTGGGAGCTGTGGCGGCCGCAGTGAAGATCGATCAAGGGAGATCTCTGGTGATTAGTGGAGACGTGTCGGTGTCCCTCTTCTTCCTTTCTTCTTCCTTCTTCACTCGATTGAGGTAGGTAATAACAAGCCCAATATAAAGTGTTATATATGGATGGAATCAGCATCTAGTCCTCTTTCTTTTGAGCCAAAAAGCCCTAAATTCTATTAGGTATCTTGCGCAAATTTAATGGTTTGGTAGAGGCATGTCAGAATTAGGGTAGAACTTACTCCCCTTTGATTTCAGTAGCGATTTCAGGCTGTAAATCTAAAATTTATTCATGCATCTTGTAGAGTTTTTCATGCTCTTTCTATTGGTAGTAAAAACCCCAAATTCCATGTTGTATACCCTTCAAATTTCATGTTTTATTGTAACCCTAAAAACCTCGCCGAGGGCGGGCTAGGGTTGGTTCGATCGGATTTTACCAGACTTGGACGGTCTTACGATAGACCACACATCTTGGATGGGCGGTCACTACATGACCACACATCCTGGGATGGGCGGTCCTCACCTAACCACATATCTAGATGGATGATTTTACCTGGACTACACAACCCTGACAGGATGTGCGGCTCCCAGAGGATCACATATCTGGATGTGCGGCTCCCAGAGGATCACATATCTTGATGTGCGGCTCTCAGAGAACCACACAACCCTGACAGGATGTGCGGCTCCCAGAGGACCACATATCTAGATGTGCGGCTTTCAGAGAACCACACAACCCTGACAGGATGTGCGGCTCCCAGAGGACCACATATCTGGATGTGTGGCTCCCAGAGAACCACATATCTGGATGTGCGGCTCTCAGAGAACCACACAACCCTGACATGATGTGCGGCTCCCAGAGGACCACATATCTGGATGTGCGGCTCCAAGAGGACCACATATCTGGATGTGGGGCTCTCAGAGGACCACACAACCCTGGGATGGGCGGCCATCATTGGACCGTCCAACCCAATGGGAGGCCCTCACTGAACCGTTCAACCCTTCAGTCCAGTGGATGTAAGGTCCTTTAACGATCGCACATCTATGCATAATGACTTAGTGTGAGCTTTACATGATTCATATTAGTATCTTAATTGATAATTAGTAAATTAGAAACTCATATGACAAGTGGTAAATTATGCAAGTAAATTTCTGTAAAATACATGCTTTTTATTCTCACATGATCTTGTTCAGTATCATTATCATCTTGATTAATCTTTTTGGCAATCAAATTAATGTAAATCATGATCCTTGATAAATTGACATGAAATTTAAGTCTAAAATGAATACTAGGTTGCTTGACAGCCATTCTACTCTAGTAGAATAGTTTGACCAATTTGCGGACTTCTAATAAGTCATTAGCCCTATTAGTTGTGCTAGTCTTGAACTTACATCTGGACACTCCATCCAGCAGACTTAGCATCATCTTGGGATATCTATATATCCCTGCTAAGAACCTAATGAACCATCAGAAACATCGATTTACGTGACTAAACCGTTGGATTATAAGTCTTGGATCGAATTGGGCTAAGAGAGGCATGTGCGGCCAGTAGTGGACCTCATATCCTTATAGGCGGCCCAATAACGACCGTATATACCTGGCTTATGCCATTAAGTGTTGGTCGATTAACCTTGATCAATCTTCGACCAAAACATTAAGCCCTGGACTGACCAATAGATAGTAGACTAGGCCCTGGTTTAGCTTTACCCTATCTTTGGTAGCCCGAAGTCCAATAGGGTGATTTCTCAGCTTTCTAGCCAAGCCCCGGGTGGTGGGCTGGAATATGACCGTTCAAACCTTATGCGGATTTTCTTGGACCGCACATCTGCAATACGGCCCCGTATGGCCCGTACATCATGTTCATGGGTCTTAAGGTCTCCTGGACCTACGCGGCCCAGAACTTACCGTTCATCCTTTAGAGCGGCACACTGTCAGCCGTTCATTCTTGACCTCGTGGGCTGAGTTTCAGTCCAGTTCCTGTAAGTGCGGCCTAGTGCTAGCCGTATATATCATTTGAGCGGCCTCTGTATGACCGTACATCTCTCATAAACGAGTTTTATCGTGTTTTGTGCTCTTGAATCCAAGGACAGATTAGTCCTTTAAATCTTGAACTTCTGGACAGTAATTCCTCTGATTATTTGGCCAAAAACTTGACTAAATGTCTAGACGGAACTTGGGATCTTGGATCCGATAAATCAATGCCAACGCATCATAAGGGCCCAGTCTGGTCCTCGGGAGAGCGCCCGAAAAGTACTTGTGCCCATGGGATTTTGTAATGATAAGGTGAGGCATTGCACTGAGTGCATGACTAGCATGATGTCTATGACAGAAATCTCTTGCTATCTCTTGTTACTTGATCGTGCTTGACTTGTTTAAAATACTTGATAGTGGCCATTTCCTCGTTACAATTTCCTGTCACACTTGTTACATGATATTCTTGTTGAAATCCAGGTATCTTATATTTTCTTGACCTTGCAAGATCTTTATATTACGTTGTTTTTCTTCTGTATCGTCATTTCTTTTCTTATCATTTCATATAAAAATGGAATAATTGGCTAATTACGTAAACTTGCATGTTATTATCTACTGAGCGTTCGCTCATATAGTTGTCTCCCCCTTTTTCTAGGCAGCTCAGGTGATGAAGCGCTTACCGTTGGGGATGGGCAGGAGTGATGATTGGAGTGTACCAGTTCTAGATGTTGAGTTGGCATAGTTATCCTACTCTTAGTTGTGCCTTAGAGCGTGTTTAGCTACAGTTGTGAAATTATTGTTAAGTTGTTATTGCCTCAGTTTGTATTAAAGTTGGTTTAAGGATATTGTACTAGATTTAAAATGTTTGATGACCAATAAGTTATCTCTTTTCATAGCACTTGTGTCAATGCTTAGATTAGCTTATCTTTATTTCTAGCTATTTCTGACTGTACGTTCCGACATTCCGCGTCGGGGCGTGACAGTTTAGGTGGTATCAGAGCCTAGGTTTCACATTCCTAGGTTTTCTAAGTTCTAGGGGTCTAAGTGATGATTTAGGACCCATAACCTTGTTATAAGTCTAAGAACTCAACCTGGTGAGATTTGGGTAGAAACTTGGGTTAAGTTCATACCTTAATTGTGATATTATCTATTTTCAATGAACCTAAGTAATCTATTCCACGTGTAGGCCTTTGCAATGGCTGCTGATCATGCGGAATGGAGGAACTTACAGCGCACGGTTCAAGACTTTACTCAAGTTTTGCAACAAGTGGCCCAAGCAGGAACTGCAAACCATGGCACTGGTGATTTATATCGGAACTTTCGGGGGATGAATCCGCCGAGATTTGGTGGCTCGACTGACCCTGATGAAGCCGAGCACTGGCTAGAAGAAATGGGAAGGATATTCGAAGTAATGCAGTGCAGCAATCAAGAACGTGTCCTTCTATCAACCTTTCATCTTGAACGTGATGCAAGAACATGGTGGGATTCAGTGAAGGCTACCCTTGGTGATCAGCAAGTCACATGGGAGGAGTTCGAGGAATTCTTTAATAGCAAATACTTTTCTGATAGAGTGCAAGAGAAGAAGGTAGTGGAGTTCACGGCTTTGAAGCAGCGAAATCTATATGTGGCAGAATATGAAGCTCAATTTTCTCGGTTATCTCGATATGCTACTCACTTGATATCCACCGAGAAGATGAAGGCTAAGCGCTTTCTTAATGGACTGAAGCTACTATATATCAACCAATTGGCAACAATGAAAATCCCAACTTATTCTGAGATAGTGAGAAAAGCTCAAGTCCTAGAAGATACTCTAGAAATGACGGAGAGAATCCGTGGAAAAAGTGCAAGGAAGGAACAACCTACGGGTTCTGGGAATATCAAACCCGGGTATGACAAGAAGAGGCCCATTAGTGGGTCTGGTTCGTGGAGTGGGTCCGGATCGTGGAAGGGCAAGATGTCGAAACGTGAAGACAAGAAGCCTGGCCCTATTGTTCCATTCAAAGGAGTATGCAGGTATTGTGATCGTCCAGGTCACAAGATGGAGGAGTGCTGGCGCAAGTTGGGCGCCTGTTTGCGATGTGGAAGTAGGGAGCACCGTATCCCTGACTGTCCTCTTTTATCTGAGCAAGCTATGCCGGTAAAACCACATGGCATCAAGAAACAACAAGGCAAGCTCCAAGCTTTACAAGCAGATGAGGCAGGAACCACTGAGGGTGGTGGACTCGTCGAAGGTACTCTTATTATACTCGACAAGCCAGCGTTTGTTCTTTTTGATACTGGTGCCACACATTCATTTATTTCTCAGAGTTTTGCTAAGTCTTTAGCTGTGAAGCCTATTTTGATAGATTCTCCGTTATAGATTTCAACCCCTATTGGTACTAGATCAGCAATTCAGTATTTCTATCCTTCTAGTAAGGTTATGATTGATGAATAGAATTTTCCAGCCGATTTAGTTTGCATGGACATGAAGGATTATGATGTAATCCTAGGAGCAGATTGGTTGGCTAAATATAAGGCAAATGTTCACTGCAGTTCTAGCTCTATGTCTTTTACTAGGCATCCGAGACTTTCTCTTGTGGGAGTTAAACACCATAACTCCGTATCACTTATCTCGGCTCTTCGAGCTGATAAGCTGATGAAGCGAGGATGTAAAGCTTTTCTAGCCTTTGTCTATGCGACCCTTGAGCAGCAGATCGAGATTAAGGACATTTCTATTGTCCGAGATTTTCCTGATGTATTTCCAGAGGAACTGCCAGGACTTCCGCCTGAGCGGGAAGTTATCTTTTCTATTGATCTCACTCCTGGCACATCTCCTATTTCCAAAGCTCCTTATCGTATGTCTCCTGCGGAATTGAGGAAATTAAAGTAGCAGTTGATGGAATTGCTCGAGAAGGATTTCATTCGTCCAAGTACTTCCCCTTGGGGAGCCCCTGTATTATTCGTCCAGAAGAAAGATGGTTCGATGAGATTGTGCATCGATTATTGGAAATTGAACCAGCTGACTGTCAAGAACGAATATCCATTGCCGAGGATTGACGAATTATTTGATCAGATAGCGGGAGCTCAGTATTTTTCTATGATCGATATTCGATCTAGATATCATCAGTTGCGGATTAAGGAAGAGGATATCTATAGAACAACTTTCCGCAGCAGGTATGGTCATTTCGAATTTGTCGTTATGCCTTTTGGTCTAACGAATGCACCAGCAGCTTTCATGCAGTTGATGAATAATGTATTTCGGCCCTATCTTGATCAATGGGTCGTGGTATTCATTGATGATTTCTTGATTTATTCCAAGAATGAAGAGGAGCATGCTGAACATCTGAGGATGGCATTGCAACTATTGAGAGATCATCAGCTATATGCCAAGTTTAGTAAGTGTGAATTCTGGCTACAAGAGGTGTCCTTTCTCGGACATATCATCACAAAGGAAGGAATTTCTGTTGATCCTTCAAAGGTAGAAGCAGTGAAGAATTGGGATCAGCCTACCAGTGTGACTGAAGTTAGAAGTTTCTTAGGCCTAGCAGGCTACTACCGAAGATTTATCCAAGATTTCTCTAAGATTGCAGTACCTATGACAAGATTAACCCACAAGGAGAACAAATTTGATTGGTCAGAAGATTGCCAGCGAAGCTTTCAGACTTTGAAGGAATGTTTAACTACTGCACCTGTATTGGCTTTACCCTCTGGTGAAGGAGGTTTTGTCGTATACACTGATGCTCCAGGTATTGGTTTAGGTTGTGTACTCATACAGCATGGGAAAGTGATTGCCTATTCTTCTAGGCAGTTGAGGAAGCATGAAGAGAATTATCATGTTCATGATTTGGAACTAGCAGCAGTGGTATTCATCTTGAAGATATGGAGGCATTACTTGTATAGAGAAACATTCATATTGTTTTCAGATCATAAGAGTCTGAAATATTTATTTTCTCAGAAGGAACTCAATATGAGGTAAAGAAGATGGTTGGAGTACTTGAAGGACTTCGACTTCTCGATTGAGTATCATCCTGGAAAGGGCAATGTTGTGGCAGATGCATTAAGCCGGAAGCCTGTAGCTAAATTGTCAAGTCTCATGTTACAAGAGTGGAGGCTACTGGAACAATTAGCTAGCCTGGACCTTAATGTTGACAATGATCGGGTTAGGATTGCACAGATTCGACTTAAGCCCGAATTGTTAATGGAAATCAAGTCTTTGCAAGATAATGATCCCAAGCTAGTAGAGATCAAGGGAAGCTTGAGCAGCAGACCTGACTTCATGATGGCTGATGATGGAAGATTGTTATTCCAGGGTATAACTTGTGTACCTGATGAAGCTGAAATAAAGAACAAGATTCTTGAGGAAGCACATAGATCCAGATATACCATTCATCCCGGAGGCACTAAAATATTCAGAGATTTGACAAGATCCTTTTGGTGGATGAAGATGAAAAGGGAAGTTGCAGACTTTGTGAGTAGATGCTTGGTTTGTCAGCAAGTTAAGGCTGAACATTTCAGACCGGCAGGAAAATTGAAACCACTCGACATACCCCAATGGAAGTGGGAAAGCATTGGCATGGACTTCATTATATGTCTACCTAGGACTCATGGTGGACTTGATGCAATATGGGTGATTGTCGATCGATTGACAAAGTCAGCTCATTTCCTACCCATTAAGTCTAAATGTACAGTTGATATATTGGCTGCTTTGTATTTGAAGGAAGTGGTAAGGCTCCATGGCATACCAGTCAGCATTGTGTCTGATAGAGACCCCAGATTTACTTCGCATTTCTAGAAGGGACTGCAAGAGTCTCTGGGTACTCGTCTGAATTTCAGTACTACTTTTCATCCACAGATAGATGGACAGACTGAAAGAACCAACCAGATAGTGGAAGATATGCTTAGAGCATGCATGATTGATTTCGGAGGTAGTTGGAGTGATCACTTAGCATTAATTGAATTCGCCTACAACAACAGTTATCAATCCAGCATACAGATGGCTCCTTTTGAAGCATTGTATGGAAGAAGCTGTCGTTCCCCGTTATGTTGGGATGAGGTAGGTGAGAAACAATGACTTGGACCGGATCTTATTTCAGAATCATCACAGAACATCCGTATTATCCGAGACCGATTACAAGTAGCCCAATCAAGATAGAAGAGTTA
Source organism: Amorphophallus konjac (assembly GCA_022559845.1). Taxonomy (NCBI): domain Eukaryota; kingdom Viridiplantae; phylum Streptophyta; class Magnoliopsida; order Alismatales; family Araceae; genus Amorphophallus; species Amorphophallus konjac. The sequence continues at coordinate 130,965,339 of CM040119.1, forward strand.
TGCCGACAACAGAAGAAGAACATTGGAGTTTCAGGTTGGCGAGCATGTATTTTTAAAGGTCTCTCCTACGAGAGGGATTCGAAGATTTGGCATTCAGGGCAAGCTAAGTCCGAGATATATTGGTCCATTCGAGATCCTGGATAGAGTGGGAGAGGTTGCTTACAGGATGGCATTACCGCCTCAGTTGTCTGGCGTACATAATATTTTCCATGTGTCTATGTTACGGAAATATGTGTATGACCCCACTCACATCATTCAGCATGTGGATTTCGAATTGAAGGAAGATTTGACATATGAAGAAAGACCTATCAAGATTCTGGACTGGAAACAACAGCAACTCCGGAATCGTTCCATACTGATGGTCAAAATTCAGTGGAGTCGGCGTGGGACCGAAGAAGCTACTTGGGAGTCTGAAGATACTATGCGGAAGCGGTATCCCAACTTATTCTAGGTGAGCTATCTCATTCCCTATTTTCTGTATTTAGTGCAGTGAATTTGGAGGACCAAATTCCTTAAAGTAGGGGAGGGTGTAATACCCCGGTTTTAAAAATTGAAATGAATGAATTTCGGAATTTAATATTTAATTCCTTAGTGAATAGGACAAGTGGAAATTTTGACTACCTTATAAAAATCTAGAAAAATGGCAATTTGGTAAAGGACAATTTATTTAACAACTTTGTCTTCTGTGGTTGACCCAAAAAAAATCCGTAACTAGGTCTAATCATTGGTTTGAGCCCAAAGTGCACACTTACCTAACCTTAACTTAAACCGCGAAATTAGGGCTTAATACTCCATCAAATGAGCCCAAATCGGTGGCAAATGAAAGGCCACGATCTATGGATCGTTTCCCCTCTGCCAATTCATCTAAACCCTAACCCTAAAACTTGTGTTCGACCAAGCTTGGGTGAGGTCAACAATTGCGGCGCCGTTTCAATCACTCCACTTGCTCTGACGAATTCTCCCAGCACAGAAGGATCCAGAAGGTGTATGAGCTATAAAAATAAAGCTCTACAACCCTAGAATCCTTTGGGAGCTGTGGCGGCCGCAGTGGAGATCGATCAAGGGAGATCTCTGGTGATTAGTGGAGACGTGTCGGTGTCCCTCTTCTTCCTTTCTTCTTCCTTCTTCACTCGATTGAGGTAGGTAATAACGAGCCCAATATAAAGTGTTATATATGGATGGAATCAGCATCTAGTCCTCTTTCTTTTGAGCCAAAAAGCCCTAAATCCTATTAGGTATCCTGCGTAAATTTAATGGTTTGGTAGAGGCATGTCAGAATTAGGGCGGAACTTGTTCCCCTTTGATTTCAGTAGCAATTTCAGGCTGTAAATCTAAAATTTATTCATGCATCTTGTAGAGTTTTTCACTACCAGAAAAAGCGGGATTACAGACGGAATTTTCAGACGAAAATTTCAGACGGAAATTTCCGTCTGAAATTTGTGACGGATTTTTTTCCGTCGGAAATCCCGTCTGAAATATGCAAGTACACACCGAATTTCAGACGGAAATTTGTGACGGAAAATATTCCGTCACAAATTTCAGACGGAATTTGGGACGGAAAATTTAATCTGTCAGAAATTTATAACCAAGAATTTGTGACGGCCACATTTGTGACGGAATCCGTCTGACAATCCGTCACAAATGTGTCTTCTCACGGATTTTCAGACGGAAATTAGTCCGTCACAAAATTTATTGCGCCCCAATCCGTCGCAAAGGCACATTTTGAAAGTTCAACCCATAAGCCGGGTTGCCAAAGCCACTCGGAACTTGGCAAGGTCCAAGTCCTCGTGCCCTCAATTTGGAGGTGATCCCAGGGTAGAGCCACTCCAAAATCATCATTGTCAAGTTACCAACTTGGAGTTTCAAGTGGCGCTCACGAGTTTTTGCTTGCTTATTGTGAATCTCACCGCTTGCTACTTGATATTTGCTTGGATGCATATGCCATGCTTTATGATGCGGTGGGAGTGGACAATGTATGGTATGTAAAGGTGGTCCGGGGCAGCCAAATGTAGTCCGATCATGCTTTGATGCCATGAGGACTGTGATAGACTTAGGGGGCCCGAGACATCCATAGATGAACCTTTTATGCATGGGTATGACGAATGTCGGGGGACCCGGACATCCATGTATGCTCCTAGCATTCATAAGACCAATGGTGAATTGGGGAGGACCGTTACACCCAAATAGGGACCACTCATGCTTCCTACTTGACATGTGGGTGTTGTGAATGAATGGACCCGACTTTCTAATCATGCCAAGTGGTGTGTTGTGCCAAGACTCATGCACTCTTGTGACAAAGATGTCTCCTATGTGTGGGCCTTTGGACTTCCATTGGAATGGGTCGAAGGGGTGTAGAAATGTGGATATCATGAGATGGGGCACTTCCTCGATCCCTAGGTGTATACCACCCAAAGTCATGGTTCCCATGGTGTAACCCGGGTCTGGGATGGGGTGGATTGGATCAAACATGGTGGGTTGGGGTAGGAAAAGGTAGGTGGTAGTTAAGGTGGTTGGGTTACTCGGGTTCCTTGACTCCCATTGGAATGGATCATAGGGATCATAAAGTGGGTTACCAAGGGGCTCCATGTCCTCAAGGTCCTCAAAAGGTGATGAGTCGTCTTCTTCTAGTGGAATGGTTGGGCCGGTGTATGGGGTGGGCTGGTTGGTCAAGGTTTTAGGATTCACAATGGTAGGGGAGTGGACCAGGATGGGCTCTTCCACTATGGGGAGAAGGAAAAGGATGTCACTAGTGTAGCAACCAATAGTGCAAACCGAGGAGATAGACCCAATGCATGGATGGATGAGGTTAAGGCTCTTGGGTTGGTCCGCTCCTAGGGCCAATAAAGAAGTCAAGTCTGATTGCCACTTTAGACCTTTGAGGAGATCATCCCAATCTTCTATCTCATAGTAGGATTGGATTATGGTGTGATAGGAGTGGAGGGGAACAATTTGGGATGGATATCCCAAAGGTGAGAGAGCTGGGGGTGAGCTAGGAAGGGTGGGTCCTTGCTTGAGCCATTGGAGTATATGCTCATTCATGGTGAAGGTGGGTGACTCTTGAGGATCCGGGCTATTTGAAGTGGTAAAGGGTTGAGGCTTTTCCTTACCATTGGTGTGATCTTGGGCTTCCTTATGGGTGGGAATGGGTTCCGGACTAGTATCTACTCCCATGTGGAGGGTTGTGGAGGTTTCAATTCCTAGTGTTAATGGGTTGGGTAGGTCTAATGCGGGAGAATTGGTGATAGCTGGAGCATGGTGCACTTGGGGTGGTGGGCAAGGGTGGACTTGGATCGGAAGGGGAAGTAGAGGAGGCCTAGGTTGGGGAAAGATTGGTGTAGGAAGCGGGAGGTGAGTTGGGTGAGGGGTTTTGGGTTTGGGGATGGTGGCCATTATGGGCCTTGGTGGAGGGGTGGACACGGTGTCCACATGGTTTTTAATGGTGAGGGTTGGATGAGTGGTGGTCACCATGGAGGGAATTGGGTCGGTTAGGGGTCTCTTGCCCTTGGGATTATTTGGGGTGGAAGTGGGGGCTAAAGAGACTTGACTAGTGTAGGTTAGTGAAGGGGGTTTTGGTTGGGGTGTGGGGACCCTCATGGGATCAGGTGGGGAGGTGGAGGCCTTGGAGACTTGGGTTCTAGTGGTAAGGGTTTGGACGGGTGGGTTTGTAGGAGTGAGAGTGCTCCTCGAAATTTGGTAACCCGAGTAGGAAGGGGACATATATTTTGCTCTAAGTTGCTCCTTCATGTCCTTCCAAGTGGTGATGGGAGTTTCCCTTCTAAGTATCTTTAGCCCGATAATTTGCATCCAATAAGTTTCCGCCCGTTTGGTAAGTTGCATTTTGGCAACCAATGCCTTTTCATCCTCGGATATATGATACCAAGTGAAGTATTGGTCCATTGTAGCTTCCCAATCTAAATATTCTCTAGGAGAGGTTCCATCAAAGGTGGGAAGTGGGAAAGGGACCATTCTATCATCTGTCCTTGGGGCGGGCCTATTTTCTCCAAGTTGGTTGAGTTGGCCCGATATGTTATCAAGCTGCTCATTGGCATAGGTCAAGGCTTTCATGAAGTAGTTGACATGGCCAGGGAAGTTATGGGTGTTAGTGGTAGGCATCTCTTGGTGGCTTGGACTTATGGAGTGGGCCGATTGGTAAGGTCGATATGAGGTGGCCATACTAGGGGGACAAGAGTGATGCACTTGAAGACTCTAAATGCATAGACATGCCCTAGGACCAACTTGATAGAGACAAGTTGTGAACTTGCTCTGATACCACTTGATGTGACACCGACCTATGACCTATATTGCAAGCATTCAAGTTTGAGCAGCGGACTCACACTAGCGAGCTCACCCGTATGGCACACACTAGGGCCCGAAGGCAACTAGGCGATGTTGGAGAGGGTCCGAGGTTGGACCATGAGGCTCCAAGGGTTGGCAAGCTTGGGGAGAACCCAAAATGGGCCTAGGATGCCCAAATCATGGGCGGCTAACACACCAAGGGTGTGGGTTAAGTGGATTCACTCTTAACTCGCCCGCGGTGGTCACTCAATTTGGTGGCAATGTAAAATCGGACACTCTCTTACCACCGACGGAGTAACTATAGTAATACTAAGCTAAGCAAGTGATTAGACCAGTAAGAGAGGGACCGAGGCTCACCTAGCCGGCGTAAAGACGCCGACTCTGGCCGGAGACGGGGGCGAGCGGGGAGGCGAGGGTATGTACCCGCACGCCGCGTCGATTGAAGCTTCAAACCTGCGACTTAATAATTACATGAACTACACCCCATGCAAGGGGGAGGGGATATTGGGGTGGGGATTATGCTTAATACATCCAAAACTATCTCCACGCAGGGAGGGGCCTTCAGCCGGCCAAGCGGGGTGGGGAGATATGCAAAGATAACCGACTTCCCGAGCTTCGCCAATTCTGCCTAGCTTCTGTATTTCTGGACAGAGGGTCGATGTCGATGCTGCCAATAATTCCACCGAGCTCAGAATCTGATGAGACTTGCCAAAAGCTTGCTAACAGGTTGAGGATAATGTCTGAATTTTGGCAGGAGCTCTGGAACTCAGGGCTGGTCGGGCCAGCAACTGGAACAGGTCAGCAGCTTCTTCCTCTGGCTGGTGCAGAACTGGTACAGCAGGTTGCAGAAGGCACCACGGACGCTCTTGAACTCCAAATGAGACGAGCCTGGTGGTGACGTGATCGGCGTCGGAGTAGCTTCGAGCAGGAATCGACGGGGCCCCAATCGAAGGTCGGAGAAGAACGAGGTAGCCGGATGAGCAGGGATAGGTCAAACTTAGACTCACAGGGGGCAGACGACACACCCCGACGAAGAAAATGGTAACTGGAAGCTTCGGAGGCTGAATGAGGTCCTTCTTCTTGGAGATGACAGCTAACTGGTAATAGTTTCAGCCCTCCAAAATTGGCACTCAGATCCCTCACGAGCTGGCCGAGGTCAACAGTTGAACAGGAGCTCTGTCTCTGGTTCGGACAGGAACAGTTTCCCAGCAGCAGATTGACAGCAATGCCACGACCGCTCCTGAACTCCAAATCGAGCGCCGTCAAAGCCGTTGGTTTGGCTGTCGAGTCTTCTACGCATAAAAATTAACGGGAAAGCCAACCGATGACAAGGTTGGCCGGTAGCCTCAGATCACCGGTGAAGGGTCGCTGCAGACTGTGGGAGGACAGAACGTATACTTCGGGGGAGAAAAATGATATCTCCCAGATTCGAACGCCAAATGGAGCTCCGCTTTCTGGGGATGAAAGAGGATTCAGAGAAGAAGAATTTTGATGAAGAAACCGATCTCTGATTCTTGCTAGGTTGGTCATGGTGAAACTTCCAAATACTCTCTGGTCTTCAGCCTGGGGCAGATTGCACAGTCGCACAAGATCTGCTCCATCGCACAGCTCCGAGCTCGGATGGATGCGGGACCACCTCTGTTGGAAAGAGGACTCAAAGATGATTCCAACGATGTATGAAGTGCCTTCAGAAGCCTCAGGATGACGATGTGACACCTTCTGCAAGTCACTGGACTTCTGCCACCTGCAACCTGTGAACTGTAGGTGGAAGGTGGTGGGAGAAATGGGGTAAATGGAAGTGGAAATGGGGGTGAATTGGTGTGGGAGTGACCCCTAGTTGTGAGGGGGCCTAGGAGGGGGTGTTCTAAGGTGTGGGAGAGGGAGAATGGGGTCTGGAATGGGGTGTTTTCAGAGGGTGAGAGAGGAGCTACGAATTTGGGCTGTGAGGGAGGCACAAGTGGGTGGAGGGAATGTGAGTTTGAATTTTCTTTGATGGGGAGTGATCAATGGTGGTCTTGGGGATGTGAAGAGGTGTCTTGGGAAGGCGGAGTGAGGTTTGGGGAAGGGAAATGGGTAGTTGGGGGTTGGAAGGTGGAGTGGGGATTGGGTGGAGCTCTCTTGGGACTAGGGGGTGGAATAAAGAGGGTTATGGGGAAGGGGAGAGGTTTAAATGGGGTAGGTGGGAGATGGGGTGGTTGGGAAGGTGATTGAATGAGGGGAGGGGAGTTAATGAGAGGTAAATGGGGAGGAGAGAGAAAATTCCAAAAATTGGGGTGGAGAGAGAGAGAGAGAGAGATAATGAGAGAGAGAGATATTGAGAGAGAAGGCTAGAGGGATTTGGAGTATATCTGGAATTCAATATTCATGCATAAGTTCTTATATATGAGGAGTGGGGTGGCCTATTTATAGGCACAAGACATTTCACATGACCATACTGACCCTGACAACTGACATAATGACCAAATACTCCAAGGGAGGGGCGCCCTTGGGCCTAGCCCACTATTTGGGCCCAATAGCCTAATGAACCAACATAATGACACACGACTTAAGAAAATGACTTTCTAACCTAGGTACATGACTCAAATAAAGGGAAAATTACATGATTAAGACCCAAATAAAAATAAGTAAATTACATGACTTGACTCACTAACACATGAGGAACATAATGGCGTACACCGATGATCAATCCGAGCTTCAGAAAATGTGGAGGGGCAAGGGATGTCCCCATCACTTATGCCATTAAGTGTTGGTCGATTAACCTTGATCAATCTTCCACCAAAACATTAAACCATGGACTGACCAATAGACAGTAGACTAGGCCCTGGTTTAGCTTTACCCTATCTTTGGCAGCCCGGAGTCCAATAGGGTGATTTCTCAGCTTTCTAGCCAAGCCCCGGGTGGTGGGCTGGAATATGACCGTTCAAACCTTATGCGGATTCTCTTGGACCGCATATCTTCAATACGGCCCCGTATGGCCCGTACATCATGTTCATGGGTCTTAAGGTCTCCTGGACTGCGCGGCCCAGAACTTACCGTTCATCCTTTAGAGCGGCACACTGTTAGCCGTTCATTCTTGACCTCGTGGGCCGAGTTTCAGTCCAGTTCATATAAGTGTGGCCCAGTGCTAGCCATATATATCATTTGAGCGGCCTCTGTATGACCGTACATCTCTCAGAAACGAGTTTTATCGTGTTTTGTGCTCTTGAATCCAAGGACAGATTAGTACTTTAAATCTTGAACTTCTAAATAGTAATTCCTCTGATTATTTGGCCATAAACTTGACTAAATGTCTAGACGGAACTTGGGATCTTGGATCCGATAAATCTATGCCAACGCATCATAAGGGCCCAGTCTGGTCCTGGGGAGAGCGCCCGAAAAGTACTTTTGCCCATGGGAGTTTGTAATGACAAGGTGAGGCATTGCACCGAGTGCATGACTAGCGTGATGTCTACGACAAAAATCTCTTATTATCTCTTGTTACTTGATCGTGCTTGACTTGTTTAAAATACTTCATAGTGGCCATTTCCTCGTTACAATTTCCTGTCACACTTGTTACATGATATTCTTGTTGAAATCCAGGTATCTTATATTTTCTTGACCTTGCAATATCTTTATATTATGTTGTTTTTCTTCTGTATCGTCATTTCTTTTCTTATCATTTCATATAAAAATGGAATAATTCGTTAATTACGTAAAATTGCCTGTTATTATCTACTGAGTGTTCGCTCATATAGTTGTCTCCCCCTTTTTCTAGGCAGCTCAGGTGATGAAGTGCTTACCGTTGGGGATGGGCAGGAGTGATGATTGGAGTGTACCAGTTCTAGATGTTGAGTTGGCATAGTTATCCTACTCTTAGTTGTGCCTTAGAGCGTGTTTAGCTACAATTATGAAATTATTGTTAAGTTGTTATTGCCTCAGTTTGTTTTAAAGTTGGTTTAAGGATATTGTACTAGATTTGAAATGTTTGATGACCAATAAGTTATCTCTTTTCATAGCACTTGTGTCAATGCTTAGATTAGCTTATCTTTATTTCTAGCTATTTCTGACTGTACGTTCCGATATTCCGCGTTGGGGCGTGACAGCGGGCCTTACGCCGGAATCGGCACAGATCTCTCCTTTGCGTCAGCATTATTTCCTTGCTGATGAATAAACCCTTTCTCCTCGGTGCAAGACTTCGTGTCCTAGCCGGTCCTTATACAACATTGCCATTGCGGGCCCTACGCCCGAATCGGCACATATCTCTCCCTTGCGTCAGCATTATCTCCTTGCTGTCGAATAAACCCCTTTTCCTTGGCGCAAGACTTTAATGTCGTAGCCGACTCTCTCAACGTCCTTCTGTTATATGAGTCCAAAAAAAAAGAGAAAGAAAGAAACAAAATGGGGTTAAAAATAGAGATACCCCACCAGACTTGTTCCTGTATTCGGAACAAGGGCAAAAAGGGCTCTAACCCGACTGTGGCGAAAACTCGAAAGGGCGTTGCGGGCAAAATCAGGTACCCCGCCACGTGAAAATCCGAAGGGGCATGTGGGCAAAAGCAAGAGGGGGCTGACTCCGGTGAAAACCCGAAAGGGCGCTTGAGTCAGTAAAGTGATAATCTAAAAAGTTCCTCTTTATTCTCCTCCTAATGAAACTCCCAAGGGACAACCATCAAAAGTCCCACCGGAGATCCCCTACTAAACCCGTGCTCGACCCTCGTCATCATCGGCGAGATCGGTCGATCTCTACCTTTAACTCGGACCTTTCGTCCCTGTTAATGAACATCCTCTTTGCTTCAACATGTAACCCATGCCGATGAATAAACCCATGCTCGACCCTCGTCATCATCTGCGGGATCGGTCGATCTCTACCTTTAACTCGGACCTTTCATCCCTGTTAATGAACATACTCCTTGCTTCGACATATAACCCATGTCAATGAATAAACCCATGCTCGACCCTCGTCATCATCGACGAGATCGATCGATCTCTACCTTTAACTTGGACCTTTCGTCCCTGTTAATGAACATGCTCCTTGCTTCGACATGTAACCCATGCTGATGAACAAACTCATGTTCGACTCTCGTCATCATCGGCGAGACCGATCGACCCCTATCCCTTAACTGGGGCATTTCGTCCTTGTTAAGAAGTATATAGCCTTTGCTTTGGCATTCAACCAATGTCGACGAACCAAACCAGGGTCCGACCCTTGTCATCATCGACAAGGTATGCCGGCATCCTAAGCAGACAAGTTCTCCCATGTTCCGGATTCTCCGTGGAATAAAAAAAAAGGGAAAGAAATAAACAAAATGGGGTTGAAAATATAGATACCCCACCGGCCTTGTTCCCAAACTAGGACAAGAGCAAAAATGGCTATAACCTGGCTGTGGCGAAAACCCGAAAGGGCGTTGTAGGTAAAATTGGGTACCCCACCACATGAAAATCGGAAGGGCGTGTGGGCAAAAGTAAGAGGGGACTGACTTTGATGAAAACCCGAAAGGGCGCTTGAGTCGGTAATGTGATAACAAAAATATGAAATGATAAAAACAAAAATAAAATAAAATGAAATGATGATGTAGTAACGAGGTTACCCTCGTTCGTCATTCCACTTCCACCTACCCTTTCGACCCTTGTCACCATCGGCAAGATCGGTCGCTACCCTTTCGGCCCTTGTCACCATCGACAAGATCGGTCGCTACCCTTTCGGCCCTTGTCACCATCGGCAAGACCGGACACCCTTTTGACCCTTATCACCGTCCGCAAGATCGGTCGCTACCCTTTCGGCCCTTGTCACCATCGGCAAGACCGGCCACCCTTTTGACCCTTGTCACCATCGACAAGATCGGTCGCTACCCTTTTTGACCCTTGTCACCATCAGCAAGATCGGTCCCTACCCTAATGACCCTTGTCACCATCGGCAAGATCGGTCGCTACCCTTTCGACCCTCGTCACCATCGGCAAGATCGGTCGCTACCCTTTTTGGTCATTGTCACCATCGGCAAGACCGTCTACCCTTTCGACCCTTGTCACCATCGGCAAGATCGGTCGCTACCCCTTTCGACCCTTGTCACCATCGACAAGATCGGTCGCTACCCTTTTCGATCCTTGTCACCATCAACAAGACCATCTACCTTTTCGACCCTTGTCACCATCGCAAGATCGGTCGCTACCCTTTCGACCCTTGTCACCATCGGCAAGATCGGTCGCTACCCTTTCGGTCCTTGTCACCATCGGCAAGACCGGCTACCCTTTTCGACCCTTGTCACCATCGGCAAGATCGATCCCTACCCTTTCGACCATTGTCACCATCAGCAAGATCGGTCGCTACCATTTTCGGTCCTTGTCACCATCGGCAAGACCGTCTACCCTTTTGACCCTTGTCACCATCGGCAAGATCGGTCGCTACCCTTTTTGACCCTTGTCACCATCGACAAGATCGGTCGCTACCCTTTTGACCCTTGTCACCATCGGCAAGATCGGTCGCTACCCTTTCGACCCTTGTCACCATCGGCAAGATCGGTCGCTACCCTTTCGGTCCTTGTCACCATCGGCAAGACCGCCTACCTTTTCGACCCTTGTCACCATCGACAAGATCGGTCGCTACCCTTTCGGTCCTTGTCACCATCGGTAAGACCATCTACCTTTTCGACCCTTGTCACCATCGGTAAGATCGGTCGCTACCCTTTCGACCCTTGTCACCATCGGCAAGATCGGTCGCTACCCTTTTGACCCTTGTCACCATCGATAAGATCGGCTACCGTTTCGACCCTTGTCACCATCGGCAAGATCGGTTGCTACCTTTTCGACCCTTGTCACCATCGGCAAGATCGGTTGCTACCCGTTTGATCCTTGTCACCATCGGCAAGATCGGTCGCTACCCTTTCGACCCTTGTCACCATCGGCAAGATCGGTTGCTACCCTTTCGATCCTTGTCACCATCGGCAAGACCGTCTACCTTTTCGACCCTTGTCACAATCGGCAAGATAGGTCGCTACCCTTTCGATCCTTGTCACCATCGATAAGACCGGCTACCCTTTTCGACCCTTGTCACTATCGACAAGATCGGTCGCTACCCTTTCGACCCTTGTCACCATCGGCAAGATCGATCGCTACCCTTTTCTGTCCTTGTCACCATCGGCAAGACCGTCTACCCTTTTGACCCTTGTCACCATCGGCAAGATCGGCCGCTACCCTTTTCGACCCGTGTCACCATCGGCAAGATCGGTCGCTACCCTTTTGACCCTTGTCACCATCGACAAGATCGGTCGCTACCCTTTCGACCCTTGTCACCATCGGTAAGATCAGTCGCTACCCTTTTCGATCCTTGTCACCATCGGTAAGATCATCTACCTTTTCGACCCTTGTCACCATTGGCAAGATCGGTCGCTACCCTTTTCGGCCCTTGTCACCATCGGCAAGACCGTCTACCTTTTCGACCCTTGTCACCATCGGCAGGACCATCTTCCCTTTCGGTCCTTGTCACCATCGGCAAGACCGTCTACCCTTTCGGTCCTTGTCACCATCAACAAGACCGTCTACCCTTTCGGTCCTTGTCACCATCGGCAAGACAGTCTGCCCTTTCGGTCCTTGTCACCATGAACAAGACCGTCTATCCTTCCGGTCCTTGTCACCATCGGCAAGACCGTTAACCCTTTCGGTCCTTGTCACCATCGGCAAGACCGTCTACCCTTTCGGTCCTTGTCACCATCGGTAAGACCGTCTACTCTTTTGGATCCCTGTCACCATCGACAGACCCATCTAACCTTTTGGTCCTCCCCTATCACCATCGGCAGGACCGATTGATGTCCCCTTAACCCGGGGTTTGCCTACTTTGCATCGATGTCTATCCGATGTAGATGGATGAGTCACTGCTGACCCTCATCATCATCGACGAGGTTGGTCGGTATTTCCTTCCATTCCGGACCTTTTGTCTGTATTTATAAGCAAACTCCTCTCTACCATGAACATTTGCCCCCTTCGGCAAAAGCTACAAATAAACCCTCATTTCTACCCTTCAGCTATTGGCGGCCCCTAAACCTCCCTCCTTATTCCCCGGTACTTGGCTCGGACGGATCAATGGTCCCGAGGAAAAGTTGCATAGTGGTGGAGCGAACCCCTCGACCCTTCCCTGAAGGTGTGAGCGCTCTCCTACTCTAGCGACTGACATACTTCGAACCAGATGAATCTATTTAGCAAGCAAATACGCAAGTGAGGGAACAAAAGTTTCCACTCAAATAATAAAAAGGGAAATACATGTTACCCGGGGCATGCATCCCCCGGAGTACGTGGAAGTTCACAAAAAGGGGGGGAAGGACAAATTGATGGAACTATTGTAGGGAGCTGCGGAAGATGTCCTCGAATTCCGGCGGCCCCAGAGACGGGTAGCGGGCCAGCTCCTGGAGATGGTCTTCCTCATCCTGCAGTCGCACCAATTTCTCCTCGAGTGATGCAGCTTGCCCTTCTGCCAGCTCAGCTGCCTCCGTGTGCTGGACCCATAGTTGATCGTACGATGCTAGCTCCGCCTCAGTTCGGTCAAGTTCAGCGCAAAGTTCAATTATCCAATTCTTCAAGAAAGTGCGGTGCTGGCCAGAATCATTGGCGGCATCTCGCATCTGCTAGGTAGTTCCTCTCAGTGATTGGATGGCAGCCTGACACTCCATCCTTTCAAGCTTTGCGGCCGCCATTTGATCAAGCAAGCTGCGGCCCATAAATTCCCTCCTGTTCACATGCCTTAGGAGCAAGAATACCCGCTGCACCCAGTCCTCCATGGGGCAACCGAAAGCTAGCAGGGTGCGGGAGAGATGCTCGGCAAGGACCCTCAATTGTGCATATGTTAGCTCTGGATGAGCTGTCACGGTTTCCCGCAATGTCTCAAGATACTGCCACACTAGGTCGCTTGAGGATTGTAGACCAACTGACGGCGTATTCGGAAGCTAAAATTCAACCTGGCTATCGACGGCGGCCCAAATATCGTCACTTGAAGCAGAAGACGAGGACGGCATGTCTTGTAAAGTGCCCGCACCTGGACTGGCCTCCGTGGACAATGCAACAACAGAATTGTCAATGACTGCCACTTCTCTCCCAACCTCGGGCGAGAGCATCGCGTCTGAGCCTTGGATGGCGGGGAGTGGTTGGTCACCAATTCCACCCCCCCATCTACCGCCAGTGATGATTCGGTGGCAGGGGTAAGGGTCGGCGAGCTCCCGATCACTGCTTCCACAATTTCTCCTTCCTCTGCCCCAGGAAGGCCCTCGTCGAGTTGAAATGGCTTGTCAACCACGACAAGCTGCTGCTGCTCCGGAGTCGCAGCTGATCGCTCGGATCCGACAACCATCTCTAGTACCTCCGAGTCCGCTACCATCATATAGTCCTTTGGATACCTCAGGGCTATAGGCCTCAGGACCGATGGGAACAGGGGCGGATCTGCATTGAGAGGCGGCAGAGGTACCCTCGCAGTTATCACCGGTGGGGCAACCTCACCCTGTCCAGTAGGAGCCTGCAAAGGGAAAAGAAGCATAAGAATCTTGGAAGACTAGCACAATGGTCAGACGAGAATGAACACAAGATCGAGAAAGTGCAGTTCTTGCCTCAGCCGGCACTAAGCTCAGGTCCGCAACAGCGGGAGCCACTGTCTCCATCCCTCCCTTCCCCTACTAAAGGACCTGATAGTTCGAAACTACTCGGTGTCAACCTTGGAGGACTAAAGGTCGCGTAGTCGCTTTCATAAGTAGAAGACACCGCGGCATCCCCCACCTCGGTGCCCGTAAAAAGGAAATCTTCGTCACTCGAGTCGCTGCCGTAGTCCAACTGCTCCGACGAGGATGAACTTTGAACCACCAACAGTTCTTTCTCTCTCAACGCCAATGGTCCTCCACCTAGAGGGCTTCCTGCCGGAGCTTCTGGCTCGATGGGGACCTGCTCAACCGACTCGGCGGTAAGGATGATGGGCGAACTGGCTTCGGGGATAGATTGGCTCCCTGGAATCATCCCTGGTGCTGTGGAGATTCCCTCAGTCGACTCCATGATAGGGGGAGAGGGTGGTCGAATCTCGACAGAAGCTGAAGAAAATGAAGCGCCCCTGTAAGCACAAGGGACAACGGACTATAAAGTCTGCAACTAGATGGGCCATCAATTACCCTCTATTTCATGACTGGGCATCGGAGAAGGCAGGTCTGTCTGCACCATATCTTCTCTCTCTCCGGCTCCAGCTGAGGCGGCGGCCGCTTGCACAGTAATTGCAGATGAAGCAGCTGCATTTGCAAGAATGAGAACTGATCTATGTGGCCAAGGTGACGAATGGACGCAGGATAAGAGGCATACCTCGAGTCACGCGAGCTGAAGGACGAGAGGCCTCAAATTCCTCAAACGAGATCACTTTTGGAAGAGCGACCACAGGTGTTGCCTCCGCAGTCTTCTTCCGACGAGCCCGCTTCGCTCGGGTAACGGCCTCCCGTACCCGGACCTCGTCCGCTTCCGGGAATCACCTGGAGGAAGTGGCATTGTGGTCGGGGGAGCTTCTGGGACTTCAAAATGTGTCGGCTTCTGTGCCTTTATCAGCAGCTCCCAAAAATGATTGGTCTTCTCCGAAGAAAGCCGCACTGCACACAGGCAAGGAGAGATGGCGTACACGACAGCAGAAGGGGAAAAGCCTAAGGCTGAAGAAAAGGGAAGGGAGAAATATACCTACCGGTCTCATATAAAAGGGAGAAAGCGGCCAATAGAATAGCGAAGGCTCTTTGTCCCTGGAAGCAGCCTCGCGGACCAGCCAACATATGTCTCCTATCGCATCACACTGTTTGGCCATCAACCCAAGGTCCTCATGACCGCGTGAAGATAGATGGTAGTATAAGCTGAGGTGGTCCAGCCCCCACCCGTCTGCATACTTGAAAGATAAAAGAACATGTCGGCCCAATATGCCCTCACTAGGGCCACCCACTGAAATCCCGTGGGAACGCAGCAGCGCGAACAACCAAGGGGTGCCGTCATAAAGCTCTAGCCTTCGGTCTTCTTTCCTGATAAAAGTTTTGTATGGATAAAGCCGGTCGCTCTCAGGATGCCAAGAAGCTGTAGAAGGCGTCGGCTCCTCCACCGGCAAAGGGATTTGTTGGAGGACCAGTCGTTCGCTGCTCACACGGCACATGTCTTGAAGCGTCTTCAAAAAGCCATCTTTGCTGATCTCCGGTAGCTTTGGCTCGACCTTGGACATACCCTTTTTGGCAACCTTCCTCACCTCCAGGTAGTTCGATACTGAAGCGTTCGTCTGGGATTTTAGCCGCTTCAAATAAGCCAGGTCGATGTCCAGAGCCGGCACTGGCTGGGAGTCCCGAAACTTACATTCTGCAACAGCCCAACACTCTCTCCTCGAGTTCCTGTAGAAGCCTGTATGCGCATTCCACCACTTGATGTACTCCGGAGTCACCCGGGGAAAGCACGTAGGGACTGGAACTCTGAACGAAATCACCTCTCGACGGTGAAAGTAATCCCACCAAATGCGGGCCTCATCATTCGATACTTGGCTGGCTCGAGCCCTGTTCGGCAATGCAAATTGAGTGGAAGTAGCTGGGATATGCTGGTCATAGCCGAAATTCTGACTGAATCAGAAAGGATAATAAGGCTCCAGCCACAAGAGTCTGCTCTTGTGAAAAATCAAGACGCCTGGTCTTGTAGATAGTACCCAATCGATCAACTCTGACTCCAAGATCTGTTGAGTGGTGGATAGCGGATCTAGAGGGGAGGGGTGAATAGATCAGCCCCACTTTTTGTAATGCGGCCCTCTAAACAGCTAGTTAAAATGAATTACAGCGGAATAGAAACTAGCTTCCAAGTATGCTATGATTCACTTAGCAAGAGAAGCAAGATATATAATAATTTGATCCTAAGCATGCATCTAGAATGAATCAATCACACAAGCAAACCACACTAGACAGGATTTTTAAGGTGGTTCGGACTGAATCCTCAGCCCTACGTCCACCCCTCACCAAAACCCGGTGAGGCTTCACTTGTGCAGCGCACCAAACCGCAAATCGGAAACCACCGATTGCCTTCCTACTCACCACCTGGTAGGGATGTCAACCGCAAATTGGAACACCCTCCAATTGCCTTCCTACTAACCACCGGTAGGGATGAATCACACTTTCAATGTTTAAACAATAATGAAAATGAAACAAATGTGAATGAACTAAAACAAGAGATTGAGTTATGAGTGAAAATGAATTGGCCCTTGTATGAAATGTTGATCAGCAACAAGGCTCCTCTTGGCTTCAACTCAATCTTGTTAATTCACCCTTGATTGGATGAATGTTCTTCATGGAGTACTGTTCACGTGAACAGTACCTCTTCCTTCAATTCTTCTTTCTTGATCTTCTCTTTGAATTTCTTTGAATGAATGAAGGAGATGATGAAGCTACCTTGAATCTTGATTGCTTCTTTAGCTTCTAGGAGTTTGAATGCTTGAAATATCACCTTGGATGAGCTTGAAAGAACTTGAATGGATGAAGATGATTTCCTTTGAAGAACTTGAATCAAATCGGCCTCCTTGGATCACTTTGATAGCCTTGCTTTGATGTAATCTTCCTTGAGGTTTGCTGGCTTTGATTTGAGCTTGATTCCCCTTTGATTGGATGAAGAACTCCTTCACGAACTACTGTTCACGTGAACAGTAGCTCGTCTCCAAGCTCTCTTGCAACCTCCCTTGCAGCCACCCTTGTAACCCTCTTGAAGCATTAGGGTTTCTAACCCTCTTACAAGAGTTTTATAGACCTTGAATGGTCTATGGACACCCCCTAGACCAGATCCACAATTTGTGGGGATTAGGTGTCTTTAGGATTAAACAAATTAAGGTTGAATGGCCTTTTTCAAAGTTGGAAACAAAGTCAACAATAAAGACTCGGGGCTGGCGGTCGACCTACAGCTTCTGGCGGTCGACCTGTACTGAGAAATATGTAAACGGGCAATCCCTGGGATTTTTGGTCGACCTACACTGGCTGGCGGTCGACCTGCAGCTGACAGACTGCAGTCGGGGAGATCCCTGGCTGGGGCGGTCGACCGCCCCTGTGCTGGCGGTCGACCGCCAGCTGGGCAGAACCCGGCTTGCCTGGGTCGGTCCGCTTTCTATTCTAGCTCCGTCGCTTGACCTCTTTAGCATCCCGTTCATGTTCGTGACTTCATCCTTGTTGGTCTAGAACGTATCAACTCAGTCTTTAGCCTTGGATTCTCTTGGTTATACGTCTTCGTGCATTGGCCTTGGATTAGTGACTAGCCAAGTATTAAATGTCGACTTTTGCCTGTACAAGTGATGAGATTTGTATCCTTGCTTGGGCGCGATCAATGAGCTTTCACTTTTGCCATTGCCAGTTGATTCCTTGTGCATTCATTGGTATATCTGTCATGAACGAACCATCCCGTATGTCAGTCACATAAGAGTAAAAAAAATAACAATGACTAATAGTGTTTAGCCATTATCAAAACCAAGAATACCACAGAATGCATTTGACTATAGAATGATGTCTAATGACTCAAATGACCTCAGGGACACAACATTCTCCCCCTTTTTGATGATGGCAACACTGTGAGTCATTATATGGCAGAGATATCCAATATGACAAAGTGGATGACATATGCAACCTATGCAACTCAAGGTCCATGATAGTAAAACATGGGAATGCGGATTTGTATGCACGGATGATCAAAGCATGTGAATGCTATATGGGAATGCTAGGCATAATGTGATATGGGAATGCTATGCATAATGTGACGGTTGCATGATGACAGATGAAATAGATGAAGGCTCTCCCCCTCAACAAGGACTCCTATGTCCACAACCTCAACAAGGACTCACAACAAGAATTCTCCCCCTTTGCCAACAGCAAAAAGGAGCAATAAAGTGAAATATCTGTGAGACCAGAGCGGAAAGGAGTGAAGAGCAAGCCATTATATGCAAACCTGAAGCGGATTGGGAGCAACATGTATGGTTCAAAGCTAATGAAATCCGAATTCATCAATAGAGTTCAAAAAGTAGCTACATCCAAGATTTAATAGAAATGAACCAAAAAGGCATATCATGGTAGTGCTTAACCGTCCCTTGTCTTATATATCCATATTCAATAACTAGAAAGGAAATAACACAAGAACTCGTATTGAGGCTAAACAGTCATGACTAGAGCATGGAATTGTATGATTGAGGCAAGAGGTTTCATATTTTGATTTTCAATATCTGTAGTATATGAAGGCACATGACTCATATTTTACGAGCAGTCAAGTCTAGTACATGCCTCCTAACCGTAAGAATACACGTTGTTTAGACGCCAGTATCCCTAGGTATTTGGCAAGACTGACTGTAATGCTGCAGAATGAACAGAGATAGCAGAGTCGCGTCATGACATATCCGATCTCATTTCTATGATGAGAAGATATATTTCTCAACAATTATGCTAGTGCTCTGCCTAGAGTCCAAATATAAGTAAGACAGAGATAATAGAGGCACATCATGACATATCATTCGTCACTTGATGTGATGACGTGACATATTTCTCCGTGCAACAATATCATTGCTCTGTAAATAGATTTTCAAGAAGTCCAGCTCATCAAGATGTTTAAAAATAATACTAAGCTCTAGAGTATCACCAAGATTGTCATGAAGTCTGGATTTTCAGATATCAGGATAGTCATTCAAAGCATAATATGCAATCTTTAGTTAAGGTCTATTAAAACCATAGAACATAGATGATTTCAAAATGAATATTTCAGAGCTGCAAGGAAATCATTAAATCTGAACCATTGTCATTGATTGGACAATCATGAGGTCATTTAATAAAAAGCTCTTACACCATATATTCGACAATCTCAGGAGCTCAAACCAGACTATAAGCCAAGAAGTAGATTGCTAGAGGTTAAGAGAATCAGAAAAACTCCCCCTAAAGATATGCAATGGATGTGCGAAGGAGTTATATTTGCAATCAAGTTGAATGACAAATGAGGTTGGCCTAGTCACTCATGAAGGTGCCAGAAATGAAATGTATGACCCAACCCATGGTTGTACACTTATTAAATGCAACAGAATGAAGATGAAATATATGCATGAATGCTGCACAAGGACAACTCCCCCTTACTATATGGCCTATATGCGACATTGACGCATGGTACTTGGCAGAGGTGAAACCTCACGCATATTGAGTGCTTCGTGACAAGCATAACTTGCCCTTCCATACATCAACATTTGATATACCATGGCCATGCGAGAATGATGCTACACAAACCATACAATGCATTATGAATATGAACTCAATTCAATATTATGCAACTACATGCAATGCGACACCATATGCAAAAAGACATATTGACATATAAATAATGCATGAATGCAAAACACACAACTAATTGAACATGATCATCAATTCAAATTCTTATTGGCCTGAGGTCAGCAAAGACCAAGCTCCCTTCTGAGTGTTGAAAACCTGTCATTACACAAGGGCTTGGTAAAGATATCAGCAATCTGATTCAATGTATCAACAAAATGCAGTTCAAAGTTTTTCTTACCGACCTCATCTCTAATGAAGTGATGCCTAATCTCAATATGCTTAGTCCTAGAGTGCTGTTGGCACTCAAAATATGATCATTGGTGACCAAGCCAATAAAGACGAATGACCCGGCACACCGAAGCACGGAAGCCGATGCAGATCAACATATTGAAGACTTCTCAAGCTATCAGAACCTCGGGTCACTCCGTATGGATACGGGGACTTCACCTCAGGAGAGCCGAGACAAACTCGTCAACCAACCGGCAGTGCGACCAAGCCTGCCCAATGAACCGGCATCGACTTTGTCGTGCTGCATCCACTACACCCGTTGTCGACCAAGGTCGACGATCTACCCGGTGGCTACCCACCTCATGAAAGGCTCTCCCGAGGATAAAGGAGTCCCCCCGGCTTCCCGAAACAAAGAACCGAAAGATCTGACGGCGGAAGACCCCGATCACCCGGCACGGGTACGGCTTCCCGCCAAGATGGGCCCGACAGTGGCCGAATGATCGCCCAGCGTAGGCGGAGTTATCCCTGGTGTCGGCCAACCCCCTGAGGAGCTTGGGTACAAGCCAGACCAAGCCAGCAGCACGAATCACAAAGCCGCAGGCCGTGATTAGCAGGAAACCCACGTAATTGAGCCAAAGCTCTCTGGAGTCTCGGGAACGGCCGCACGCCAGCCGAGGGGCTTCACAAAAAAATCTCGTCAAGGTTTCAATGGGCATTGGCGAGATAAATGTTCACAATGACCTCCGGGATCGTCCCCAGATTCATCGGCTAACCTGCAAAGCGCGGGAAATGTTAATACGGCGCGCCCATTAAACCGGCGCCCTCCGAGACCGGCGCGCCCCAAGCTTGAGGTTCTCTACCTGGCGCGCGGAAACCCATCTATGGCTTGGCTATTCCGGCGTGCAAGGGCCCATGAAGCCTTCCCCGGCGCGCAGTTCTTCACGCCGTGCAAGGCTTGGGGCTCGATCATGTATATATACATATGACTATTCGAAATAAAGAGAGAGAGGGTTTTCTTTTGGGGATCGGCGGTCAGCCCTCTGATCGTTTTCGAGAGGGAGGAGAGGGCTTCCTTTTTTCGCTTGAGGTACAGAGAGTGAAGGTTTCTCGGGAGCAGTGACCGCCGGCCATCTTCTTCGCCTGCGATACTCTGTTTCAGGAACAGGTGGGCGCGGGCGTCGATCTTCTCCTACTTTCCGTAGTTTTCTTCCTCGAAATTTCTATCTGTCGAATGTAAGCGAGGAGGGGAGGAGCGACAATGAAATGAGTCGATTCTCCTCCCCCCTCTGCGCGACCCCTTTTGATTTTCTTCCTCTGTTATCGCACCGTGAATGTCTCTGTTGTCGGTGAACGGTGATCAAGTGATGGTGCCGGGGCTGTACTCTCGCTATGTGAATGTTAAACCCTTCCCATTTTTTTTGAATGGCAATGTGTGCGCGTGCGTGTGAATGCTTGAAGCAATGAATCGGACGGATGATCCTCCCCTCTCTTTCTCTATCTATGCTAACGCGTCTGTCTGAGTTCTTCTCTGCATCATTTTAACCTTGGTTCCTCCGAAGGTTGGTTGCGCTGTGCCCCGACTCCTCGTGGGCTATAGAAACACCCCTCCCCGGGGGCTTTCCTTTGATTCATTCGTTTTTGTGTTGTTATGCTTGATGCAGGGGTCTTTGCACCCCTTTTCTTCTCGGAGGGAGCCGTGCCTCTGCGCGTGTCTCCGGCCGCTCCACACAGGGTTTACCTCCCTGAACGTTGCTTTCTAGCTGTTCGAGCATATGCCCCTACTGCGTGCCTGTCTAACTTATGCCCTTATTATTCGTTCTCCACAATCATCTGCACCGGTCCGAGATTCTCTCATCATGTTTTAACTACCCGGGGAGGGGGATATTCCCCCGTGGCTTTCCGGAATTGCTGGGCAACTGAGAACTCTACCTCTCGGTGGTAGATGCTTCCCAAGCCCACAGCAGATAGCAACAGGGGGTCCTAGCTCAGCGAGCTCAGCCCCGACAATCTAAGACCCAATCGAGGTTAAGGGATGTACGCTCCTCGTAGACTAGCCCTCGGAGCTCCACTCTCCTAACGGTCGGTCCCTTCAGCGGTTGTGCCATGATCTGTGGGTTGTTCCCGTCATCAATGGCCCCGTCCTTCCATTCTCACCCACGGAGTATTGGTGCCCCTTGTAGGCTAGTCCTCGGGGTATCCTATCTGATGGGATTTTGTTGGCTGCCACTGTGCAGACCGGCGGTTTATGGGCTTGCTCCATTAGTGAGTATGACCCCGATTCTCCCCTGCAACTTTGCTTGTTCGGGGGAGATGCTGTCAAATTTTTGACAGATTCCAGATAATTTTGTCAAGAAAATGATCGAACCAACTCAGTGCTCGAGTATGAACCTCGCACTGACCTCCCCCTCATTTCTAAGAAGGCCATGGACTCCAATCAAACAATCATCTGGCCCGAACAACTCAAGAAAGGGTCCCTTGAAGTCCAATAAACTTAAAAGGGTTCATAACTCAACAAAACATGTTTAATATGGCGCGGTCTTAACCGGCGCGCCCTAAACTGGCGCGGTACCCCCCCGCGCCGGATTAACCCCACACTCATTTTCTAAAAATTTTTCCTTGCGGCTTTCCGGCGCGCCCTAAACCGGCGCGCCCCAACCCTCTTGCGCGCCGTCTCAAAAGCATGAATACCGCGCCGTATTAACCACTATGTCTACGCTTTATCGCGCCGTATTAACCACTATGCCTACGTTTTATCGCGCCGTATAAGTGTTTCTTGCATAGCCACGCCGGTTTTGAAGCCTCGCCCCTCGGGGGCAATGTCGACGAGCCGTAGCAGGCATCGAATTGAATAAAGAAGGGTCAAGCGAGCCCGAGTCATGTCATCATCATACTCACCATCATAATCTGTTAGCATTTCGCTTTCACTAGCATACTTATGTTGCTCTTCCTCCTCTCGACGAGGGGTATTAAGTGCGGGTGATCGTCACCGTCTTCATAACGCTATCTTCATGTTCAAATATAATCATGAATGTCTTGTGTGCATGCATGCATAGACCCCCGGGTATATTAAATGGCGTCGACGGAAAAGCCGGATTATGTCTGGTCGGAAGTTTTCGCTATGCGCGACGGCGGTCTTCGGACCCACGTCCTCAGCCATGTACCGAGGATCCATAATTCCATGAAACATATACATCCGGCATGCCTTCGTTGCAATCATCATGTAGCTTTTTCTAATCCGGCTTCGATAGCCCGCTATCTCGGCAATTAATCAAAGGTGTTCCCTCCTCGTGGGGGATGTAATTAACGCCATAGCCTTTATGGTATGGCGGACTGCTGGTCCCGACCGAACCTCACATTCGCCCGATTTGGGTCAGAGTGAGCGCATCATAAAAATCGTCACTCATGTGACTGGCACGCCCGCGTCGTCAGTCAATCAGTTGACTACAAGTTAGTTAATTGGTTGATCGACACGCGAACGAAAAGGCAAAAGAAAAAGAAAAAAAATGCGCGAAACATTGTCTGGCATGCCCGGTGGGACTGGTGTCACCTTTCATCTCTTTGCCGAGATATTCGGGCTTCGAAGCCCTTTCAAAGACTACTGATTATTTTCCTGTCTGTCTTTTCAGTGCAAACAATGACGACTCACGGGATAACCGGCGTCGACTTCAGTCCTACGATCGTCGCCGGACACGCACAAGGCTACCTGGCGGTGCCCATGGAGTTTGGTAGCTTTCCTCCTGCTGTGGGCTTCCCCAACTTCTTGGGGTTGGCCTTTGTCGACATGCTGGAAGTCGAAGCCACGGAACCCGTCAAGGAAGCTGTGAAGGAAATGGAGCCTCTGAAGGCCCCCTGCCGCGGTGATTCGCTCAAGAACCCGGTTCCGGCCGCTAGCTTCCTGGTGCACCACCTGGTACGGGTGATGCATCCCACTGATATCAACAAGCCCCCTGGAGGACGTCAGCGTCGCCAGGCTCGCAAGAACACTGCCGTGATCACCGGAACTGTCTCTCAGTCCAGAAAATCAATGCTGGTGGGAGGCATGCGTGTCTTCCTCAACGGGCGCACGGCACGGGTGACCCCAGATCGCGTCATCCCAAACGTCCCTGTCTACAACAACTATCAAGCTCTCGCTGGAAGGAGGGTAGAAAGAGAAGAAGCTGGCCACCATGGCCAAGAAAACCCGGCGCTCAGGCCGAGGAAATTCAAACAGGTGTGGGTTCCCAAGCGGACCCAACCTGCCTACCATCCAACGCCCACCCGCCATCGTCCTATGAACGACGAGGCGAGAGCGAGAAGAGAAAGAGGCTTGTCCCTGATGAATGAAGAAGAGGTGGTTGCGGATCCTCCGCGTCACAGAAGTTTTCGGGCTGTGGCCCGTCAAGCCAACGTCCCTGCCATGGGGCGAAGGTTCCAACAGCCAGCTGACAGAGCTCGACTGGCCTACATTCCTCCTGCTGGAGGTCGACCACTCTCCCCCGTGCTACATCAAGAACGGGGTCAAGAAGAAATGGCCTGCCTGGTCAGAAGCTATTTCCGAGGATTAGGTAACACCTCACTCGGACAGCAGCGGCTGATGCAGACAGTCGCCACTGAAGAAAATTACTGCCCATCAACGGCAGATGAACAAGAAATGGAGGATATAATGAGGATGTCGTCGGTCGATGACAACGGACACAATGACGGCTCTGAGATCAAAGCCGATGAAGCCTTCCCCGAGCGGGAAGAAAGAAGAAGAATTTCTGTGTTTGAGAGGCTGACCTTCCCGCAACAAGCAAGGCGGAGGGTCCATCGACAAAGAAGGAGGATGCAGGTTTTCACTTGCAACATGGCTGGCGTGTCCAGCCGATATGGGAAGCTTCCTGAAGACTCCCAAGAACTGGCTTAGTTGGCCGTACGGCCGGGACCAGCTACCCGCAGGACAGAAGCAGCAAGAGGGCTTCTGACAGCGATGAAAGAGAAACAGCCCCAGTCATACCTCCACTGGGATGACAAAGCCCCCGTC
This sequence comes from Amorphophallus konjac, assembly GCA_022559845.1. NCBI lineage: Eukaryota > Viridiplantae > Streptophyta > Magnoliopsida > Alismatales > Araceae > Amorphophallus > Amorphophallus konjac. The sequence goes on from CM040119.1 coordinate 130,990,137, forward strand.
TTGACCGCTAATGTGGTAACGACGGAAGAAGAAGACGACGTACTCCTCGATATCCTGCCCGAGGGTACGTCCGGGGAAACAACAGAAGGTGTCCCCACCACTATAGACCCATCAGTCTTGATGCTGCTGCAAAGATATCAACGGGAAATAGATTCCCTGAAGAAACAGCTGATAGAGAAAACTGAACACTCATCAGCCTCCAAACCACCCGAAGTCCAAGGTGAATCATCCCGGGGAGCGGCTCGTCGAGACGACCCTCCACCACATTACACACTACCCCAGCCGTCAGAGCCAACTGTGACGACAGCACAACAACGGCCGCCACAGCCTCAGCCGCTGCTGCCTCCGGTGCTTCCTCAGGTGCACCCAACACCCCCGCTGCTGCATCCTCCACAGGCGACCACCCTGGTCACCCTGTACCTGCAGCCAGCACACTTCTATCCGGAGCCAGTCGACCCCACGGTCGTGAACCGGATGATGGTGGAGAGGATGATCGAGCTGAAGCTCGCAGAGAAGAGCGAAGGCGACTACGTCGCATTCGATGCCTACCGGGTGCCCTACCCGCAACACCATGCGGCTAAGCGACTTCCCCCGGGAGTCAACAAGCCGCCCAAATTTGACAAATTCAACGGGAAAGGTTCCCCAAAAGAACATATTGCATATTATATGACCGTTATGGGTGATCTGTCCACCGACGAGTCATATCTGCTGAAATTCTTCGGGTCCTCGCTGACGGGGCTCGCATTTGAATGGTACTCCAGCCTCTCGGCCGGGTCAATCAATGACTGGTCAGATATGCAGAGGAAATTCAGGGAAAGATTCCATGTCACAGAGAGGGAGGTCACAGTGGCCGAACTCTATTCGACAAAACAAAGGGCAGATGAGACCGCCCTTGACTACATCAAGAGGTGGAGGAACCTCGGAATGAGATGTAAGCGGCCCCCGCATCAAGAGGACGCTGTGCAAATATGTAAGCAAAATCTCAGGAGGGAGGTCTTGGAAAAAATGATCGGGATGGAAATACGGTCGTTCGACCGGCTGAATAATGTGGTGGCCGAGGTAGAGGCTTTTCTAGCCAAGCCCGTCCCGCCGTCAGCTGCCAGCACAGCCCAGAAAGGCAAGGCGGCGGAACGGCGCCCCACACCTAAAGAAGCGAATGCACTTGATATCAAGACGTTCGAACAACAGAAGGAGAAAGGCCAGAAAGTGGCTCCCCCGCAACCTGCGAAAGCTCCAGATGACAAAGAAGGTCCTTCGTTGAGGGACAAAATGAAGAAGGCTTATTCCTTTCCTAAGGATAAGACCCGGATCCTATTTGACTGGGTAACAGAATACAGTATGGTCACTCTGCCTGAGCCAAGAAGACCAGAGGACCTCAAAAGAAGAGACAGTCCAAGATTCTGCCCCTATCACCAGATGTTGGGACATTCAATCGAAGACTGTTATGTTTTCAAAGACATCATTGAAGGAATGGTGAAGAAAAATGAGATAGAGCTGGGAGAGTATAAAATAGACCCTCCTCAGCCACATGAAGCTCCTCCCCGAAGAGCAGCAGTCAACATGGTCTCCCTCTACTAGGCGTTACCTGAGGAGATCTCTGAAGCAAGCACACGGAGCACCTACGAAATCCATTTCCTGGAGCCCGTGAAGGAACAGCAGGGGTGGCAGCAAATCCCTGTGAAGCACAAGAAGAAGAGGGCACCCCGCCCAAAAGAGGGGGCACATATCCGTGGCATTACACCTCGGCCTGCTCCGCCAATGGTAGCGCCCGTATGGGTCACTCCACCTGCAGCTGTCAGAATATATACACCCAACAGAAGGAGACAAACTCCGCTGCCAGTAATCAAGGAAACCAATCCTGGGGTCCTTCGACTGCAACACTTAATTGAAGGGCTAGAGGAATATGTACAGCCCGAACTGAAACCTCTGCTGGTACGGGACCACGTCCCATGGCTAGAGCTGGAGCAAATCTCGCTCAAGCAAGGGGATGAAGCTGAAGCGGCACCACCTCAAGAGAGCAACCTGTTCTGGGGACAAGCGCCTGCGGAAATCAAAAAGAAGAAAAAGCAAAAGAAGAAGAAGAGAAAGGCCCCTAGGGCCCATAAAACACAGGTCGTCTCCTGCAATACCCTGTCAGCACTCTTCAGCCTACCAGGAGAAGAAGAAGAAGAAGAAGACATTTGCTTCACACCCCATGCTGGGGGAGGCAAGGCCGAAGCCGCAACTGCTGCACATGCCACTCGGTCAGGCCGAAAATGGGGGCGCCAGCCACCACCCAATCACAACATTATGTTCAGAGGGGAGCAACCCTACAAGACACCCCCCCCGGAAGTTAAGGGAGTCCAAATCCCTCCTCCGTCAGGTCTATACAGCAAGACTGGGGGCAAGACAGTCCCTCCATTCCTTGAGTTCATGAAGATGTCAAAGGGGAAGCAGCCTTGTCAAGACGCTAACCCTACACCCGGGGTCAATCACCCTCGGCCAGTGCAATCTACTGAAGATGCAAATGCAGATGGGGCTTGCCCTACAGCAACCAATAAAGAAGACCCGACAGTCGGTACCAGTCAAGAGGGTGCCGAGTCCGAGGAAGATGAAGCAGGCCCGTCTGGACCCACAAATCAAAACCTTCCTAAGCCCAGATGGGTTGAGGAGATGAAGCTCTCCAATGTCCGGGCTGGAAGCCGAATAATGAAGCTGCTCAAGAAGCTCCCTGCTCGTTTTACGATCTGGGAAATTCTCTCTTTGAGTGAAGAAACTCGACAGGCAATCATTACTGCACTGCAGACGCCTGCCCAGTTTGAAACCTGCATAGCTGAGGCTATACCAGAAGCCAGTATGACCTTCTCTCCAGAAGACATGCTACTGCCTACTGCCAGTCACAACAGGCCGCTATATATGAAAGGGCACCTGAACGGAAGAGAACTGAACCGGATTCTGGTCGATCCTGGCGCAGCGGTCAACATCCTGCCATATAGAATATACGAGAGGTACCACTTCAATGTGCATCTCAAAAAAGCCGGGGATATGCGTATCGCTGGCTTCAACCAGAAATGTGAAGTATCTATGGGGGTGGCAGAGTTCACACTGACTCTGGCAGATTTCACTACAACGGTGTAGTTTCACGTCATTGACTCTCGCACCTCCTACAAAGCACTACTCGGCCGCCCATAGCTGCATGAAAACTTGGTGGTGCCCTCCACACTCCACCAATGCATCAAATACAGCCTCCAGGGAAAGGAGGAAAGGATATTTGCTGACATCCACCCATTCGAGGTGTTTGAGTGTCACTTGGCGGATGCCAATCTGTATACGGGGTCTCCCTGGAAGATTTCTAAAACTGAAGCCCCCGTAGGGGCATCGAAGAATAGATCGGGTGACGGTTGGTATCCACCACCGCCGCGTGGATATATCAAGCCGAAGGTGGTCTCCCACATCACGGCTTCTGGAAATGTCGACAGGATGACACCCCCAGCATTATACCCCAAAGCTAAGGAAGTGCATGTTGACCGACAGCACGACCGCATCGCAGTCCCGGCCGGCCTCACCAAGCCAGTCTCCGGCCTTGATGGTCCCACTGTCGAACCTTTCAAAGCTTGGGAGGTGGCACAGGAAGATGGGCCCAGCAGCTTATTCTATACAGCCGAGGAGCATCCCACTCAGGAAGACACAGACTGTAGCCTCCCTGAAGATCTAGCCAACCCACGGGTTCCTGTGCAGGGCCTGGCATTCACCACTGATCGGACGGCCAGGATGTTTCAAAAGCAACACATCCCTCCCGATCAGCCTAAAAAATGCAAGGAAGCTTTCCAGAAGATGTGGTATCCTGAAAATCTGGACAAAGAAATGAGACGTGTCTCTCAACATCCGGGTCTGGGCTTCACCCTGGAAGACTACTATTACAGTGGGCGGTACGAGGTGGATACCATCTCCACCTTCTATCCAACTGAAGACAGCCCTCTGGGGGCAACCTTTGATGAATATCCGGCGGAAGCCGAACATGCTGAATTAACCCTATCCGGGAATCAACAAATGGAGACCTTGATCTCCTGCCGATGCTGGGAGCAGGTCCGTCCAGAAGGAGCGGCCTTTCAAGCCGAATTTGATACGGCTAGCAGCAGCGAAGCCGAAGATGCTCAAGAAGCAGAAGTCTCTCCCTCCGTAGGGGTCATGCTAATGACGACTTCAACACCCTTTCTGCCAGTCAATAGAGCCTCGGTTTACTCCAATCAAGGGGAGCCGGCTACCAGAAAAGGAAAAGCCACTTCTGTGGAAGATACAACTATCCCAGAAGGCGAGACTCCCTCAGCTTCTGCTACAAATCCAATATGCTGTCCGAGTCCGGCGGCAAACAACTACTGGCCTGTCATGGCTGCAACCTCATCTACAAGCACTGAAGCTGCTCCCTCACCCTCAGGAGCTGCAACGGCAATGGAAGTATCAATGGATCAATCCACACAGTCACTAGCACAAGAGACCAAGAGACCCCGTGAAGCTCTGGCGGTGTCTGACGAGGAAGTCGAAGTACTCGACCCTCAAGATGGTATTCCAGACTTCGTCGACCTCCAACCGGCACCTCCGGAAATAGAAGACGGAGGCCAAGCCACAGTCGATGAACTGATAGAAGTCAACCTGGGAAATGAGAAGGACCCTAGGCCTACCTTCCTCAGTGCCCAACTAGCCCCGGAAGGACGGGAGCTGTACATTCAACTACTACTAGAATACCGGGATTGCTTCGCCTGGACTTATAGAGAGATGCCGGGTCTAAGTCCCGCCGTCTCACAACATGAGCTGGCAATCAACCCTGAAGCCGAGCCGGTGAAGCAACCGCCGCGGCGTATGAGGCCAGAGCTCATCACCCGAATCTGTGCTGAAGTTGACAAGCTCATTGATGTGGGATTTGTTGAAGAAAATCAGTACACCACATGGCTGGCGAATATCGTCCCCGTGAAAAAGAAGAATGGACAGATCCGGATTTGTGTCGACTTCCGAGATCTAAACAAAGCCTGCCCTAAAGATGACTTCCCGGTGCCAATAACCGAGGTCATGATCGATGCTACAACCGGCCATGAAGCCCTATCATTCATGGATGGGTCATCCGGCTACAACCAGATTTGGATTGCGGAGCATGACCGGGTCCATACTACTTTCCGAACTCCTAAAGGCATTTATCATTACAAGAGAATGTCATTCGGACTGAAGAATGCTGGCGCAACCTATCAGCGCGCAATGACCAAAATCTTTGATGAATTGCTCTACCACAAGGTCGAGTGCTACATAGATGACCTGGTGGTCAAAACCAGAAGAAAAGAAGATCACCTGCAAGACCTCCGGATTATTTTCCAGAGGCTGAGGCAGCATGAGCTAAAAATGAATCATATGAAATGTGCGTTCGGAGTGTCGAGCGGAAAATTCTTGGGCTTCGTCGTCCGATATCGGGGGATCGAGATAGACCCCGCAAAGATCAAGGCAATTCAGGAGTTACCTCCACCAAGGAACATCTCCGAGCTGAGGTCACTACAAGGCCGCTTGGCTTACATCCGGCGTTTCATTTCCAATTTGTCGGGGCGATGCCAGCCGTTTCACAAGTTGATGATGAAAGATGTTCCCTTTTATTGGGATGAAGATTGCCAGACAGCCTTTGACAAGCTAAAAGACTATCTGAAGACTCCTCCAGTATTGGGCGCACCGGTGAAAGGACGGCCGTTGATACTGTATATAGCAGCTACACACAATTCTCTGGGGGCAATGCTAGCCCAGAACAATGAAGAAGGGAAAGAGCAAGCCCTCTATTACCTCAGTCGGAGACTGGTCAGAACTGAAGAAAAATACACTTATATTGAGAAGATCTGCCTGGCACTAGTCTTCGCAGTCAAAAAGCTCCGGCACTATATGTTGTCGCATGAAATCAGCTTGGTGTCCAAAGAGGATCCCCTGAAATACATCATGTCCCAGCCAGCACTCAAAGGCCGCCTGGGTAAATGGGCGGTAATCCTTATGGAGTTTGATGTCTCCTACGTACCGCGCAAAGCCATCAAAGGTCAAGCTATTGCAGATTTCTTTGCTGATCATCCGATACCCGGAGAAAGCCCGTGGGAACCGGAACTTCCCGAGGATGAGACCCTCGAAGCCGCCCAAGTGCAGCCTTCCTCATGGCAGCTATACTTTGATGGCGCTTCCAGAATTGACACCTCTGCTACCGGATCATCCAGGGTCAGAGCAGGAGCAGGCATAGTCTTGAAGTCCCCAGAAGGAGAAGTGGTGCATACTTCCTGCTCCATAAACAAACAATGCACAAACAATGAAGCAGAATATGAAGCCCTGATAATCGGGTTGCAGATTGCTCTGTCCATGGGGATTCAGATGCTGGAAGCATTCGGAGACTCCATGCTAGTTATAAAACAGCTAGAAGGAGAGTTCGAGGTGCGAAAGCAAGAGCTCCTCCCCTATCACCAGTTGGCAACTCGCCTCATATCAAGATTCTACTTCATCAGCATCAAGCACATCAATCGAGGCCGGAATGCTCAGGCAGACGCCCTCGCTAAGTTGGCCAGTTCATTGGCAGTCCCGCCAGACACAAGCCTGAATATATCAGTGATCAACCGCCGACAGGTCCCCAGCGTAACAGAGGTTCTGGCCGACGAAGAAGAGATGGAGGTAGCAGTCATCCAAGGGGTTCAGCAGCCCGACTGGCGAGAGCATCTCCTACGCTGGTTTCAACACCAGCAACTTCCAAAAGAAAAGGAACAAAGAATGAAGCTCCTGAGGATCAAGGATTCTTACGAGATGAGAAGCGGGACCTTGTTCCGAATTATGGCAGATGCCCGAAGGAAAGTCCTACTCCGTTGCTTGTCTTCAACAGAAGCGGGACAGGTGATGCAAGAAGTTCATGCAGGATCAGCTGGGGCACACCAGGCCGGCCCGAAAATGAAGATAGAGATAAAGAAATTGGGTTACTATTGGCCCACTATATTCAACGATTGCTGCAAGTTCGCCAAGGCTTGTCAGAAATGTCAAGAGCATGCTAATGTGGCGAGGAGACCCCCAGTGCCACTACATCCCACTCTACCAAGTTGGCCGTTTGCTCAGTGGGGCACGGACGTGGTAGGGCCACTTCCAGCATCTTCATCAGGGTGCAAATACATCTTAGCAGCTACAGACTATTTCTCCAGATGGGCGGAGGCAGTAGCACTAAGAGATGTGACCGGAGAACTAGTTGCAAGATTCTTCCGGCAGAATGTAATATTTCGGTTCGGGATCCCCAGCCGAATCATCTCTGATAACGGCAGCCATTTCCAGAACCAGAAGGTTTATCGGCTGGCCGACAAATACAAAATTGACTGGAGGACATCGTCCCCCTATAACCCTCAAGCTAATGGACTAGCAGAGGCCTTTAACAAGACCTTGTGCACACTATTGGCAAAGACTGTCAAGTCTAACAAAAAGGATTGGGAAGAAAAGATGTACGAAGCACTTTGGGCTTATCGTACTGTCTACAAGACCCCAACCGGCTGTTCACCCTTCTCCCTTGTCTATGGGTCGGAAGCTGTGGTGCCGATTGAACTTGAAGTTCCTTCATTGCGAGTTGCCATCCAGCACGGATTAGTCAGCGGTGAGCAGACCAACGCAAAAAGAAGATTGGAAGAGCTCACTGAGCTCGAAGGAAAATGCCTCCAGGCGCAACAAAACATCCAACTCTACCAAGCTCGCATGGCCCGTGCTTTTGACAAGTTAGTCAAGGGTCGAGAGTTCAAGAAAGGAGACCTGGTGATGGTCAAAAGAAGAGAAGTGATGGCCTCTAACCCCAAAGGAAAACTGGTCAAAAATTGGGTCGGACCGTATATCGTCCGCCGAGTATATGAAGGGGGTGCCTACGTCCTTGTAGACCACAAAGGAGCCGTCCAGTTCTCTCCCCTCAACGGAAAACACATTAAGCTGTATCATACGGCACAGCCGACACACCCCGAGTGATCGGTCGGAGCATACCCTTTACTTGGTTAGTGGCACTCCGCCCTAACCAAGCTACTTCCCCTTGGTCAGTGGCACTCCGCCCTAACCGAGCTACCCTTTCCTTGGTTAGTGGCACTCCGCCTTAATCGAGCTACTTTTCCTTGGTCAGTGGCACTTCGCCCTAACTGAGCTACCCTTTACTTGGTTAGTGGCACTCCGCCTTAATCGAGCTACTTTTCCTTGGTCAGTGGCACTCCGCCCTAACCGAGCTACCCTTTCCTTGGTTAGTGGCACTCCGCCTTAATCAAGCTACTTTTCCTTGGTCAGTGGCATTACGTCCTAATCGAGCTACATTCTCCTTGGTTAGTGGCACTCCGTCTTAATCAAGCTACTTTCCCTTGGTTAGTGACGTTCCATCCTGATCGAGCTACTTTTCCTTGGTTAGCGACATTCCGTCCTAATCAAGCTACCCTTTCTTTGGTTAGCGGCACTCCGTCCTAATCGAACTACTTTTCCCCTTGGTTAGTGGCACTCTGTCTTAATCAAGCTACTTTCCCTTGGTTAGTGACGTTCCGTCCTGATCGAGCTACTTTTCCTTGGTTAGCGACATTCCGTCCTAATCAAGCTACCCTTTCTTTGGTTAGCGGCACTCCGTCCTAATCGAACTACTTTTCCCCTTGGTTAGCGGCACTCCGCCTTAATCGAGCTACTTTTCCTTGGTCAGTGGCACTCCGCCCTAACGGAGCATACCCTTTACTTGGTTAGCGGCACTCCGCCCTAACCAAGCTACTTCCCCTTGGTCAGTGGCACTCCACCCTAACCGAGCTACCCTTTCCTTGGTTAGTGGCACTCCGCCTTAATCGAGCTACTTTTCCTTGGTCAGTGGCATTACGTCCTAATCGAGCTACCTTCTCCTTGGTTAGTGGCACTCCGTCTTAATCAAGCTACTTTCCCTTGGTTAGTGACGTTCCGTCCTAATCGAGCTACCCTTTCTTTGGTTAGCGGCATTCCGTCCTAATCGAACTACTTTTCTCCTTGGTAAGTGGCACTCCGCCTTAATCAAGCTACTTTCCCTTGGTTAGTGACATCCCGTCCTGATCGAGCTACTTTTTCTTGATTAGCGGTGTTCCGCCCTAATCAAACTACTTTTCTCGGTTGGCGGCATCTCGCCCTGGTCAAGCTACTCTCTCTCGGATCGCATTCCAAATAAAAAAAGGAAAGAAAAAAAAGATGGGGTTAAAAATAGAGATACCCCGCCAGACTCGCCCCCATATCGGGACAAGTGCAAAAATGGCTATAACCCGGCTGTGGCGAAAACTCGAAAGGGCGTCGCAGGCAAAATCGGGTACCCCGCCACGTGAAAACCCGAAAGGGCGCGTGGGCAAAAGCAAGAGGGGGCTGGCTTCGGCGAAAACCCGAAAGGGCGCTTGAGTCGGTAAAGTGGTAATTCCCAAATGCCTCTCCTATTCTCCACCCAATGAAACTCCGAAAGGGACAATCATCAAAGTCCCACCGGGAATACTTTAACAAACCCTTTTTGACCCTCGTCATCATCGACGAGATCGGTCGATCTCTGTCCATAACTTGGACCTTACGTCCTTGTTAATAACCTCATCTTTGCTTCGGCATGTAGCCCATGTCGATGAACAAACCCTTTTCGACCCTCGTCATCATCAGCGAGATCGGTCGATCTCTACCCCCAACATTGGACCTTACGTCCCTGTTGACAACCCCATTCTTGTTTCGGCAGTGACATATGCCGACATATAAACCCTCTTCGACTCTCGCCATCATTTGCGAGATCGGTCAACCTCTACTCTTGAACTTGGACCCTACATCCTTGTTAATAAACTACTTCCTTGCTTCGACATCTAACCAGTGTCGACGAAATAGACCTCAGACCAACCCTTGTCCTCATCGACAAGGACGGTCGGCCTTCCCGCGATCCAGTCCTTCTGAATCTTGAATTCAAAAAAAAAAGAGAAAAGAAATTGGGGTTAAAAATAGAGATACCCCGCCAGACTTGCTCCTATATCAGGACAAGTGCAAAAATGGCTATAACCCAGCTGTGGCGAAAACCCGAAAGGGCGTCGCAGGCAAAATCGGGTACCCCGCCGCGTGAAAACCCGAAAGGGCGCGTGGGAAAAAGCAAGAGGGGGCTGGCCTCGGCGAAGACCCGAAAGGCCGCTTAGGTCAGTAATGTGAATAAAAATTTTGAATGATGAATAGTGATGAACCATCCGCCGTCCAAAAGGCCACTTTCAAGGTCGTGACGAGGATCTTCCTCCGATATCCCACTTATACACGTCCAGTGTCTATACCCTTTTGACCCTTGTCACCATCGGCAAGATCGGTCGCTACACCTATCCGGTTTTTGTCACCATCGGCAAGACCGTCTACCCATTCGACCCTTGTCACCATTGGCAAGATCGGTCACTACCTATCGGTTCTTGTCACCATCGGCAAGACCGTCTACCCTTTTGACCCTTGTCACCATCGGCAAGATCGGTCACTACCTATCCGGTTTTTGTCACCATCGGCAAGACCGTCTACCCTTTTGACCCTTGTCACCATCGGCAAGATCGGTCACTACCTATCCGGTTTTTGTCACCATCGGTAAGACCGTCTACCCTTTTGACCCTTGTCACCATCGGCAAGATCGGTCACTACCTACCCGGTTCTTGTCACCATCGGCAAGACCGTCTACCCATTTGACCCTTGTCACCATCGGCAAGATCGGTCACTACCTACCCGGTTCTTGTCACCATCGGCAAGACCGTCTACCCATTCAACCCTTGTCACCATCGGCAAGATCGGTCACTACCTATCCGGTTCTTGTCACCATCGGCAAGACCGTCTACCCTTTTGACCCTTGTCACCATCGGCAAGATCGGTCACTACCTATCCGGTTTTTGTCACCATCGGCAAGATCGGTCGCTACTACCTATCCGGTTGTTGTCACCATCGGCAATACCGTCTACCTTTCGACCCTTGTCACCATCGGCAAGATCGGTCACTACCTACCCGGTTTTTGTCACCATCGGCAATACCGTCTACCCTTTCGACCCTTGTCACCATCGGCAAGATCGGTCACTACCTATCCGGTTTTTGTCACCATCGGCAATACCGTCTACCTTTCGACCCTTGTCACCATCGGCAAGATCGATCACTACCCTATCCGGTTTTGTCACCATCGGCAAGACCGTCTACCTTCCGACCCTTGTCACCATGGGCAAGATCGGTCACTACCTACCCAGTTTTTGTCACCATCGGCATGACCGTCTACCCTTTCGGCCCTCATCATCATCGGCAAGACTGGTCGCTACCCGTTCTCGGTTCTTGCCGCTCTCGGCATGACCGTTTATCCGCCAGTTTCACTATGCCCCCCTGAGTTCCCCGAACTCTCGACCAGCATAAGCCGTTTCTAGTCTTGAGAAAAGTCGTGGCGCGGTGGAGTGAACACCTCACCCCTTCCCTGAAGGCGTGAGCGCTCTCCTGCCCTAATGACTCGCACACTCGAACTAGAATCGACGGGCAAACAAAAAAAAACAACACAATAACAAGTTGGAGTCTTCATTCAAAATCAAGATGGAGATTTTTCATTACTATGAAGTGAAGGCGCATGATTACATGGACCATGCCCTGGGATACATAAGGTGCATTAAAAGTGAGCACATAAAGAAAAGAGACTACGGCAAAGGGTGTCGGAAGATGTCCTCCAGCACAGGAATACCCAAGGACGGATGACGGATCAGTTCTTGCAATCTGAACTCGGTGGCCTCCAGCTCGGATAGCTTCGCCTCCAGGGAAGCAGCTTCTCCTTCGGCCATCTCAGCATCCTCAACCTTTTGGACCCCCAGGCGATCTACTTCTTCAAGTTCAGCCTCTATCCTGGAAAGTTCGGCTCGCAATGCCGTCATCCGGGCCGTCAGGGAGTTCCGGCGTTGAAGAGAGGCATTGGCTTCGTCCCTCGCCCTCACCGCGGTCTCTTACAGGGAAATGAGGGCCGTCTTGTTTTCAGCCCGCTCCATTGATATGGCCACCAACTGGTCAGCTGCCTCCCGGCCCAAGAACTCCCTCCGGTTCACATACTTCAGGAGCAGGATCACCCGTGGAGTCCAGTCGTCCATGGGACAGCCAAGGGCCAGCAGCGAGCGGGACAGATGCTCTATCAACCCCCTCAGCTGAACGTAAGTTAAATCCCTACTGGCTGTTACGGCCTGCTGGAGGGTCCCCAGAAACTGCCACACGACATCACTCGAGGATTGAAGACCAAGTGGCGACGTCTCGGGCAGTTCGAACTCTACTCTGTTATCTACGGCAGCCCATATATCATCAGCCGTCCCGGAAGATGACGACGGCATAAGCTGCAGCCCACTACCACCGGGAACAACCGCACCGGCAGATGCGGTGGCTGGAGCCTCAACAACAACAATCTCCTTACCGGTCCCCTGGGATGGAAGTCCAACAAGAACCCCAAGATTCGGGGACGTCCGTCCCTCAATAATCTCCCCGGCTTCTATCTCAGCAAAGCCACCCTTCTCCAGAGCTGACTGCTGTGCAGCCTCCCTTGGCGGAGAATCTCCGGCTATCGCCGAACTATCAACCTCCACGAGCGCTCCGGGACCAACTGGAACCATTGCTGCTGCATGATCCTTTGGGTACCGCAATGCGATGGGCCGCAGGACGGACGGGAAAGTCGCCTGCCCTGTCCCCAGGGCCGGGAGTGGTATTTGCACCGTCATAGTCGGTAGCGCCACCTCAGTCTGCATCAGAGATATATATACACTTAAAAGCCTGGCTAAAAGGAGGAGGAAAGAAGCATGGCAAGTATTGACCCTGGATAGGTCCTTACCTCGGCCGGGACTAAGCTCAACTCTTTAAGAGCTGCTTCCCCAGCGCCAACACCCTCACTCGTAAGCGATAATGACGGCACAGGACCGCCCCATGATAACCGGGCCGGGCTGAAAGTCAAATAGTCGCTCTCATAGGCCGAGGACACCCCAGCATCGTCGGTCTCAAAATCAAGCAGCGGTGACTCCTCGTCACTGGAGCCGCCACCATAGTCTACACGCTCAGAGGAAGAGGATCCCTCTGCTCTTTCGGGATGCTCCACCGATGGAGCAGGAGCCTCGCCAGCAGGAGCATCGCCCTCGGCAGGAACTCCCCCAGTGCTCTCCGCACCAGGAGCAACAATAGATGACACCTCGGAGACGGGCTCTCCCTATCCCGAGGGGATCACCTTCTCTACGCTCTCCGGGCCCGGAAGCAGTGATGGTTGTATATCGACTACAAATTCACAGCAAAACGGGGTCAGGATGACTAAAGATACAAAGACTTACGTTGCTGTCGCAACTAAACTATGGATTACCTTCCATCTCCCGCTGAGGTGTGGGGGAGGGCAAATCCCTTTCTACGGGAGCAGCAAGGATTTCCTCTGCCCCGCCCCCAGTCTCTACAGCTACCGTCGCCTCTGGACCGACGACCCCAGCAGCTGTACCAGTGACTGTCAGCATGGGCCACCCCAAGCAGTCAAGACAAGCTAATGCACTTTGAAGAAAAGAAGAGCCTACCTTCGGCCTCTGGCCCTTGTGCGCGAGAAGCCTCAAATTCTTCGAAAGATACAACGAAAGGAAGGTCGGTTGTCGATGTCTGCTCCGCAGCTTTCTTCCGGCGTGCCCGTGTCACCCGGGTCACCGCCGCTTTCGCCTCCCCGACGGCCTCTCACAGTTGGGACCTGGTCCTCTTCCTCGAATCCCCAGGAGGCAATGGCGTCGCGGTCGACGCCGGCTCAGGAACTTCAAAATATGTCGGCTTTTGGGCCTTTATGATCAATTCCCTGAAGTGCCGAGTCTCCTCCGAAGTCGGTCGGACTGCATACGCACAAGGGTGAGAATGACACAACCACAATAAAAAGAAGAGGCTGGCCGAAGGGCTTGAAGGAAGAGATGGAACGTACTTGCCGGTCCCGTATAAAAGGGGAAGAGAGGCCAATAAAACAGCGAGGGCGTCTTGTCCCTCGAAGCCGCCTCGTGAATAAGCCAGCATAGATCCCCGATCTTTTCGCTCGGCTCAGCCAACAGTGCCAGGTCCTCATGGCCACGGGAGGACAGCAGATAATACAGACTCAGATGGTCCAACCCCCACCTGTCTGCGTATTTGAAGGAGATTTGAAGAGGATGGTCCAGTATGGCTTCGCCGGGGCTACCCACCGAGAGGCCGTGAGACCGAAGGAGCGCAAACAGCCAAGGGGTGTTGGCATACAAATCAGCCCGCCTGTCCTCTTTGCGAATGAAAGCCCGGTAGGGATACAACCTATCTACCTCGGGACGCCAGTCTGCCACGGCCGCAATGGGCTATTCTACCGGCAAAGGGAGTTGCTGGAGAATCACCCTCTCACTGCTCACCCGGCATAAACCCCGAAGGGTCTTCACATAGTCATCCTTGTTGATCGGGGGCAACTTCAGCTCAACTTTCGTCCTGCGGCTTTTTACGAGCTTGCGGGCCTCTAGATAGGCCTTCACATCCGTATTAGTCCAAGATTTCAACTTCTTCAAATAAGAAGCATCAATATCAAGAACTGGCTCCGGTTGGGAAGCTAAGAACCTGTGCTCCGCCACGGCCCAGCACTCTCTCCGGGAGGTCCTGTAAAATCCCGTCCGCACGTTCCACCACTTGATGTATTCAGGCGTGACGCGAGTGAACCGTGCGGGGGCGGGCACCCGGAAAGAAACATCTTCGCGACGGTGGAAGAAGTCCCACCATATCCGGGCGTCGTCATTGGACGTTTGCCCGGCCCTGTGCCTGTTGGGCAGTGCAAATTGCGAATAGGAATGTGGAATCTGCTGGTCGTAGCCAAAGTTTCGACTGAAACGGAACGGGTAATACGGCTCCAACCACAGAATGCCGCTCTTGCGAAAGACGAGGACACTAGGCCTTATGGCCAGTGCCCAATCAACCAACTCCGGCTCCAGAACAGGCCTGGTACAATTGGCCTGGGAAATCGGATGGATGTACTCCTCAGTTTCAAAGAGTTTGCACTGTCTCGTCCTGTTCGTCAATGGGCTCGAGTGAGCAGCCAAGCTCCAGAAATGAAGAACCCCGGGCGAATCCACGGGAAGACGGGTCAATTTACCCCGAATAGCATAAAGTTGCTCCATTAGCAATGATGGCTCGGCGCTTGCAAACTCTATCATGCGCGGGACCAGAGGAACCGCTTGTAATGCCCGAGGAGCTGCCTCCGGGAACAGGGTGCAGACCCAAGCATTAAAGAAATGTAGCGGACCAACCGTCCGAAGGCTTCTGGGGAGGCGCGTCTTGTGCAAGTCCCCCAGCATCTTGTAAATGAGGCACAGGGCCACTGGGCAAAGAGACAGCTTGGTACCCCAAGCCATGAGACAGGCCGGATATATGGCTTCTGCCCTGATCACGCTCTCGTCACCCTGACGGAGAGCAAAGGAACAAAGCCAATAAACCAAATATGCAGCACAATGAGTCACTGCATCAACACCAGTAGGGTTTGGGTTTTCCCCTGCCCTCCTCTCGAAGAAGATGACGAAGCGGCCTGGCGTCGTATCCTCTTCTTCCGTTTCTGGGCCACCGGTGCTATCGAAGGAAAATCTTCATACTTGTTCTTCCCCTGGAAGAAATATTGAAGCCAAGCGCCCATCCGCACTCTTCGTTTCTCGCCTGGCTTTCGAGCTTCTCTCGTGTCTTACGACGAATGGAAGAGGGTGCGATACGCCTTCATTAGATATCGATAGGCGTAGCCCGCCATATACCGACCATCACCGTCAGTCTGGTCCTTCAACCAGTCGGGCCAACAAACTTCCTCATACGGCTCTCCATCAATGGGCAGGCCGCTGAGCTGAGATAGACTCCACAAGTCTAAAGAGGTCTCCCCCTCTGAAGTATAGAAGGTGTTGTATTCGGGGCAAAACACCTCGATCATGCCGCAGCACAAGCCTCGGGAAATCGGATACCGATACCTTGAAGCATATACGCTGTGATAAACACCAGCTCTGGTCAAAAGAGGAGCATAATGATGCAGCACATAGTCTGTGAATTCCACTGCTCCGGGCCTGAATGCGTGGGCATCTGTGACTTTCAACTCAGCAAACCATCCCACGGAGATCTGGTGCTTGAAGCGAATCGCCAAGCAATCCAGGAAGAATGACTCATCTCTATATCCCCACCTCAACGGGGCAAGGAATAAGCCAAAGATCGGCTTCTCCCGGTCTACCCTGCCCGCGGAGTCATTCCACCGAGCAGGCACAAATTCAGGAGCTCTAGTCAACAGTCCGTCTGACGGAGCCAGGTCTTGCAGCCCCAGCACAACGCTCCACTTCCTGACCCCCCCAGGGAGATAGATGGGTCTTCCCTGCGTTACGCATTCGGCCAAGCTGTCTCTCTCCACCAGCAGAGCTTGCTCGACCTTCCGCACGGCAAACATGTCCCGCTTCCCCTGAAGGTTGAAACGCCGAAGAAGGGACATCAGGTGTTTGTCCTTGGGATGATCCTTCCTGATCACGTCCTCTCTATTATAATGAAAGGAGTCACCCCCGAGGATAAGGAGACGACCGGTGTCTACGGTGTCCGTCTCCGAATCCGAGGACTCCGCAACTATGGCCACCTGACCGTGACCCCAGTCGAGAGAATTAACATTCTCCCATGTCACCACGGCACGAGAGGAAGAGCTGGATGCCATAACAGCTGCAAAAGAGCATATCAAACAAAAACAACGTCAGGAAATGGCTAATCAAAGGCGAACTTCTGACAAAATTTCGGCAGAGTCTCCCCAGCATAGAGAAGTGCCGAAGAAAAGTGGGAACGCGTCCACTGAGGAACGATCCCTAAAAAGCAGCCATCGGCATTACACCGAGGCCAGAGGGACACCCGGGGAAACAGCTCCGAGGGCAAGCCCTGCTAGAAGCCTCCCGGGGCCCAAAGAAAGGGTTTTGAAACCCAAACTGATGGCACCTCCACTCACCCGAAGGAAGAAACCGCCGCTCTCGGCGCCGAAGAAAGGGAAGAGAGGGAAGAGAGAGAAAAAAATTGGGCAAATGAGGGATGAAGAAGAAAAGAAGAAGGCGAAAGCCTTATATGGAGGAGGCCCCCTCCGCTAAACCGGCGCGCTATTTAGCGCGCCGGATTAAAACCCCGCAAGTGAAAGGCGCGCCGGGAAAAGGCACGCCGGATTAAAACCCCGCAAGCAAAAAGGGGGCGCCGGGGAAAAGGCGCGCCAGATTAAAACCCCACGCCGTCAAGGCCGCGCCGGGTTAGCAGGGAAATGGAAGAATAGCGCGCCGGATTAAAGCCCAAGGGTCACAGGCCGCGCCGTATTAACGTCTGAACGGTGTCGGGTCAACGCCCGTGCCGAATTAAGGGCCATCCCAGGCGCCCGCCGATCAAAGAAGGGGTCAGTCCGGATGAAAAGTCATCCGTCGGCCTTGCTGCACTCGTGCCTTGCTCGCAATACCCACGTCTGGGGGGCATTTGTTGGCACTCAAAATATGATCATTGGTGACCAAGCCAATAAAGACGAATGACCCGGCACACCGAATCACGGAAGCTGATGCAGATTAACATATTGAAGACTTCTCAAGCTGTCAGAACCTCGGGTCACTCCGTATGGATACGGGGACTAACGCCCCTAGCACCTTCATGTGGTCGTCCTATGATTGGAGTGTTTGTGGTCGTCTACTTCGACGACATCTTGATTTATAGCCGCACTAGGGAGTTACACCTAGACCACCTTAGGCAGGTGTGTGTTGTTCTGAGACGGGAGAGCTTGTTTGCCAACCCTAAGAAGTGTAGCTTCATGACTGACCAGGTTTCTTTCTTAGGGTTCATTGTGTCCCGTGACGGAGTCTCCGCTGATCCGGAGAAGATCCGTGCCATAGTGGAGTGGCCCGAGCCCCGCTCACTCCACGATGTTAGGAGCTTTCATGGTCTGGCGACATTCTATCGCCGTTTCATTAGGGGGTTCAGTTCTATCACCGCCCCGATCACGGATTGCATCCGTAAGGGCGAGTTTACCTGGACGAAGGCTGCTGCCACAGCCTTCCAGACTATCAAGGATCGCATGACCCAGGCACCCGTTCTTACACTTCCTGACTTTTCTAAGGTGTTTGAGGTTACATGTGATGCCTCAGGTGTAGGCATAGGGGGAGTGCTTAGCCAGGAGTCCCACCCTATAGCCTTTTTCAGTGAGAAACTCAATGATGCCAAACTGCGTTACTCTACTTATGACAAGGAATTCTACGCAGTTGTCCAGGCTTTGCGCTATTGGAGGCACTATCTCCTCCACCAGGAGTTCGTGCTCTTTTCTGACCACGAGGCAATGAGATTTCTCCACACCCAAAAGAAGTTGAATGCCAGACATAGTAGATGGGTGGAATATTTGCAGGAGTTTACATTCGTTCTCAAGCACAAGGCAGGTGCTGAGAACAAGGTGGCCGATGCTCTTAGTCGGCGGGTGATGTTGATATCCACCATGAATGTTCAGGTGGTTGGTTTAGAGAAGTTGAAGGAGGCCTACATTGATTGCCCGGACTTCGGTCCCATCTATTCTGCCCTTCAGTCAGGACCGTCCCATGAGTTTAGCGAGTATGTCCTTCAGGATGGTCACTTATTTCGAGGTGATAGGTTGTGCATCCCACGGACTTCAGTTCGTGATTTTCTTACGTGGGAGCTTCATGCAGGAGGTCTTGCCGGCCACTTCGGCCGAAACAAGACCATAGAGGCTGTTGAGCACCGTTTCTGCTGGCCCAGTTTGAAGAGGGATGTGGCCCGCATAGTTGCCCAGTGTCGTATTTGTGCCCTAGCGAAGCAGAGGAAACAGAACACTGGCCTTTATACCCCTCTGCCTGTCCCTGATAGTCCTTGGCAGGATATCAGCATGGACTTTGTGCTTGGTTTGCCCCGTACTGCACGGCGGCATGATTCTATTTTTGTTGTGGTTGACCGCTTCTCCAAGATGGCCTTGTTTATTCCTTGTTCCAAGACATCGGATGCCTCTAGAGTTGCCAGGTTGTTCTTCACCCACTGTGTGTCCAGGTTTGGGTTGCCGCGTACCATTGTTTCTGATAGGGATGTGCGTTTTACGAGCTATTTTTGGAAAACCCTTTGGCGGATGATGGGCACCCAGTTGAAGTTCTCCACCGCATACCACCCCCAGACTGACGGTCAGACAGAGGTAGTCAATAGAAGTCTAGGGGATCTTCTGAGGTGTTTAGTGCGTGATAGAGTTGGAGATTGGGACCTTGTCTTACCATTAGCAGAGTTTGCATATAATGATTCGGTCAATAGGTCTACAGGGTTGAGTCCATTTGAGATTGTCACTGGTCGAAGACCTAGGAAGCCGATTGATTTGATTCCCTCCCCCATTCAGTCCCGAGTCTCTGAGTCAGCTGAGTCTTTTGCGGAGCATATTAGACAGTTGCATGACCATGTCCGTCGTCATATAGAGGCCAGCAACGCACGTTACAAGGAGTTAGCTGACGCGCACAGACGCACACGTGAGTTCCGCGAGGGAGAGTACGTCATGGTCCGGGTTAGACCGGAACGGTTTCCTTCGGGAGCCGTAAAGAAGCTCCAAGACCGCGGTGCAGGACCATTCAGAGTGTTGAGGCGTATTGGGTCGAACGCGTATGAGATCGAGCTACCAGACGACTACGGGATCAGTTCGACGTTCAATGTCTCTGATCTGGTAGCTTATCGGGATCCCGCGGTGATACCCAGTGAGTTATTTGTGCCTGACCCTCCTGTTGTGAGTGATACACCTACTGAGAGTCCACCTCCTCCAGCCCCATTACAAAAACGCGAGCATATAGATTGCATACTGGATGAGCAGGTGACTACTACCAGGAGCGGAGCCTACCAACGCTTCTTAGTGCGTTGGAGAGGGCGCCCCGAGTCGGACAACACCTGGATTACACGTGGAGAGCTGGAGCGGATCGATCCGGACCTGCTGGAGCGGTACCTCAGCGACCGTGACCCTTACTCGACGGGGTCGAGTTCTTCCCACCCGGGGAGAATTGGTGAGGACACACGGCGCTATCCTCGACGGAGCACCCGGCACACCGCTACCTCCTTGTGGCTCGGCGACGGCGGCACCTTCTAGTTATCTTTTCATCATGTTTAGGCCATGTTGGGCCTCAGTCTGGACTTGCTCAGGCCTTGTGGGCCTTGTCTTTTGGTCCCTGCGTGGACATCTTATTGTTTGGGCACTTATTGGGCCATATAGTGGCCAATTGGGTTGCTTTGTGGGGTAATGGATCTTGTTATTGGGTCAGGGGCTTATTGGGGCTTGAAGCCCACTTAAAAGAGGCCCATTAGGGTTTAGGGGGCGGCCCCCTCCCCATCTAGAGGAGGAGGAGGCAGCCGCCCCCCCCCTCTTCCTAGTTCTACTAGGGAAGGTGGGGGGCGCTCCCCTCTCCCTTCCCCTTTTCCCCTCTCCTCCTTTCCCCCAACTCCACCCCTTCCTTATCCCACTTAGATTCCTTTCCTATTTTCTAAGCTTGCTGAAATTTGGGCCGCCTTTCTCTCCTTAGAGCTGGGCGCACCCCTCCCTTCTAGTTAGATTAGGGTTTT
This sequence comes from Amorphophallus konjac, assembly GCA_022559845.1. Classification (NCBI taxonomy): domain Eukaryota; kingdom Viridiplantae; phylum Streptophyta; class Magnoliopsida; order Alismatales; family Araceae; genus Amorphophallus; species Amorphophallus konjac. The sequence continues at coordinate 131,010,678 of CM040119.1, forward strand.
CCCATCCCCTATAAGTAGTTCTCACCTTGTACCGATTACAGTTTACACATGAATTTGAATACAAGTGAGTATTGTGCAAAGCTTTTTGCGCCCTTCTCTCTCTCTCTCTTTCTGCTCCTGCGACGGGAGAACGGCGGGGTGTGACGCCTCAGCCCTCGGTGGACTCCGGGGTTCCCTCTTATCCTCATCTTCTACCTCAACGGTTCGTGTTCGTGATTCCAGATTTCTGCCCCGACTTGTAGCAGAGCTCGCGCCCCCTTCCTGGATGAGTTTTGCCACGACCTATTTTCTGGAGATACGTCTGCGGATCAGCTTCGCGTCGGCGCCCATTTTGCATCAATCGGAGATCGGCACTGCCCGTACCGATTTTCTGCGCCGACCTGCGCCAACACCACTTTCTCTGCTCGCCCAGCGGGGAGGCCCTGATTGCGAATTTTCCCCAGGCCTCCACGCTGCGTCTTTTGCCCTGGTTTCTTCAGGGTTTGTAGATCTCCGAGTCAACTTTCCAACGCCGCCGACGGCGTCACGTTTCGACATCGTCACCGTCCGTGGCGGTCGATCTCGTGGGGTTGCGCCAGCGCGTCTGCCCAGTCCGCCCAGCGAACCAGCCCCGACTTTCAGCGACTCCTGCGGCTCGCACCGGCGTCGTCTGCCAGCGCCATTTGGCCGAGGGCGATCTCTGCCAGTCAGCTTTCACCCCCAACCGGCCCGGACTTGTTCGGGCACCAGAAGGCCGATTTCCAGATTTTACCGTCGGCGAGCGCAGTTCTGCGCCCACAGAACCTGATCTGACTTTCAGCAGCGCCCACGGTCACCACCGGCGGATCCAGCGCGCCCCCTTTGGCCGGAGCGTTCCTCCAACAGTCAGCGACGCGTCCTCTCTGACGGTGCCTCAAACGGGCGTCGTATCAGCCCGTGAGACCCCCCCTCCGCCCAGGCGCGCGCGACACCGGTTTCTGCAGCGTTGCACCCGAACCTCCTCGTGGCCGACCCGTCACCGAGTGCAGCCCGTCAACCCGTGTCCGGCAGCCCCGAACGTATTGGTTGTAGCCTTTTACCTCCCTGCGAGGAGTGGGCCGTTATTGGGTTGTATTTTATTGACCTCTGGTGTATCGGGGTTGTTGGTTCACGGCCGGGGTTCCTTCCCCACGCCTAGGCATGGAGGTACGCGCTCCGACTCCCCTCCTTTTGCTTGCTCTTTTAGTATGTGATTGATTATGCCGCGTGAGAGAGGGTAGGTGCCTAGCCACTTATTGCCATCACCGCGGATCGTGAGTGAGAGCATCCATCCCTAGCACTAGTCGAGCACCGAGCTAGGACTCGACTCCCCTTGTCTTTGGAGGTCGACTATACGCCTAGACACGTGCGCTTCCCTCCTTGGGACGGCCAAGGTCGGAGTTTCTGTTGAGAGACGTCCCTCATTCTGTGGGATATCACGGTGGTCAGCCACTTGGCGACCCTTGAGCGTGCTACTGCCGGCCTCAGTTAGAGTCTTTTGTGAGTCTTAGTCCGTGTCGGTCCCCGTCCCGCGTCAAATTTGGTATCAGAGCATGGTTACCAACTTGTCCTTACAGGTTGGGTCTTAGGGTCGTGTCTAGGTTTTGGACGTGTCTTGTTTGAGTCTTGCATCTCATTGCATTCGTGTCCCTCTAGGTCTTAGGGTGTCAGCCTACCCTTCCCTTAGTCTCCTTTGCATGCCCACTCGGGGTGGTTCGGATTACCATCGCCCGGACGCCATGGGTGACCAACACCCACCTCAGGGACGCCCATCTCTAGAGGATCTGATTACCCAACTTATGACCCGTATGGACAGGTCCGACCAGTCCATCAAGGAGTTGACTGAGCATCTAGATGGCCGTCTGAAGATCATTGAGGATCGTGCCAGAGTGTCTGACTTAACCATCCAGGGCCTTGTTGGACGGATTGGGAGAGTTGATGAAGTGCCCCACCAGGACCCTCCTAGAGCCGATCGAGCCCCTCCAGTTGCTGCCGCTGAAGCCCCTCGGGCTCAGGAGCGACGTCCCCGAGCCCCCGACTTTGATGACTATGGGTCCGAGAATGATTTTGAGGGGAATGGGCGCCAGTACCGTGGTCGTCGACCACATCAGGATGAGGATGATAGGATCCTTAGGACCGTCCGTGCCGATCCACCCACTTTCGAGGGGTCCCTTGACCCAAAAGTCTACATAGACTGGGAGAATAGCATGGATAGGTATTTCGAATGGGTTGAGATGTCTGAGCTTCGGCAAGTCCGATTTGCCAAGATGAAGCTCGTGGGGAGAGCCCAGACCTACTGGAGGAATGTCGAGAGCCTGATGTTGCAGAGGCAGGATCCACCCATAGAAACCTGGATTGACATGCGGCGTAAGCTCCGCGAGAAGTATGTCCCTCCTTCTTACCGCCAGAGGCTCATCGACCGATGGCAGACCCTTAGTCAGGGCGATCGGTCCGTGACCGAGTACATCGCCGAGTTTGACGAGTATTATTTGCGATGTGGAGTTGATGAGGAGAAGGGCATGCCTGTTTCGCGTTTTCGCCGTGGTTTGAGGCCCGAGTATCAGTATGAGCTCTACCGTCGCCAGGTAGACACTTTAGAGCTGGCTTACCAGGTTGCCCTAGAGTTAGAGCAATTTGAGTTGGAGTTTGGCCCCACCTTTCGTCAGGGGATGCCTAGTCAGCGGGGTCTTGACCCTCGCTCCACTTCCACCCAGTATGGTCGATATCCGGCGGCTCGGCCCGCGGAGCCTCTTCGCCAGGACCCCACTGGTCCCAGGCCTCGTCCACCCCTTCCTAGGGACCCGTTTCCTCCACCTCGCCAGTAGCCGCCCTACCCCCCCACACGCCCTACACTTCCACCTCCCGCGCACCCTGCGCGTTCTCAGCCTTTACTCCCCGCGCCCCGTCATGATGACAAGGGCAAGAGTCCTATGACCGCTGGAGCCTCATCCAGTGCGGGCGCACGTACTACTTGTTACCGGTGTGGCGGATTTGGCCACTTTGCTGATAGATGCCCCACTCGAGAGAGGAAGGCCCTTGTCGTGGCAGACCCCACTTCCACTGAGTCCCCCACTGAGCCTATTCCTGTTAGTTATGAGGTAGACCAGGACTTGGTTGAGGAGTTCTTCGATGATCTGCTCGAAGGAGAGCAGGATGGTGCCCAGGGTAGCCACTTTCAGGGTGACCCACAGTTAGGGGTAGTTAGGTGCATCCTAGCCCAGCCCCAGGTGAGTTACGACTGGCGTCGCACCACCATTTTTCACACCTTCTGCAGGCTTGGGGGTAAAGCTTGCAAGATTGTCATTGATAGCGGGAGTTGCATCAACGCCATATCTACTGGCACTGTTACCCGCCTTGGGTTAACCCCAGTTGACCACCCTGCCCCCTATAGGGTTTCGTGGGTCGATTCTACCTCCATTCCTGTTAGGCTCCGTTGCCTGGTGCCCCTTCAGTTCCAGACCTATCAGGATGAAATTTGGTGCGATGTTCTACCTATGGAGGTAGGTAGCATTATTTTAGGGAGGCCGTGGTTGTTTGACATGGATGCCACCCTACAGGGCCGCGCAAACACTTGCACATTTGATCACAACGGCCACAGGATCACCCTCCACCCAGCCCCACCTAGGGACCCTACTGTTAGGGGACCAGCCGGCCCTAGTGCCACGACCACCCCTCACCAGGGGAAGGTCAGCCCACCACCACCACCACCTCCGGTGTCAGTTTCCACCCCCTCTCCCACCCTCACCATAGAGGCCCCTCCGACTAGGAGGTTGATGATCATCAGTCCCCGAGAGATGGAGAGAGAGGTTGCTAGTGGTGTCCCTCTCTTAACTGTGGTTGTCAGGGAGACGGGTGAGGTGGTCCCCAGTCTCGAGGGAGTGACAGACCCTCAGTTAGCTGAGATGTTGCGAGAGTTTGCTGATATTTTCCCGGAGGACCTTCCCGAAGGCCTTCCACCATTGCGTGACATTCAGCACGAGATTGATCTTGTCCCGGGCTCGTCCTTGCCCAATCTTCCACATTATAGGATGAGTCCCGCGGACCACGCTGAGCTACAGAGGTAGGTTGATGAGTTGATGAGTAGGGGTTCCCTTCGGGATAGCAAGAGTCCCTGTGCTGTTCCCGCCCTGCTAGCACCGAAGAAGGATGGCACATGGCGTATGTGCATCGATAGCCGTGGGGGACTTCACCTCAGGAGAGCCGAGACAAACTCGTCAACCAACCGGCAGTGCGACCAAGCCTGCCCAATGAATCGGCATCGACTTTGTCATGCTGCATCCACTACACCCGTTGTCCGACCAAGGTCGATGGTCTACCCGGTGGCTACCCACCTCATGAAAGGCTCTCCCGAGGATAAAGGAGTCCCCCAGGCTTCCCGAAACGGAGAACCGAAAGATCTGACGGAGGAAGACCCCGATCACCCGGCACGGGTACGGCTTCCCGCCAAGATGGGCCCGACAGTGGCCGAATGATCGCCCAGCGTAGGCGGAGTTATCCCTGGTGTCGGCCAACCCCCTGAGGAGCTTGGGTACAAGCCAGACCAAGCCAGCAGCACGAATCACAAAGCCGCAGGCCGTGATTAGCAGGAAACCCACGTAATTGAGCCAAAGCTATCTGGAGTCTCGGGAACGGCCGTACGCCAGCCGAGGGGCTTCACAAAAAAATCTCGTCAAGGTTTCAATGGGCATTGGCGAGATAAATGTTCACAATGACCTCCGGGATCGTCCCCGGATTCATCGGCTAACCTGCAAAGCGCGGGAAATGTTAATACGGCGCGCCCTTATACGGCGCGCCCATTAAATCGGCGCCCTCCGAGACCGGCGCGCCCCAAGCTTGAGGTTCTCTACCCGGCGCGCGGAAACCCATCTATGGCTTGGCTATTTCGGCGCGCAAGGGCCCATGAAGCCTTCCCCGGCGCGCAGTTCTTCACGCCGTGCAAGGCTTGGGGCTCGATCATGTATATATACATATGACTATTCGAAATAAAGAGAGAGAGGGTTTTCTTTTGGGGATCGGCGGTCAGCCCTCTGATCGTTTTCGAGAGGGAGGAGAGGGCTTCCTTTTTTCGCTTGAGGTACAGAGAGTGAAGGTTTCTCGGGAGCAGTGACCGCCGGCCATCTTCTTCGCCTGCGATACTCTGTTTCAGGAACAGGTGGGCGCGGGCGTCGATCTTCTCCTGCTTTCCGTAGTTTTCTTCCTCGAAATTTCTATCCGTCGAATGTAAGCGAGGAGGGGAGGAGCGACAATGAAATGAGTCGATTCTCCTCCCCCCTCTGCGCGACCCCTTTTGATTTTCTTCCTCCGTTATCGCACCGTGAATGTCTCTGTTGTCGGCGAACGGCGATCAAGTGATGGTGCCGGGGCAGTACTCTCGCTATGTGAATGTTAAACCCTTCCCATTTTTTTTGAATGGCAATGTGTGCGCGTGCGTGTGAATGCTTGAAGCAATGAATCGGACGGATGATCCTCCCCTCTCTTTCTCTATCTATGCTAACGCGTCTGTCTGAGTTCTTCTCTGCATCATTTTAACCTTGGTTCCTCCGAAGGTTGGTTGCGCTGTGCCCCGACTCCTCGTGGGCTATAGAAACACCCCTCCCCGGGGGCTTTCCTTTGATTCATTCATTTTTGTGTTGTTATGCTTGATGCAGGGGTCTTTACACCCCTTTTCTTCTCGGAGGGAGCCGTGCCTCTGCGCGTGTCTCCGGCCGCTCCACACAGGGTTTACCTCCCTGAACGTTGCTTTCTAGCTGTTCGAGCATATGCCCCTACTGCGTGCCTGTCTAACTTATGCCCTTATTATTCGTTCTCCACAATCATCTGCACCGGTCCGAGATTCTCTCATCATGTTTTAACTACCCGGGGAGGGGGATATTCCCCCGTGGCTTTCCGGAATTGCTGGGCAACTGAGAACTCTACCTCTCGGTGGTAGATGCTTTCCAAGCCAACAGCAGATAGCAACAGGGGGTCCTAGCTCAGCGAGCTCAGCCCCGACAATCTAAGACCCAATCGAGGTTAAGGGATGTACGCTCCTCGTAGACTAGCCCTCGGAGCTCCACTCTCCTAACGGTCGGTCCCTTCAGCGGTTGTGCCATGATCTGTGGGTTGTTCCCGTCATCAATGGCCCCGTCCTTCCATTCTCACCCACGGAGTATTGGTGCCCCTTGTAGGCTAGTCCTCGGGGTATCCTATCTGATGGGATTTTGTTGGCTACCACTGTGCAGACCAGCGGTTTAGGGGCTTGCTCCATTAGTGAGTATGACCCCGATTCTCCCCTGCAACTTTGCTTGTTCAGGGGAGATGCTGTCAAATTTTTGACAGATTCCAGATAATTTTGTCAAGAAAATGATCGAACCAACTCAGTGCTCGAGTATGAACCTCGCACTGACCTCCCCCTCATTTCTAAGAAGGCCATGGACTCCAATCAAACAATCATCTGGCCCGAACAACTCAAGAAAGGGTCCCTTGAAGTCCAATAAACTTAAAAGGGTTCATAACTCAACAAAACATGTTTAATACGGCGCGGTCTTAACCGGCGCACCCTAAACCGGCGCGGTACCCCCCCGTGCCGGATTAACCCCACACTCATTTTCTAAAATTTTTTCCTTGCGGCTTTTCGGCGCGCCCCAACCCTCTTGCGCGCCGTCTCAAAAGCATGAATACCGCGCTGTATTAACCACTATGCCTACGCTTTATCGCGCCGTATTAACCACTATGCCTACGTTTTATCGCGCCATATAAGTGTTTCTTGCATAGCCACGCCAGTTTTGAAGCCTCGCCCCTCGGGGGCAATGTCGACGAGCCGTAGCAGGCATCGAATTGAATAAAGAAGGGTCAAGCGAGCCCGAGTCATGTCATCATCATACTCACCATCATAATCCGTTAGCATTTCGCTTTCACTAGCATACTTGTGTTGCTCTTCCTCCTCTCAACGAGGGGTATTAAGTGCGGGTGATCGTCACCGTCTTCATAACGCTATCTTCATGTTCAAATATAATCATGAATGTCTTGTGTGCATGCATGCATAGACCCCCGGGTATATTAAATGGCGTCGACGGAAAAGCCAGATTATGTCTGGTCGGAAGTTTTCGCTATGCGCGACGGCGGTCTTCGGACCCACGTCCTCAGCCATGTACCGAGGATCCATAATTCCATGAAACATATACATCCGGCATGCCTTCGTTGCAATCATCATGTAGCTTTTTCTAATCCGGCTTCGATAGCCCGCTATCTCGGCAATTAATCAAAGGTGTTCCCTCCTCGTGGGGGATGTAATTAACGCCATAGCCTTTATGGTATGGCGGACTGCTGGTCCCGACCGAACCTCACATTCGCCCGATTTGGGTCAGAGTGAGCGCATCATAAAAATCGTCACTCATGTGACTGGCACGCCCGCGTCGTCAGTCAATCAGTTGACTACAAGTTAGTTAATTGGTTGATCGACACGCGAACGAAAAGGCAAAAGAAAGAGAAAAAAAATGCGCGAAACAAGTGCTGGACTGGATTTTTGGCAAGGTTGATTGCACTAGTGTTATCACACAGAATCGGGACACAACCAAGATCAACCAAGTAGTCTTGGAGTTGGTGTTTAATCCACAACACATGGGTGCCACAGCTCCCCGCAGCAACATATTCTGCCTCCACGGTTGAGAGGGCAACCGAGTGTTGTTTCTTGGAGGCCCAAGAAACTAAACACCCGCCTAGAAACTGGCAATAGCCACTAGTACTCTTACGATCCAGCTTGCATCCAGCGTAATCCGCATCAGAATAAGATATAAGAGATAAATCACATGATGACGGATACCACAATCCCAAATCTTGAGTGCCGACAAGATATCGAAGGATACATTTGACGGCAGTCAAATGGGATTCTCTAGGACTAGCTTGAAATCTAGCACAAAGGCAAACACTAAACTGGATATCTGGTCGGGATGCAGTCAAGTAAAGCAAAGAGCCAATCATACCTCTATAGACCTTTGCATCCACCAATTTATCATTTTCATCCGAATCTAGTGAAGTTGAGGTGCTCATAGGAGTTGTAATGATTTTACTGTTTACCATGTCAAATCTTTTCAATAGCTCTTTAATGTATTTGGCTTGACTTATGAAGCACCCATCGTCTCCTTGGTTGACCTGCAAACCGAGAAAGAATTGAAGTTCTCCCATTAGACTCATCTCAAATTCGCTAGTCATGAGGTTAGCAAATTCCTCACACATTTCAGATTTTGTAGAACCAAACACAATATCATCAACATAAATTTGAACAATCAAGATGTTCTTACCTTGCTTCATGGTGAAGAGTGTTTGATCTACCTTACCTCGTGTGTACCCTTTTTCAATGAGGAATGAGCTTAGCCTTTCATACCAAGCTCTTGGTGCTTGCTTAAGTCCATAAAGCGCCCTGTCTAACTTGTATACAAAATCTGCATTGGTAGAGTTCTCAAAGCCAGGGGGCTGCTCAACATAGACTTCTTCTTTGATCAAGCCATTCAGGAAAGCACTTTTAACATTCATTTGATAAAGCTTTATTCTAAGGGAGCATGCAAAGGCAAGTAAAATTCTGATGGCTTCGAGTCTAGCAACTGGGGCGTAAGATTCATCAAAGTCGACCCCAAACTCTTGATTATACCCTTGAGCCACCAATCTAGCTTTGTTTCTGATTATCTTGCCTTCCTCACTTAATTTGTTCCTAAAAACCCATTTAGTGCCTATGACAGATTGTGATGATGGTCTAGGAACAAGATGCCAAACTTTGTTTCTCTCAAACTGGTTTAACTCTTCTTGCATGGAATTTATCCAGTTTTCATCTTTTAAAGCATCATCAATATTTTTGGGTTCATGCTGCGAGACAAGAGCAAGTTGATCTAATTCTTCCACAATTTTAAAATGTGACCTTGTTCTAGGTGGGTCATTCAAGCTGCCAAGGACATTCTCCAAGGGATGATCCTTAAGAATTCTAATGTTTGTAGAATTGTTACCGTCTCCTGGAGCTTGATTCTTTGCATTGCTCGATTCAGCTAGGTCACCGTCTTCTTTTATTTCTTCTTGTGGAGAATCACTCTTGTCCTTCATGTATAGGAATTCCCCATCTTCATCATTTTTCCTGCAAGAGTTATCATTATTAGAATCATGATATTCATCAAAGGAAACATGGGGTGATTCTTCCACAGTTTGACTTTTAATGTTATAAATTCTATAAGCCCTAGATCTATCAGAATATCCAAGAAATATACATTCATCACTCTTGGGCTCGAATTTATCTAAATCTCTTTTGTCATTATTGTGAATGAAGCATTTTGATCCAAAAACTTTCATATGATGCAGAGAGGGTATTTTACCTTTGAGCAACTCATAGGGAGTCTTTTTGGTGTGAGACCTTACCATTGACCGGTTGATAATGTAACACGCCGTATTTACCGCTTCGGCCCAAAATTTCCTTGGAAGTTGCCGTTCGACAAGCATTGTCCTCGCCATCTCTATGAGTGTTCGATTCCTTCTTTCAACAATCCCATTTTACTCGGGAGTTCTTGGTGAAGAGAATCGGTGTGAAATGCCTTCTGACATGCAAAGATTATAGAAATCAGTATTCTCAAATTCACCACCGTGATCAGATTGAATCTTGGAAATCTTAAACTCACCGTCCTGCTTTATCTTCAAATAGAGTGCCTGAAACTCATTAAAAGCATCATTTTTGTGTGTGAGGAAGAAAACCCATGTGAACCTAGAGAAATCATCCACCAAGACATATCCATATTTTCTACCACTTAAACTAGCAGTTCTGGTTGGATCAAACAAGTCCATATGAATTAGCTCGAGTGGTTTGGAAGACAAATATGAGGATCTAGCCTTGAAGGATTTTCTAGTTTGTTTACCAAGGGCACATGCATCACACAACTTGTTTTCTTGTTTAAAAGATAATTCAGGCAAACCTTTCACCATTGAATGCTTTAACAATTTATGTAGAACATTGTAGCTAGCATGTCCTAGTCTACGATGCCATAACCATGCAAGTTCAGATTTTGGTGCAGCAAGATAAAGATTTGTATGAGCAGGATCATCTAAGTCAATCATGTAGACATTGTGGACTCTTTTACCAGAAAATTTTACCTTGTCAGATTTTGGTTCAAGGATTTTACATACATGAGAGTCAAACAATACTTTATGACCTTTATCACACAATTGACTTATGCTAAGTAAGTTGTATTTCAATCCTTCAACTAACAACACGTTTCCAATAGAGTTGGAGAGGTTCTTACCAACATTACATGTTCCAATGATTTTTCCTTTGTTGTTTCCTCCAAATGTGACGTATCCTCCTTCCTTTTCCTCCAAGAGATAAAATTTTGATTTATCTCCTATCATGTGTCTTGAACAGCCGCTATCAAGGTACCACCTGTTATGTATGGCTACAAGACACTCCTGCACAAAGAATTAAGCAATGGGGTTTGGAACCCAGCAAAACTTGGGTCCCACCAACTTCTTCAAGTTTTCAAAACATGATACCATCTCTTTCGGAATCCAAACCTTTCTAGCATTCATGTTTTCTTTGCTTAATGCAGGAATTTTCTTTTCAACTTTGACATTCATTTTCTGTTTGGAGGTTCTTTGTTGAACTTTGTGAAAGTTTGATGAAGTTGGCTTCTTAACCCATTGTGGCCATTGGTTGTTCTTGGGTTGAAAGTAATTGTTTTGCCACCTATGCGATTGATGATCACAGAAATCACAATTACCCCACAAGTGAGGTGGTGTTGGCCTAAGTGATGGACCACCCCAGTTATAGTGATACCTAGAAGGCTGAGCAGGTAAAGGCCAAGAATGTGTTGACCTATGCTGCTGGGAAGATTGGCCTTTCTTAGGCTTTTGGGCAGTCTTCTTGGGGGTTTTAGTGATTTCCTTTTCAATCTTTTCTTTCCCTTTCTCCTTTTGTTTTTGCTGGTTTTGTGTGGGAGTTGTGTTCGAGGTGGAGGCTTTGGAAGATGAAATGAATGTAACAGTTTTGAGCCCAATTGACCTTTTGTTTGTTGGTTCAAAACCTAACCCTTCCTTGTTGAAGTTCATTCTAGTACCTAGCAGTGCATCTAGGTTTTCTCTTCCATCCACAAACTTTTCTAAAGATTATTGTTTATCCTTCAACTCTTTTTGTAGGTTTTCGATATTTTGAAGAAGTTGAATGTTGACTTGTTTGACAGCTTCATACTTTTCATTGTTCAATTTACTATCTTTTTTATAGCTTTGCATTTTGAGCTTCATGTTATCAATTTCATTTCTCAAGTCTTCATTTTGAATTTCCAAGTCAGCCATTTCTTTTCTTCCTTCCTCTAAATTTTCAATCATTTTCTTAAGATCTTCAATTTCAGTCTCAAGTATAGCATTCTTATGATTGGTTTCATGATCATGCACAAAAGAATTGATTTTCTTTTTCAATGATTTATTTTCCTTTTTGTACATGTTATATTTTTCCATCAGTTGTATATATGCTTCCTCCCAATCATCAACAATATAATCTTCAAATGGAGAAGTTACCTCGGTTTCTTCGTCACCTTTGGCCATAAGGCAAAGATCTCCTCTTTCCTTATCCGAGGAGCTGGTTTCATCATCACTTTCTTCCTCGTCGCTCCAAGTGGACACCATGGCCTTGTTCTTCTTCTTGCCGTTCCATTTGTCAGCCTTTTTGAGTCTGTCAGGACAATCAGTCTTGTAATGCCCTGGTTTATTGCAAGAGTAACAAATGATTTTGTCAGGTTTCTTGAAATTTTCAGAATTAGTTTTGAAACCATTTCTCACCTTAGATCTTCCTTTGAAGAACCTCTTACCTTCCTTTCTCAGAAATTTTCCAAACTTACATGTAAGCATGGCCACGTCATCCTCATCTCGCTCACTAGCTGAATCCTCACTTTCATTAGAGGAGCTTTGACGGCTAGGTCCTGCTTTAAGAGCTAAAGACTTTTTCTTTGGTGCCTCAACCTCTTTGCTCTTAAGGTTGATCTCATAGGTCATTAGTGACCCAATGAGTTCATCTACCTTTGTAGTGGAAAGATCTCTGGATTCTTCCACCACGGTAGCCTTCGTGTGCCATGCTGGAGTTAATGATCTGAGAATTTTTCTTACAATTTCTTGCTCTGTATATTTCTTTCCCAAATCAGTTAAACTATTAGTAAGCACAGTCAATCGAGCATACATATCTCGAACTGACTCATCAGGCTTCATGCGGAACATTTCATATTTAGAAACTAGAATGTTGGCTTTTGTTTCTCGTACCTGAGAGGTTCCTTCGTAGATTACCTCTAACTTATCCCACATTTGTTTTGCAGATGCGCAGGTAGCCACTCTTGAGAAGTCTATTGGATGGAGTGAGCATTGCATGATGTGTTTAGCATTCCAGTTGACAGTGGATTGCCTTATCTGTTCTTTGATCCACAAGTCCTCATTATCCGTAAGCTCATACGGATCTTTGTTGATCACTCGCCAAAGTTCATAGTCTTGGGCGCGAATGAACACCTGCATACGATGTTTCCAATAGGGATAATTAGATCCAGTGAAATAAGGAGGCCTATTCACAGCATGTCCTTCAGGTAGAAAACCCTTGGACGCTGATCCACCATTTCCCTCAAGGTCGTTGGACCCCATAATGAGAGATTAGGCTCTGATACCACTTGTTGAGTGGTGGATAGAGGATCTAGAGGGGAGGGGTGAATAGATCAGCCCCACTTTTCGCAATGCGGCCCTCTAAACAGCTAGTTAAAATGAATTACAGTGGAATAGAAACTAGCTTCCAAGTATGCTATGATTCACTTAGCAAGAGAAGCAAGATATATAATAATTCGATCCTAAGCATGCATCTAGAACGAATCAATCACACAAGCAAACCACACTAGACAGGATTTTTAAGGTGGTTCGGACGGAATCCTCAGCCCTACGTCCACCCCTCACCAAAAATGGGGGCATCCCTTGCCCCTCCACTTTTTTTTGAGGCTCGAATCGTCGTCGACTTATGCCATTATGTTCGTCATGTGTTTGTGAGTCTAGTCATGTAATTTTTATATTTTATTTGAGTCTTAAACCATGTAATTTTCCTATTATTTGAGTCATGTACCTAGGTTATTAGGTTATCTACCAAAGTCTTGTGTCATTATGTTGGTTTGTTAAGCTATTGGGCCCAACTAGTGGGCTAGGCCCAGGGGCACCCTTCCCTTGGACTGCTTTGGTCATTAGTGAGCTTGTCAGGGTCATTATGGTCATATGAAAGTATGGAGCCTATAAATAGGCCTCCCCTCCCTCTCATTGTAACAACTTTTGATGAATATTGAAGAAATCCCTTTCAAGTCTCTCATTACTCCACTTCTCTCTCTCTCTCTAAGGGGTCCCCCCCTCTCTCTCTCTCTCTCCCTCCACCCCCCATTTTCGGAATTTTCTCTCTCCTCCCCATTCACCCCTCATTAAGACCTCTCCCCTTCCCCATACACCCATTTAACTCCCCCCCAACCCAAGGTGGCATCCTCCAATCCACACCCCACACCCCACCTCCCAACCCCCAACTACCCAACACCACTTCCTAAGCACCCCTTCCTCTCCCCAAGGTTGAAGGGGCTCTTCCCTAAGCCCAAATTCAAATTTCCCTCTCCCTAGGGCAGTGCCCTTCCATCTCCCCACCTCCCAAACCACCCAAAGTCGCAGCCCCCCTTCCCCATACCAGCCAAGTACACTCTCCCCCATTCACTCTCTTGGCCATCCCCTTCTCCACATCTTCTTCTTCTCCTCATTCTGTCCCTGTTTCAGGTAGCAGAGTTGCAGTCACTTGCAGAGGCAGCTATGACCGTCCCTCAAAGATCCAGGTGGCAAGGCCTACATTGATGGAATTGTCTGTGAGTTAGCTTTCCAACGGTGGTGGTCTCTCCGGCTTCCGAGGTCGGAGCTGTCCGCAGGAGCTGATCTCCCTCGACTGCGCAGAAGACCCCAGGCAGAGAACCAGAGCGAGATTGGAAGCCCGACCACGACGAACCTTTTGGGATTCAGATCAAGTGTTCTTCAGAAAAGTTCTTCCCTCTCAAGTCCTCTTTCATCCTCAAGAAGCAGAGCTGCATTTGGACATCGTCATCTCAAGTTACAAATTTTCCACTCCAAGTGTGTCAGGTCAGTTTACAGGAGTCAGAACAGACACCCCTCTACTCATCTGATCGTCCCGGTCTTCTCCGACATCTTCCGACCTCGCCGTTAGTGCCGACAGAAAGAAGACTCGACCACGGTTCCAACGGTTTAGGTCTCGCCTCAATCAGAGCTTGGTAGTGATCGTGGCACCCTCTGCAACCAGCCACATTGTTCTGCACCAGACAGAGGCAGAACCAATCAGTCCGGTTCCAGACTCTGCCCCGGCCAGCAACGACTGTACCAGGCTCAGTAAAAATTCAGAGATCATCCTTGGTCCGTTAGCAAACTTTTGGCGCAAGTCTCATCAGGTTCTGAGCTCGGTGGAAATTTTGGCAGCGTCAACTTCGACCCCCTGTCCAGAAATACAGAAGAAAGGCAGAACCGGCGGAGCTCGGAAAGTCGATCCTCTTTGCATAAGTCCCCACCCCGCTTGGCCGGCTGAAGGCCCCTCCCTGCGTGGAGGTAGTTTTGGTTGTAATTAACTTAATCCCCACCCCAAGATCATCCCTCCTGCGAGAGGCGTAGTGTTGTACTCTTTACACTTTCAGGTCAAGCTACATCGCCGCGGCGATCGGGTATATACCCTCGCCTCCCGGCGCGCCCTCGTCTCCGAGCGGGATCGGTGTCTTCACACCGATCAGGTGAGCCTCTGGTACTAACCTTGATAGCCTTACTTCTGCAAGTTTAGTATTGCTTTGAATGCTCGTCGGACGGTGAGAAGAGGGCCCGTACTTGTATGTTCATTTGTTAGTGCCCACCGCGGACCAGGAGAGAGTGCCACCCCAAACCCCGCCCTGCGGACCAGCCGCCCACTAAGTTGGGAATCCTAGACTCTTTGGGGTCAGCCTAAGCCCACTAAGTCCATTAGATTCATTGGGTTCCCCCTCGGACCCTTGCCATCATCCCCCGGCCCCGCCGGGTGATCGTGTGTGCCGTGTGAGTAAGACGCTATTGTGAGAATCATTGGAGAGCTTGTATGCTTGTGGATCTAGGTCCTAGGTTGTTCATTGCATATTTAGTCATCCTTGGGCTGTGCCACATCAAGTGGTATCAGAGCGGTCATAGGCTTGTCCTTACAAGTCTAGTCTTGGGTCACACTAAGTCTTTCATAGGTGCATCCGCACACCCTTGCATAGCCCACCCAACTTTGCATGACCACTCGTAGTGGAGTCCATTATCAAGTCAATCCATCCTCTTCTAAATACCACCATGAATCCAAAACCCCAAGGGATACCTACCACTAACACCCATGACTTCCCTGGCCACGTCAGTTACCTCATGAAAACCTTGACCCATGCCAATGGCAAGCTTGATAACCTATCTAGACGACTTGATCAACTAGAAGAAAATTGGCCCGCCCCAAGGATGAATGATAGTAGGGCTCCTCCCTCACCTCTCACCTTTGATGGGACTCATCATAATGAGTATTTAGAATGGGAGGCTTCCATGGATCATTACTTCACTTGGTATCCCATGTCCGAGGATGAGAAAGTCCGATTTGCCAAATTACAACTTACCAAACGGGCCCACACTCATTGGTTGAAAATTGAAGGCTTAAGGATAATTAGAAGGGAAGCTCCCCTCACAACATGGGGAGACATGAAGGAACAACTTAGGGCTAGATATATTTTCCCCTCCCATTCCGAACACCAAAGCCCAAAGAGCATTTCAACTCCTTCATTTCCCCTTGGCCAACCCAAGACCCCAATCACCCAATCCCCACCACTTCCCACATCTACCACCACTACATCTACACCCTACCTCCAAGTCCTCACCACAACCATAGCTCCACCAGCCCATGTGCGCTCCGTGTCCACCCCTCCACCGAAGCCCATGATGGCCACCACCCCCCAATCCAAAATCCATCACCAAACCCTTACCCCACAAATCCCCTTGGCCCCCACCACTACCCCTCTATCGCCTCCTAAAAGGGACACACCTCCCAAAACCAATCAAATCAAGCCTCCACACCCACCCCACCTTCCTCTTCCAACCCCAATCTTACCCCAACCTAGGCCACCACTACTTCCACTTCCAACCCCAACCCAAATCCGACCTCGTTCACCACCCCGGATGCACCATGCGCCAATCATCATCACCCCACCCACAAAGTACCTACCCACCTCCTTGGAAGAAGAACCCATAATCCTGACACCCAGCCCCATAGTGGTGAGCACCCCGGATCCAACTCCCACCTTGAAAGAAACACATGCCCAAGATGAGGACAAAGCCTTGCATCACGATCTTCACTCTATGCCCTCTCTTCTAGTAGGGAGTGAACTCATCATAAGTGGGTCCTTGGCTAGATGGTTAAAAGAGAGCCCACCTCACCCGATCATGGCCTACCCTTCCTTGGAGCGACACCTCCCCATAGTGCCCTTCAACTCCTATTGCACCACCATCCAATCATCTTATCAAGTGGAGACACTAGGGGACCTTCCCAAGGGCTTAGCATGGCAATTAGAGTTGACTAGCATGTTGACCCCCATGACCGAACAACCTAGGAGCCTTGACCTCCTACACCTATGTGTTGGGTCTATCACCTCAATGTGCACCATTGGTTGCTACACTAGTGACCTTCTATTATTCCTCCCCACACCCGATGAGCCCGACCATCTCCTCAAATTGGAGCTTCTTATCTCGGGTAGAAAGCCAAGCTCTTCCCTCATGGTCGATCTACCTCCCAAGAGCTTCGACCAAATTACTTCATTAGAAGAGGATGACCCACCTTGTATGGACCTTGTGGGCATGGAGTTCCTTCCTCTAGAAAGCCCAATCCATGACCCCTTTGATCCCTTCCAATGGGAGCCTAGTTACCCATGTGACCCGCCCACCTTACCCACAACCCACCTTTCTCTACCCCAACCAACCATGTTTGACCAAGACCAACTCTTCCAAGACTCAGGCCTCACAAAGGGAACCATCACCATAAACAACATATGCCTAGGAGACAAGGAAGAGCTCCTCTCCATAATGCCCACCTTCTTAGATCCCTTCGACCCATTCACATGGAAGTTCAAAGGTCATCCCACATATATGCACATGGCAGTCACCTTTGGGATAAACATGCATGTGTCTAGGCTTACCACACCACTTGGCATGATTCATAAGTCGAATACATTCATTCACATCACCCACATGTCAAGTAGGAAGCATAAGTGGACCGTATTTGGATGTATTGGCCCACCTTCATTCATCATGAGTATTAAGCATGAGAGGAGCATACATGGATGTCCGGGTCCCCCTACATTTGTCACACCCATGCATAAAAGGTTCATCTATGGATGTCCCGGCCCTCCTAAGTCTGTCACAGTCTTCATGGCATCAAAGTGTGATCGGTCTACATTTGGTTGCCCAGGTCCACCTTTGCACACCATACTTTTCACACCAACATCGCATCATAGTGCATGGCATACGCATTCTCGCAAGCATATAGGAAAGAGCAATGAGGCTTACAAAAGGCGGGCAGATGCTCATCGGTGCCACTGCGAGTTCCAAGTGGGAGACTCGGTGATGGTGAGGACGGAGCGGCTCCTTTCGGGACCTGCCTCCAAGTTGAGGGCACGGGGTTCGGGACCCTTTTGAGTTCTGAGACGACTTGGCAGTAATGCTCATGAGCTAGACCTACCTGAGGGTTTTGGGGAACACCCTACTTTCAATATGGCGGACCCGGTACCCTACAAGGGCCCCGCGGTGGAACCCAGTGAGGAGCTCGAGCCTTTAACCCCCCTTGAGAGAGACACTCTCGGTGGGACTCCACTTCATAGCTTGAGAGACCGACGAGAGCAGGTAGAGGCAATACTGAATGAGCAGAGTATCATTACTAGGCACAGGGTGTATCAGCGCTACCTGGTTAGGTGGAAGAACCGTCGCCCGATTGAGGATAATTGGGCGAGTCGGGAGGACCTGTTACGACTTGACCTCGACATTCTGGAGCTAGTACTATCGCCAGGCGGACCCATACTCGACGGGGTCAAGTTCTCCCCACCCCGGGGGTATGATGGGGGCATCCCTTGCCCCTCCACTTTTTTTTGAGGCTCAAATCGTCGTCGACTTATGCCATTATATTCGTCATGTGTTTGTAAGTCTAGTCATGTAATTTTTATATTTTATTTGAGTCTTAAACCATGTAATTTTCCTATTATTTGAGTCATGTACCTAGGTTATTAGGTTATCTACCAAAGTCTTGTGTCATTATGTTGGTTTGTTAAGCTATTGGGCCCAACTAGTGGGCTAGGCCCAGGGGCACCCTTCCCTTGGACTGCTTTGGTCATTAGTGAGCTTGTCAGGGTCATTATGGTCATATGAAAGTATGGAGCCTATAAATAGGCCTCCCCTCCCTCTCATTGTAACAACTTTTGATGAATATTGAAGAAATCCCTTTCAAGTCTATCATTACTCCACTTCTCTCTCTCTCTAAGGGGTCCCCCCCTCTCTCTCTCTCTCCCTCCACCCCCCATTTTCGGAATTTTCTCTCTCCTCCCCATTCACCCCTCATTAAGACCTCTCCCCTTCCCCATACACCCATTTAACTCCCCCCCAACCCAAGGTGGCATCCTCCAATCCACACCCCACCTCCCAACCCCCAACTACCCAACACCACTTCCTAAGCACCCCTTCCTCTCCCCAAGGTTGAAGGGGCTCTTCCCTAAGCCCAAATTCAAATTTCCCTCTCCCTAGGGCAGTGCCCTTCCATCTCCCCACCTCCCAAATCACCCAAAGTCGCAGCCCCCCTTCCCCATACCAGCCAAGTACACTCTCCCCCATTCACTCTCTTGGCCATCCCCTTCTCCACATCTTCTTCTTCTCCTCATTCTGTCCCTGTTTCAGGTAGCAGAGTTGCAGTCACTTGCAGAGGCAGCTACGACCGTCCCTCAAAGATCCAGGTGGCAAGGCCTACATTGCTGGAATTGTCTGCGAGTTAGCTTTCCAACGGTGGTGGTCTCTCCGGCTTCCGAGGTCGGAGCTGTCCGCAGGAGCTGATCTCCCTCGACTGCGCAGAAGACCCCAGGCAGAGAACCAGAGCGAGATTGGAAGCCCGACCACGACGAACCTTTTGGGATTCAGATCAAGTGTTCTTCAGAAAAGTTCTTCCCTCTCAAGTCCTCTTTCATCCTCAAGAAGCAGAACTACATTTGGACATCGTCATCTCAAGTTACAAATTTTCCACTCCAAGTGTGTCAGAAAGAAGACTCGACCACGGTTCCAACGGTTTAGGTCTCGCCTCAATCAGAGCTTGGTAGTGATCGTGGCACCCTCTGCAACCAGCCACATTGTTCTGCACCAGACAGAGGCAGAACCAATCAGTCCGGTTCCAGACTCTGCCCCGGCCAGCAACGACTGTACCAGGCTCAGTAAAAATTCAGAGATCATCCTTGGTCCGTTAGCAAACTTTTGGCGCAAGTCTCATCAGGTTCTGAGCTCGGTGGAAATTTTGACAGCGTCAACTTCGACCCCCTGTCCAAAAATACAGAAGAAAGGCAGAATCGGCGGAGCTCAGAAAGTCGATCCTCTTTGCATAAGTCCCCACCCCGCTTGGCCGGCTGAAGGCCCCTCCCTGCGTGGAGGTAGTTTTGGTTGTAATTAACTTAATCCCCACCCCAAGATCATCCCTCCTGCGAGAGGCGTAGTGTTGTACTCTTTACACTTTCAGGTTAAGCTACATCGCCGCGGCGATCGGGTATATACCCTCGCCTCCCGACGCGCCCTCGTCTCCGAGCGGGATCGGTGTCTTCACACCGATCAGGTGAGCCTCTGGTACTAACCTTGATAGCCTTACTTCTGCAAGTTTAGTATTGCTTTGAATGCTCGTCGGACGGTGAGAAGAGGGCCCGTACTTGTATGTTCATTTGTTAGTGCCCACCGCGGACCGGGAGAGAGTGCCACCCCAAACCCCGCCCTACGGACCAGCCGCCCACTAAGTTGGGAATCCTAGACTCTTTGGGGTCAGCCTAAGCCCACTAAGTCCATTAGATTCATTGGGTTCCCCCTCGGACCCTTGCCATCATCCCCCGGCCCCGCCGGGTGATCGCGTGTGCCGTGTGAGTAAGACGCTATTGTGAGAATCATTGGAGAGCTTGTATGCTTGTGGATCTAGGTCCTAGGTTGTTCATTGCATATTTAGTCATCCATGGGCTGTGCCACATCATATCTCGAATTGACTCATCAGGCTTCATGCGGAACATTTCATATTCAGAAACTAGAATGTTGGCTTTTGTTTCTCGTACCTGAGAGGTTCCTTCGTAGATTACCTCTAACTTATCCCACATTTGTTTTGCAGATGCGCAGGTAGCCACTCTTGAGAATTCTACTGGATGGAGTGAGCATTGCATGATGTGTTTAGCATTCCAGTTGACAGTGGATTGCCTTATCTGTTCTTTGGTCCACAAGTCCTCATTATCCGTAAGCTCATACGGATCTTTGTTGATCACTCGCCAAAGTTCGTAGTCTTGGGCGCGAATGAACACCTGCATACGATGTTTCCAATAGGGATAATTAGATCCAGTGAAATAAGGAGGTCTATTCACAGCATGTCCTTCAGGTAGAAAACCCTTGGACGCTGATCCACCATTTCCCTCAAGGTCGTTGGACCCCATAATGAGAGATTAGGCTCTGATACCACTTGTTGAGTGGTGGATAGCGGATCTAGAGGGGAGGGGTGAATAGATCAGCCCCACTTTTCGCAATGCGGCCCTCTAAACAGCTAGTTAAAATAAATTACAGTGGAATAGAAACTAGCTTCCAAGTATGCTATGATTCACTTAGCAAGAGAAGCAAGATATATAATAATTCGATCCTAAGCATGCATCTAGAACGAATCAATCACACAAGCAAACCACACTAGATAGGATTTTTAAGGTGGTTCGGACGGAATCCTCAGCCCTACGTCCACCCCTCACCAAAACCCGGTGAGGCTTCACTTGTGCAGCGCACCAAACCGCAAATCGGAAACCACCGATTGCCTTCCTACTCACCACCTGGTAGGGATGTCAACCGCAAATTGGAACACCCTCCAATTGCCTTCCTACTAACCACTGGTAGGGATGAATCACACTTTCAATGTTTAAACAATAATGAAAATGAAACAAATGTGAATGAACTAAAACAAGAGATTGAGTTATGAGTGAAAATGAATTGGCCCTTGTATGAAATGTTGATCAGCAACAAGGCTCCTCTTGGCTTCAACTCAATCTTCTTGATTCACCCTTGATTGGATGAATGTTCTTCATGGAGTACTGTTCACGTGAACAGTACCTCTTCCTTCAATTCTTCTTTCTTGATCTTCTCTTTGAATTTCTTTGAATGAATGAAGGAGATGATGAAGCTACCTTGAATCTTGATTGCTTCTTTAGCTTCTAGGAGTTTGAATGCTTGAAATATCACCTTGGATGAGCTTGAAAGAACTTGAATGGATGAAGATGACTTCCTTTGAAGAACTTGAATCAAACCAGCCTCCTTGGATCACTTTGATAGCCTTGCTTTGATGTAATCTTTCTTGAGATTTGCTGGCTTTGATTTAAGCTTGATTCCCCTTTGATTGGATGAAGAACTCCTTCACGAACTACTGTTCACGTGAACAGTAGCTCGTCTCCAAGCTCTCTTGCAACCTCCCTTGCAGCCACCCTTGTAACCCTCTTGAAGCATTAGGGTTTCTAACCCTCTTACAAGAGTTTTATAGACCTTGAATGGTCTATGGACACCCCCTAGACCAGATCCACAATTTGTGGGGGATTAGGTGTCTTTAGGATTAAACAAATCAAGGTTGAATGGCCTTTTTCGAAGTTGGAAACAAAGTCAACAATGAAGGCTCGGGGCTGGCGGTCGACCTACAGCTTCTGGCGGTCGACCTGTACTGAGAAATATGTAAACAGGCAATCCCTGGGATTTTCGGTCGATCGACACTGGCTGGCGGTCGACCTGCAGCTGACAGACTGCAGTCGGGGAGATCCCTGGCTGGGGCGGTCGACCGCCCCTGTGCTGGCGGTCGACCGCCAGCTGGGCAGAACCCGGCTTGCCCGGGTCGGTCCGTTTTCTGTTCTAGCTCCGTCGCTTGACCTCTTTAGCATCCCGTTCATGTTCGTGACTTCATCCTTGTTGGTCTAGAACGTATCAACTCAGTCTTTAGCCTTGGATTCTCTTGGTTATACGTCTTCGTGCATTGACCTTGGATTAGTGACTAGCTAAGTATGAAATGTCGACTTTTGCCTGTACAAGTGATGAGATTTGTATCCTTGCTTGGGCGCGATCAATGAGCTTTCACTTTTGCCATTGCCAGTTGATTCCTTGTGCATTCATTGGTATATCTGTCATGAACGAACCATCCCGTATGTCAGTCACATAAGAGTAAAAAAAACAACAATGACTAATAATGTTTAGCCATTATCAAAACCAAGAATACCATAGAATGCATTTGACTATAGAATGATGTCTAATGACTCAAATGACCTCAGAGACACAACAAGATCGGCCTTGTACACTTGGCGTCAGAAATAGGGTGGACATACTCTTCCACCTAGTGAATGCAGCACCCCCTCATCCTATTCACTAGGGGGCTAGAATGAGCCACCAAACTCTAAAAGTGCAGGACTCCCGATGAATCCAGTGGAGCCTTTGTAAGCTTTCCACGTATGGCAAAAAGTTGGTCCGCTACTCATGTCGGCTCAACACTGGCGAACTCTATCATCTTGGGGACCAGCTGTGCTGACTGAAGCGACCCAGGAGTAGCCTCCGAAAATAGGGTACAGACCCAGGCGTTGAAGAAATGCAGCTGGCCTACCCTTCGAAGACTCCTGGGAAGACGCGAGCGGTGCAAGTCTCCCAGCAACTTGTATATCAGGCACAGTGCGATATGGCAAAGCGAGAGCTTCATGCCCCAAGCCATCAAGCAGGCGAGATAGATAGCCTCTACCCTAATCATGCTCTCATCACCTTGCGGCAAAGCAAAGGAACAAATCCAATAAGTAAGAAAAGTAGCACAATGAGTGACTGCATCTACACCCCTGGGGTTGGGGCCTCCGGGTTGACTTCCCTCCGAAGTCGAGTGGTAAGCAGTCTGCCACCGGACCCTTTTCTTCCGTTGAACTGGAGCCGGTGCCACAGAGGGGAAATCTATATATTTCTGCTCTCCCCTGAAGAAATACTGAAGCCATGTGCCCATCCGCACACGCCTCTTCTCTCTGGGTTTCCTCGCCCCTTTCGCCTCATGAGAGGAACGGCAGACTGCGGTACGCCTTCATCAAGTGGCGATAGGCGAAACCCGTCAAGTATCGCCCTTCTCCGTCTGTCTGGTCCTTCAACCAGTCTGGCCAGGAGAATTCTTCATACGGCTCGCCATCTATCGGGAGGCCGCTCAGCTGCGAGAGACTCCAGAGGTCTAAGGACATCTCTCCTTTCGAAGTATAGAAGGTGTTGTACTCCGGGTAAAACACCTCGATCATGCCGCAACAAAGACCCTTCGAGATGGGGTAGCGGTATCTGGATGCGTATACACTGTGATATACACCCACCCTGATCAGAATGGGTGCATACTGCTGCAAGACAAAGTCGGTAAAGTCAACTGCTCCCGGCCTAAAAGCATGGGCATCGGTGGCCTTCAGATCAGCAAACCACCCCACGGAGATCTGGTGCTTAAACCGGACCGCCAGGCAGTCCAACAAGAAAGGCTCGTCTCTATATCCCCACTTGAGCAGAGCCAGGAATAAACCAAAAGATGGCTTCTCCCAGTCTATCCGACCTGCAATCTCGTTCCACCTAGCCGGAACGAATTCAGGGGCTCTGGTCAGCAGCCCATCCTGTGGAGACAGCTCCTAAAGCCCGAGCACAGGGCCCCACTTCCTCGGTTCGCCTGGTAGATAAATGGGTCTTCTCCTTACGACACAATCATTGACACTGTCCCGTCCCTCGAGCAGTGCTAGCTCGGCTCTGTAAACAAGGATTAGGTCCCACTTCCCTTGAAGGTTGAACTGTTTCAGAAAGGACATCATATGCTTGTCCTTAGGATGGTCCACCCGGGAGCCGTCGGGGCCTTCATATTTGAAGGAATCGCTTCCGATGATTAACAGGCAGTCGATATCCACTGTCTCAGTCT
The DNA here is from genome assembly GCA_022559845.1 of Amorphophallus konjac. Taxonomy (NCBI): domain Eukaryota; kingdom Viridiplantae; phylum Streptophyta; class Magnoliopsida; order Alismatales; family Araceae; genus Amorphophallus; species Amorphophallus konjac. The sequence goes on from CM040119.1 coordinate 131,034,904, forward strand.
CGGAGTCAGAGGATTCAGTTATGACGGCCAGCTTGCCGTGGCCCCTGTCCAAAAGTAAACATCCCTCCACGTCACTATAGCACGGGAGGAGGAAGAAGATCCATATGCCATGATATCTGCATAAAAGACAACCACAAAGAAAGCAAGCAAAGTCAGAAGGCATGTTCAAGATAAAGTCTTTTCTAACAAAAATTCGACAGAGTCTCCCCAGCTCGGGAGATTGCCGGGGCGAAGCGGGAGCTCGTCCACTAGTGACGATCCCTACAAAAATCCGTAGGCGTCACGCCAGAGCCAAACAAGACACCTAGGGGAATAGCTCCGAGGACAAGCCTACAAGGAGCCTCCCGGGGGACCGGGAGAATAAGGGCTTGTACCCCAAAATATCTCTACTTGTTGTGCCCCTATGGTTTTGATGTCAGCAAGCACTATGAGTATGAATTGTTTTGATGTCAGCAAGCACTATGAGCATGATTAATTGATTGATTTGAGAGTGTGCACATTCATCTCATTGCATTGTCTGTCTCTGCATTGGTGCAACTCTAGTTCCTGCATAACAAGTGTAGTTTGCATCGATACATTAACTGTTGTTGCACGTCATATAGTCGATTCATGATCTGGTAAATAGACTGCACTGTTAGTTCTCCTGCATACATTGCATCGGTTCAATATCTGCCATATGCACACACTGCATCGATGCATTCGTCAGTCGCTTTATTTCGAAGTCGATGCATGTTCATTATGCATACATAGTCAGTACATTCGGTTGTTTCATGCATATACAATGTCTGCACAGTCTTTGCTGTTATGTCCATGCGTCATTTAAGCAAGTCTATACATGATGCATTGATTCTTAAATGCTAGGTAGCAAGTCTGTACATTATCTTGTTTCAGGCACGCAAAGTCTGTACATCGTCTTGGCGCATGCACCCAAAGTATGTACATTCTTTGACAGCATGCCTGAGCATTCATCTTCGTTGTGCATACTTTGATAGATGCAAACTGCATTTCACACGTTCAACGTCTGTACATTCTTCAGTGGCATTTGTGCAATCTTTCAAAACAAAGTCTATACACTCTTTACCATGCATTCAAAGTCTATACATTCCATTGCTGGTACGAGTTGTTAAGTTCATGCATCATCACTCCAGCAAGTCTGTACATTGGTGTCGCATGCACACTAAGTCCATGCACTCCTTGATGACATGCCTGTGCATTCATCTTCATTGTGCATACTTTGTTAAATGCATTCTGCACTACCCACTAGCAAGTCTATACATGCTTAGTTCAAATCTCAAACCTACTCGATGCATCTTTTTCTTTTTCTGATAATCAAGTCTAATCTGACAGGACTGCGGGTCGAGGAAATTAAGAAGGGCATAAGAAGGGAGGATGTGCCAGGATCGTGACACGTGTAAAGCAGTGAGTGAAATGCTGCCATGTGGTCTAGGCTCTAGGGCGGGAATTCATGGAGGACACACGCCCTATCCTTTCACTGCTCTATAAATAAGAAGCTTCTTCCAGGGGAGCAGGGCGATCGTGAGCAGAGTGATCAAAGTAGGGGAGCCCATCTGAAAGAGCAGAAGCAGAGAGAGAGAGAGCCTGCACGATCCAGAAGAAGAGAAAGAAAGAAGAAGAAAAAGAGAAAGAAAAAGAAGAAGAGAGAGTAGCAGAGAAGAAAAGAAATGAAGAAGAAGAAGAAAGATAGAGAGGGAGATAGAGAATTAGGGGAGAAGAAGAGAAGCTTCATCTGAAGATCTATCCCTACTGGACCGTGGATCAAATCCAGGCCAGTCAGCTCTTTGAGAGCCACTTTGTGTTCTATCGTCTACAGCTTTCTGTTGCTGTGTTCCTTCCATATGTTGTTTTTCTTTTTTACCTTTGTTTCAAGCTGTTAGTCAGTAGAGCTAAGCTGTATTGCTCAGCGGTTGCGGAGGAGGATTCCTCTTGTCAGCAAGCTGTTTTGCTCAGCGGGCAGAGGAGGATTCCTCTGGACGGGTTAAGCTGTAGTCCCCAGCGGTTGGCAAAGCTGTAATGCCCAGCGGTCAAGCTGTTAGTCAGCGGTTGTAGGCAAGCTGTGAGGCCCATCGGTTTAAGTTGTGTATCAGCGGAATCCACACTCTAGTTGGAGTGTGGGGTGGACGTAGGTCTGGAGGACCGAACCACCTTAAAAATCTTCTGTGTAGTGGTTTGATTGTCTATTGTGTTTCGCTAGATGCATGCTTAGGTTCGATGTGTTCTTTCATCTAGTGAGTGGTTTATTCGCACACCACATATTTGATTGGAATTGGGTTTGCACACTAGCGCATATAGCGTAGATCAGAAGTTAAGTCTATCTGATCTTTCCATTTCGTTCGAAAAGAGCACCTGTGTCATACAAGGCACTTATTTGTGTTAATTCCGCATCTCTGATTGTTATAGTTTTTAATTGGGAGTAATTTTTTAAGGGGAGATTCATTCACCCCCCTCTGAATCTATCGCACCGATCCCAACAATTGGTATCAGAGCGGGTGTCTGCATAGAGGGTCCAGTGACCTGCAGATCCGATCCGTAATTGGCTTCAGTGCGATCTAAGTTGATCTGTTCGCTTGCATTGTTTTGAGCTCTCTACTAGCATTGCTCTTGTTCTGATCTATTTAATCTTGCACTTATGGCTGAAATTCTTGTATTCACTGGTTTAGACTTCTATGGCTGGTACGGTCGTTTTAGAGACTATGTGATCCATATGAATTCTGATTTATGGATACTCATAGCTCACAGTCCATATGAAGTTCCTGAGGACAAATCCAAATGGAAGTCCTCAGATAGACTGAAATCTGAAGAAAATCAAAAAGCCCTAGATCTAACAAAAAGGGCAATAGACTCTCATTGCTTTTCATTTGTTGATGAGTGCAGGAGCGCATCAGAAATCATCAACCGAATATTGGAGAGATCGTGCAGAGATGAGGAAATGTGCTTCATGGCCAGAGATCAGTCCGAGGACTCATCCTCTCAGGTAAACTCTAGGATAGAGAATATTAGTTATGATGATTTAGTTGCCATGAATGAGCATTTATTGATTAAATATGATAGAATCAAATCTGAAAAGAGAAAAATGAAAAAAGAAATGATTCATGAAGTTACTCGTTTGAAGGCAGAGAATGAAAACATGAAATCTGACATGAATAAAAAAAAAGATGAGTTGAACAATTTGAAATCTGAAAATGAGAACCTTAGAAACAAACTCATTAGTGAAAATAATTCTTGCAATGAATGTGCCATTCTCAGAGATTTGATTAATGATATAGATCATGATAATAATTTACAAAAGGAAAAAATCAAATCCCTGAAAGAAGAAAACCAATTATTGTTGGTAAAGAAAATTGAGGTTGAAGAAAGTGGAGAAAAATTGTTTGAAGAAAATGGTTACTTGAAAGATCAAAACAAGAAACTGATGGTTTTGAACATTGTGCTTTTTGAAAAACTGATGGACATTGAAAAAGGTAAGGCAATTTTGAATGACATAGAAGCTAATGAGAATTTGAAGATATTGTAGGAAAATGAAAATTTGAAAAGAATCAATGATGGTTTGCATAATCAAATAATCTCATGTGAAGATGGCATTGTGTTATTGCAAACTGAAATTGATGATCTAAAAGCCTCTATGTCTAAATTTGTGAAAGGAAAGGACAATTTGAACAAACTGCTTGGCACTAAGGTGAATTTTCAGAAAGAAGGACAAGGTTATGTGCCTGTCAATAAACAAACTAATGAAAATAAGAAGCCAACTGTATTCATGAAAAGTTCTGAACAGGCTAACCAATCTAGTGCTTCTATCTTTCAATTCACTGCAAAGAAAGCCGAAAATTCAAATAAAAATCAGAAAAAGTTTCAAAAATCAAAGAAAATTGTTAATATGAATAAGCCCAAACCTGTCCCTGATTTACATGTGCATGCTGCTCACTGCTCACACATACATTCACACTCTCATGCGAATGTTAATTCTGTCAATCAAGTGACTGTGAATAAAAAGGTAGTAACATGTCACTATCGTGGGAAAGTTGGGCATATTATGCATGACTGTGTAACATTGATAAATGATGAAAGAAATGTTGTTAGGATGTATCCTAAAAATCATTTTCCTAGGAAACCTTCTACTGATCAGAAAAAGAAAATTCAATGTTATTGTTGTGGGAATTTTGGTCACATTGCTGCCTTCTGCTGGTATGCTCAGGGAAATCATGTTAACTCCAAATCTGCTAAGTTCCCTAGAACAAGACCTGCAAATATTTCGTGCTTCAACTGTGATAAACCAGGTCATGAGTCTGCAATTTGTTGGTTATCTGGTAACAAGAAAAAAACTGTCCATGCATACAACCGAACATTTCATGCTTATGTTCACGGGTCTCAGACTACTGTTGATATGCATTATAGGACCGGAAAATCTGGTCACTCCATGGATAGTTGTTACCTGATGGATTACGATGATAATGTTGCTAAAAGACTGTTCAGAACACCTGTCAAGGTCAACACAGGACCCAAGGCTGTTTGGGTCCCTGCAGGATCAAAATGATTAATATGCTGTAGGTGTGCCTTGGAATGAAAGAAAGGGGGGTTAATAAGCCAAGGCACTCAAAATGAAAACCCCAGGATCCTACGCATCAGGTCAGCTCTGAACACTCTGTTTAAATTTCATCATCTGAAATTGTGAGTATGAAAGATTTGAATTTCATGTTGATTTGATTCATGCTTAATTGAAATTCTCTGAAAATTTGAAATGAACCTGATGCTTTTGGCAGTCTTTCACTCCGATTGAACTGCATGATTTTCTATTAAACATAAATTTTAAGACCATGCGCTACACTTTCACTATATTTCATGCACTTAGTCAGGGGGAGTTTGACTGGTTATGCTTAATGTTATTGATGCTCATGATTAGCCTCATTGCATCTAGACAGGGGGAGATTTGTCAGATACATTTGTTCCTCACTTCCTGAATCCCTCTTGTTTAGTTATTTGAATCACTCTACTGCTCTCTAGTGGATAACCTGAATGTTCTGCTATTCTCATCTTGCATAGCTGATCTATATGTATTCCAGACTCAGCTACTGAAATTGATTCTGCTCTGCATATATTTGATGCTCTTCTCTCCTGCTATCATTTGCTCTACCAGCTTGCACCTATCACACATTCACATCTTTTCAAGCTGGTCTGATTAATCTGGTTCTTGTTCCAGGAATGATAAGTTGTTCAGTAGCATTGATTGGACTGATATGAGATTCTTATGTTGTGTACCATGTTTTAGTCTGAACTCTTAAAAGAAATTCCTATCATATAGGTTTAAGAATGACCATTGATTCAGACTGATATAAGTTTAATGTATTCTCAGAGTTGCACTTGAATGATTTGAAAATATCTGAATACTAAGTTTTAATAAATTTTAACCAACTACGTCATGAATACCCTAGTCTCACCCATCTGTAATATGAAAATGTGATATCAAGGCTACTTTGGTAGAGATACATAAAAATAGCATTGCTTTTAAACATTAACTTGAAAAATGTTGACTAAAAAGAAAAATTGTGTTCGGGGTAATGACTTGGTAACTGAGTAACTGGGTTCTCTATCAATGAAATAGAGTAAACCTATGTCATGAAGTTCCACAGTTATATCTGGTAAAAATGTATTGAAATTCTGATAGAGCAATAGCATGTTTGTGTTGAGTAACTGGGGAGTCCGGCCTCTGATCAAGGTGTCTCCTCATGTAAAAAGACACTCCTATTGCTAACTCTGTTCTCAAAGTTGAGAGGCAATGACAGTCATCACACTAAAGTAACTGGGTCACTTCACCTAAGACGTGTTGTGCCTCATGTAAAAATGTGTTGATCAACTTAAATTGCTCAGGGAATATTGTGCTTATTGAAAGAAAATTTCTTGCAAAAGCTGTCAACTCACAGTTTTCTAAGTGTGGTTAATCTTGATACTATACTATGTAACTCTCAAAGTGGTCATTGAGTTCATTTGTGTAAGATGGAAGGTGGTTGTTCTTGAGTATTACTTGATTAATTGGTTCACCTTTATTAAAACCTACCTTCAGATATGAGTATTGAATTTGATTGACAAATTTGGTATACATCATGATTAAATCAGTTGGGTCATGTCGCTTAATTCATAACCCCCTATGATAGGAGAGTCTTTCCTTGTGAGGACTTATTACTGTGGTACCTGCCATACAATTTCCTCTGATCAGGTTCACCTTTGACAACTTAATCATCATGCTATCTTACCTGTTGGAGATCCTGTACCTTGCTTGCTGTTATTTACTTCTACCCTTGGCTACATCTACTTCATTTACATCATTGTTTCACTCTCCACAATGTTGGAATCTTCCATCTTGTTTCTGTAACCAGTTCTGGTTCTGTGGGCTTTTCACTTGCATTGTTCTGTCCATACAAATATAAGGTGCCACAACCATTATTGTTTTGGATTCCTTGTGGTGGCAGATTTCAGATTGCTTTTGGTTAACCAGAATTCATTCATGCACTTCAGGGGGAGTTCTGGGTCATCTGCATTTTGGGGGAGAATAGCGCTTATGTGGCTTCATTTGTCAAAGGGGGAGACATTATCTCAATCTTTTTATACTTGCTTATTCTTTCTCACTCAAACTTTTTCTCTTTTTGATGAAGTCAAAGGGGGAGATAGCTTGGATCTGTGTGTCTCATAGTGACTCATAGTGTTGCCATCATCAAAAAGGGGGAGATTGTTGTGCCCCTATGGTTTTGATGCCAGCAAGCACTATGAGTATGAATTGTTTTGATGTCATCAAGCACTATGAGCATGATTGATTGATTGATTTGAGAGTGTGCACATTCATCTCATTGCATTGTCTGTCTCTGCATTGGTGCAACTCTAGTTCCTGCATAACAAGTGTAGTTTGCATCGGTACATTAATTGCTGTTGCACGTCATATAGTCGATGCATGATCTGGTAAATAGACTGCACTGTTAGTTCTCCTGCATACATTGCATCGGTTCAATATCTGCCATATGCACACACTGCATCGATGCATTCGTCAGTCGCTTTATTTCGAAGTCGATGCATGTTCATTATGCATACATAGTTAGTACATTCGATTGTTTTATGCATATACAATATCTGCACAGTCTTTGCTGTTATGTCCATGCGTCATTTAAGCAAGTCTATACAGAATGTATTGATTCTTAAATGCTAGGTAGCAAGTCTGTACATTGTCTTGTTTCAGGCATGCAAAGTCTGTACATCATCTTGGTGCATGCACGCAAAGTCTATACATTCTTTGACAGCATGCCTGAGCATCCATCTTCGTTGTGCATACTTTGATAGATGCAAACTGCATTTCACACGTTCAACGTCTGTACATTCTTCAGTGGCATTTGTGCAATCTTTCAAAACAAAGTCTATACACTCTTTACCATGCATTCAAAGTCTATACATTCCATTGCTGGTACGAGTGGTTAAGTTCATGCATCATCACTCCAGCAAGTCTGTACATTGGTGTCGCATGCACACTAAGTCCATGCACTCCTTGATGACATGCCTGTGCATTCATCTTCATTGTGCATACTTTGTTAAATGCATTCTGCACTACCCACTAGCAAGTCTATACATGCTTAGTTCAAATCTCAAACCTACTCGATGCATCTTTTTATTTTTCTGATAATCAAGTCTGATCTGACAGGACTGCTGGTCGAGGAAATTAAGAAGGGCACAAGAAGGTAGGATGTGCCAAGATCGTGACACGTGTAAAGCAGTGAGTGAAATGCTGTCACGTGGTCTAGGCTCTAGGGCGGGAATTCATGGAGGACACACGCCCTATCCTTTCACTGCTCTATAAATAAGAAGCTTCTTCCAGAGGAGCAGGGCGATCGTGAGCAGAGTGATCGAAGTAGGGGAGCCCATCTGAAAGAGCAGAAGCAGAGAGAGAGAGAGAGCCTGCACGATCCAGAAGAAGAGAAAGAAAGAAGAAGAAAAAGAGAAAGAAAAAGAAGAAGAGAGAGTAGCAGAGAAGAAAAGAAACGAAGAAGTAGAAGAAAGATAGAGAGAGAGATAGAGAATTAGGGGAGAAGAAGAGAAGCTTCATCTGAAGATCTATCCCTACTGGACCGTGGATCAAATCCAGGCCAGTCAGCTCTTTGAGAGCCACTTTATGTTCTATCATCTACAGCTTTCTATTGCTGTGTTCCTTCCATATGTTGTTTTTCTTTTTTACCTTTGTTTCAAGTTGTTAGTCAGCAGAGCTAAGCTGTATTGCTCAGCGGTTGCGGAGGAGGATTCCTCTGGTCAGCAAGCTGTGTTGCTCAACGGGCGAGGTGGATACCTCGGACAGCAAGCTGTGTTGCTCAGCGGGCAGAGGAGGATTCCTCTGGACGGGTTAAGCTGTAGTCCCCAGCGGTTGGCAAAGCTGTAATGCCTAGCGGTCAAGCTATTAGTCAGCGGTTGTAGGCAAGCTGTGAGGCCCAGCGGTTTAAGCTGTGTATCAGCAGAATCTACACTCTAGTTGGAGTGTGGGGTGGACGTAGGTCTGGAGGACCAAACCACCTTAAAAATCTTCTGTGTAGTGGTTTGATTGTCTATTGTGTTTCGCTAGATGCATGCTTAGGTTCGATGTGTTCTTTCATCTAGTGAGTGGTTTATTCACACACCACATATTTGATTGGAATTGGGTTTGCACACTAGCGCATATAGAGTAGATCAGAAGTTAAGTCTATCTGATCTTTCCATTTCGTTCGAAAAGAGCACCTGTGTCATACAAGGCACTTATTTGTGTTAATTCCGCATCTCTGATTGTTATAGTTTTTAATTGGGAGTAATTTTTTAAGGGGAGATTCATTCACCCCCCTCTGAATCCATCGCACCGATCCCAACACTATTCACCCCTCTACTCTCGCCGCCGCGCTCTGGAGAAGGAGGAGAAAGAGAGAGAAAGTAAAACTGCAAATGAGATGAGAATGAAGGAAAAATAAAAAGAATGGGAAGATATAGAGAAGGGCTCAATGGCCCTAATCTGGCGCACTAAAGGGCGCGCCGAATTAACGTTTCCCCCCTCGCCAGGGATTTCAAACTTTAAAAGACGTAGACTCATCCTAATCCGACGCGCAAAATAGCACGCCAAATTAGGCCCTCTCTCAAACAAACCAAGAGAGCACGCCGAATTAGCCTTCTCTCCAAAGGGCACGCCGAATTTGGCCCCCCTCTTCACGAAGCGCGCCAGATTAGGCTTATGTGTGCAAACGTGCCCCATTTTAGCACAAGCCCCAGGGCCGTGCCGTATTCGAAGGCCATTCCAAGACTGTGTCAAGCCAAACGGGAATCTACCCAGATGAAGCTCATCCACGGGCCCCGCTCCGCTCATGTCTCGCTCGCAGCACCCATGGCTGGGGGGCATTTGTTGGCACACAAAATATGATCAACGGTGATCAAGCCGCAGAAATAAATGATATGGCCCACTGAAGCTCAGAAGCCGATGAAGATCAATATATTAAAGACTTCTCAAGCTGCCAGAGCCTCGAGTCACCTTGAATGAACACTGGGGACTTCACCTTAGGAGAGTCGAGATGAGTCCACAACCAAACGAGAGCGTGACCAAGCCTGCCTAATGATCCGGCGTCGACTCCGTCATGCCGCTACCCCACACCCATCACCCGACCAAGGACGAAGGTCTACCCGGTGGCTCGCCACCTCAATGAAGACTCTCCTAAGGTGGAACAACACCCTCGACCCCTCAAAGCAAAGGATCAAAGGTTCTGTCAGTAGAAGATCCCGATTACCTGGCACGGGTACAACTTCTCAGCACATGGGGCCCATCGACGGCTAGATGATTGCCCGGTCGAGGCGAAAACACCCCGAGCGGCATATCACTACCCGTGGGAGCTACCAATGCAAGTCGAGATGAGTCGACAATACAAGCCGTGATGCCGAGAGCTGTGTCAGCAGAAAACCCGTGTGTTCGAGGTTAAGGCACACGAGTTCTAAAAGCAACCATTTGGTGGCCCAGAATTCTCATCTATGGCCTCTCCTATGCCCCAGCAAGACTACGGAGAAATGAAAGGTCACAGTAACCCTCGAGGTCAATTCAAAGCTTATTATCAGGCCCGTACAGGGCTAAGGCGATCAAATGGTTCAAATCCATCGCGCTCCTGCTAAACCGGCGCGCCCGTCAAATCTGGCGTGCCCCCCTTAACCTTGGGCAGCCTTCTAAACCTGCGTGCCCCGTTCAACCTTAATCCGAAGCGCGTGAATGGCCTTAAACCGACGCGCTAAACCCCGCGCCGGATTAAACTCGTTCGAGGGTCGCCTATATAAAGGGGCTGACGTTCGAGAACAAAAAAAGAGAAGACCGAGAGGAGGCAGATAGCCAGATACAAGCAAGAGAGAGAGTAAAGCTTGGGGAGGAAGAAGGGGAGCAGAGTGCCCTTCTCGTTTCGATACTCTGTTCTTCCTCCCGCTATCTGCTGCGAAGTTTCAAGGTTGGTTGGCGAGTCCGACGGTATCTGCCTCTGCTACTTCTTTTCCCTTTTTCTGTTAATGTAGCTCCCCGGAGCATCATCCCGAAAGGCGATGATATGAGTCCGGGATGTTCCTCGAACTCCCCCTCTCTCTGGTCGTCTCTATTCTATGTTCGTTCTTTTTTTGGGAATGAAATTGGTTTCAGGCGACAACGCCGAGCCGAATATATTGTAGTGTTTCACTATACAATTGAATAAATGAAAGGGCATGTTGCTGCTATCTTGTGGTCTATCCCCACAATCTATTGTGTGCTATTCATCTGGTTTTCTTTTTACCGTCGAGTACGCCTCAGATCTTTGAGGCAATATCAATAATCCCCCTCCCCGGGGTTTCTCTCGTGTCGTATAGGTGATATGAGTGAGCCAATGTGCTCAGATGCCCCCCCGGCTAGAGGGATGCTTGCCATTGCATCATCCTTTGCCCCGGAGGTGGCTCCACAGTCCGTCCCTTTTCATGATTCAGGGAGAGGAGAATGAACATCTCCGCTGTTCCTATCGTATGGTTGCGCGTACTGGAGATGCTGTCGAGCTGTTCGACCCCGTGCCTCTTCCAGGAGCTCAGTCTACTGGCCGACCCCTAGGTCTTAAGTCCAATATGTTGGTTCCCCTTTTAGTTTTCCCCTTCAACGAATGGGTACGTACATGGTCATCTGCTGTTCGTTCCCCAAGTAAACATATTCCAGTCACAGTGCTCCTTAGTAATTTAGCCTCTCAAGGAATTCGTTGCCCGGGGAGGGGGACATCCCCATCATTGTCAATCGTTGTCGAGGCACGGAGTCATATCTCGTGATGATATGCACTCTGTGTTTCATCCAATGAATATCAACCAATAGGGTTAACCCTAACCCAACATCAAATCCACCTTCTTCTTGAGAGAGGGGTGGTGGCTGTGAGAAGATCACCTCTCGTAGGCTGGCCCTCAACGTGATGTCTCATCTTGGCCGTCCCTTAAGTGTTTTGACTTGTGGAGTCGGATACCCCTAGCAGGCTAGCCCTCAGGGTCCTTCCTCTCCGATGAAGTCTGCCGGTCACCGCTTGGCATTCCCGGCTTTGAAGGAGCGTACCCCTAACTAGTGGGACTGTCTCCGCTTCGCCCTTGCAAACCCCCCAATCATGGGGAGGTGCTACCAAAATTTGGACTGGTAACTTAGTAAAATTCGCATCTGTATGACACACTTATTAAAGACTATGCTTGAGTAGGAACATCGCATAAGTCTATGACTGCCTCGATTACAGTGCTTCTGTGGCCAAATAAATCTTCTAAAAACATCAACAAGGTCTTAATAAATATGCGTAAGTTTCAATCAGACTTACATAAACCTAAAACCCCCTAATCCGACGCGGCCCGAATCCGACGCGCCAATTTTCGGTGCGCCCCCCTCGAGCCGTTTTAACATTAGACTCATAAGTTCTTTGAACTTAATGAGCCCCTATCCGGCGCGCCCAGGGCGCACCGTGTTCACCTCCCCTTTGGCTATCGCGCCGTATTAGCCTCAGCTAACCGTCACACCGTTTTAACCCGTTTGGCCACCGCGCCATTTTAACATTTAGATAAGTGCCGCGCCGTTTTAACCCATCTCTTATACCTACGTTCCAACGGCGCTGTTTTAGGTTTTTACCTACGCTTCCCGTGCCGTTTCAAGTTCCACATCTATGCGTACCGCGCTGGTTTCGCTCCGAATCACGTCGTTGTGCCGTTTCGATACTCTCCTCATCTCCAGGGTGACTTCCAATGCTAATAACAAAATTAAATGAACCCTGTAATTAATAAGCCAAATAAATTAGTTTGTCTAAACCTGAATTAATTAGCTTCATCGTCATGATTGAGTTTAAGCATTCACATTGCATCAATGTATGCTTGAGTGCGCGAGCCCTTGGTATATCAAATGGCATTAGTGGAAAGTCGGGCAACGCCCGACAGGAAGCTCTTATCATGCGTGATGATGGTCTCCGGGCCTAAGTCCTCCGCCAAGTATTGAGGGTTTCGCCCTAATGAACTGTGCATGATAGACTAGAATATCTTGCATGATCATCGGCATCATTTGCATTCTTTATTTCGGCCTTGACAGCCCACTATCTCGACAATTAATCAAAGGTTTTCCCTCCTCGCGGGGGATGTAATTAACGCCATAGCCTTTATGGTATGGCGGACTGCTGGTCCCGACCGAATCTCACTCTCGTCCGACACGGGTCAGAATGAGCGCACAATAAACTCGTCACTTACGTGACTAGCACGCATGCGCAGTCAATCAGTTAGTTAATTACCGGTTAATTAATTGGTTGATCGACTCATAAATAAACCAAATAAATCTAATAAAATAATTTTTAATAATAAAAAAATAAAATCAATAAATCCCATCGAAACAGTCTGGACACGATGATGGAGTGCCCTTGGAAGTAGGGGCGCTTGGCCGAGGTAACCAACGCTAGCACGAGTCTCTCGGTTGCGGGGTACCTTCTTTCAACCTCGTTGAGCACCTTGCTGGTGTAGTAGACCGGTCTCTCGACTCTCGAGTCATTTCTGACCAGGACTGAGCTAACTGTAGATGGTGTTGCCGAGAGGTAGAGATGCAAGGCTTCACCTAGGACAGGCTTGGACAGGATCGGGGGCGAAGCCAGGAACTCCTTAAGTTCGGTGAACGCCTTTTGGCATTCCTCATCCCATGCTAACATAGCAGATGTCATTTTGGGCCCCTTCAACAGTTTGAAGAAGGGTAGGCATCGTTCGGCCGCATGGGACAGGAATCGGTTGAGCGCAGCAATGCGCCCGGTAAGGCGTTGAACGTCCTTGGTGCAGGTGGGCGGCCGCATGTCCAGGATTTCGTAGACCTTGTTGGGGTTGGCCTCGATCCCACGCTGGATCACCAAGAAACCTAAGAATTTCTCGGACCTTACTCCGAAGGCATGCTTGGTGGGGTTGAGCTTCATATTGTACCTCAGGAGAGTGTCGAAGGTCTCAGCTAGGTCGGTGAAATGGTCCTCGGCCTTGGGGGTCTTGATGGGCATGTCATCAACGTAGGCCTCGAGGTTCCGACCAAGCTGTCCCTCGAACATATGGTTGACCAACCTCTAGTACGTGGCTCCAGCGTTCTTCAGCCTGAAGGGCATCCGGGTGTAGCAGTATACGCCGAAGTCAGTGATGAAGGCGGTCTTCTCGATATCTTCTGGATCCATTCTGATATGGTGGTAACCTGAATAGGCATCCAAGAAGCTGAGTATCTCGTTGCTCGAGGTTGAGTCAACTAGTTGGTCGATGCTCGGCAATGGATAGCAGTCTTTTGGTGTGGCTTTGTTCAAGTCGGTGAAGTCCACGCACATTTGCCACTTTCCCAAAGCTTTTGGCACCAAGACGACATTAGCCAGGCACGTCGGGTACAGGACCAATCTAAAAAGACCAATCTTCTTGATGAGGGCATCTCCCGACACCCCTCTAGCTTTGATCGCCTGCACACTCTTGATATGGATTGATCATGGTCTACACTTGTTATCTTCATTTCCCAAGTTTCATTTTATGTATTTTCTTTTTATTGAGTCCTATCTTATGTATTTTCCTTTATTGAGTCATATGGTTTTAGTCCATTTCCCTTGTTATGTTTAATTGGGCCTTATTACTTTAGTTATGGGCCCATAGGATTGAGTCTAGGATATGCTCGGTCTTTTATCTTATTGTCAAGGGTATTTTGGTCAAGTAAAGAATGGTTGCCTATATATAGGCCCCATCTCTCCTCTTGTATTCAACTTTTGATGAATATTGAAGAAAACCCTTTCAAACTCTCTCAATATCTCTCTCTCTCTCATTATCTCTCCATTCTCTCTCCTCCTCTCTCTAAATTTCGAAATTCACTCTCTCTCCTCCCCCTCTCAACCACTTCCAACCCCCACCTACCTCCATTAACTCCCCACAACTTCCCACAACCACTCTTTAATCCTCACCTAGTCCCAAGGAAGTTCCACCACTCAAAACCCCACCCTCCAACCACCACCTACCCCTTTCACTTCCCTAAGCATATCTCCACCTTCCCAAGGCTGAATTAACTCATTCCAAAGCCCAAATTCGAATCTCCCCTTCCCTCCTTGCTCCCTAGGTCGCACCCCTCCTCTCCCCTCAAGCCAAGTTCGCCCCCTCCTCTCTTCTCCACTCCAGCTTTGTGTGCAGGCCGACCTGCAGTTTAGCACTCTGTTACAGTGACGTCCATGACTGCATCCTGGTTCTGCTGGTGGCATGGCCTAACTTTCTGGAAAGGCCTCCCTGTGCTCTTCGCAGGCGAGGTGGAATCACTCCATTCCGAGTTCGTGGCCGTCCGTGAAGGCTGTTCTTCTCCGACTGCGCAGAACCTCTCAGACCAGGAGCCAGAGCGGCAGAGAAGACTCTCCCACGAAGAACCTTGAAGGAACCAGTCTTCGAGGTCTTCTACAAAGTTCTTCCTCCCCCTGTCAGCGTCGAGGAACAGAAGGCGGAACCCCGTTCGGCATCCGAAAAACAGAGATACCAATTTTCTACCACACCCACGCCGGTCTGCCTCCTCACAGTCTGCACCGACCACCGTCCACTTCTCTGGACACCCAGCTCATCTCCAACATCATAAGACTTCTCCGTTTGTTTTTCTGTAAAGTAGACTCGTCCACGATTCCAACGAGTCTAGCGGTGCCAAATTTGGAGCTCAGGCGCGTTCGTGGCAGCTTCTGCAACCTGCTGTTTCAGACTGAGCTCGGCCAGAGACCAGAGCTGCATCTATCTTCCAGTCACTGGAGCAGTCAGCTCCCAGATCAGAACGTCGTCCAAAAATTCAAGCCGCACCCCTCTCCGGTTAAGAAGCTTTTGGCGCAAGTTTCATGAGATTCCAAGTTTGGTGGAATTATTGGCAGCATCGACATCGGCCCTCTGTCCAGAATTACAGAAGCTAGGCAGAATCGGCAAAGCTTGGAAAGTCGACTCTATCTCGCTCGTTCCCCTCCCCGCTTGGCCGGCTGAAGGCCCCTCCCTGCGTGGAGGTAATTTTAGGTTGTAATACATTAACCCCCACCCCAAGATCCCCCCCTTGCAAGGGGCGTAGTGCTGTACCTCTTCACATTTTCAGGTCAAGCTCCATCGCCGCGGCGATCGGGTGTATACCCTCGCCTCCCGGCGCGCCCTCGTCTCCGAACGGGATCGGTGTCTTCACACCGATCAGGTGAGCTTCTGATCACACCCTTGTAGCTTCATTTCTGCAAATGTAGTATTGCCTTGAATGCCCGTCGGACGGTAAGAGAGTGCTCGGAATTCATTTTAAGCAATATCGTGTCCACCGCGGACCGTGAGTGAGTGCCACCCCACACCCCGCCTTGCAGGCCAGCCACCCACAAAGTTGGGACTCCCAGGCCCATTGGAGGTCAGCCTTAGCATTGTAAGTCCATTAGGACAATTGGGTCCCGCCTCGGACCCTCACCATCATCTCCCGGACCCACCGGGTGAACGTGTGAACCGAGTGAGCAGAAATCGTCGTTGTGAGAATCATTGAGCACTTGTATGCTTGCGGGTCTAAGTCCTAGGGTCACCTTATCATATTTAGTGGTCTTTGGGCTGTGCCACATCAAGTGGTATCAGAGCGGTCATAGGCTTGTCCTTACAAGTCTAGTCTTGGGTCACACTAAGTCTTTCATAGGTGCATCCGCACACCCTTGCATAGCCCACCCAACCTTGCATGACCACTCGTAGTGGTACTCGCTTTCAACCCAATACTACATCTTCCAATCCCACAATGAATCCAAAACCCCAAGGGATGCCTACCACTAACACTCATGACTTCAACTACTTCATGAAAGCCTTGACCTATGCCAATGAGCGGCTTGATAACATATCGGGCCGACTCAACCAACTTGGAAAAAATAGGCCCGCCCTAAGGACGGACGATAGGATGGCCCCTTTCCCACTTCCCACCTTTGATGGGACCTCTCCTAGCAAATATTTAGATTGGGAAGCTACAATGGACCAATACTTCAATTGGTATCATATTTCCGAGGATGAAAAGGCATGGGTTGCCAAAATACAACTAACCAAAAGGGCTCAAACTCATTGGTGTAAAATTGAGGGCTTAAGGATAATTAGACGGGAAGCTCCCCTCACCACATGGGAGGACATGAAGGATCAACTAAGGGCTAGGTATGTGTCCCCATCCCACTCGGATCACCAAAACCCAAGGAGCACTCCCACTCCTCCCACCCCACCCGTCCAAACCCTTATCACTAAAACCCAAGTACCTAAGACCTCCACCTCCCCACCTAACCCCATGAGGTCCCCCACATCCCAACCAAAACCCCCTTTCCTAACCTACACTAGTCAAGCCCCTTTAGCCCCCACTTCCACCCCAAGTGATCCCAAGGGCAAGAGACCCCTAACCAACCCAATTCCCTCCATGGTGACCACCACTCATCCAACCCTCACCATTAAAAACCATGTGGACACCATGTCCACCCCTCCACCAAGGCCCATAATGGCCACCACCCCAAAATCCAAAACCCCTCACCCAACCCACCTCCCGCTTCCTACACCAATCTTACCCCAAATTAGGCCTCCACTACTTCCACTCCCAAGTCCAACCCATGTCCGACCTTGCTCACCTCCTCGAGTGCGCCATGCCTCGACTAACACCAACCCACCCACCATAGACCTTCCTACCCCATTGTCCTTAGGAGTTGCAACCCACACACCTACCCAAGTGGAGAGGGATACCAATTCGGATCCCCCTCCCAAAATCAAGGAAATCCAAGGGCCATACAACTCACCCACCCCTCCTAACCTAGTTCCTCAAGAGCTATACACCCTTCCCCATGACACCATCACCATAGATAAGTCCATAATCCTATGGCTCAAGCGAGGCCTCACCATTCCTAGTTTACAACCAAGCCACCTACTCATGGGACATCAATCCCAACTCATTCCCACTCAGCCTCATGTCACTTATCAAACCTCCTATTGTGTAGAAGATTTGGGAGACTTAGTGGCCTACCTACATTGGCAAGTCCACTTGACCGATATGCTAGCCATGAGGCCATCAGAGTCTAGCACCATTAGCTTAGCTTACCCCACCATTGGCTCCATCACTTCCATCTACACCAATGGCCAATTTACAAGAGAGATCATACTCCTTCTTCCCATGGAGGAGGAACCCATCCTAGTCTACTCCCCAACCATTGAGATCCCAAGTACTTTGATTAGCCAACCCATTAGCAACCTTGGCCCAATTATCTTAGAGAGAGATGATTCGCCATTTGAGGACCTTGAGAACATGGAGTACCCCTACCTAGGTGACCCTTACCATAATCCCTTTGACCCATTTCTATGGGAGCCTAAATCTCCATGTGACCCACTGTCCCTATTCACCACCCACCTCACCTTACCCACATCGCCCATGTCGACCCAAACTCCTCCCTTCCTAGAATCGGGTTACAACATGAGAGCCTTGACCTTAGGCAACAAACACCTTGGGATTGATGAAGTGCCCCACCCCATAACCACGTTCGTAGATCCCTTCGACCCATTCACGTGGACGTTCAAAAGTCATCCCACATCTATGCACATGGAAGTCACCTTTGGGATAAACATGCATGTGTCCAGGCCTACCACACCATTTGACATGATTCATAAGTCGGGTACATTCATCCACATCACCCACATGTCAAGTAGGCAGCATAAGTGGACCATATTCGGATGTATTGGCCCACTTTCATTCATCATGAGTCTTAAGCATGATAGGAGCATACATGGATGTCCGGGTCCCCCGACATTTATCACACCCATGCATAAAAGGTTCATCTATGGATGTCCCGGCCCTCCTAAGACTACCACAGTCTTCATAGCATCAAAGTGTGATCGGTCTACATTTGGCTGCCCAGGTCCACCTTGGCATACCATTCGTTTCACACTAACATCGCATCATCATGCATGGCATACGCATTCTCGCAAGCATATAGGAAGGATCAATGAGACTTACAAAAGGCGGGCAGATGCTCATCGGCGCCACTACGAGTTCCAAGTGGGAGACTCGGTGATGGTGAGGACGGAGCAGCTCCTTCCGGGACCTGCCTCCAAGTTGAGGGCACGGGGTTCGGGACCCTTTCGAGTTCTACGACGACTTGGCAGCAATGCTTATGAGCTTGACCTACCAGAAAGCTATGGGGTGCACCCTACCTTCAGTGTGGCGGACCTGGTACCCCACAAAGGCCCCGCGGTGGAACCCAGTGAGGAGCTTGAGCCTTTACCCCCCCCCTTATGAGAGACACTCCCGGAGGGACTCCACTTTCTAGCTTGAGAGACCGACGAGAGCAGGTAGAGGCAATACTGGATGAGCAGAGTATCATTACGAGGCACAGGGTGTATCAGCGCTATCTGGTTAGGTGGAAGAGCCGTTCCCCGATCGAGGATACATGGGTGAGTCGGGAGGATTTGATATGCTTGGATCCCGACATGATGGAGCAGTACGACAACCAGGCAGACCCATACTCGACAGGGTCGAGCTCTCCCCACCCTGGGGGATTTGATGAGGGCATCTCCCGACACCCCTCTAGCTTTGATCGCCTGCACACTCTTGATATGGATTGATCATGGTCTACACTTGTTATCTTCATTTCCCAAGTTTCATTTTATGTATTTTCTTTTTATTGAGTCCTATCTTATGTATTTTCCTTTATTGAGTCATATGATTTTAGTCCATTTCCCTTGTTATGTTTAATTGGGCCTTATTACTTTAGTTATGGGCCCATAGGATTGAGTCTAGGATATGCTCGGTCTTTTATCTTATTGTCAAGGGTATTTTGGTCATGTAAAGAATGGTTGCCTATATATAGGCCCCATCTCTCCTCTTGTATTCAACTTTTGATGAATATTGAAGAAAACCCTTTCAAACTCTCTCAATATCTCTCTCTCTCTCTCATTATCTCTCCATTCTCTCTCCTCCTCTCTCTAAATTTCGAAATTCACTCTCTCTCCTCCCCCTCTCAACCACTTCCAACCCCCACCTACCTTCATTAACTCCCCACAACTTCCCACAACCCCTCTTTAATCCTCACCTAGTCCCAAGGAAGTTCCACCACTCAAAACCCCACCCTCCAACCACCACCTACCCCTTTCACTTCCCTAAGCATATCTCCACCTTCCCAAGGCTGAATTAACTCATTCCAAACCCCAAATTCGAATCTCCCCTTCCCTCCTTGCTCCCTAGGTCGCACCCCTCCTCTCCCCTCAAGCCAAGTTCGCCCCCTCCTCTCTTCTCCACTCCAGCTTTGTGTGCAGGCCGACCTGCAGTTTAGCACTCTGTTGCAGCGACGTCCACGACTGCATCCTGGTTCTTCTGGTGGCGTGGCCTAACTTTCTGGAAAGGCCTCCCTGTGCTCTTCGCAGGCGAGGTGGAATCACTCCATTCCGAGTTCGTGGCCGTCCGTGAAGGCTGTTCTTCCCCGACTGCGCAGAACCTCTCAGACCAGGAGCCAGAGCGGCAGAGAAGAGTCTCCCACGACGAACCTTGAAGGAACCAGTCTTCGAGGTCTTCTACAAAGTTCTTCCTCCCCCTGTCAGAGTCCAGGAACAGAAGGCAGAACCCCGTTCGGCATCCGACAACCAGAGATACTAATTTTCTACCACACCCACGCCGGTCTGCCTCCTCACAGTCTGCACCGACCACCGTCCACTTCTCTGGACACCCAGCTCATCTCCAACATCATAAGACTTCTCCGTTTGTTTTGCTGCAAAGTAGACTCGTCCACGATTCCAACGAGTCTAGCGGTGCCAAATTTGGAGCTCAGGAGCGATCGTGGCAGCTTCTGCAACCTGCTGTTTCAGACTGAGCTCGGCCAGAGATCAGAGCTGCATCCATCTTCCAGTCGCTGGAGCAGTCAGCCCCCAGATCAGAACGTCGTCCAAAAATTCAAGCCGCACCGCTCTCCGGTTAGCAAGCTTTTGGCGCAAGTTTCATGAGATTCCAAGTTTGGTGGAATTATTGGCAGCATCGACATCGGCCCTCTGTCCAGAATTACAGAAGCTAGGCAGAATCGGCAAAGCTCGGAAAGTCGACTCTATCTCGCTCGTTCCCCTCCCTGCTTGGCCGGCTGAGGGCCCCTCCCTGCGTGGAGGTAATTTTTGGTTGTAATACATTAACCCCCACCCCAAGATCCCCCCCTTGCAAGGGGCGTAGTGATGTACCTCTTCACATTTTCAGGTCAAGCTCCATCGCCGCGGCGATCGGGTGTATACCCTCGCCTCCCGGCGCGCCCTCGTCTCCGAACGGGATCGGTGTCTTTACACCGATCAGGTGAGCTTCTGATCACACCCTTGTAGCTTCATTTCTGCAAATGTAGTATTGCCTTGAATGCCCGTCGGACGGTAAGAGAGTGCTCGGAATTCATTTTAAGCAATATCGTGCCCACCGCGGCCCGTGAGTGAGTGCCACCCCACACCCCGCCTTGCGGGCCAGCCACCCACAAAGTTGGGACTCCCAGGCCCATTGGAGGTCAGCCTTAGCATTGTAAGTCCATTAGGACAATTGGGTCCCGCCTCGGACCCTCACCATCATCTCCCGGACCCACCGGGTGAACGTGTGAACCGAGTGAGCAGAAATCGTCGTTGTGAGAATCATTGAGCGCTTGTATGCTTGCGGGTCTAAGTCCTAGGGTCACCTTATCATATTTAGTGGTCTTTGGGCTGTGCCACATCACTTCTACCCCTTGGTGACTTGCTCCTTGATGACCGCCTGCTTCTCTGGCGCGTGCTTCCTTCTACGTTGTTGTACGGGCTTTACGGTCGGGTCGAGGTTGAGCTTGTGCACTACTGTCTCTCCCCGTATCCTGGGGAGTTGATCATCAGACCATGCAAAGACTCGGATGTACTAGGATAGAATTTTTTATATTGCTACTGAACCTCAGATGGTAGGTCGGCTCTAATCTTTACTCCCAGGGTCGGGTCATCGTTTAGGAAAACTGTTAACAACTCACCTCCAGGATCGGATGTTGTGGGTTTTTTCTCGACTTCCCGGGGGCCCTTGCTCTTCCCGTCTAGCCTTGTGGCTTCGACCGAGATAATATAGTTGCCCTGGACTTTCCCTACCCTATGTTTAGTGGGGAACTTCATCTTTTGGTGGTAGGTAGAGGGCACCGCTTTCGTTCGGCTAAGGATCCCCCGGCCGAAGATTGCGTTATATACCATCATACCCTTGATCACTATGAAGTCCACCATAACCGTAATGGTTTTGGGTGGGGTGCCGAGAGTAACTGGCAGGCTCAGGGCTCCCTCGGGATAGGTGTCCTGGCCATTGAACCCGCAAAGGGGGGTTCGGATCGGGTGGAGTTTAGATGGATTCTCCCCCATCTTAAGAAAACACTCACAAGACAATACATCAGGGGCGCTTCCATTATCAACTAGAATCCTATCTACGTTACAATGGTTTATCGTAGCCGAAATAACCAGGGCATCGTCATGCGGGGTGGTCAGCCCTTCCAGGTCTTGGTCGGAGAAGACTATGACCTGTGGCTCACTTGGTGGGGTCTTGGGAGGCTTGATGGCTCTGCTCACCCGCTCAGCATGACGTTTCCTTCCTTGGCTACTGTCTCCTTCTGATGCAGCTCCTCCAGCGATGACATTGATGTGAACCCCGAGAGGGGCGTTATCGATCTCATCTGGGGCGCCTCGGTCTTCCTTGTGCCCGGCCACGAACCAGGATAGGTGTCCCTGGTAGACGAGGTACTCGATCTCATCCTGGAGCTACCGGCAATCGCCGGTATGATGCCCGTGGTCGCTGTGGAATAGGCAGTGCTTACTGCGATTGTGTCTCTTCGACCTCATTGGCTCGGGTTGGCGGAGGAGGCCCGAGCCTTTGATGTCTTCATAGATCTCGTACACTGGAGCGATTAAGGGAGTGTACCGCTCATACTTCAGGGACGGTTCTTTGTGCTCCCCGTCTCGGTTCCGCCTTTTTCCTTGGCTCGAGCTTGGCTCGGGTGCTTGCTTCTTGTCCCCCTCCCGACCCGAACCGGTTGCGCCTCAGCATGCGCTGAGGACTTCTTCGCACTCAGCATGGCGTAAATCCAGAGTCACTAGCTCGGCAAGGGTCAAGAGAGGGTGGAGGACAAGTTCACGGTGGAGGTTCTCATCACGGGTGCCTTCGGTCAGCGCGGTTATTGCCGAGGCAACATCCAGGCGGGGGATTCTCAGGGCTTCCGACTTGAATCGGTTGATATAAACCCGGAGTCTCTCCCCCTGCTCCTGTTTGAGAGCCAATAGCCCCGCTATCGACCTTGGGGGGCCGCTGCCGGTGAAACTCTCCTTGAACACTCGCCCAAACTGCTTGAAGTCCCGGATGGACCCGGGGGCGAGGGCCCAGAACCATGCTTGGGCGCCTTGGACCAGGGTGGTCACGAAGGCTCGGCACTTGATGGCACTGGACGCCCCGTGAAGGGTCATCATGGCGCCGAAGCTGTTGAAGTGGTCGACCGGGTCACCCTGGCCGTCGTAAGACTTGAAGGTCGGAATGGAGATTCTAAGAGATATCTCCACCTTCAAGGTGCTATCAGAAAATGGGGATTTCTCCTCGTCCTTTGTTGGGGAGGTCTTCTGCAAGGCGCGTAAGGCGTGCTCCTGCTCTGCAAAGCGCCTCTCGAACTCTTACAGTCGGAGGGATAACTCCAGCTACCGCTGCACTGTGGGGCTAGGGGGGCACGTTGGCGGGTTGTCCTGACGTTCCCTGCGGAGTTCGGTCTCTGGGTGTGGACGGCGTACCCCAAGTTTTCCCATCTTCAGCGCAAAGGAGGCCTCTTGCTCCGGAGGAGGGGCTTGTGAAGGTCCTCTTGACCTGTTGCGAATAAGCCGCCATCCTCGGAGGGTGAACGGCCTCCGACAGTGTGTTGGGACGCGTTTTTGAGGGTAGGGCTTTCCGGAGGGACGTGTGACCTCCCTTCCCTGGCCGCCTGGGTCCTCATGAGTTCCACGAGGACGTCCAGTTTTGAGTTGCGAGCTTGGAAAGCGAAAGCGCCCCCGTTGAGTGGTAGCTCCACCGCTGCGGGTGGAGGAGGCGGTTCATCGGCTGGGGTGCTGGTGTTGGGGGGGGGGGGTCCTGTGCGGCCTGAGAAGGGACCTCTACCCCCACCACCATGGCTTTTCCCCTATCACCGGCGGACCTCCTCCTTGTACTCCTTCGCACCATACTGGCTCTCTGATCGTTTGCCACAGACGGTGCCAGATGAAGAGGGGCGATCTCATGCTGGTCCTGAGCTGGAGGAGATGATCACCGATCAGCGAACTGTAAGGAAGGGAAACGGATCAGGGGGCCCAAGGATGGTTCCCTAGGGAAAACCCTCCGATGTCTAAGTGTAGTAACTCTAGTAAATTAAAAAAATAAAATCTTAAATAGAATAAAAGATTTAAAACCAATGATAAAAAGTTCAACTCATAAACACTTAAAACATATAAGAAAAAGGGCCAAGATAAATAACGCCTCCGTTAAAGTCATCATTTAATTGAAGACTGTTCACGCAGGCGCTAATTTAAGAATTGACGCCCTCTTGACAGGCGTCATATAAAAGAATTGAAGACTGTGACAGAGGCGTCATTTTTAAATAACACCCCAACCTTAGGCGTCATTTATAAACAAAACCGTTAGTGTTTGGTTCGAACAGCGATGTTATCCGAGGTAAGTTTTGATTAAGAAAGGGATTGATACGTGTATATTTAAGTTTACTAAGAATTCTACAAAGGAAATTTTTGTTCTAATCGAACTCCTAAAAACCCATTAGGATTCCTTCCCTCTAAATACCCCCTCCCATCGAGCCAACTTGTTGGCTCTTTTCTTCATCAAACCTGCTGCTGCTGTCGATCGTCCAAGCATCAGGGAGCATTCCTCTCCGTCCTGTTGTTGATACGAGGAGGGGTTCCCATCATCTTCCTCTTCCTCCTGCTGCTTCATCCGTTGCCGTTGTTATCAAGTTCCTCTGTTTGAAACAGAGTATCGACTGTGGTTATTACTCTCATCTTCTTCATCGTTCTATCAACCCAAGGCCATCCAAAGCATCAAAAGGTAGGTTTTCTCAAGACTTAGCAAAACCCTGTAATTCCTAGGTTAAAAACATGCATATAGGTCTGTAGGAGTTACAGATTTCATTTCTGGATTGTGTTTTCTCTGTTTACTGCATAAATGGAAATAGCGACCCAAGCAAGGGCGCTATTTGATTCAATGACCGTGCAAACAGTCGTCAATTTCTTAGATAATTAATAATTATACCATGTTCAAAATTTAATAACTATGAACCCTTACATGTAAACTAATGTATGATCATGTCCATAAATTCCTACTATTTTTCTCTATCTGTTCAGGTCTTTAGAATCTTGATGAGACATACTCCAAAAACCATGTGTCTGTGATTGTACCTGCCCGGTGCAAATCATATGACAAAGAATTAGCGACCCAGATTAGGTCATCATTTGAATGAACGCCCCTATACATGGGCGCCAATTTAGTGAAAAATTGTGAATTTTAGAAATGGTTATAATATTCCTGGATATTGAAATGACAACATATACCCTGCCCTTTAATTTGATATATGACGCCCCTGACTAGGGCGCTGTTTACAGAATTGAAGCCTTCATGAAAAGTGTCATTTTTATAATAATCAAAATTTGAAAGTGTTTACAGATATTAATATTACATAATCCGGATGTAACGACTGAGTGAACAGTCATCATTTACTGAACTGACGACCCTGACAAGGGCGCTAATTCAGAAAATGAAGACTTAATCTCAGGCGTCAATTTACTGATCTCCTAATTTCCTGATTTTTGTGGTTTTCTATAACCCTTGACCATGGGTTGTGTACACTGGCACTATATTCCATTCCGTGAATATAGCCCCACATTTCATGATGTTTTATCAATTACCCACTATTTCTCGGTGATAGATGAACCCTCCATGGGACATTCCGTTCCTTTGGATCGGTGACTTTATCATAGAGACCTCCGTAAGACTTCGCTAGCCTTGGATTCTCTCAAGACAGCCGAGCAGGTTGTACCATCAAAACCCATGCCACTACTTGATTTCCATATCACTCTAAAGAACAATGGTATACTGGCCCTCATGATATGCTATTTTGATGTCATGAGAATACTCTTTAATGGAATGGGAAACCATGCCATTAATACTGCTTAAGAATGATGTGCCATACTTGTGGACACTAATTCTATCTACCTTATCATGTATAAGAACGAGCGACCATTTCTATATGAGCGCTTATTCTTAATATCATGGCACCTATCTAGGGAGCAGTTTCCACCTAGTTTTATCGTTAATCGTGGTTACACCGTTATTACCATCATTACGTATCATGTTCCATCCTTGAAATCCTAATCTCTATGATCTACCTTAGAGTTCCTACAAGCTTGAATCCCTTTGGAATTCTATATTGGCTATAACTATAGTGGATGTCGAAATACATGATCAATGCCTGCGCATATAAGGGCCCGATCTGGTCCTGGGAGGAGCACCCGAAAGTACTAGTGCCCATGGGAGTTGTAATGATCACGGTATGGCATTGTACCGAAGTGCATGACTAGCTTGATAGACATTCCACAAATCTCGTACTTGACTTAACTTGACATGACATGACTTGCGTGACTCGAAAAGGGTATTTATTGTACTTGCTTGAAATATGATAGCCAATTCTTGACTTGACATGATTACTTGACATGATAGATATACATGTTTGATTATCATGCTATCTTAACATGAGTTCTTGAAAGACTTGCTAGTTCACTCACTATCACTTGATATACATTCTCTATTCTCTTGTTATACATTCTCTATTGTCATTTTACGCGAACATACATAGCTAAATTGTATTCATCTAACTTGTAATTTACATAAAGCAAACTAGCTCTTGAGATATAATCCCTACTGAGCATTCGCTCACATAGTGTTTTTCCCTTATTTTTCAGGTAAGTCCGAGGACGAAACTCTTTCGGATGGGGAAAGTCAAGAGTGATGAGAATAGAGCTACTCCAACTATCCAAGCGTTGTCTAGTCTTGACTTTTCTACATTCTTGAGTCAATCATTGTACTTTTTCATTTTATTGAGTCTTAGCACTAAGAGGAGTGTAATAGAAGTACTTTGAAGGTTTTGATGAAATAAAGGATTGTGTTATCTTTACTCTTGTGCGCTCTATCTTTGTGTTGAATACACTAACGCTCTGATTGACATGATTGATATAAACTCGTCACGCATCTCCGGGTTCCTTCCGCGCTCGGGGTGTGACATTTTTTGTGGTATCAGAGCTTAGGATATTCAATTCATAGGAAACCCAAGTCCAAGGATAGGTTTAAACCTTTAACCGGTGAGATTGGGTAGAACCACAGGTTAAGATAATGTAGATACGCAATTCTTGGTCGAATCTCATATTAATTAGTTATCTAAAATCCTTGTAGGAAAATGGCTGCCGAACGTGCTCAGTGGCGTAACTTGCAATGCACTATTCAAGGCATGACGCAGGCACTTCAACAGGTGGCACAAGGTGGTGCGCACTGTGGAGCGGGAAATCTCCATCAAAGCTTTAGAAACATGAACCCTCCTAAGTTCATGGGATCCACCGATCCGGATGATGCCGAGCACTGGATCCGAGAGACGGAACGTATCTTCCGAGTTATGCAATGCACGGACCAAGAGACGGTCTTATTAGCCACATTCCAACTAGAGAGAGATGCCCGATGCTAGTGAGAGTCAGTAGAAGCCACCTTAGAGCAAGGCCAAGTTACTTGGGAGGAATTTGTGGAACATTTCAACACTAAGTATTTCTCAGACCGAATTCAAGAGAAGAAAGCTGTCGAGTTCGCTGCTCTTAAGCAACGATCATTGTCGATAGCTGAGTATGAGGCACAATTCTTTAGGTTGTCCCGGTATGCTAACCATCTAGTCAGTTTCGAGAAAATGAAAGCTAGGAGATTTTTTAATGGGCTCAGGCCCCAATATATCACACAGCTGGCGCCGATGGACATACAAGTCTATTCGGAGATGGTACGACGAGCCCAATTATTAGAAGATGCCACGGAACTATCTGATAGGATTCGTGGGAGAGATAAGAAGGAACAGGTCACTAGTTCTGGTTCCTTTAAACCCAATTTCAACAAGAAGAGGCCAAATAATGGAGGAACACTCTCCCAAGAGCAAAAGTTCAAGAAGACCAAACCTTTCTCCATTACCACCACACCTTCTAAAGTGGTGTGTAAACACTGTGACAAGGCCGGACATAAGGCCGAAGAATGTTAGAGAAAACTTGGAGCTTGTCTCCGTTGTGGGAGCCGTGATCATCGGATTCCCGACTGCCCGTTGCTCAATGATCAAGCCGGTGATGGGAAACGCCCGGTAACGAAGAATGCACGCCTCCAAGCTATTAAGGAGACAGAACAAGACGAAGGCGGACTAGTGGAAGGTACACTGCAAGTTTGTTCCAAGTCTGCATATGTCTTATTTGATACTGATGCATCACACTCATTTATTTCCAAGAAGTTTGCTGACCCATTACCTATGGAACCGGAGTGGATAAAATTAGTTATCTCTACTCCTCTTGGAAACGAAGCCGATATTGTTCACCATTATCAAAACTGCGAAGTCTTGGTAGAAGGAAGAAATTTACCCATCGACCTAATATGCCTAGACATGAAGGACTATGATATCATATTAGGAGCAGATTGGTTATCCAAATATCAGACAACTGTTGATTGCCGCGATAGCAAGGTTACTTTCAAGGAATTCCTGGAACTGGTCTATACTAATCCGAAGAGTCAGAGCAAGTCGCCTCTTATTTCGGCTCTCCGAGCTAGCAAGCTAGTAAGGAAAGGATGTATATCTTTCCTTGCTTTTGTCACCATTAAGGGAACTAAGGAAACTAAGCTAGGAGACGTTCTAATTGTACAAGAATTTCTGGACGTGTTTTCGGAAGATTTGCCTAGACTACCCCCACAAAGAGAAGTGGCCTTCACCATCGACTTGGTCCCTGGTGCTGGTCCAGTTTCTAAGGCACCATATAGGATGTCCCCTGCTGAACTCAAGGAGTTAAAGGAACAATTGATGGAACTTCTTAAGAAAGGATTTATTAGGCCGAGTACTTCCCCATGGGGAGCACCTGTACTATTTGTTAAGAAAAAGGATGGATCCATGAGGTTTTGCTTCGACTATCGACAGTTGAATCATCTCACTATTAAGAACAAGTATCCACTGCCGAGAATCGATGAACTGTTTGATCAAATATCTGGATCCAAGTACTTCTCGAAGATTGATCTCAGATCGGTGTATCACCAACTGAGGATCAAAGATGAGGACATTCATAAGACCGCGTTCAGGAGCAGGTATGGGCACTATGAATTTGTTGTTATACCTTTTGGACTAACCAATGCCCCTGTTGTCTTTATGCAGTTGATGAATAGTATATTCAGGCCTCATCTAGATCAATTCATAGTGGTTTTCATTGATGATATATTGATCTATTCAAAGACCAAGGAAGAGCATGAGGAGCATTTGAGGATTGCATTACAGATATTGAGGACAAATCGATTATATGCAAAGCTTAGTAAATGTGAATTCTGGCTAGAAGAAGCATCTTTCTTGGGGCATGTTATGTCAAAAGATGGTTTGTCCGTAGATCCATCAAAGGTTGAAGCTGTAAAGAATTGGGAGACACCGACCAATGCTAGCGAGATCTGTAGTTTCTTGGGTCTTGCGGGCTATTACCAACGATTCATCAAGGATTTCTCCAAGATCGCCGTACCACTCACTAGACTAACACGCAAGGAGATACGTTATGAATGGAGTGAGGAATGTGAAAGAAGCTTCCAAGCCCTCAAAGATCACCTAACTACTGCCCCGGTTTTAGCTTTACCAATTGAAGGTGTGAAATTTGAAGTATACACCGATGCATCTGGCATTGGCCTCGGATGTGTTTTAATGCAAGAAGGGAAAGTTATAGCCTACTCATCTCGACAGCTAAAGAAGCATGAAGAGAACTACCCAATACATGATCTAGAATTGGCTGCGGTAGTGTTTGCATTGAAGATCTGGAGACATTACTTATACGGAGTGCAGTTCACTGTATACTCGGATCACAAGAGTCTCGAGTATCTTTTCTCTCAGAAGGAATTGAATATGAGGCAAAGACGTTGGCTAGAATATCTCAAGGACTTCGACTTCACAATACAATATCATCCTGGAAAGGGTAATCCTGTAGCTGATACCCTCAGTCGCAAGCCAAGAGTAATATTAGCCAATTGTATGATTCAGGAGTGGAAGTTGCTAGAACAGTTCACTAGACTTAATATAAGCATGGATAAGGAGAGTAGGTGTGTCACACTATCCCATATGAGCATACAACCAGATCTACTCTCAGAGATACAAGGACTGCAAGATAATGACCCGGTATTAGTGGAAATCAAGGGCAAGATGGAAGAGCAATCTGATTTCAAATTAGCTTCAGACGGAAGATTATTATTCAGAGATAGAAATTACATCCCAGATTGTCCAGAGCTAAAGAAGAAGATCTTAGATGAAGCTCACAGATCAAGGTACACGATTCATCCAGGATCTACCAAAATATACCAAGATTTAAAAAGGACCTTTTGGTGGCCCAATATGAAAAGAGAAATAGCAGACTTCGTGTCTCGCTGTCTCACTTTCCAACAAGTCAAGGCGGAACACCAAAAGCATGCCGGTAAGCTACATCGTCTTGATATTCCCAAGTGGAAGTGGGAGGATATTGGTATGGACTTCATTATGGGTCTGTCTAAATCTAGAGGAGGACATTATGGAATATGGGTCATCATAGACCGTCTGACCAAGTCGGCCCATTTCTTGCCAATCAAGAGCCGATGGTCAATTGACATCCTTGCTGCATTATACATTAAGGAGATAGTCAGGTTACATGGAGTACCTGTCTCAATCGTGTCTAATAGAGACCCTCATTTTACTTCTCACTTTTGGAAGGGTCTACAACATTCGCTGGGGACGAGACTTAACTTTAGTACAACTTTTCATCCTCAAACGGATGGTCAGACCGAGAGAACCAATCAGGTAGTAGAAGATATGCTCAGAACTTGCATTATTGATTTTGGTGAAAGTTGGCATGATCACTTGCCTTTGGTTGAATTTGCATACAACAACAACTACCAGGCAAGTATACATATGGCACCTTTCGAAGCCTTATACGGAAGGAGTTGCCGATCACCCTTGTGCTGGGATGAAGTTGACGAGAAACAACTATTAGGCCCAGACATGGTAAGAGATTCCACCGAAAAGATTCAGATGATTAGAGGGAAACTTCAAGTAGCTCAGTCTAGACAGAAGGCTTATGCTGATACAAGAAGAAGAGATCTAGAATTTCAAGTCGGAGATCACGTATTTCTCAAAATATCACCTGGACGTGGAATAAGGAGATTTGGTGTTAAGGGCAAGCTTACACCAAGGTTTATCGGACCTTTTGAGGTATTAGAAAGGGTTGGTGAGGTTGCTTATCGCATCGCTTTACCTCCTCAATTGTCTGACGTCCATAATGTATTTCATATATCCATGTTGAAGAAGTATGTGCACGATCCGTCACATATCATCGATCATGGAGACTTGGTGATTCAAAAGGATCTCACATATGAACAAAAGCCAATGAAGATCCTCGATCGTGAAGTTCGTATACTAAGAAATAAGATAATTCCCATGCTAAAGGTGCAATGAAGTAAATGCTCAGAGCACGAAGCCACATGGGAGACCGAGGAGTCTATGAAGAAGCGATTCCCGGATTTATTCTAAAGAGGTATGAGTCCTACACTCTCCGTAAATATGTGCGATTGAATTTGGGGATCAAATTCTTTTTAAGTGGGGGAGGGTGTAGCAACCCTGGTAAATTAAAAGAATAAAATCTTAAATAGAATAAAAGATTTAAAACCAATGATAAAAAGTTCAACTCATGAACACTTAAAACATATAACAAAAAGGCCAAAGATAAATAACGCCTCCGTTAAAGTCGTCATTTAATTGAAGACTGTTCACGCAAGCGCTAATTTAAAAATTGAGGCTCTCTTGACAGGCGTCATATAAAAGAATTGAAGACTGTGACAAAGGCGTCATTTTTAAATAACGCCCCAACCTTAGGCGTCATTTACAAACAGAACCGTTGGTGTTTGGTTCGAACATGGATGTTATCCGGGGTAAGTTTTGATTAAGAAAGGGATTGATACGTGTATATTTAAGTTTAGTAAGAATTCTACCAAGGAAATTTTAGTTCTAATCGAACTTCTAAAAACCCATTAGGATTCCTTCCCTATAAATACCCCCTCCCATTGAGCCAACATGTTGGATCTTTTCTTCATCAAACCTACTGCTGTTATCGATCGTCCAAGCATCAGGGAGCCTTCCTCTCCATCCTGTTGTTGATATGAGGAGGGGTTCCCATCATCTTCCTCTTCCTCCTGCTGCTTCATCCGTTGTCGTTGTTATCAAGTTCCTCTGTTTGAAACAGAGTATCGGCTGTGGTTATTACTCTCATCTTCTTCATCGTTCTATCAACCAAAGGCCATCCAAAGCATCAAAAGGTAGGTTTTCTCAAGACTTAGCAAACCCTGTAATTCCTAGGTTCAAAACATGCATATAGGTCTGTAAGAGTTACAGATTTCGTTTCTGGATTGTGTTTTCTCCGCTTACTGCATAAATGGAAATAGCGACCCAAGCAAGGGCGCTATTTGATTCAACGACCATGCAAACAGTCGTCAATTTCTTAAGTAATTAATAATTATACCATGTTCTAAATTTAATAACTATGAACCCTTACATGTAAACTAATGTATGATCATGTCCATAAATTCCTGCTATTTTTCTCTATCTGTTCAGGTCTTTAGAATCTTGATCAGACATACTCCAAAAACCATGTGTCTGTGATTGTACCTGCCCGGTGCAAATCATATGACAAAGAATTAGTGACCCAGATTAGGTCGTCATTTGAATGAACGCCCCTATACATGGGCGCCAATTTAGTGAAAAACTGTGAATTTTAGAAATGGTTATAATATTCCTGGATATTGAAATGATGACATATACCCTACCCTTTAATTTGATATATGACGCCCCTAACTAGGGCGCTGTTTACATAATTAAAGCTTTCATGAAAGGAGTCATTTTTATAATAATCAAAATTTGAAAGTGTTTACAAATATTAATATTTACATAATCCGGATGTAACGACTAAGTGAACAGTCGTCATTTACTGAACTGACGACCCTGACAAGGGCGCCAATTCAGAAAATGAAGACTTAATCTCAGGCGTCAATTTACTGATCTCCTGATTTCCTGATTTTCATGGTTTTCTATAACCCTTGACCATGGGTTGTGTACACTGGCACTATATTTCATTCCGTGAACATAGCCCCACATTTCATGATGTTTTATCGATTACCCACTATTTCTCGGTGATAGATGAACCCTCCATGGGACATTCTGTTCCTTTGGACCGGTGACTTTATCATAGAGACCTCCGTAAGACTTCGCTAGCCTTGGATTCCCTCAAGGTAGCCGAGCAGGTTGTACCATCAAAACCCATGACACTACTTGATTTCCATGTCACTTTAAAGAAACATGGTATACTGGCCCTCATGATATGCTATTTTGATGTCATGAGAATACTCTTTAATGGAATGGGAAACCATGCCATTAATACTGCTTAAGAATGATGTGCCATACTTGTGGACACTAATTCTCTCTACCTTATCATGTACAAGAACGAGCGACCATTTCTATATGAGCGCTTATTCTTAATATCATGGCACCTATCTAGGGAGCCATTTCCACCTAGTTTTATCGTTAATCGTGGTTACACCATTATTACCATCCTTACGTATCATGTTCCATCCTTGAAATCCTAATCTCTATGATCTACCTTAGAGTTCCTACAAGCTTGAATCCCTTTGGAATTCTATATTGGCTATAACTATAGTGGATGTCGAAATACATGATCAATGCCTGCGCATATAAGGGCCCGATCTGGTCCTGGGAGGAGCACCTGAAAGTACTAGTGTCCATGGGAGTTGTAATGATCACGGTATGGCATTGTACCGAAGTGCATGACTAGCTTGATAGACATTCCACAAATCTCGTACTTGACTTGACTTGACATGACATGACTTGCGTGACCCGGAAAGGGTATTTATTGTACTTGCTTGAAATATGATAGCCAATTCTTGACATGACATGATTACTTGACATGATAGATATACGTGCTTCATTATCTTGCTATCTTAACATGAGTTCTTGAAAGACTTGCTAGTTCACTCACTATCACTTGATATACATTCTCTATTCTCTTGTTATACATTCTCTATTGTCGTTTTACGCGAACATGCATAGCTAAATTGCATCCATCTAACTTATAATTTACTTAAAGCAAGCTAGCTCTTGAGATATAATCCCTACTAAGCGTTCGCTCACATAGTGTTTTTCGCTTATTTTTCAGGTAAGTCCGAGGACGAAACTCTTTCGGATGGGGAAAGTCAAGAGTGATGAGATTAGGGCTACTCCAACTATCCAAGCGTTGTCTAGTCTTGACTTTTCTACATTCTTGAGTCAATCATTGTACTTTTTCATTTTATTGAGTCTTAGCACTAAGAGGATTGTAATAGAAGTACTTTGAAAGTTTTGATGAAATAAAGGATTAGGTTATCTTTACTCTTGTGCGCTCTGTCTTTGTGTTGAATACACTAACGCTCTGATTGACATGATCGATATAAACTCGTCATGCGTCTCTGGGTTCCTTCCGCGCTCGGGGCGTAACACTAAGTCAGTAGAGCAGTGGTGGAAGCTATGAAGGGAGGGGGAAGGAGATGCACTAGATCCCTCTCCACCGAGGTGGTGAAGTGGTTCCTGCTCAGGGAGTTTTAGGCGTATGTTGGCCTTACCTTTCGCTGGAGGGAGTCCCAGGTTTAAATAGTGTGCCAGCCTTATGAGTCCCGTAAGCCGAGGAGTTTCAGGCGGGGGTTACGTCCTTGACGTGGGCTCTTTACGTCATCGACGTGGGCTCTTTATAGCCTTGAGAAGTCGTGGTCCCCCTTATCCTCGTAAACTCCTGCTCATAAAGGGATCTTAACGGTAGCGTGGATAAGCAACCGTCGATCGACCCAAGCGTGAAGAGTGTCGGCCCTGTCCTGGGCGATGGGCATAGCTCGGGTGAGGTTCGGTCGGAGTGGGCGCTTGGCGCCATCCCTTATCCCGGCGAAGGGGATAGGTCGAGCGTGGGTCTTCCTCCGACCAGACTGACGCTCGGCCTTCCGAGCCTAATGGCTGCCTACGAAGTGCTTGATCCCGAGTGAGCTTATTGGGCTTTTATGTTAAGTGGGCCCTGCGGGGGCGGTCACTTAGATGAGCTGGGCCTCATTTGGTCTCGCTGGACCTAGTTCGGCAGCTCTTGGATGGGCTATAGAAATCCCCCTCTCCATGCTCCTCACTTGGTTAGCACGGACCTATTAAAAGCTAACCGATTCATGGACGGACTAAGGCCCATCTTTATAACTCAGATTGGACCCCAAAATATCCGTACATATATGGAAATGGTCCAACGGGCTTATTTATATGAAAGGACCTTGGAGAAGGCCGAAAAATTCAAAGGCAAGGAAGAAGAGTCTAGCCGGAAGTTCGATCGGCGAGGAAAAAAGGAGAGAGATTCAGCATCACGGAACCCTACAAAACCCGTGATAACAAGAAGCGATCCCGTAATGGCAATGAGAATGGCAAGAACAAGAAAGCTAAAGAAGAAGACACGGAAGTCATGGCGGCTTGCTCATTTTGTGAGAAGTTCGGCCACTCGGCCGAGGAGTGCTGGAAACACCTAGGGGCGTGTTTACGTTGTGGAAGCCGGGAGCACCGCATGCCGAATTGCCCCATCATGAAAGAGCAAACTTCTGGCGGTGGACGCAAGCGTAAGGCTCGTATTAATGCCGTGTTGGATGAAGAAGCGTCCAAGGATGATGGGCTAATGGAAGGCACCGTTCAAATTTATTCACATCCTGCATTTGTGTTATTTGATACTGATGCTTCTCATTCCTTTATATCTACTACTTTTGTAAAAACTTTGCCAGTCTCACCTGTTACTCTACCTTCGGACCTAGTGATCACAACACCCTTAGGTCCTGGAACTAAACTCACTACCCACTATCCAAATAGTGAGGTAACAATAGAGGGTCATAATCTTCCCACAAACCTCGTATGCCTTGACATGGAAGGCTACGATGCTATCCTCGGGATAGATTGGCTCGTTGATCATTATGCCGTCATTAATTGTCGCAATCGGAGAATTTCCTTCCACAAACCTGTCCTTTCAAGATTTTCTTTCCTTGGAATCAAATATAGAAAACACCCTGCTATTATTTCTTCTCTTCACGCTTGCAAACTCATCTCGCAAGGTTGTGAAGCTTTCCTTGCTTCCGTGATTGTCACCGAGTCCAAGGAAATCATCCTTGAGGATATTGCCATTGTGAATGAATTCTCTGATATTTTCCCATCTGATTTACCTGGTTTACTGCCCGAAAGGGAAGTAAACTTTTCCATCGAACTCATTCCTTGAGCAGCACCTGTTTCAATAGCTCCCTACAGGATGTCCCCCACAGAACTCAAGGAATTGAAGAAGCAACTTCAGGAATTACTAGACAAGGGCTTCATTAGACCTAGCACATCCCCTTAGGGTGCGCCCGTGCTATTTGTCAGGAAGAAGGACGGATCTCTCAGGTTATGTATCGATTATTGGTGACTAAATCAACTTACAATCAAAAATAAATATCTGTTTCCGCGTATCGACGAGCTCTTTAATCAATTCTCTGGAACAGAATATTTCTCCAAGATAGACCTCAGGTCGAGATACCATCAGCTCATGATTAAAGATGAAGACATATACATGACTGCTTTCCAGAGCAGATATGGGAACTACGAGTTCGTGGTGATGCCGTTCGGGTTAACTAATGCCCCGGCAGTATTTATGCAACTTATGAATAATGTCTTCAGGTCCTATCTCGACCAATTTGTGGTCATTTTCATTGATGACATTCTCATATACTCCAAGACTAAGGAGGAACATGAAGAACATTTAAGAGTAGCATTGCAAACACTAAGAGAGCTTTACCTCTATGCGAAGCTCAGCAAGTGTGAGTTCTGGCTAAAGGAGGTCTCTTTCCTTAGCCACATTATTTCAAAGGAAGGTATCATTGTTGATCCCTCTAAAGTGGAAGCTGTTAAGAACTTGAGCCAGCCGACGACCATGTCAGAAGTTAGAAGTTTTCTGGGTCTGACTGGTTATTATAGGCGATTCATTAAGGATTTCTCTAAGATCGCCGTTCCTTTGACTAGACTTACAAGAAAGCAGAACCCTTTTATATGGTCAAAGGATTATGAAGCAAGTTTCGTAACTCTTAAATAACATCTCACTACAGCCCCTATATTGGCACTACCTATTGAAGGTGATGATTTTGAAGTGTATACTGATGCATCTGGCATTGGCCTAGGATGTGTTCTTATGCAAAATGGCAAAGTGATTTACTATTCTTCGAGGCAGTTGAAGCGTCATGAAGAAAATTATCTTGTGCATGATTTGGAGCTGGCTACTGTTATCTTCGCCTTGAAAATCTCGCGAAACTATCTCTATCGGGAGAAGTTCACTATATTTTCAGACCATAAAAGTTTAAAATATCTCTTTACCCAGAAAGAGTTAAACATGAGGCAACGCAGATGGTTGGAGTATAGCACCCTGGCAAAGCAAATGCTGTAGCAGATGCCCTCAATAGAATACCACTAGCAACTCTAGCAAGCCTTAGGAAAGGTATGACTTATCTTATCGAGGATTTTTCACAATTGAATCTGGATGTTGATACAGATGAAGAAAATGGTATGATTGCTAATATCAGGTCGCAACCCACGTTAATTGAAGACCTAGTTAAATTGTAAGATAATGATCCAACATTGATGGAGATTAAAACAAATATTGATCAACAGCCATAATTTTTTGTTTTGACCGATGAAAGTCTATTGTACAAAGATCGAATATGTGTTTCGGATCATATCGACACTAAGAAATTGGTCATAGAGGAAGCTCATAAATCAAGATATGTCATTCACCATGCTACTACCAAGATGTACCAAGATTTAAAAAGGAATTTCTAGTGGCCTGTGGATGTCAAAAAAGAAGAGAAGAAAAGGAACATTCCTGCGGCCTAGACGTCTCGACACCCCGAGAGCAAGTCGAAGATGGAAGGGCCGAACAGACCCCGTACCTCCTCCAAGCAGGACAAATATATATACCCGGCACTTCTCCACCCAGCGAGAAGCCCTTCGGGTAGAAGAGGTGGCCCCAGCTCTCCAGTCGGCATTGCCAAATGCCGAATCAGAAGAAGCTCACGAAGGCAAACACATGGTCGGCACACATCGAAAATCACTCGAAGTCCTAAACCGAGGCTCGAAGGCTTCGAATTAAACATATGGGAGGAGACGCATTATAGCTAAAGTACTACCAAGGGGCATGCGTCCGTCCGAATCACCACCAAAACCGGCGCGCCCCCTATTGGCCACCAAAATCGGCACGCCCCCCATTGGCCACCAAAATTGGCGCGCCCCCTATTGGCCACCAAAATCGGCGCGCCCCTCTAATACTACTAAAGCCAGCGTGCCCCTCCTTCTGGTGCTAATCCGGCGCACTCAACCCCCGCGCCATTTTAACCAAGGGTGCCGTCCCATCTTCAGTCCGATCCCCTATTTTTGGGTGCGAACAAAGAGAACTTACCTGAAATGGTCGAACAACCTGCACCTGACCAGCGTGCAACCGTCTGAGCCCTTCTTACTCCCAGGAATGGAAGGCTTCGAGCTCCGCACCAGCCATCGCATCTCCACCGGTCGTCGTCGGCCAATCCTGGGACTGCACCATCCCTACTCTATCGGCGGCTCTCCCGGTAGGCCACTCAACGACTTCAGACACGATGAAAGAGGCAACAGAGGTGAGCCGGAGGGGATGGAGCTTGTGCTCTCTTCCTCCCCCACCTCACACTGATATATATATAACGAGACGAAGAGCTGAAGAGAGAGGAGTTCGGTGAGAGGGGGGGCTGTCTCCGGCATCCGAAGAGAAGAAGAAGCTCGATCCCCCTGCGCCTGCAAGGTGAAGAAAAAGAGAGAGTGGGTGAGAGAAGAAAGGTGAGTTCGGAGGGGGGGAGCTTGTGCTCTTTCCCCCCTCTCCCACCGATGTAACTTTCTCTTTTCTCCGATGTATTTTTCCCTCGCTTTGGGGTAGATCCCCTTCTGTATTTAACCTCCCGTCCTGTGTGGATGAATAAAAAGAAAGAAAGACTTTTGCACTACATGTTATTGTTTTTTTATTTGTTAGCCTTTGCCTTCCCTCTCTCATCTCCTGCTCATCCAGGGTCCTTGAAGCCTGCCTCTCCATGGCATGGCCTTCGAAGGAACCCGTCGAAGGGATGAACATTCATAGCCTCTCATGGCATACATTCGTCCCGTTCATGAAACCATCACCCATGAACTGCTAGAACCCCTTGAAGGTTAGTCCTCGGGGCTTCTGCGTTCGACTATGGGACATCGGACTGCTGTTAGGCCACTCCGAGTTTTTGGGATTGTCCCGAAATACTCCGTTTGACAGTCCCTTATTTCGCCCCAGCAAACCTCAGTCCGGGGGAGGTGCTGCCCAATTTTTGTCAGGAGCAAGAACATACAGAGCAAACAAACGAACCACTCTCTGGGGACGGGAGTAGCATATGTTTGAAGCCTGTGAATCAAGCTGAACCTCCAAGCACCTGCACAACGAACCCCTCTGAACAAAACACTTGAATCTTCATGCTAAGTCACCCTAACAAACGGTTAAAATATCTAAACTTCTTCTCTACAAATTTAATCCACCAATTGGGTAAACAAACTAATCAACTAATCAACTTGCAGGTGAAAGAAAGAAGAAAAAGAAGTGAGAAGAATCAAAGAAAACATCCCGAGATCTATCCCGGCGCGCTCCTAATCCGACGCGGGCTAATCTGACGCGGTACCTGATAAGTGTGCATTTGTATGAGTTAATTCATGATTTTCACACTTTTTATGAGCTTTAATGTTAATAATTATACACTTATCACACTTAATATCAATTTTCGATCAAAATGCTTCGTTTGATGAAATTAATATAATTTGAGCAATAAATATGTTATCTTGTAATAATGAGCCAAAGTCTAGTAACATGAAAAGAAAAAGAAATAAATAATAAAAATAATAAAAATAAAAATAATAAAGCTCATGATATATCCATATAGATATTATGGATATAATATCTCTATTATATATATATATATATATTTACTAATATAGATATTATGATATATATTTATATTATATATATTCATATAATATATATATATATTCCTAATATCTATATACATAATATATTTATATACATATAATACATCTATTATATATATATATATTCATAATAATACATTCATTATATATATATCTTCATAATATACATCTTGTATCCATATATATAATATCACAGCCTCCTACATAATATATACATGATATACTTATATTCTTATCTTTAAATATAATATATATATATATATTGTGTACTCTTCACATGCTCAGGTTGGCAAAAGATTCCAAGGCTTCAATTCAAAGCCTTCGCATTCTAAAGCAGGAAAAGGCCCAAAAGCATGCATAAAGCATGCACATGGGGGCTTCAAGGTGGCTGGTGGGAGGCCAAGGTGTGGGGCCATGCAAAGCCTCACGTGGTGGCCCTTCATGCGGCTTCAGCTTCAAAGGCGACCTTCTCACGCGAGGCTTGGAATGGCCAAGGTGGCCGGTGAAGTCAAGTCCAAGGCCAAAGGCCCCTTCACGCAGGCTTCACGCGTTCGACGTCGGCAGCGGCTGAAGAATGAGTATTCTCCAAAAGCGGCCTTCAAACGATGTTCAAATGAGCTGCAGCTTTCACACGGGTCTTCACATCCGGCAGCAGATAGTAGAGAATAGAGAGGCGCAGAGAGAGGAACAAAGAAACAAGGCTATGTTTAAAGCCTATAAAAGGATGGTTAGGGTGTGATTTTAAAGGGGGGAAGCTCTTGTAATTCATTTTAAAGTTCTCTTCTTGTTATTAGTTTTTGTAAGAAGGTTCAAGTGGTGTATTTAAAGAATCAAGGAGAGAGGGGCAGGAGGCCCCTTCAGGTTTTAATTTCTTTCAATCTTATTATTCATTTAAATTATTAGAAGTTTTGGAATTTTGAGTGGTGGTTATTATAAGTTCTTAAGATTTTAGTCCTTTCATAGTCATTTACGTATTTTTCTAATCGTTATTTAAATTTCTTATCTTCTTCAAAGTTGTTCATATTTCAATTCTACACATTTTCTATTTTTACCATTTTCTCTAATTCCTCTTCGTTTTTAAGTTATTGCATATTTTTCAAAGTTCTATCCTGGTTAGTTACTATTCATCCGAGTTGATACCTTATGCCATTTCTCCATTTTGAAGCTCTTCCAATTCTCTTTTCATTCTGAGTTTTTCATGCAAGTTGTTACTCTCTTATATATCTCACTTGTATTCTTCTACCACTTCCTCCAATTCTTCTTTGTTTTGGAGTTATTTTAATTTTTCCACAGTTCTATCTTTAACGTTTTTACTGTTCATCCGCGCGCATAGGTTCCGTATTTTCCCAATTTTCACCTCCTTTATCTCATTTTCGGTCTCTACACTCTTCATAAAAGTTATTCCTAACCCTCTAATCTTTAACTTTATCTTCTGTCACTTCTTCTAATTCTTGCCAGTTTAAAAGTTATTTTCATTCTAATGTCACCCTAGTTTCATTATAATTTTCTTTTCATAGTTCTTTCATCCACTTCCCTTTCTTTACATCCTTCACACACCCTAAGGCGGTTTCAATTCAATTCTCATGATTTTTAAATCTTAAAAACTCAAGGTTTTCAACTTTCAAATCTACTTCTCCCTGTGGATTCGACTCGGTCTCATCACTTAACTATTCCATTTATTTAATTTGTAGGCCGGATATTTTAATTTGGTAGCGGGACATATTAACGACGTATGTTTCTAGCGTATCAGTACCCCCCCGTGCCGTATTAACCCTACACTCAAAAATCATTCTAACCCCATGGGCCCTAAACCGGCGCGATCTTAGCGCGCCAGATTAACTTCAATGGGCACGCCGGATTAACCTTCCTATGCGCGCCGGATTAACCTTCTCAGGGGCCCGCCATTTTAGCCATCTATTTCACCTTCGCACGCCGTATTAGGCTCCACCATACACTCCACGCCGTACAGCCCCTGTTATAATCAAAATTTTGTTAACAGGTCGATCTGCGTGCAAGGGCGTACGTTGGCGAGTTCGGGCTTCACACTTAACAATTCGCTCCCCTGGACTGTGCGTGAAGAGAAAAGTAATGATGCCCCATGGTATCGGACGTGGACCTCAGAATCCCCGACATGGTCATGATCCGGGCACATCTTGGGTCGATAATTCATCAGCTTGACCCACTTCTACTGCGATCCGATCTTGCATCCACATTAAACCTGTCGTACCTACGGCAGACATCAGTACGGTTTTATCGTCGTCTTCGATGCTACTAATGCGGACTTCCGTCCGAACACGAAATGGTCCGTGAGTGACCAACATATACGTATCTATGAACATTTTACGCCCCAACGTGGGTTTGTTTAAACGTGATCTGATATCTTTATTTTCGCTTTATTACCATGAATTTCAGGCCATAGGGCCCTTATTCCCGGCAATCAATCAAGGGTGTTCCCCCATATGGGGGATGTAAATAAAGCCGTGGCCTTTATGGCACGGTGGGTTTTGGTCCAGACTTGAACTACATAATTGTCTGATTAGTCAGATCGCGTGCACCATGGGCTTCCATGAAGCTTGAATAGATCGTCACTTTGTGACTGGCACGCCCTTGCACTAAATAAACGAATTAACCCAATCAACAAACGAACCGATTCTTTCTGAATTTTAGTGCATCCATAGGGTCGAGAGACCAGTTTACTATGCCATCAAGGCGCTTAATGAGGCCGAAAGTAGGTACCCCGCAACCAAGAAACTCGTGCTAGCGTTGGTTACCTCGGCCAAGCGCCTCCGACCCTACTTTCAAGGGCAATCCATCGTCATATTGACCGGCGAACCCCTGAAGAAAATTCCCTTTCACCCTGAAGCCTCGGGATGCCTCGGCAAATGGGCCATCATGCTCTGGGCCTACGATATTTTGTATCTCCCCCGCTCAGCTATTAAAGGATAGGCTCTCGCGGACTTCATCGCTGAAAGTACGGTCCCGATTGAAGAAGGACTTCCACCAGCGTCCGGGCCTACCTGGGATCTGTTCGTCGACGGATCCTCCAATTCAACAGGAAGCAGCACCGATGTTCTCCTCAAATCCCCCGAAGGAGCGGAGCTGCTGTACGCTCTGAAGCTCAAATTCCCGGCCTCCAACAATGCCTCCGAGTATGAAGCTGTTATCTCGGGAGCCAGGATGGCTCGACGACTGGGGGCCGAACGAGTCAGGATCCGCACTGACTCCCAATTGGTCGCTAGCCAGGTCAACAGTGAATACGAAGCTCGAGAAAGACAAATGGTCAAGTACCTCTAGGCGGTCAAGAGGATGGCCCAACTCTTCGAGAGCTTTGAGGTAGTCCGAATAGCCCGAGAGGAAAACTCCCGAGAGGACGCCCTCTCTCGACTGGCCTCCTCGCCCGACCCCTCTAGTACACGATCGGTCTTCCTCAAAGAGCTCGGGCAACAAAGCATCGAATCCGAGCTTATGACTGTTGACCCGGCCTCAAGTGAATGGCGGACCCCCTACATATCCTAGCTCCGGGATTCTCAAGAGCCCACCGACCCTCGGGAGGCTCGGAAGCTCAAGTACCAAGCTCGGCGTTTCGTCATGATGGATGATGCCTTGTACTGCAGATCTTTCTCCGGTCCCCTCCTCAAGTGCATCAGCACCGACGAAGCCAGCCGAGCGGTTCATGAAGTACACGAAGGCATCTACGGAGCGCACCAAGGAGGAAGATCACTCGCCAGGATCTTGCTATGGCAGGGTTACTGTTGGCCCACTCTCCAGCACGACTGCTCGACCTACGTGCAGAAGTGCGATCGATGACAGCGCTTCGACCACCTGATTCATCAGCCCGCTGCGGAGCTCATCACCCTTACCGAGCCATACCCTTTCGCTTGGTGGGGGATCGACATTTTGGGGCCGTTCCCTACGGCTCAAGCTCAGAAGAAGTTCATCATCGTCGCTATCGACTATTTCACCAAATGGATCGAGGCTGAAGCCACCACCAGGATCATCGAATCAGTCGTATGGAGGTTTGTTTGGAAGTCGATCATCTGTCACTATGGTGTCCCCAGAGTAATCGTGAGCGATAACGGTCGACAGTTTGATTCTCATTATTTCAGAGACAGATGCACAACCACTTCACTTCGGTAGCCCACCCTCAGGCTAACGGATTGGTCAAAAATGTCAATAAGACTATCTTAAAAGGCATCAAAACCAGGCTTGGCA
This sequence comes from Amorphophallus konjac, assembly GCA_022559845.1. Classification (NCBI taxonomy): domain Eukaryota; kingdom Viridiplantae; phylum Streptophyta; class Magnoliopsida; order Alismatales; family Araceae; genus Amorphophallus; species Amorphophallus konjac. Next base: position 131,078,994 of record CM040119.1, read on the forward strand.
AAGCCAAGGGAAGTTGGCTCGAGGAATTGCCGAGCGTACTATGGTCGCACCGAACTACTCTGAGAATGGCTACTTGTGAAACACCTTTTCAACTGGTGTATGGCACGAAAGCCGTGATTCCGTTGGAGGTCAGCAATCCCTCTCTCCGAGTCGTCCACTTCGAGCCCGAGGTAAACGAGCAGAAATTGTGAGAGAACCTCGACTTGGCGGACGAGATCCGAGGGATTGCAAGCATCCGAGCAACGGAATACCAACGGCGCATCACTCGATACTACAACACCAGAGTCCGAGACAAACACTTCCATCCAGGAGACTTCATCATGAGGAAGGCTGAAGCATCTCGACCACAAGAGGCGGCGGGGAAGTTGGCCCCTACCTGGGAAGGTCCCTACCGAGTGGTCGAAAAGCTCGAGAAAGGAGCATACCGATTGTCCACCATGGAAGGAACACCCATCCCTCGGACGTGGAACGCGACAAGAAGGGGCGATCTTCACCACTAGGAGACACCCATTGTAGCAACCCTAATAAATGAATAATTGAAATGAATTAAAACATATATATTACAGAAGTAAAATATATAAAAGGAATAGAGTTAATTGGACGAAATAAGACAAATTAAAAATAACGCCTCTTATTAGGGCGTTAATTCAAAAAGAAACGCCTCTATCAAAGGCGTGACTAAAGAAAGGACGCCCACACGTGCGGTCGTCAACTCTCACGACCAAATAGGCAAGTAAAAGAAACGCCTCTATCTTGGGCGTGTTTTAAAACACGAAACGCCCTTTTTCAAGGCACTTTTTAAGAAACGCCCTTATGCAAGGCGTCAATTCAAGAATGGACGCCCTGACCTAAGGCGTTAATTCCATTCGTGAGCCGTTCGAACCCAGAACTTATTCAGAGTAAGTGATAAGCATTAGAAAGAGTTCAAACGTGGTAATGACTCTATCATAGAAGTATTACTTCCACTAGAACACTAACCCTAACAGGACGTCCAAAATCCTATAAATAGTCTTGATCGAACAAACCCTAAACCTATTTGATTCAAGCCTCTGCGACAGTAAGTGAAGAACATAACTGTTCTTCTTATTCCTTTCTTTCTGTTTCTAGTGTATGAAGAACTAACGTTCTTCATCTCCTTTCTTCCCCTACAGGCTGAGTGAAGATCATCGTCGCCATCATCTTCATCAAATTAATTTTTCTTCTTATCAAGTCATTCACGTGTTCCATCTCCAGATATCAACAAAGGTAGGTTTTCTCAAGCTACTGTAGCCCAAATGAAATTAATGCAAGATATATATATATATAAGCATGTCATGCATATGATTATTATAGTTCTCGTACGTTTTCTGAAATATTTTGAAAGAAACGCCCTTGATTAGGGCGCTAATTTAAAAGAAACGACCATACCAGTGGTCGTCAATTTAATATTTGACGCCCTCTACGCAGGCGTTAATTTCATAAGAATCGCATGTGATTAATAATTGATCTGTTTAAAAATTACAATACATGAAATATTGATTTTTAATATCTTGCATGACTCTGTGAATTCCTGTTAAATTTTACTGCCATGACATGTCTCTTGTCTCTCGAAATATTATTTATTAAAAATCCCTTGAAATTCACGACTTGGACAAAGTCGTTTTCCATATTCTAACGCCCCAGTACAAGGCGTGAAAATTAAAAGTAACGCCCCTTTCTAGGGCGTGTATCTGTTAAAAAAAAAAAAACTAAAATTCACATATTCTGTAAAATGGAATTGGAAAGTAACGCCCCTCCCAAGGGCGCGTTGTTGAAAATAACGCCCCTTCCAAGGGCGCGTTTTTGATAAATTTCTGAGAATAATTATATCCTGTCAAATATGTAAATGATGAGACGCCTGCCCTGCAGTCGTCAACTTTTAAGAAACGCCCCCATGAAAGGCGCGTTTTAGATAAATTATTGAAATTATTAAAAATTCTGCAAAAACGGACCATATGTAAACGCCCTTCTGTTAGGCGTTAATTACTTGAGACACGACTTGACCTAAGTCGTTATTTTACTGTAAACTGATTTTTTCCTCTGATTTGCTAACCGATGGTTTATATATTATACCTATATATATATATATCGGCACTATTCTCCACTCCGTGAGTATAGTCCCACGTTTCATGTTGATTTATCGATCACACTCAACTCTCATTGACATACAAGCTCTCCATTGGACATTCCGTTCCTTTGGACTAGCAAGTTAGTCATAGAGACCTCCGTAAGACTCCTCGTAGCCTTGGATTCCCTCAAGGCCGACTGAGCTGGTTGTACCCTAAAAACCCATTACACAGTTTTTGCCATGTCAATCTAAAGAAAACATGGTATACCGGCCCTTATGATTATACAAAGAGTATATCATAAGAAATTCTTGATGGGATGATGATATCATGCCATATCGTGTCATTCTTGTAAACCCCAATTCTATGATAAGAATGAGGGTATCTTGCTTGATCTAATGTTCATGTGGACCTCAATTCTATATAAAGAATGTCCATATTGATTTGTCATGGTACCTAAGTTAAGGGAACCATATTCTACCTAGTTTTATCGAACGCGTGATTATACCGTTATTATCGCCATTCTATGTCCTTTGTCATATTTTGGACTCTATTCTATCAAAGTTGTCATACGTATCTACAAGCTTGATTATTGAAATTCTATATTGGCTATATAAACAAGAGTGGATGTCAAAACACATGATAAATGCCTGCGCATATAGGGCCCGATCTGGTCCTGGGAGGAGCACCCGAAAGTACTTGTGCCCATGGGAGTTAAAATGATAAGGTATCTGGCATTATACCGAGTACTTGACTTGCTTGATTGGACATTCCACACACATCTTGTACTTGACTCGTACTTGACATGAAATGATATGCGTGGCCCGAAAAAGGGTAATTTACTTGCTTGATACATGATAGCCAAAGTTCTTGACATGACTTGTTAAATATACTTGCTTGAATATCTCGAATAAACTTGTTATCTTGTTGGAAGTTCATGAAAGTTCATCTTATTTCTTTGATATTACATTCTCTCTATCTTGTCGTTTCATGCGAGCATGCATAGCTTTATTGCATCCATGAAAATGTAATTACTTAAACCACTTGCTAGTACTTGAGATATAATTTCCTACTGAGCGTTCGCTCATCCCGTTTGTCCCTTTGTACTTTTCAGGTAAGTCCGACGACGATGGAAGTCAATCGGATGGGAATTGTCAAGAGTGAAGAGATAGAGATTCTCCAAGTGTCATCTAGTCTTTTCTATAGTTTCTTGAGTCAACTATGTATTCTTTTCTTTTTTTTTATTTAACAGAGTATTGGATTTGTAATAGTCTATCCATTATGAAATAAAGGATTGGGTTATCTTGCTATTTTGCGCATCTCTGTCTTTGTGTCGAATACACGACCACTCTGATTGACATGATTGATATAGACACGTCGCGCATCTCCGGGTATCTTCCGCGCTCGGGGCGTGACAGTCTTTGTGGTATCAGAGCCTAAGGTATTCAATTCCTAGGAAACCCAAGTCCAAGGATAGGTTTCAAAACCTTTAACCAAGTGAGAGTGGGTAGAACCAAGGGTTAAATGATCAATGAGTCCTTTATAAGATCATAGTGATATAATACTAACATAGCTATTGTAATTGTAGGATAATGGCTGCCGAACGTGCTCAATGGCGCAACATGCAGCGTACCCTTCAAGGGATGACCCAAGTGCTACAACAGGTAGCACAAGGTGGTGCTCCACGAGCTGGAAGCTTACACCAAGCATTCAAGAATATGAATCCCCCGAAGTTCATAGGATCGACCGATCCAGACGATGCCGAGCATTGGGTTCGGGAGATTGAACGTATATTCCGTGTCATGCAATGCACGGATCAGGACAAAGTCTTATTAGCTACTTTCCAGTTAGAAAAGGATGCTAGATGCTGGTGGGAGTCGATTGAAGCTACTATTGACCCAACTCAAGTTACATGGGGTGAATTCGTTGAATATTTCAACGCCAAATATTTCTCTGATAGGGTCCAGGAAAGGAAGGCCGCCGAATTTGCCGCATTAAAGCAAAGATCTTTATCGGTGGCTGATTATGAAGCACAGTTCTCTAGACTGTCTAGATATGCTAAGCATTTAATTAGCACGGAAGAGATGAAAGCCCGTAGATTTCTTAATGGGCTTAGGCCCCACTACATTACTCAACTGGCGCCTATGGATATTCAAGTTTATACTGAAATAGTGCGCCGAGCTCAGTTGCTTGAAGATGCCACGGAACTATCTGATAGGATCCGTGGGAAAGACAAAAAGGAGCAAGTCACAAGTTCGAGTTCTTTTAAACCCAACTTTAAGAAGAGGCCCAATAATGGAGGTTCTTCCTCTCAAGATCAGAAGTACAAGAAATCCAAGCCTCTCTCTATCACCACTACCCCTTCAAACGTAGTATGCAAGCATTGTGACAAGGCTGGTCACAAAACAGAAGAATGCTGGAGGAAATTAGGAGCATGTCTCCGTTGTGGGAGTCGTGAACATCGGATTCCCGATTGTCCATTAATGAATGACCAAGATGGTGAGGGTAAACGCCCAGTGACAAGGAACGCGCGTCTTCATGCAATCCAAGAGACCGAACCAGAAGAAGAAGGCGGATTGGTGGAAGGTACATTAAAAATTTGTTCCAAATATGCACATGTCTTATTTGATACAGGTGCATCGCATTCCATTATTTCCAAGAAGTTTGCTGACCCATTACCTCTAGAACCAGAATGGATGAAAATAGTGTTGTCTACTCCTCTCGGAAACGAGACGGATATCACGCATCATTACCAAAACTGTGAGGTGTTGGTTCGAGGAAAGAATTTTCCTATTGATCTTATCTGCTTAGATCTAAAGGAATATGATGTTATACTAGGAGCAGATTGGTTATCTAAGTACCAGGCAACGGTTGATTGCCGTAATAGCAAGATTGTTTTCAAAGAATTTCCAGAACTGACTTATACTAGTCCTAAGAGTCGAAGCAAATCCCCTCTTATTTCGGCTCTTCGAGCAAGCAAGCTCGTCAGGAAAGGATGTGTATCCTTCCTTGCTTTTGTCACTAATAAAGAAGCTAAGGAAACCAAGGTAGAAGACGTTCAAGTAGTACGAGAATTCCCAGACGTATTTCCGGAGGAATTGCCGGGATTACCCCCGCAAAGAGATGTGGCCTTTACCATCGACTTAGTCCCTGGTGCTGGTCCGGTTTCAAAGGCACCATATAGAATGTCCCCTGCTGAACTCAAGGAGTTGAAGGAGCAGTTGATGGAACTAATCCGAAAAGGCTTTATTAGACCAAGTACTTCCCCGTGGGGAGCACCAGTCTTATTTGTAAAGAAGAAGGATGGGTCCATGAGATTGTGTATTGACTATCGACAGTTGAATCATCTTACTATCAAGAACAAGTATCCACTGCCGAGAATCGATGAATTGTTTGATCAGATTTCAGGATCCAAATATTTCTCCAAGATTGATCTCCGGTCGGGATATCATCAATTAAGGATCAAGGATGATGACATTCACAAGACCGCATTCAGAAGCAGGTATGGCCATTACGAATTTGTTGTTATGCCTTTTGGACTAACAAATGCCCCTGCTGCCTTTATGCAGTTAATGAATAGCATATTCAGGCCTTACTTGGATCAATTCATAGTAGTCTTCATCGATGATATATTGATATATTCTAAGACTAAGGAAGAACATGAAGAGCATTTGAGGATTGCATTGCAAGTCTTGAGGACAAATCAATTATATGCTAAACTCAGCAAATGCGAGTTCTGGCTTGAAGAAGTGGCTTTTCTCGGACATGTCATATCCAAGGACGGTTTATCTGTAGATCCGTCAAAAGTTGAAGCTGTGAGAAACTGGGAGAGACCCACTAATGCAAGCGAGATCAGAAGTTTCTTAGGTCTTGCAGGCTATTATCGGCGATTTATCAAAAATTTCTCTAAGATCGCCGTACCACTTACAAGATTAACTCGTAAGGAGATCCGATATGAATGGAGCGAGGAATGTGAAAGCAGTTTCCAAACTCTCAAGGATCATCTCACCACAGCTCCAGTCTTAGCCCTACCAATTGAAGGAGAGAAATTCGAGGTCTACACTGATGCTTCTGGCATTGGCCTCGGATGTGTTCTAATGCAACATGGGAAGGTCATAGCGTACTCTTCTCGTCAACTGAAGAAGCATGAGGAGAATTACCCCGTCCATGACTTGGAATTGGCCGCGGTAGTATTTGCCCTAAAGATATGGAGACACTATCTCTATGGGGTACAGTTTACTGTATACTCCGATCACAAAAGTCTCAAATATCTATTTTCACAAAAGGAGCTGAACATGAGACAAAGACGTTGGCTAGAATATCTCAAGGACTTCGACTTCAGTATACAATACCATCCCGGAAAGGGTAATTATGTGGCTGACGCCCTTAGTCGAAAGCCGAGAGCAATGATAGCAAATTGTATGATGCAAGAATGGAGGTTACTTGAACAATTCTCCGAGCTCAATATAAGCTTGGACACGGAATCCAAATTTGTCACACTATCTCATGTAAGCATACAGTCAGATTTGTTATCTGAGATACAAACACTTCAGGATAATGATCCTATGTTAGTAGAAATCAAAGGCAGATTAGAAGGACAATCTGATTTTCAACTAACTTCTGATGGAAGGTTATCGTTCAAAGATAGAACTTGTATACCCGATTGTCCGGAATTAAAGAAGAAGATCTTAGATGAAGCTCACCGATCAAGATACACTATTCATCCTGGATCAACTAAAATGTACCAGGATGTAAAGAGGAACTTTTGGTGGCCCAATATGAAAAGAGAAATAGCGGACTATGTATCACGCTGTCTCACATGCCAACAGGTCAAGGCGGAACATCAAAAGCCTGCGGGAAAACTACATCCTCTAGATATTCCTAAGTGGAAATGGGAGGATATTGGTATGGACTTCATCATGGGTTTGTCTAAATCTAAAGGAGGACATGATGGAATCTGGGTTATCATTGATCGATTGACTAAATCGGCACATTTCTTGCCAATTAAAAGCCGATGGTCGATTGATGTGCTAGCTGCACTATACATTAAAGAAATAGTCAGGATACATGGAATTCCTGTCTCAATCGTGTCTGATAGGGATCCCCGTTTTACTTCTCATTTTTGGAAGGGATTACAACATTCGTTGGGGACAAGGCTCAACTTTAGTACTGCTTTCCACCCACAAACGGATGGCCAGACCGAGCGAACTAATCAAGTTGTTGAAGATATGCTGAGAGCATGCATTATTGACTTTGGAGGAAGCTGGCATGACCACTTACCTTTAGTTGAATTTGCATATAATAATAGCTACCAAGCTAGTATCCAAATGGCACCTTTCGAAGCCTTATACGGAAGGAGTTGCCGATCTCCCATATGTTGGAACGAAGTTGGAGAAAAACAACTATTAGGTCCAGACATGGTAAGGGATACAACCGAGAAGATACAAGTAATCAGAGAAAGATTACAAGTTGCTCAGACAAGGCAAAAGGCTTATGCTGATACCAGGAGAAGAGATCTTGAATTCCAGGTTGGAGATCATGTATTTCTTAAAATATCCCCTGGACGTGGCATACGAAGATTTGGTGTTAAGGGCAAGCTTACGCCAAGATTCATCGGACCATTTGAGGTACTCGAAAGAGTTGGCGAGGTTGCTTATCGCATCGCGTTGCCTCCTCAGTTGTCCGAGGTACACAATGTATTTCACATATCTATGTTGAAGAAGTATGTGCACGATCCGTCACATATTATTGAGCATGGAGATCTGGTGATCCAGAAAGATCTCACATATGAACAAAGGCCTTTAAAGATATTAGATCGAGAAATACGAGCTCTAAGAAATAAGGTTATTCCCATGATCAAGGTGCAATGGAATAAGAATCCTGAACGCGAAGCGACATGGGAGACCGAGGAATCTATGAAGAAACAATTTCCCGAGTTATTCTAAGAGGTATATGTCCTACACTCTCCGCATGTATAATTATATATATATTGAATTTGGGGACCAAATTCTTTTTAAGTGGGGGAGGGTGTAGCAACCCTAATAAATGAATAATTGAAATGAATTAAAACATATATATTACAGAAGTAAAATATATAAAAGGAATAGAGTTAATTGGACGAAATAAGACAAATTAAAAATAACGCCTCTTATTAGGGCGTTAATTCAAAAAGAAACGCCTCTATCAAAGGCGTGACTAAAGAAAGGACGCCCACACGTGCGGTCGTCAACTCTCACGACCAAATTGGCAAGTAAAAGAAACGCCTCTATCTTGGGCGTGTTTTAAAACACGAAACGCCCTTTTTCAAGGCACTTTTTAAGAAACGCCCTTATGCAAGGCGTCAATTCAAGAATGGACGCCCTGACCTAAGGCGTTAATTCCATTCGTGAGCCGTTCGAACCCAGAACTTATTCAGAGTAAGTGATAAGCATTAGAAAGAGTTCAAACGTGGTAATGACTCTATCATAGAAGTATTACTTCCACTAGAACACTAACCCTAACAGGACGTCCAAAATCCTATAAATAGTCTTGATCGAACAAACCCTAAACCTATTTGATTCAAGCCTCTGCGACAGTAAGTGAAGAACATAACTGTTCTTCTTATTCCTTTCTTTCTGTTTCTAGTGTATGAAGAACTAACGTTCTTCATCTCCTTTCTTCCCCTACAGGCTGAGTGAAGATCATCGTCGCCATCATCTTCATCAAATTAATTTTTCTTCTTATCAAGTCATTCACGTGTTCCATCTCCAGATATCAACAAAGGTAGGTTTTCTCAAGCTACTGTAGCCCAAATGAAATTAATGCAAGATATATATATATATAAGCATGTCATGCATATGATTATTATAGTTCTCGTACGTTTTCTGAAATATTTTGAAAGAAACGCCCTTGATTAGGGCGCTAATTTAAAAGAAACGACCATACCAGTGGTCGTCAATTTAATATTTGACGCCCTCTACGCAGGCGTTAATTTCATAAGAATCGCATGTGATTAATAATTGATCTGTTTAAAAATTACAATACATGAAATATTGATTTTTAATATCTTGCATGACTCTGTGAATTCCTGTTAAATTTTACTGCCATGACATGTCTCTTGTCTCTCGAAATATTATTTATTAAAAATCCCTTGAAATTCACGACTTGGACAAAGTCGTTTTCCATATTCTAACGCCCCAGTACAAGGCGTGAAAATTAAAAGTAACGCCCCTTTCTAGGGCGTGTATCTGTTAAAAAAAAAAAAAAACTAAAATTCACATATTCTGTAAAATGGAATTGGAAAGTAACGCCCCTCCCAAGGGCGCGTTGTTGAAAATAACGCCCCTTCCAAGGGCGCGTTTTTGATAAATTTCTGAGAATAATTATATCCTGTCAAATATGTAAATGATGAGACGCCTGCCCTGCAGTCGTCAACTTTTAAGAAACGCCCCCATGAAAGGCGCGTTTTAGATAAATTATTGAAATTATTGAAAATTCTGCAAAAACGGACCATATGTAAACGCCCTTCTGTTAGGCGTTAATTACTTGAGACACGACTTGACCTAAGTCGTTATTTTACTGTAAACTGATTTTTTCCTCTGATTTGCTAACCGATGGTTTATATATTATACCTATATATATATATATCGGCACTATTCTCCACTCCGTGAGTATAGTCCCACGTTTCATGTTGATTTATCGATCACACTCAACTCTCATTGACATACAAGCTCTCCATTGGACATTCCGTTCCTTTGGACTAGCAAGTTAGTCATAGAGACCTCCGTAAGACTCCTCGTAGCCTTGGATTCCCTCAAGGCCGACTGAGCTGGTTGTACCCTAAAAACCCATTACACAGTTTTTGCCATGTCAATCTAAAGAAAACATGGTATACCGGCCCTTATGATTATACAAAGAGTATATCATAAGAAATTCTTGATGGGATGATGATATCATGCCATATCGTGTCATTCTTGTAAACCCCAATTCTATGATAAGAATGAGGGTATCTTGCTTGATCTAATGTTCATGTGGACCTCAATTCTATATAAAGAATGTCCATATTGATTTGTCATGGTACCTAAGTTAAGGGAACCATATTCTACCTAGTTTTATCGAACTCGTGATTATACCGTTATTATCGCCATTCTATGTCCTTTGTCATATTTTGGACTCTATTCTATCAAAGTTGTCATACGTATCTACAAGCTTGATTATTGAAATTCTATATTGGCTATATAAACAAGAGTGGATGTCAAAACACATGATAAATGCCTGCGCATATAGGGCCCGATCTGGTCCTGGGAGGAGCACCCGAAAGTACTTGTGCCCATGGGAGTTAAAATGATAAGGTATCTGGCATTATACCGAGTACTTGACTTGCTTGATTGGACATTCCACACACATCTTGTACTTGACTCGTACTTGACATGAAATGATATGCGTGGCCCGAAAAAGGGTAATTTACTTGCTTGATACATGATAGCCAAAGTTCTTGACATGACTTGTTAAATATACTTGCTTGAATATCTCGAATAAACTTGTTATCTTGTTGGAAGTTCATGAAAGTTCATCTTATTTCTTTGATATTACATTCTCTCTATCTTGTCGTTTCATGCGAGCATGCATAGCTTTATTGCATCCATGAAAATGTAATTACTTAAACCACTTGCTAGTACTTGAGATATAATTTCCTACTGAGCGTTCGCTCATCCCGTTTGTCCCTTTGTACTTTTCAGGTAAGTCCGACGACGATGGAAGTCAATCGGATGGGAATTGTCAAGAGTGAAGAGATAGAGATTCTCCAAGTGTCATCTAGTCTTTTCTATAGTTTCTTGAGTCAACTATGTATTCTTTTCTTTTTTTTTATTTAACAGAGTATTGGATTTGTAATAGTCTATCCATTATGAAATAAAGGATTGGGTTATCTTGCTATTTTGCGCATCTCTGTCTTTGTGTCGAATACACGACCACTCTGATTGACATGATTGATATAGACACGTCGCGCATCTCCGGGTATCTTCCGCGCTCGGGGCGTGACACCCATCCCTCGGGAAAGGAGCATACCGATTATCCACCATGGAAGGAACACCCGTCCCTCGGACGTGGAACGCGACAAATATTCGCAAGTTCTACTTTTGAACATTTGGCAAGCATACACATGTAAGCATCGTAGAATAATCGCCATTCTTCTCTTCTTATTAAACTTTGATGTACATCAAGAAGGCCATAGCCGGTATAGTATACATGTACACAAAATTACATCCCCTGGTACTATAATGCGAGCAGAACGCTCGACCGACCCAGTAGGCGCTCCCACGTCCAGCCACTGACTCTGCCTCGTGCAGAAACTAGCTCGGTTAAGGGATCACCGGTAATACCCTGATTTTTCAAGAAATTAATTAGAAATTCCTTAATAAATAGAATAAGCTAAATTTTGACCATTTTATAAAAATCCAGAAAAATTATATTCTTGTAGAGCATAACACGTTTAACAAACTTGTCTTCTGTGACCAACCCAAATAAAATCCATAAATAGGTCGAATTAGTTGTTTAAGCCCAAACTAAACACTTAGTTTACCATACCTTGTAATGCGAAATTCGAGCCCAATACTCCATCAAATGAGCCCAAACCTATGGCAAATAAAAGGACAGGATGAGAGGATCATTTCCCCTCTCTTATTTTCCTGAAACCCTAACCCTAGGAGATGCAATCGGTGGAGATTGGATCGCGTCAACAATTGTGACGGCGTTCACATTAACCCAACTTGCGTGGACGAATACTCCGCGCATAGAAACCTCTAGAAGGCGTGTGACCTATAAAAATGTAGCTCTCTAACCTTAGAATTGTTTAGAACCAGTGGCGGTTGTAGAGGAATTGAATCGAGGGAGATCTTCGGCGATTAGAGGCTGCGTGTACAAGCACCTCAGGTTTTCTTTCTCCTTCTTTCTTCATCCGATTCAGGTAGGTGATAGCAAGCCAAACCCTAAAAATAATATATGGTTGGAAGCATCATCGTGTCAGCTTTTCATTAATGTAGAAAGCCCTAAATCTTATCAAGTGTTCTACGAGAATTTTTTGTTTTAGTAGATGCATGTCACATCTAGGGTTATAACTGTTCCCTTTCAATTTAGTAGTAATTTCAGGCTATAAACATAAAATTGATTCATGCATCTTGTAGAGTTTTTCGTACTCTTTCTGCTGGTAGTAAAATCCCCAAATTCCATGCTTTATATCATGCGAATTTCATGTTTTAGTCAAACCCTAGAAACCTCGCCGGAGTCGGACAAGGCAAAGGGGCAGCGATCTGTCTGAACATGTGTGGCCACACGATAGACCGCACGTCCAAGACAGGTGGCCAGTAGTTGACCGTTTATATGTTTCTATCTCTGATCGTTTCCCTAGAACGTGCGGCCGAATCCTAACCGCATGTCTGTCCTGCGGCCAATTCCAGACCGCACATCCCTCCCAGCGGCACCCCACCAACCGTCCATCTCCTGTAGGCCTTCAAACCTGAGGGGGCATCCGCGGCCTGTCTGTGACCGTCCACGGAGATGTAAGGCCCAGAACCGACCGCACATCTATAATAGAAAAGATTAATTGTCATTACAGCATGTTATGTTAGTGGTAAATGGCATGTTAGCAACACACCTAATAAACTGTAATTCATAACAGTAAATAATTCTTGCTGATTTATTTAATTTGAGCTTGATCTTGATTCATCTTTCCAATGAATGTCAATCTTAATTGTGAATCATTTATAATTGAAATGGCTATTAGGTTTATACTTGTTATAACCTTATACCTAAACTGTTAATCTTGAACCATTATTATCCCTTAGAATTGAACTTGGACTCAATCGAACTATTGTGATATGAGTCATACTCCGAATTGGACTAACAAAGACATGCGTGGCTATTAGTGGACCGCATATCTCTCTGAACGGCGTTGTGGTGACCGTTCATCCCTGGCTAATGCCAATTAGTTTTGGCCGATTATCCTTGATCCATCTTCGGCCAATTCCTGGTTTGATCAGTCCAGTAGACCCTAGGCCGACCAGCAGACAGTGGGCTGAACTCTGGTTCAGTTCCACCCTGCCTATGGCAGCCTGGGAGCCTACTTGGGTGAATTTCTAGATTCTTGTTAAGCCTTGTGTTGTGCGGACAGTAATGGACTGTACATCTTAACAAGCGGCCCTTAATGGACCGTTCAATTAATGAGCGGCTCTGTCAGGACCGCATATCCTGTCCTCGATTTTATAAACTTCTGGCCTTGTGCGACCCAATACTTACCATTCATGCTGAAGAGTGGCTCTTAACCAGCCGTTCAACCCATCCCAGTTCCTATTTAGTGCGGCCCTGAATCGACCGCACAAGTGCTTGAGCGGTCTAGTAGTGACTGTATATCATCCAGAGACTAGTTTCCTCCGTGTTTTATGGTTTTGAATCCAACAACATGATGGTTCATGATAACTTGAACTCTTGGACATAAATTTTGGACAGTATCTCTTCAACTTAGCCTTGGGATGTTCCGAGGTAAGTTTGTACTTGATTGTAATTGGCCATTGTAACTTGATTAAAGTCTAGACAACTTGGGATCTTGGATCCATTAAATCAATGCCAACGCATCATAGGGGCCCGGTCTGGTCCTGGGGAGAGCACCTGAAAAGTACTTGTGCCCATGGGAGTTTGTAAAGACATGGTGAGGCATTGCACCGAGTGCATGACTAGCGTGATGTCTATGACAACGATCTCTTAATCTCTTACTTGAATCGTGTTCGACTTGGTTATATTCTTGCTTGTTGGCCAATTTCCTACAATTCCCTGTTATTTATATTGTTCATAAACTTGAAATTCTTATAGTTATATCATCTTGCCAAATTGTTATTCCATTTCATTCTTTATCACTTTCTTTATGTTGTTTCATCCGATAGTCATTTCTTTTCTTTCTGTTTCATATAAACATGTAATTAATTGGTTAATTACTTACACTTGCCTGTTGTTACCTACCGAGCGTTCACTTATATAGTTGTTTCCCCCTTTCCAAGCAGCTCAGGTGAAGATTCACAGATGGATGGGAATGGGCCAGAGTGATGACTTGGAGTGTATCAGTTGATAGATATGTTGAGATTGTTATAGTTGTTTTACATTAGCTATGCCTTAGAGCTTGTGTTAGTTATTGTAACGGAGTCAAGTAGAGGTTATGCTTGATTATGTTTAAGTCGGTTTGATGGTTATTGTAATTGATTTGGAGTTATTTCTGTTCGTGACGTTATGTTAATTCTTAGCTTAGCATGTTATCATTACTAGCGTTTTCTTCTGCCAGTCCCGATATTCCACATCGGGGCGTGATAGTTTGGTGGTATCAGAGCCTAGGTTTTTTAATATTCCTAGGTTCTCTAAGTTCTAGGATCCCAAGTGATATCATAGGACCTATAGCCTTGTTATAGGTCTAAGGACCCAACCTGGTGAGATTTGGGTAGAAGACTGGGGTTGAGTTAATAATCTAATTGCACGATTACCCATTCTTAATGGAACCTAACATAACCTATTCCATGTGTAGGCTTTTGCAATGGCAGGAGAACGCGCGGAATGGAGGAACTTGCAGCGTACGGTTCAAGGACTTACGCAGGCCTTACAACAAGTGGCCCAAGGAGGAGCTGCAAACCATGGCACTGGCGACCTCTATCAGAACTTTCGTGGGATGAATCCCCCGTGATTTGGTGGCTCGACTGACCCTGATGAAGCCGAGCACTGGCTTGAAGAGATAGGGAGAATTTTTGAAGTGATGCAATGCAGCAATCAAGAACGTGTCCTCTTGTCGACCTTTCAACTTGAACGTGATGCGAGGACATGGTGGGACGCAGTGAAGGCTACCCTTGGTGATAGACAAGTCACATGGGAAGAGTTTGAGGAATTCTTCAATGGTAAATATTTTTCTGATAGAGTGCAAGAGAAGAAGGCGGCTGAGTTTGCTGCTTTGAAGCAACAAAATCTATCTGTAGCTGAATATGAAGCTCAGTTCTCTCGGTTATCTCGTTATGCTACTCACTTGATATCTACCGAGAATATGAAGGGTAAGCGCTTTCTCAATGGAATGAAGCTGCAGTATATCAACCAGTTGGCACCGATGGAAATTCAAACTTATTCCGAGATGGTGAGAAAGGCTCAAGTATTGGAAGATACTTTAGAAATGACAGAGAGAATCCGTAGGAAGAATGTTAAGAAAGATCAACACCATACTGGTTCTGGGAGTATCAAGCCCGGTCATGGCGGGAAGAGGCCCATTAGCGGGTCTGGTTCATGGAAGGGCAAGATGCCGAAGATTGAAGATAAGAAGCCTGGCCCTATTGTTCCATTCAAGGGCGTATGCAAGTATTGTGACCGTCCAGGTCACAAGATGGAGGAGTGCTGGCGCAAGCTGGGCGTCTGTTTATGTTGTGGCAGTAGGGACCACCGTATTCCCGAGTGTCCTCTTTTATCTGAGCAAGCTACCCCGGTGAAACCGCAAGGAATCAAGAAGAGGCAAGGCAAGCTCCAGGCTCTACAAGAAGATGAGGCAGGATCCGCCGAGGAGGGTGGACTCGTCGAAGGTACTCTTATTATACATAATAAGTCAGCTTTTGTTCTTTTTAATACTGGTGCCACTCATTCTTTTATTTCTCGGAGATTTACGAAGTCTTTAACTGTGAAGCCAGTTTTGATGAATTCTCCGTTAGAGATTTCGACCCCTATTGGTTCCGGATCAGCAATTAAGTATTTATATCCTTCCAGTAAGGTCATGATCAATGAATAAACCTGCCAGCTGATTTAGTTTGTATGGACATGAAGGATTATGATGTAATCCTAAGAGCAGATTGGTTAGCTAAGTATGAGGTCAATGTTCAATGTAGATCTAGTTCTGTGTCTTTCACTGGACACCCTGGACTTTCTTTTATAGGAATTAGACACCATAAGTCTGTTCCACTTATTTCGGCTCTTCGAGCTGATAAGCTGATGAGGAGAGGATGTAAGGCTTTTCTAGCCTTTGTTTTTGTGACCCCTGAGCAGAAGATTGAGATTGAGGACTTTTCTGTCATCCGAGATTTTCCAGATGTCTTTCCTGAGGAATTGCCAGGACTTCCTCCTGAAAGGGAAGTTATCTTTTCTGTTGATCTAATTCCTGGTGTGACTCCTATTTCCAAAGCTCCTTATCGTACGTCTCCTGCGAAGCTAAGAGAACTAAAGCAGTAGTTGATGGAATTGCTTGAGAAAGGGTTCATTCGTCCAAGTACTTCCCCGTGGGGAGCCCCTGTATTATTCGTCCGGAAGAAGGATGGTTCGATGAGGTTTTGCATCGATTATCGGCAATTGAACCAATTGACTATCAAGAATAAATATCCATCGCAAAGGATTGATGAGTTATTTGATCAGATAGCAGGAGCTCAGTATTTTTCTAAGATCGACATTCGATCTGGATATCATCAGTTATGAATTAAGGAAGATGATATCTATAAAATAGCCTTCCGCAGCAGGTATGGGCATTTCGAATTTGTAGTAATGCCTTTTGGGCTAACGAATGCACCTACAACTTTCATGCAGCTGATGAACGATGTGTTTCGGCCCTATCTTGATCAATGGGTCGTGGTGTTCATTGATGACATCTTGATTTATTCTAAGAGTGAGGAGGAGCATGCTGAACATTTAAGGATGACATTGTAACTATTGAGAGATCATCAGTTATATGCCAAGTTTAGTAAGTGTGATTTTTGGCTGCAAGAGGTGTCCTTTCTAGGGCATATCATCACAAAAGAAGGTGTTTCTGTTGATCTTTCGAAGGTAGAGGTAGTAAAGAATTGGGATAAGCCTACTAATGTGACTGAAGTGAGGAGTTTCCTAGGCTTAGCAGGTTACTACCGAAGGTTTATTCAAGATTTCTCCAAAATTATGACACCTCTGACAAGATTAACCCCCAAAGAGGTCAAATTTGATTGGTCAGAAGATTGCGAGTGAAGCTTTCAGACCTTGAAGGAATGTTTGACTACTGCACCTGTTTTGACTTTACCTTCTAGAGAAAAAGATTTTGTTGTATACACTGATGCTTCAGGTATTAGTTTAGGGTGTGTACTCATGCAGCACGGGAAAGTGATAGCCTATTCTTCTAGGCAATTGAGGAAGCATGAAGAGAATTATCCTGTTCATGATTTGGAGTTAGCAGCAGTGGTGTTCGCCTTGAAGATATGGAGGCATTGCTTGTATGGAGAGGCATTTACAGTGTTTTCAGATCATAAGAGTTTGAAATACTTGTTTTCTCAGAAGGAACTCAATATGAGGCAGTGAAGATGGCTAGAGTATTTGAAGGACTTCGATTTATCCATTGAGTATCATCCTGGAAAAGGTAATGTTGTGGCAGATGCCTTAAGCCGCAAGCCTATAGCTAAGTTGTCAAGCCTCATGTTACAAGAATGGAGATTGCTGGAGCAGTTAGCTAGTTTAGATCTTAATGTTGACAAGCATCGGGTTATGATTGATCAGATTCAACTTAAGTCCGAATTATTGATGGAAATCAAGTCTCTGCAAGATGATGACCCCGAGTTGGTAGAGATCAAGGGAAGCTTGAGTAACAGACCTGACTTCAAGATGGCTGATGATAGAAGATTGTTATTTCAGGGAAGAACTTGTGTACCTGATGTAGCTGAGGTAAAGAGTATGATACTCGAGGATGTTGGATTTTGTGTCTTCCCTAAGTGTTTTGATGATGAGCAACACTATGTTAATTGTTGTTGATATTTTTGATCAGATATCTTGCACTTGAGTTATCCATGGTTTTATATGAAAAAGCTGCTAAGAGGTAACACTTCGTGTGTTCGTACAAGTTCGGTCTTCGTGCTGTTTTCCTTAAACCTCATGTCATTCTTACTTCGCGTTTTCACCTCGTGTCGAGTTAGCCATGTTGTCGTCTGATTGAGTGTTGTCTTTCACCTCGTGCAATCTTTGTTTACTGTGTTGTTTCCATGTCATCCTTAGCTCATGTCATCCGTTTGTATTCCTGTCTTCGAGTCTATTTTTGCTGAGTCTCTAAGTCAGTCTAAGTTCAAGTGTTCGTTTCACTTCATGTTGTTTTCTCTTCTCATGTCTTCGTGTCGTATTCCTGAAGCTGCACCAAAAGTTCTGATGAACTTCGAGTAGTTTTCCTGTAGACCTCGTGTCGCTCCTACTTAGTAACCACACTTCGTGACGGTTACTATTTTCGTGTTGTGTTTACATCTTCGTGTTTATCTGTCTTCGTGTCGGTTTCTATTTTTCGTCCTTAAGTTGTGGTCAGCCCGTGTTGTTTTCATCTCGTGCTGTTCTTACTGGCTTCGTGTCATATTCTGTGTAGTGTGTGTTTGTCACCACTATACTTCGTGTCGTTGTTTTTCACTTCGTGTCAAACTTCACTTCGTGTTGTCTTCACTTCGTGTCAAACTTCACTTCGTGTTCTTTTCACTTCGAGTCGTTTCTTTATATTCTATCTTCGTGTTGGTTTCTCGCTTTAGACTTCGTGTCGTTTTCGCCTTGACCACACATCGTGTTGCCTTCCGTAGACCTCGTGTCTTGAATATTTGCAACCACTTCGTGTCGGTTTCTGTCGTTAGCCCGTGTTGTCCTCATGTTGTTTTTGCTTTCGTGACCTCGTGTCTCTTTTGGCTTATAACCTCACCTCGTGTCATTTCCTTCTGTGTGTCTGACCTGTTACAGAGTATCTCGTGTCGTTCTTGTGTCATTTCGAGTAATAGTCACGTCGTGTTGTTACTATATACCTCATGCAGTTTTGATTTTTGTGGCCATGCAGCGTATTAATGGATTTAATCTCATTACAGGTCTGAGGAAGAACATTCCACACTCCTGGGCTGCACGTGATCCGAGACAAGAGGAACCAATCTGATAAAGGCACGTGGCAGGAAGATTCTAGATCGAGCGTGGGAGGCACACGCGTTCTGTGCCCTATCCACCTGCTGTTACTGCTATAAATAGAATCCTTCGTCCTCAGATGAAGGTGATCGAAGAAGAGTGGCATAGAAGAAAAAGCAAGAAAATAGAGAGCCCTTCGATCCAGGAAAAGAAAAGAAAGAAGAAAGAATAGCAGAGAGAAAAAGAGAGAGAGCAGAAGAGTGATCAGAAGAGTTGTTCTGACTTGCGGATCAAATCCGAAGTCTATTGCTCTGTACTGAGCTACATTGTTTCCATTTTCTGGCATTTGATTTCCTTCGATCGTATTTTTCGTTTATTGTTCTTACCTTTCTTCAACTGTTCTTGTTTGTGTTTCCGATCCTCTGGACTGAGGTCGGGGTCCTCCTGTGAGATCAGGAGAAGGGAGAGTCAATCTCCAGTCTACAAGCAACAGGTGGGCTGCTTGTAGGTTCCCTCCGGGTTGGGAGGAAGAGGGGTCTTCGACCTCTGGTTCACTAGTAGCAGGGCTGCTACTAGTGGGGTTCCCTCTTGGTAAAGAGGAAGAGAGACGAGAGTCTCTGGGTTCTAGTGACTGCTGGTCGCTAGAGGTTCCCTCCTGGTAGGAGGAAGAGGAGAGGTTGTTCTCCTGGGAAGCTGTGTATCAGTAGTTGTTTGGCAAGCTGTGTTGCCCAGCCTTTAGTGAAGCCACACTCGGTTTGAGTGTGGGGTGGATGTAGGTCTGAAGGACCGAACCACCTTAAAATCCTCTGAGTCCTTGTGTGATCGATTGTGGTAATATTGTGGTATGCCTTCTATTTGCTTGAGCTATTAACTGCATTGCATCATTTTCGATAGTCGGAGCTCGAGGTTATTTGCGTTTAGCGATATACTCTGCAGTATTTTTTAATTCTACGAAAAATAGTGATCTATTCATCCCCTCCCCTTCTAGATCACTTCATATTGTACTTATCAGTTGGTATCAGAGCAGGTTTTTCCCAGAATGTGGTCCAATGGCCAGGGAAACGGATCCACTGGTCCTCGCAGTTTCATAGCTGATGGGCAGTCTATCACCCGTCCCCCCTTCTTTGATGGTAATAATTACTTCTTCTGGAAGAACAGGATGGAAGTCTTTATCGGGGCCCAAAGCCACAAGCTATGGAAAGTTATTACAGATGGTCCATACACCCTTCCACCGAATGAAGATATGTGGACAGAAGATCAGGTCAAACTCTCCGCACTGAATTGGACAGCTCTTAACATCATACAGTGCGCCGTCCACCCGGAAGAGTATTCGAGGATCTCAGCGTGCAAGACTGCAAAGAACATGTGGGATGATTTGCAGTTAATTCATGAGGGCACATCTCAGGTGAAGGCTACCAAGATCAACATACTTACAACTCAATATGAGTTATTTAAGATGAAGCCAGAGGAGCCGATCATAGAAATGTATGCCAGATTATCTGTGATCATCAACAGTCTGAAGGGCCTTGGAAAGGATATTCAACAAGAAGACATAGTCAGGAAGATCCTTAGGTCTCTAACTCTCGTCTGGGAAACCAAGGTGACTGTAATAGAGGAATAAAGAAATTTATCCATCATGACAGTAACCCAGCTGATTGGATCCCTCATGACCCATGAAATGAATTTAAAACATGGAAATGATGGGCATGACAGAAAGGGAAAGAATGTTGCTCTGAAGGTCTCACGACATGCTAATAAGAACAACAGCAGCAGCAGCAGCAGTGATGATAGCAGCGCAGGCTCTGATGGATTCTCAGACCTGGACAAGGACGAGCGAGCTATGCTCACCAGGCAATTCAGAAAGTTCCTGAGAACTAAAGGAAAATTCTACAGGAGGAAGAAATTTAATGCTGCAATGAAGTCTCCTGAGCGAGGATTTGAGAAGAACCGGTCTGCTAAGAAGATCACTTGCTATCATTGTCAGAAACCCGGTCACATGAAAAGTGAATGTCCAGAGCTACAAGCTAAGGCTCCAGGACACCAGAAGAAGATGGTGCACAAGAAGAAGAAGGCCATGCTGTGCACATGGAGCGATGAGGAGGAGGACCCAGAAGCCACTTCGTCCAGTGAAAATGAAGAAAAGATCTGCCTCATGGCCGACCATGAGAAAGAGGTAACAAACTTATTTGAGAATTTTACCTTGGATGATTGGGAGGACGCCTATGGCGATCTGTTAAGTAAATATAATTGTTTAAACAAGGAGCACAGAATGCTTAGACGTAAGTTTCATTCTCTGTCTGAAGAACACTCTTCTATTGTCACTGATAGCATGAAAACCAAGGAGATGGCCATTGAGCTAGACCAGGTTAAAGGTGAGATTGAGAGGTTGAGAATGGAAAGAGAGGAGAGTCTAGCTAGAATGGATGAGCTGAAGTGTAAAGCTGAAGAGTGTAAAGGAGAGATTAGACTGATGGCTGAAAAATATGAGGCAGTTAGAAAAGTTAATCAGGAACTCCAGGACAAATGCAATGAATTTCAGAAGGAGATTGAGGACAAAGAAAAAGTGCTTGAGAAGTTTACAGAGGGGAGAAACAACCTGAATGTCCTTCTGGGGTCGAGGGTAAACTTCAATAGGGAGGGATTAGGATACAATCCTACTAGTAAAAAACCCTTTGAATTTAAGACTATCACGTTCTGCCCCGCCAAAGGCAACGAGAAACTGGAAACACCATCCAGTTCCAAATCTGTCTCTACAATGAAGTTTTCGACCGGCAAATTCATTCAATCCACTGGTCAGCAACCTAAGTCGGGAAATCCTGAAACAAGAACTGCTCATGTGCAACAGGTGGGGAACAAAGGTTCTCACAGAACCAGTCCTATTGATGTCACAAAAAGGGTGAAAAGTTTTGTTAAGAAAGCTCATCATGCTAATTATCAAGTAGAACATGGCAACGTTCACCAGGTTCAGCACAAATTTTATTGGAGTAAAAATGCTTACATGAATTATGCTCAACACACACGCGTATCCTCTAAGAGGCCAACCAACAATGTCTTTGTTCAGAAACAGCATAGCTCAAATAGGAATAAGCTTATTCAACACCCACCAAGAAACGACAAAAGGGAAGAATCAACCCACATAAAACCACTGAAGAGAACTATAAAACAAATGTGGATTCCCAAGTGTTTTTTGCATAATCTGAAAACTGGTTCTGGACCCAATTTGAATTGGGTCCCACATTACTCTGTCTGAATTTTTTGCAGGTCAGCCTGGCAGCTGAGCATAACAAGTGGTATCTTGACAGCGGCTGTAGCAGGCACATGACAGGAGACCGGTCCAAATTCAGCAAACTAAAAATGAAGTCTGGGGGCTTGGTCAAATTCGGAGGAAATAACAGAGGTAGAATAATTGGAATTGGTACGATTGGTAAGTCCTCCACTAACTCCATTGAAGATGTGTATCTTGTAGAAGGACTTCAGCACAACTTGGTAAGTATAAGTCAACTTTGTGACAAAGGACACAAGGTACTCTTTGACCACAACTCGTGCACTGTTTTTGAGCTGAACTCTGATAACATCATGTTCAAAGGTCATAGAGTAAATAATGTGTACATCGTTGATCTAGATGATAATTCTGAAACAAACTTGTGTCTGTCTGCTAATTCTGAACATGTTGCTTTTGACTGGCATAGGCGTCTAGGCACGCTAGTGTGTCTACTTTGAATAAATTGTCTAATTATAACCTAGTCAGAGGTTTGCCCAAAATAAAATTCCAGTTAGGGTCCAAGCTCTGTGATGCTTGTGCTCAAGGTAAACAGACTCGTGCAGTTTTTAAGTTGAGAACTGAAGGTCTCTCATCTAAACCACTACAGCACTTGCACATGGATCTCTTTGGTCCTACTCGAATACAAAGCCTGTCAGGTAAGAGATATGGTCTAGTCATAGTTGATGACTTCACTAGATTTTCTTGGTTGTTCTGTTTAGCAAATAAAAATGATGCTTTTGGTCACTTTGAAGAACTTTTTAATAAAATCAAACTGCAAGGTGAACATAAAATCTTTACAATTCAGTCTGACCATGGAGGAGAGTTTGAAAACTCTTCATTCTCTGAATTTTGCTCAAGAGAGGGAGTGACTCACAGATTTTCTTCTCCCAGGACACCGGAGCAGAATGGAATTGTTGAGAGAAGAAACAGGTCAATAATTGAAATGGCCAGGACTATGCTGATTGAGAGTGGACTTCCAAGGAGATTTTGGGCAGAAGCTACAAATACAGCATGCTACATTTTAAATCGAGCCTTGGTAAGACCTACTCATAAGAAAACTCCTTATGAACTCCTCAAGGGTAAGCTGCCAAACATTTCTTACTTTAAAATCTTTGGTTCCAAATGTTTCATCCACAATAATGGTAAGAATGGTTTGGATAAGTTTGAAGCAAGAAGCTCTCCTGGAATTTTTCTCGGATATTCAGAAACTTCTAGGGCTTACAGAGTCTTCAATAAAGATGAGCAAACTGTTGAAGAAACACCTCATGTAGTGTTTGATGAGAATGTTCTATCTGACAAAAAGATAAATGATGACAGGGAGTCACCTAATGAGAGAGATTTCTTGGAGAAAATTGAAGAAGAAGAGATGCAGCAAACTGCTCAACCAGAAAACTTACAACAAGAAGGAGCAACTGAGGTAGGTGAACCCTCAGGTGAGGTAATATTTCACAAAGATCATCCTAGTGAAAATGTCATAGGTAATTTGCATGATCCCACTAGGACAAGGTCTCATTTTAGAACTGTCCAAGAACAGGACTTAGCTGCTTTGACATCTCAGGTAGAACCCAAGACTGTGGAAGAGGCTTTAAAGCATGATTCTTGGGTATCCTCCATGGGTGAGGAATTAAATCAATTTGAGAAAAATAATGTATGGAAACTAGTTCCTAGACCTGAAAACACTCATGTCATTGGCACTAAATGGGTTTTCAAAAATAAGATTGATGAAAATGGTGCTATCTCTAGAAACAAAGTAAGACTTGTAGCTCAAGGCTACAGTCAAGAATTTGGTGTGGATTTTGATGAATCCTATGCACCAGTAGCTAGGATGGAAGCTATAAGAATTCTGTTTGCATTTGCATGCTCTAGAAACATTCGGCTACAGCAAATGGATGTCAAAAGCGCATTTTTAAATGGGTTATTGAAGGAAGAAGTATATGTTGAACAACCTCCTGGGTTTAATTTCTCTGTTCAGCCTAACATGGTTTTTAGGTTGAATAAAGCCCTCTATGGATTGAAACAGGCTCCCCGAGCCTGGTATGAGAGACTTTCTGAGTTCCTTGTGAGCAAGGGCTACACTCGAGGTAAGGTTGACCAAACCCTATTCACCAAAAGTCTCGGAAAGGAGTTAATTGTGGTCCAGGTATATGTTGATGATATCATTTTCGGATCTAACAATTCAAAATTATGTAAAGATTTTTCTGAGTCTATGTCCCAAGAATTTGAAATGAGTCTAGTTGGCGAACTAAAATATTTTATTGGACTGCAGGTCAAACAAATGGAGGATGGTTGTTTCATAAATCAAACCAAGTATACTCTGGAGATGCTGAAAAGGTTTGGAATGACCAACCTCAAGACAATCTCAACACCCATGGGTACCAGCTCCTCACTGGAATCAGACGAAAAAGGTAAAGAGGTGGATGCTAAACTATATAGAGGTATGATCGGTTCACTCCTCTACTTAACTGCATCCAGGCCTGACATTCAATTTAGTGTAGGGATGTGTGCCAGATACCAGGCTAGGCCTACTGAATTGCATCTGGCAGTTGTAAAGAGAATCTTTAGATACTTATCTACCACCCATGATCTAGGTCTCTGGTATCCTGCATCATGTAAGTTAGATCTCATTGCATACACTGATGCAGATTATGCAGGATGTAAATTGGACAGGAAGAGTACTAGTGGTCACTGTGAATATCTAGGAGGATGCTTAGTCTCTTGGGGATCCAAGAAGCAACACTCTGTGGCTCTTTCTACTGCTGAAGCTGAATATGTAGCAGCGGGGAGCTGTGGCACACAGGTTATATGGATAAAACACCAGCTTCTGGACTACTCGGTTGAGCTAGGTTGTACTCCTATCTTTTGTGACAATACTAGTGCAATAAATATTGCAAAGAATCCTGTACTTCATTCCCGAACTAAACACATTGAAATCAGGCATCATTTTATTCGAGATGAAGTAGCTAAGAGGACTTTTGAGTTGATCCATGTTGGCACTAACTCACAAATTGCAGACATCTTCACTAAGCCACTGGATACTGAAAAATTTAGCACTTTGCGCAGAGAACTAGGTATTTACAGAATTTCATGATTAAACATTTGATTTCTGAATACCATGTCATGTGTTATTGTGCTTATCATATTCATTGTCTGTTGCTGAAGAAATAACTTCATTATGAGTGTTTGGTGACTCACTCCGTTTTGATTGAATAGTCTGTTCAAACTTCATGGTGTTCTCTTTAAAGTGTTTTGAGGGTTGTCTTGGTTAAGTCTGTGTTGGGGTCAAGGTCTCAGGGGGAGCTAGATTTATAATAGGTGCTTTGGTCTTTGGCCTAATTTGAACATACTCCGAACGACATCTTGCTGACATCAAAAGAGAATCAGGTTGATTAGGTGTATAAAAGAAAGTGTTGGATGCTTTATCCTTTAAGACTGTTCATCTAATTTCTTGTTGGAATTTCAGCTGTTAGTCCCACTGAGATCAAAATATGTATTCAAAGATTATCTTCCTACACGGTAACTGTCTTCTGATCTAGCCAGTACAGCATACCTACTTAGTCAATGTTGAGTCCGAAATGAGGTATTTTGTGCTCTAGTCTGAATCACCTTGGATCTGGTGCATTATTCTCAAACGGACTCAAGCTTAATTAACAAGGCTTTAAGAGCTGGTTAATAAAAACAAAAAATTTCATAAAATTGTTGTCAACCTTGTTAACTGCTCATTGAGAAACTGGGATTTTCATCAATGAAGTGAAAAAAAAAACATCCCATGTCATGAGATGGCAGTACTTATCTGGTTTCTTATTAATTATCTTGATCATACAGAGCTATGGTACATATCTGATTAGTAACTGGGGTGTCTGGCCTCTGATAAAGGTGTCACCTTAATGTCAACACCAGTTAGAATACTATCTCTGTCTTCTTGTCAGAAGGGGTAATGTGGTCCTGCCACCGAGTAACTGGGGTTTCATGCCTCTAAACAAGGTGTCTCCCTAATGTCAAAGGTGTACTTGACAGACTTACCTTTGATCTTGACTATCTTTAAAGATCCAGCTCACTTGAAGTATAGCTCTTGATTTGTTTGTTCTCAATACCACAGGTCTTTGTCTTCAGACTGTCTTACTTTATACTCTCTCAGTAAAGACTTACTTTGATCAAACTGGTATCTTGTAACTCACTTGCTTAGAATCTGGTTCTGTGTATGGAGCGAATCCTTATTCACAGTTTTTGCACAGTCTGACTAACTGATCTTCAAAAATCCTCACATAAAATTAATGGCTTTCTTAATTGACTAAACATCTCAATAACCTCCATTTATCTGCCTTACTCTATCCTGTTTTCTCTCTATAGTCAGCAATTTTCCTTTCTCTGTATCTTCAGATTTGCCCCTAGTTTTTGATGATGTCAAAGGGGGAGAGAATTGTGTGGTTTCGGTTTCAGAGTTTTTGTTGCATGCCATTGTGTTGAGGGGGAGTTAGTTATCAAGTCTGAGGCAATCTGTTGCTGTGTTCAGGGGGAGTGTTCTGGTGTCATCAGAGGAAGCAAGGAAGCTAGTGCGTTGAAAGTCTGCTTTAATTTGTCTGCATTAAATCTCTTGAAATGATCTCTTTTGAACTTATCTCTTATACTTAATATAGTGCTGCCATCATCAAAAAGGGGGAGATTGTTGGATTTTGTGTCTTCCCTAAGTGTTTTGATGATGAGCAACACTATGTTAATTGTTGTGGATATTTTTGATCAGATATCTTGCACTTGAGTTATCCATGGTTTTATATGAAAAAGCTGCTAAGAGGTAACACTTCGTGTGTTCGTACAAGTTCGATCTTCGTGCTGTTTTCCTTAAACCTCATGTCATTCTTACTTCGCGTTTTCACCTCGTGTCGAGTTAGCCATGTTGTCGTCTGATTGAGTGTTGTCTTTCACCTCGTGCAGTCTTTGTTTACTGTGTTGTTTCCATGTCATCCTTAGCTCATGTCATCCGTTTGTATTCCTGTCTTCGAGTCTATTTTCGCTGAGTCTCTAAGTCAGTCTAAGTTCAAGTGTTCGTTTCACTTCGTGTTGTTTTCTCTTCTCATGTCTTCGTGTCGTATTCCTGAAGCTGCTCTAAAAGTTCTGATGAACTTCGAGTAGTTTTCCTATAGACCTCGTGTCGCTCCTACTTAGTAACCACACTTCGTGATGGTTACTATTTTCGTGTTGTGTTTACATCTTCGTGTTTATCTGTCTTCGTGTCGGTTTCTATTTTTCGTCCTTAAGTTGTGGTCAGCCCGTGTTGTTTTCATCTCGTGCTGTTCTTACTGGCTTCGTGTCGTTTTCTGTGTAGTGTGTGTTTGTCACCACTATACTTCGTGTCGTTGTTTTTCACTTCGTGTCAAACTTCACTTCGTGTTGTCTTCACTTCGTGTCAAACTTCACTTCGTGTTGTTTTCACTTCGAGTCGTTTCTTTATATTCTGTCTTCGTGTTGGTTTCTCGCTTTAGACTTCGTGTTGTTTTCGCCTTGACC
Organism: Amorphophallus konjac; assembly: GCA_022559845.1. Classification (NCBI taxonomy): domain Eukaryota; kingdom Viridiplantae; phylum Streptophyta; class Magnoliopsida; order Alismatales; family Araceae; genus Amorphophallus; species Amorphophallus konjac. Next base: position 131,106,693 of record CM040119.1, read on the forward strand.
ACACATCGTGTTGCCTTCCGTAGACCTCGTGTCTTGAATATTTGCAACCACTTCGTGTCGGTTTCTGTCGTTAGCCCGTGTTGTCCTCGTGTTGTTTTTGCTTTCGTGACCTCGTGTCTCTTTTGGCTTATAACCTCACCTCGTGTCATTTCCTTCTGTGTGTCTGACCTGTTACAGAGTATCTCGTGTCGTTCTTGTGTCATTTCGAGTAATAGTCACGTCGTGTTGTTACTATATACCTCATGCAGTTTTGGTTTTTGTGGCCATGCAGCGTATTAATGGATTTAATCTCATTACAGGTCCGAGGAAGAACATTCCACACTCCTGGTGATCCGAGACAAGAGGAACCAATCTGATAAAGGCACGTGGCAGGAAGATTCTGGATCGAGCGTGGGAGGCACACGCGTTCTGTGCCCTATCCACCTGCTGTTACTGCTATAAATAGAATCCTTCGTCCTCAGATGAAGGTGATCGAAGAAGAGTGGCATAGAAGAAAAAGCAAGAAAATAGAGAGCCCTTCGATCCAGGAAAAGAAAAGAAAGAAGAAAGAATAGCAGAGAGAAAAAGAGAGAGAGCAGAAGAGTGATCAGAAGAGTTGTTCTGACTTGCGGATCAAATCCGAAGTCTATTGCTCTGTACTGAGCTACATTGTTTCCATTTTCTGGCATTTGATTTCCTTCGATCGTATTTTTCATTTATTGTTCTTACCTTTCTTCAACTGTTCTTGTTTGTGTTTCCGATCCTCTGGACTGAGGTCGGGGTCCTCCTGTGAGATCAGGAGAAGGGAGAGTCAATCTCCAGTCTGCAAGCAGCAGGTGGGCTGCTTGTAGGTTCCCTCCGGGTTGGGAGGAAGAGGGGTCTTCGACCTCTGGTTCACTAGTAGCAGGGCTGCTACTAGTGGGGTTCCCTCTTGGTAAAGAGGAAGAGAGACGAGAGTCTCTGGGTTCTAGTGACTGCTGGTCGCTAGAGGTTCCCTCCTGGTAGGAGGAAGAGGAGAGGTTGTTCTCCTGGGAAGCTGTGTATCAGCAGTTGTTTGGCAAGCTGTGTTGCCCAGCCTTTAGTGAAGCCACACTCGGTTTGAGTGTGGGGTGGATGTAGGTCTGAAGGACCGAACCACCTTAAAATCCTCTGAGTCCTTGTGTGATCGATTGTGGTAATATTGTGGTATGCCTTCTATTTGCTTGAGCTATTAACTACATTGCATCATTTTCGATAGTCGGAGCTCGAGGTTATTTGCGTTTAGCGATATACTCTGCAGTATTTTTTAATTCTACGAAAAACAGTGATCTATTCATCCCCTCCCCTTCTAGATCACTTCATATTGTACTTATCAGAGGAAGCTCATAGATCCAGATACACCATTCATCCTGGATGTACTAAGATGTTTAAGGATTTGAAAAGATATTTTTGGTGGCCGAATATGAAAAGGGAAGTTGTAGACTTCGTAAGTAGATGTTTGGTTTGTCCGCAAGTTAAGGCCGAGCATTGAAGACCAGCAGGGAAATTGAAACCCCTTGATATACCCCAATAGAAGTGGGAGAGCATTGGCATGGATTTCATTATGGGTCTACCTAGAACTCATAGTGGATTTGATACAATATGGGTGATTGTCGACAGATTGATGAAATCTGCTCATTTCTTATCTATTAAGCCTAAATGGATAGTTGATGTCTTGGATGCTTTGTATATGAAGGAAGTGGTAAGACTACATGGTATACCAGTCAGCATTATGTCTGATAGAGACCCCAGGTTCACTTCTCATTTTTGGAAAGGATTGCAAGAGTCCTTGAGAACTCGTCTGAATTTCAGTACTGCTTTCCATCCACAAATAGATGGACAGACTGAAAGGACCAATCAGATAGTGGAAGATATACTTAGAGCATGCATGATTGACTTTGGAGGTAGTTGGAGTGATCACTTGGCATTGGTTGAATTCGCCTACAATAATAGTTACCAGGCAAGCATTCAGATGCCTCCATTTGAAGCTTTGTATGGTAGAAGCTGTCGATCCCCGTTATGTTGGGACGAGGTAGGTGAGAAGCAATGGCTTGGACCATATCTCATTTCCGAATCGTCCAAGATACATTGGTCCATTCGAGATTCTGGAAAGAGTGGGGGAGGTTGCTTACCGTTTGGCACTACCACCTCAGTTATCTGGAGTACACAATATTTTTCATGTGTCTATGTTACGGAAATATGTGTATGATCCCACTCATATTATTCAGCATATGGACTTCGAATTGAAGGAAGATCTGACTTATGAAGAAAGACTGATCAAGATTTTGGATCGGAAGCAACAACAACTCAGGAATCGTTCCATACCGATGGTTAAAGTGCAGTGGAGTCGGCGTGGAACTAAAGAAGCTACTTGGGAGTCAGAAGATACTATGCGGAGGCAGTACCCTGACTTATTCTAGGTGAGCTGTCTCACTCCCTCTTTTTATTATTAAGTGCATTGAATTTGGAGGACCAAATTCCTTTAGTGGGGGAGGGTGTAATACCCCGATTTTTCAAGAAATTAATTTGAAATTCCTTAATAAATAGAATAAGCTAAAATTTGATCATTTTATAAAAATCTAAAAAAAGTATATTCCTGTAGAGGATAACACGTTTAACAAACTTATCTTCTGTTACCAACCTAAATAAAATCTGTAAATAGGTCAAATTAGTGGATTAAGCCCAAATTAAACACTTAGTTAACCATACCTTGTAACGTGAAATTCGAGCCCAATACTCCATCAAATGAGCCCAAACCTGTGGCAAATGAAAGGCCAAGATGAGAGGATAATTTCTCCTCTCTTATTTTCCCTAAACCCTTACACTAGGAGATGCAATCGGCGGAGATTGGATCGCGTCAAGAATTGCGGCGGCGTTCACATTAACCCAACTTGCGTGGACGAATATTCAGCGCATAAAAACCTCTAGAAGGCGTGTGACCTATAAAAATGAAGCTCTCTAACCCTAGAATCGTTTAGAACCAGTGGCGGCTACAGAGGAGTTGGATCGAGGGAGATCTCCGGTGATTAGGGGCTACGTGTACAAGCGCCTCAGGTTTTCTTTCTCCTTCTTTCTTCATCCGATTCTGGCAGGTGATAGCAAGCCAAACCCTAAAATAATATATGGTTGGAAGCATCATCGTGTCAGCTTTTCATTAATGTAGAAAGCCCTAAAATTTATCAAGTGTTCTACGAGAATTTTTAGTTTTAGTAGATGCATGTCACATCTAGGGTTATAAATGTTCCCTTTCGATTTAGTAGTAATTTCAAGCTGTAAACATAAAATTGATTCATGCATCTTGTAGAGTTTTTCATACTCTTCTGCTGGTAGTAAAAGTCCCAAATTCCATGCTTTATATCATGCGAATTCCATGTTTTAGTCTAACCCTAGAAACCTCGCCGGAGTTGGGCAAGGCAAAGGGGCAGCGATCTGTCTGGACTTGTGCGGCCACACGATAGACCGCACGTCCAAGACAGGCGGCCAGTAGTTGACTGTTTATATGTTTCTATCTCTGATTGTTTCCCTGGAACGTGCGGCCGAATCCTAACCGCATGTCTGTCCTGCGGCCAGTTCTAGACCGCACATCCCTCCCAGCGGCACCCCACCAACCGTCCATCTCCTGCAGGCCTTCGAACCTGAGGGGGCATGCGCGGCCTGTCTGTGACCGTCCACGGAGATGTAAGGCCCAGAACCGACCGTACATCTATAACAGAATAGATTAATTGTCATTACAGCATGTTATGTTAGTGGTAAATGGCATGTTAGCAACACACCTAATAAATTGTAATTCATGACAATAAAAAATTCTTACTGATTTATTTAATTTGAGCTTGATCTTGATTCATCTTTCCAATGAATGTCAATCTTAATTGTGAATCATTTATAATTGAAATGACTATTAGGTTTATACTTGTTATAACCTTATACCAGAACCGTTAATCTTGAACCATTATTATCCCCTAGAATTGAACTTGGACTCAATCGAACTGCTGTGATATGAGTCATAGTCCGAATTGGACTAACAGAGATATGCACGGCTGTTAGTGGACCGCATATCTCCCTGAACGGCACTGTGGCGACCGTTCATCTCTAGCTAATGCCAATTAGTTTTGGCCGATTATCCTTGATCCATCTTCGGTCAATTCTTGATTTGATCAGCCTAATAGACACTAGGCCGACCAGCAGACAGTGGGCTGGACTCTGGTTCAGTTCCACCCTGCCTATGGCAGCCCGGGAGCCCACTTAGGTGAATTTTTGGATTGTTGTTAGGCCTTGTGTTGTACGGACAGTAATGGACCGTACATCTTAACAGGCGGCCCTTAATGGACCGTTCAATTAATGAGCAGCTCTGTCAGGACCACATATCCTATCCTCGATTTTATAAACTTCTGGACTTGTGCGGCCCAATACTTACCGTTCATGCTGAAGAGCGGCCCTTAACCAGCCATTCAACCCAGCCCAGTTCCTGTTTAGTGCGGCCCTGAGTCGACCGCACAAGTGCTTGAGCGGTCTAGTAGTGACCGTATATCATCCAGAGACTAGTTTCCTCCGTGTTTTATGATTTTGAATTCAAGAACGTGATGGTTCTTGATAACTTGAACTCCTGGACAGAAATTCTGGACAGTATCTCTTCAACTTAGCCTTGGGATGTTCTGAGGTAAGTTTGTACTTGATTGTAATTGGCCATTGTAACTTGATTAAAGTCTAGATAACTTGGGATCTTGGATCCATTAAATCAATGTCAACGCATCATAGGGGCCCGGTCTGGTCCTGGGGAGAGCGTCCGAAAAGTACTTGTGCCCATAGGAGTTTGTAATGACATGGTGAGGCATTGCACCAAGTGCATGACTAGCGTGATGTCTATGACAATGATCTCTTAATCTCTTACTTGAATCGTGTTCGACTTGGTTATATTCTTGCTCATTGGCCAATTTCCTATAATTCCCTGTTATTTATATTGTTCATAAACTTGAATTTCTTGTAGTTATATCATCCTGCCATATTATTATTCCATTTCATTCTTTAGCACTTTCTTTATATTGTTTCATATGATCGTCATTTCTTTTCTTTCTGTTTCATATAAACATGTAATTAATTGGTTAATTACTTACACTTGCCTGTTGTTACCTACTGAGCGTTCGCTCATATAGTTGTTTCCCCCTTTCCAGGCAGCCCAGGTGAAGATTCACAGATGGATGGGAATGGGCCAGAGTGATGACTTGGAGTGTATCAGTTGATAGATATGTTAAGATTGTTATAGTTGTTTTACATCTAGCTATGCCTTAGAGCTTGAGTTAGTTATTGTAACGGAGTCAAGTAGAGGTTATGCTTGATTATGTTTAAGTCTGTTTGATGGTTATTGTAATTGATTTGGAGTTATTTTTGTTCATGACATTATGTTAATTCTTAGCTTAGCATGTTATCATTACTAGCATTTTCTACTGCCAATCCCAATATTCCCCGTCGGGGCGTGACATCGCCGGCTTCGTTGGTTTGAGAAAGCTCAGAGGAAAGATGCCAAAGGGATTGGAAGGACAACGAAAAAGAAAAAGAGGTCGACCCAAAGGGCGAGGAATCTTGAGAGGGCTCCCTCCCCAGGGAATGGGATCGACGGTGGAAAGAGGGGCGGGGCGACAGTGAAAGAATGAAGTTGGACGAGCTTCATTCTCCCCTCAGAAGAGCATCGACAGGACAGAAACAGAAAGGTGACATGCTCTGGCATGAACCTTCCCCCTGATTGACCCCCGACTGACGAACCCTCTTTCAGACTAAAACAACATGAGCTTCCCTCTTACCACCATCTGCATCATCATCTTCTGAAGCGCCCTCCATGCCCCACCGAGACTAACAACACAACGCTTCGCGAAAGGGAAAGAATGAGAAAACCATTAGAGATGGCCTTAAGCGACGAAAGGAAAAGGAGACGCCCCTCGGATCTTTTATAGGCTGAAGGGGGAGCTGATCGCCTTAAATGACTCTCCCCTTTACAAAACACGCTAAAAAGACTTTCCTTGAGATGGTTACCTCAATTCCCGACACCCCCCCAGCGGGACACGCGAAGCGGCAAGTCATTAAGGGTGGTATGGAAAAATGAAAAGGTACCAGTGCCATGTCAGTTATTTGACAGACCGGCCCGCGTAAGATCTACAGAAAATCGGCACCTTCTTCAAACGACTGCGGATACGGTAGTCAAATCACACCGAAAGTGGTAAGAAATAGTCAATTTAGCATTTAATACTACCGCTATTATAGTTTCCAAAAAAGCCTTACTCGGATACATATGAAAAAGAAAGAAAAAAGAAAAGAGCTATTACATCAGGCCTCGGGCCCATCTCCAAGCTCGACAGACAAGGCTTCTTCGGCACCAGATGATCTGCCCCCAGTGTTCTCGATGACGACCGGCCTGGACACTGACCCCACTTGTGTGGGAACTGTCTCGGCCGTGTGCCCTTCTGAGGATGCTGAAGTTGGCAGTCACTCGGACGGGACCGAACTCACCTCTTCACTCAACGTGTAGTGGGAAGAGTCAGTAGAGGCCCAATCCGAGTCATAGCACTGACCGGAAGGAAAAATGAGCATAGACGATTGGGCCTCCGCCTCCAGGACGGCCCGATCGTAGTCTTGAGAGAAGCCCTTCCGGAGTCCCCGTCGGTAGCCTGACTCGTAGTAGGGAAAGGCTGCCTGTTGCAGAGCTGCCTAGTAAGCCTCTGAGCACCTATGTTGCTCGAGTGCTTCCTTCCCAGCCAGCTCTGCCTTCCCCTCGAGCTCAGCTATCTGCTACTCTAACTCAGACAGCCTTCTCTCGGCCTCGCATAGCCTTCGCTCGATCTCGGTCCGCAAATCCTCGGCCGCCCGAACTCAATCCTCAAGCCCCCCTCGCTCGGCCCTCCATTGGTCATCGCGCTCGACCTGGTTTCTGCGCTCCGAATCTAGGAGCTCACTCTTCTGGTCGACCATGCGACGAGCGTGGGCCAGCTGCTCCACCAAAGACCGAGCCTCCGCTTGGCTTGACTGCGCTAGTGCTCGGAGCGGGGCCATCTCTCGGTGAAGGTCCCCAAGATCGAGGGTCAGACTCTCGACCTTTCGATCAAGCGCACTGTGGGTCCACGAGAGAGTCTCCGCTCGGACTCCACCCGAGCATACGTGTCCACTGCTTCAGCCCCCAGCTGGGCCAAGACCATCCCTCCCTCCATAATCTGCTCAAACAGCGAAGAGGGGGGACCCTTCTAGACTTTTTCTCGCAAGTCTCGAGAAGCTAAGGAATGGCACGCCCGGTACAGAGGAGCTCGGACACTGAAGGTGCTGGTAGAGGGAGGGGAACCTCTCACCGGAGTGGTCGAGATCGAGGCATCTCTCTCAGGCAATCCCGTTTCGAGGGCCCCACCGGTTGGCTCAGCGTGAGAGGCCCCACCACGTACCTCCCTAGTTTTGGTCGGCTGAGATCGAGTCACCTCCCCCTACGACCCTCCAGCCTTGACCGGCTCAAATCGGACCCCCTCGTCTGGCGGCCTCTCCGCGACATTTGGCGCCTCAGCATCGGCGGTGATCCCCCTTCATCGGCTCCCTCTTGTTCAGTAGAGGGGATAGCTGGTAGGGAGTCTCCTCCGGATGGACGGATGACCTCCTCCCTCCTCGCCTACTTCTTCTCAGCAGACTAAGCCTGCATTGAAGACCGCAACAACTTGGCCACAGGATCCTTGCGCTTGACCCCTCGGCGCTCGGAAACGTCATCCCGGGCCACCCGCTTGCCCTTGTCCCGGGCGCGGGATGAGCCCTCTGAAGCTTGAAGATCGTCAGGAGCCGACGCATCGTCCAAATCGATGATCTCTAATTCAGCCGAAAGTGCCTCCTCCTCAACCGCTCGCCTCGTGTCTGAACCACAGAAAGCAGACTAAGGGAAGGAAGGTTCTTACTCTGCAAGAAGGAAGACCAAGTTCCAAAACTCCTTACCTGTCGGCGATAGCACTTGAGTGAGGTAGCTCTCAATGTTGGAAGAAGTCACCAAATCAGCAGTCTCTTGGAGATTATGCTGCAGGATGGCAGCCTCCACATCCACCTCCGGAGAAAACACGGTCTGCTTCGGAGGAGTGTTTTGGTGGAAATTGGGCGCCGTCGGGAAATTCCGGACTACACCAACTACCGATGGACCCACCCAGAAATATTGGGTCTTCCACCCTTTATGAGAAGAATCCTTCGCAGAGAGGGACACAAAGCTCCTCCCCCGCTTCGCCTGAATATAGAAGAAGCCTTTCCCCGCATGAACTCAAAGAAGTAATGGAAAAGATCCAGCGAGGCGCGCACCCCACATTGGCCGTAGAGGAAAATAAAGGAGAAAATGAAGGTATAGAAGTTGGAGACCAGCTGGACAGGAGCCAGCCGGTAGAATCGAAGTAACTCGACAACAAAGGGATGAAGGGGTAGACGAAAGCCGCATTTCTAGGCCAGGAGAAAGGATCAAAAGAGGCCAGAATAAGTGGACATGCTAGACTCATAAGGCTCAGCCTCCAGGAACTGGAACCGCCAAGGCAGCCCGTATCGACTCTGCAGCCACTTCACCTCAGCCTCCCCCAGCTCACTGCAGAGCGGCTCCGGCGGCGTAAAGAAAACCCTTGGAGCCCATTCTCTCTGTCGCCCCTCGGCCTCAGGATGATGGTCTGCCATGAGATAGAGAAAAGAAGAAGGGGAAAGCTCCAAGCCTGAGAACTTCGGAGGAGAAAAGGAGCTGACGAATTACCACCCCGGAAGCCCCTCTTGCTCCGGTGGCCACAACGATTCTCCGCTCTTCCGAAACTGCTCTCACCGCGCAGGAGCCCCCCCTTCCTCAAATATAACTACAAAGAGAGGCAAAACCCTAAAACCCCGAGATAAAGGGATGCAAAACGCGTAATGCCTAAAAACCCTGACGGGAGGTGGCGCGACGTCCAATCTCTCGAGGAGGGGCCTTCTCTTATTCATCATAATGGGCATATTTTCAAGGTGAGCCGCGTCATGTGGCCCCTACCAGAGAGATATCTTTACCCAACCAGTGCTACAAACAGTCCCGCCCAAATGCTACTCGTCCGAGCCTAATCTTGGCTCGGGAGTAGGAGGGGGACAAGTGGAGAGTGGAAATCTCACCGCCCGTACGGAGAGGCCGAACGAGGTCCAACCCTGACCGAACGAGGCCCAACTCCTCAAAGTGGCAACCCCCGGGCCCACTTACTGTAAAGCCCAAAAACTCACTCGGAACAAGCGCTTCCTAGGCGGCCTTCGGGTTGGGAAGTTCGAGCATCAGTCGGTCAGGAAAGATCCCTCGGAGCCCCTATTCTTTGTCCCGACCCAGCACTTACCACTCGGAAGGCCACTCCTGAACAAGTGTCGTTCGCTCGGGCTCGCTGATGGAAGCTTATTGATACGGCCGTTGCGAATCCCTTAATGGCAGGAAGCTCAATAGGACAGGGGAAACTAAGAGTCCGTGCGCCGTAAGGAGCCCGCATGAAGGACGTAACCCCCCTGGAACTCCTCCGCTTATAGGGATCAATTCGCACAACATGCCATTATTCAAACAGGACATGCCCTACTACGAGAAGGTAAGCCTAAGCGAGGCAGGAGCCAGCAACCCGGAGCAGGAACCACTTCACCTTTCGGTGGAGAGGGATCTCTCACACTCCCATTTTCCTCCCAACTCTTCTCTTCGCACCAGTGCTCTACTACATGTGCTGACTTAAGCATCGGAGGGTCTTCCCCAGGGATCTATCCCTGGGCACCTCTGACTTATTTCCCTTCTTGCAGTTCTTACTTCAAGGGTACGTGGTCATCTTCCACCACGCTCAGGAGCAGCGCGAGATCGCCCCTCTTCAATGCTTATTTCTTTGACTTGTTTATTGATGACTGATCTGTTAATTGCAAAATTCATACACCATCGCATGTGCGTCACTACTCATCAAATAGGTAAGTTAGGTAAGTATCTCGATCCCTAATCCCCTTTATGCTTTACTATATGGTACCTATGATATATTATCTTGAGAACCGGCTGGTCATTCATTTGTTCTGGGATCTGATGTTCCCCTTCAACAAAAATGATGATGATCTAGGTGAACATGTTTAATCGTTGGATAGGCCGTTAGGTTGGAAGAGTTGAGGGACGATGGTTCCATCTTGCACGTCGTGGTTGCAGATGGTGTCCTGAGCCTGATTTATCTGGTCTACCAATGTTATTCTCGAATATTTTCTATTTTATGGTTTATTTGCATTTGTGTTGATGATTTTTTTTTAAGCCCAGCACGCATCATACGCATCTTTGAGCATTCATGAGCCCTGATCTGTCTAAAGTGTCTCAGTAATCGTGGGTAACTGTGTATCCATGGTCTAGGATAGGGAGAATCATTCCACTCTGAGTTGGAAGGTTTTCTCCAGTCTATTTGTTCGGTTAGGTTAGTTAAGGATTCTTGTCTGGAGTTTAGTTGCTCGTTTCTTTTACTTTTCGCTTGCTCCAACCGCCTATCAGCTGTGTGTTCCACTGATGAGGTTGGTTGTGTTTTATTTTAGTTGTTAGTTCCTCCAGGCATGCGTCATTCGGTTTGGCCATTCTTTGTGACTGGTTTGGAGTTTTTTGTAAGATTCCTATCGCTTGTTGGTTAAGGACGGGTGTCGTTTACCTTAACACCTACTTTTCAGTCCGCTTCGCTGCATTTTCGCTTCATCTCCATGTTCTATTTCACTTTCCCTTCACCTCCGCTCGTTCTCCTGCAAAGATGACGTTAAGAAGGGGCATCTATTGACATCCGTTTTATGACCAATTAGTTGTGATATTTTCTTATTCTATTTTATGATGTCTCGAGTTATTCACTGGTTAGTGGGCCATTTTTTGGTTGATTTTTGGGCTTATTTTATGGGTCTTCTCCCTGTTTGGGCTCAAGTTCTCGCACTTTTCGTCATTTGGACTTATTGGGCCTAGATAAGTGCTAAATAAGGATTATTTTCTGGATTAATATGTAGATTTATCTGGGCTTTATCTTTTTGCAACGGCCATCTTCCTAGCAGCCTATCACAGGACCGCAACTAAATGGTAGCGGCCCATTGGAAGACCGTTAGGTAGACAGAGAGTCCCTCTGTGTCTGGCCTTTTTCCCAGTGGGTTTTATCTCTTTCGAACGACTATGCTTAGAGGTCCATCGCAGGACCGTTTGATGAGGCTTACGGTCTATCGCGAGACCGCAAGGTGAGACTGAGAGCCTTGGCCTACCTGGGTTTTCTCTCTCTATCTATGGTCAAACAGAGTCCTTCATTTCATGTTTTCTCTATGGATTTTGATCCTCAGAGGCTCTTGATTGACTCTAGGGACTCTTGGGAGTATTATCTACGAGTCTTATCAGGTTTTAGGCCTCTACTTTCGCTATTATTCCTCCAACTTGACCGAGGGTTTTGGGGGTCTATAAATAGAACCCTTGACTTCAAGGCTGGAGGAGGAGATTTCTAGAGGTCACGACGAAGTGCTGCCGCATTCTGGAGTGATTCCCAACCAGGGAGAATGTGTTTTCTGCGTCCTTTAGTCTTCTGGTCCAGGGAGTTACCGATTTTTGATTTGGTTTTGTGTTTTCTTTCACTTAGTTTTCATTCATCTTTGCACCATCATAGCATCAATTCTTCTCCTTCTTTCGCGTTCTTTTGCATCCATAATACATTTTTAAACATCCCCCTATTGGGTTAGATGGACGCAGTCAATCTCCACTGAGTGTGGATCTAGAGGGGGGGTGAATAGATCAACTTGCCTAATTTAAAACTATTGTAAGTTCTAAAGCGGAATTTAGGCAAACATCAGTTAAGCTAAAGAAAGAATGCTAAGCAAAGGGTCGACCCATGAAAGCCATTCACCATATCTATATATCGAAAGCTAGACATGAGCATGAGCGATGAAACCAAATAAGCTAAGCAAGAATTCCCATCACACACAGATCAAACAAAAACACAAACACACTGCACACACAATTTTTAGGTGGTTCGGTCAACGACCTACGTCCACCCCACACTCAACCGAGTATGGCTTCCTACTGCGCAACACAGCTTGCGTCCGCTGGGCTTTACAGCTTGGCCAAACAATCCGCTGATACACAGCTTCGCTGGGCACTACAGCTTGCCGACCAGAGGATCTGATCCTCTGCAACCGCTGGGGAAATACAGCTTAACCCGTCCAGTGGAGACTACCACTGCAAGACCGCTGACACACAGCTTGAGGAAACAATATTCGGAAATGATAGACAGAATCAAAACGAAAAAGGAAAACCCAAAAGCAATGTAGCTCTAAAGAGCAAAGCTCAGCTCTGGTTTTGAACCACGAGACTGAGATACAAACTCTCTCACTCTCACTCTCAATCAGCTCTCTATCTCTTCTTCTCTCGTTTTCTTCTTCTTCTCTATTTCTTCTTCTTCTCTGTATCTTTTCTCTCAGTGGATCGAAGGAGCCTTGCTGCTTTGGCTGTATAGACTTTCTATCCTTCTCTTCGATCTCCTTCTTCTGTGGAAGAAGGCATGTATATATAGCAGCAGCAGCAGCAGGCGTGTGCTCTCCACGTTTCCCGCCAAAGCATTTGGACCACGTGGCAGCATCCAATGGAGTGTCAGAACACGTGTCCTCATCTGGATACCTTGTTCTTCTCGGATCACGAGCCAGGTACCTCGGATCACGTGCCCTTCATTTGTCTCTGCATTCCCTGTCAGACAGACAAGAACATATTCAGTTTAACTGTAAACCCTGTACAGGCTTTGCAACCACGAGTGCAATGCAAAGTATGCACAACGCAGTGTATAGACTCAATGATCGTAAAGGCTTCATGAGAAGGAAAGCAGTGTATAGACTTAGTAAATATAAAGGCTTCATAAGAAGGAAAACCAGTGTACAGACTTGCCCAAAGTATAGACTTTATATGAAGAGGCAACGGCTGTACATACTTCCTATATGAAGCAGCCACTGTACATACTCAAGGTGAAGACCGATGTCAATGTATAGACTTTACTGAAGACAACGGACTCGAGTGCAGTGTACAGACTTGACTATGCTCACCCAATACCAATGTATATACTTGATGCTCAAAGAGTGGCTGTACAGACTTGATAACGATGCAGAACGAACGGATGTACATCCTTCATGTGAAAGTCCAATGTACAGACTTTGAAGAACAAGCAGCTACAGTCCAATGTGTGGACTTGTCGTTCACTGGTGAGTGTACAGACTTCGAATGAAACACCAATGTGTAGACTTACCACCGACCAAGACTTGAAGAAGTGAGACGATGGCTAAGACACTGTACAATCAGATGTATAGACTTTACTTAACACAGTCCGATGTACAGACTTGGAATTTCAACTGAAGGGTGTATAGACTTGACCAAACAGTCCAGTGAATAGACTTGAATAGCTGAGGCCAGTGTACAGACTTGCCACCGACCAATGTGTAGACTCGATCAGCATAATGCACAGTATAGACATCAACTCTGCACATCGAATGTATAGACTTCAAGTGTGAAGACCATTGTATAGACTTTGGATTCGAAGACCAATGTGCAGACTTTGGATTTGCATACCAATGTGCAGACTTCAAGTTTCACTGTGGATGTATAGACTTTAGGAAATCAAGCGATGTGTAGACTTGAAGCTTCCACGATGGATGCATAGACTTCAAATATCACTGTGGATGTATAGACTTCAGGAAATCAAGCGATGTGTAGACTTCAAAGAAGTTGGCGATTCAATGTACAGACTTGATGAAGCGAAGCCAATGTACAGACTTGAGTGTAGCTAAAGCCTTGATCGTAGGAATAGGCTGGAGTGTATAGACTTCAGGCTTCAGAAACGAGTGTACAGACTTCACTTAAGAAACGTAGGGAAAGACTCCAATGTATAGACTTTGCCTTGAACGAAAGTCAGTGAAGAATGAATAGACTTTCACGATGTGTAGACTTTGGATACGTGAAAGCTACAGTGAAGGAATGTACACACTTGACCAATTCAAAGGCGAATCGAGTGTACAGACTCTGAGTCCAAACCCAACGGCTGTACAGACTTAGAATGTGAAGACTGATGTACAGACTTCATTAATCAAAGCATGAATGAGACGCTGTACAGACTTAGCCTAAGACATGCATGAACTGACGCTGTATAGACTCAATCTAGACAAGTCTGCTAAAGGAGTCGACCCATCAGAGGATGCGTCGACCCATGACAGTGAGAAATGCAAACAGCAGTGTATGAAATGCAAAGAACACATAGTCAATCTGATAGAGCAATTTCATCAAAGCAAGAGCAGTTGCCAATCAATCAAAACAATGGTGTTGCCAATGAAATAAAGCAAGTGTCAACATCATCAACATAGAGGGGTCACAACAATCTCCCCTTTTTGATGATGGCAACCCCATATGAAGTAGAATAACAACATCCTGACATATAGGTATATGTTTGATGAAAGACATGATGAGTTATGCAGATTGACATGCAGATGCTATGAATGCATGCAACTCACTGCCTCAAACTCTCCCTTATCATTATGCATATACACTCCCACTCCCCCTTGGAATGAATTCAGAATTAAGACAGATATGTATTCTCCCCCTAGACATCCCCCTAGACAATATTCTCCCCCTTTGCCATCAACAAAGAGGAGGGAAAAATTAAATAGAAGGGAAGGATCAAGAGAAGAACTGACTGGCATTCTGAACAGGTAGTTCATGAATAAGCATTCGAAAGCATAGAGTCTTCAGTCATATGAAATTAGAAACTGCTGTCAGAAAGAGTTCTGGTTTAAGGATGATAAAATTTGGAGTTCATTCACTACAAGCAATAGATAAGTTCACTGTGCATGATAAAACAATAAACTAGAATCACATTTGCATGAATAATTTAGTTTCATAATATCTTACTTTCATAGTCTCATAAAAAATATTGAGAGAAACCAAGTCATGTATTGAAACTAAACAAATTGACACTCATGAACTTTTCTTTTGAAGGAACAGCATTATCAATATTAGACCATTTAGAGCATTCAGGTACCATAAGTCTTTCTGCGTAAGGGTATACGTTTATCAGACGCCAATACCCCTAGATACTCAACAAGATGGACCATTCTGCCTATGATCAAATTTAACAGAACTGAGTTACACCTTTTTGTGTGAGGGTACACGTTTATCAGACGCCAGTTACCCCCAGGTACTCAGTGAAACCAGCCTGCTGTTTTGAACATTTTATACAGAGATAGCTGATACACTTCATGACATGAGTGTTGTCCACTTCTGTGATGGATCACTCAGTTTCTCAGTGATTTACCAGTCATTGCTCTGCCAATATTAATTTTCAATGATTTTCAATATTTTTCAATATCTTTCTTAGCTGTCCTTTTTATGTTTCAGAATGACTTGTTTAAGAACAATACACATACTTAACCTCTCTAACATGATTTCAGATGAGTTTTCAGATTTCAGATATGATTAGCTTTGTCTGACATGAAATAAGAAAGAGGTTGAGAGTTTTATCAATTTTCAACTTACTTATATACTGATTGCAATCTTTAAACTCCAACCATTATAAGATTTAAACCATTACATCAGTCTTTGAACAATTCAAATTCTTATAAATGAAGAAGTCCATTTTCTACTGCTTAGAAATCAGAACTGACCAACAGATTGCCATAATGTCAGAGACAAGTATTCAGAGTTAAAGGTTGAATGACTTCAAGAAAGTTGAAACCACTCTGAATTTCTAGCAATACTCCCCCTGTCTATATGCATGCAATTTGCTAATGAAAGGCAAGAATTAATTGAGAGAGAGCTTATGCATAGGTCATGAATGAATGATATGCAAAGACATGCAAATACTCGACAAGCTCCCCCTGAATATATGCAATGTTTTCTTTGAACACTGACAAAGTATTTTGAAATTCATGCTCATTCAGACTCCCCTATCAATCAATATAACCCATGGTACTAGGCGGAGAACTGGTCTCAAGGACCATCTCACACATAGTAAGAACCTCCAGACAGATTTCCCTGCCCTTTAGTAGCCTACTATTTAATATACCACGGTTATGTAGAGAAATGCAATGCAGGACAGTTCTACATGCATGTTCAGTAATGATTATGAGTCTGTTTCAATATTCACATCCACATGAATTATCCAAGCAATCAAATGCAAGTCCACATCAGAAATTTTATTCACAGCAGTTAAACAATCATTCATCATGCTGAAATTTACATAAGCCAAGTTCTCTTCTAAGAAACTTAAATTTTTCATTCCCAAGAGGCTTAGTAAAAATATCAGCAATTTATTTTTCAGTTTCTATGAAATTCATTTCAATCTCATTTTTATTTACAGCATCTCTAAGAAAATGATGTTTTATCTCTATATGCTTAGTCCTAGAATGGTGAACAGGATTTTTAGCAAGGCATATAGCACTAGTATTATCACATAAAAGTGGAATGCATCCCAGATTTATCTGATAATCAGCCAGTTGGTGCTTAATCCAAAGTACTTGGGCTGCACAATTACATGCTGCAACATACTCAGCTTCAGCTGTGGATAATGCTACAGTGTGTTGCTTCTTAGATGCCCAAGACACTAGACAGCCACCAAGGAATTGACAGTAGCCACTAGTGCTTTTTCTATCTACTCGACACCCAGCATAGTCTGCATCAGTGTAGGCTAGAAGCTCTAACTCACACTTAGCAGGATACCAGAGACCTAGTTCTTGGGTGCCTAGTAAATACCTAAAAATCCTTTTCACAGCTTTAAAGTGAGTTTCTTTAGGACTGGCCTGAAATCTAGAGCATAAACACACAGCAAATTGTATATCAGGCCTAGATGCTGTAAGATAGAGAAGAGATCCGATCATACCTCTGTATAGCCTTGGTCCACAGGTTTACCTTTAGAATCTTCATCCAAACTGGTTGAGGTACACATTGGAGTAGCTATTTCCTTGAGGTTGTCCATTTTGTACTTCTTCAATAAGTTCTTTACATACTTGGACTGAGAGATGAAGGTGCCATCTTCTGTTTGTGTAACCTGCAGTCCAAGAAATAGTTTGAGCTCACCCATTGAGCTCATTTCAAATTCATCAGTCATTATTTGAGAGAATTCCTCACACAATTTGGGGTTAGTTGACCCAAACACAATGTCATCCACATAAATCTGAATGATAAGAATATCTGGATGGCTTACCTTGGTAAACAATGTTTGATCAACTATACCTCTTGTGAAGTTCTTGTCGGTGAGAAATTTGCTCAACCTGTCATACCAAGCTCTAGGAGCTTGCTTTAAACCATAGAGAGCTTTATTGAGCTTGTAAACATGATTAGGGAAATCTAAACATTCAAACCCAGGAGGCTGTCTCACATATACATCCTCATTAATTTCCCCATTTAGAAAAGTAGATTTCACATCCATCTGCTGAAGATTTATTCCTAGGGAACATGCATAAGCCAATAAAATTCTTATTACTTCTAACCTAGCTACAGGGGCAAAAGACTCTTCAAAGTCTATTCCAAATTCCTGATTGTACCCCTGAGCTACAAGTCTGGCTTTATTTTTAGTAACATTCCCTGCTTCATCAGTTTTGTTTCTAAATACCCATTTAGTCCCTATGACTGTTTCATGATCAGGAGGTGGAACCAAAAACCACACCTTATTCCTGTCAAATTGATTGAGCTCCTCATGCATGGCATTAATCCAATGCACATCTTGGAGAGCACAGTCAATGGACTTGGGTTCTGTGTTTGATACAAAAGCATAAGCATTCAGTTCATGTTGAATTCTTAAGTGGCCTCTAGTCCTAGGAGGGTCATGCAGATTTCCAATAACATTATCTACAGGATGATCCTTGAGATATCTAATATTTGTAATTGGACTATCATGAACTTGATTTACCTCCCCCTGAACTGTAGGCTCCTCTTCATTAAGCTCTTTATGTCCTTCTTCATCCTCGGATTTGTCTGCAGGATCTCCTTCCTTCAGAATTTCACCATTGTTTTCATTCCTGCATTGACCAACATTAGAATTTACCAAGGATTCATCAAAAACTATGTGTGGAGATTCTTCAACAGTCTTAGAGTTCAGATTGTACACTCTGTATGCTCGGGTGTTTTCAGAATAGCCAAGAAAAATTCCTGGTTCTCCTTTAGGTTCAAATTTATCAAGGTCCTTCTTATCATTTATGTGAATGAAACATTTACAACCAAAGACCTTGAAGTGAGCAATAGAAGGTTTCTTACCTTTTAAGATCTCATATGGTGTTTGCTGGGTAGAAGGTCTTACCATGGCTCTGTTAATTACATAACAGGCAGTGTTCACTGCTTCAGCCCAAAATTTCCTTGGTAGACCACCTTCGACAAGGAGTGTACGACCCATTTCCACTAGGGTTCTGTTCCTTCTCTCCACAACTCCATTCTGCTCAGGGGTCCTTGGTGAGGAGTACCTGTGGTTGATTCCATTTGACCTGCAGAATTCATCAAATTGTGAGTTTTCAAACTCACCTCCATGATCAGACAAAATAATTTCAATTTTCTGATTTGTTTTATCATAAAACTCTTGAAATTCAGAGAAAGCATCACTCTTATAAGAAATAAACCCAAGTATACCTAGAAAAGTCATCTACCATGACAAACCCATACCTCCTCCCTGATAGGCTGGCAGATCTAGTTGGCCCAAAAAGGTCCATATGTATCAGCTCATAGGGTTTGGAAGACAGATTTTCAGTTCTAGACTTAAATGACTTTCTAGTTATCTTTGATTGAGTGCATGCATCACAGATTTTATTTTCTTTCTTGAATGAGACTTCAGGAAGTCCTCTAACCATGCCATGCTTATTTAATTTGTGCAAAACAGTGTAGCTAGCATGACCTAACCTACGATGCCATAAAAATGCTATGTCTTCTCTACTGACAGTAAGGCAAAGGTTAGTGTGTTGAATTTCATCTAAATTTATCATGTAAGTATTATTTATTCTTTTTCCAGAAAATTTGACAATATCAGAATCAGGTTCAAAAACCTTACAGCATTGAGAATTAAATAAAATATTGTAACCTTTATCACATAACTGGCTGATGCTAAGTAGATTATAGGCTAACCCTTCAACCAGCATAACATCATCAATGCAGCAGGTAGAACACTTACCTACCTTACTTGATCCGATAATCCTACCCTTTGTGTTGCTTCCAAAGGTGACAAGGCCTTCTACTTTCTCAGTCAGCATGCAAAATTTGGCCTTATCTCCTGTCATATGTCTGGAGCAGCCGCTATCCATGTACCACAAGTTGTTCTTGGCTGCCAGGCATACCTGCATACACAATTAGGTAGAGAAGTTTGGAACCCAAGACTGATTGGGCTCCAATGTAAATGAACTAGAAGCAAAGCAGGAAAGCAGATGTTTCGGAATCCACATTTGTTTAAATGAACTTTGTTCAGTGGATCCTACAGATTTTCTTCTGTTGTTGTTCCTTTTCTTTTTATTATTCTTTTTCTTATTGGCAGCAGCATGATTATTGACAGTATTGTTATTTCTGTGCCAGTGCCTTGGCCAGGGTGTGTTCACAAAATTTTGGCCATAGTAGTTCCTGGGCTGGGTATGGAAATATTGGTTTCTAGATGTCCAGTAACCATACCCATTGACCCAATTTCTACTGTAAGGTCTTTGATATTGAGCACCCTGGTGTGCAAGACCTGTAAACCTACCCTGAGTTCTAGACCAATCTGACCTATTGAAGTAGGTTGGCTGTGCATTGTAGTGGGTCTGAGCTCTGGATTGATAAAAATAATTGGGTTGACTCCTAGCAGCACTCTGTCTCCCCTGTACTTTGGACCCTGCTGACCTATACACAGGTTTGTATTGGGTCTTCTTCTGAGGTGGAGTTAATGGTGGAGACTTGGTTGCCTTGACCTGGGGTTTACTGGACTGTGTAGGTTGACCCCTAACCTGAGTCTGAGCCCTAGGATTCTGCTTGGATGTGCTGGCTCTACTAGGCTCATTAACCTTTCGTTTGCCCTTCTCCTCAGCACTGGGCTTTTTCAGATTAGCAGTTTTGTTCATCAAATTTGTTGAGTTCATGCTAATTAGAGGTCCCTTTTCCTTTTGAGCAACAAATGAAATTGTTCTCATCCCAAATATTTTTGTTGCACTAGAACTAAATCCTAGGCCCTCTTTTCTGAAATTAACCTTTGACCCTAACAAAGCATTTAAGTTATCTGTTCCTTGGGTCATTTTCTCAATGGTTTTCATTTTATCCTCATTATCTTTCTGAAGTTCATCAATAGACTTTTTCAGCTCATTGTTGACATTGAGGACAGCTTCATATTTTTCAGAGATGATTTTTACTTCACTTTCACATTTTTGAATCTTCAGCTTCCATTCTTCAATTTCATTTTCAAGCCTTAGATTCTCTTCCCTAGAAACCTTTAACTCAATTTTGATGTCCTCTACTTCAGAGCATGTGAGTTTCAGTTTATCATTTTCAGATTCCAAACATGCAATTTTATCAGATAGAGTTTTATCATTTTGCATGGAATTGATTTTTCTTCTAAGATGCCTATTCTCTTTTCTAATATCATCAGCTCTATCAGCTATGTCATGATAAGCATCTACCCAATCAGCAATTGTGAAGTTTTCAAATCTAGTGATTACCTCATCTGTGTCCTCCTCTCTATCTTCGGAGCTTGTTGCCATAAGGCAAATAGGCTGTTCAGATTCGGCTTCACTATCTGAGCTGCTGCTGAAAGAGCCTTCATCTTCATCACTCCATGTGCTGATCATAGCTCTTCCCTTCTTGGTTTTCTTCTTTGACCTGTCCTTATGTTTCTGATTGTCTGGACAGTCAGCTTTCAGATGCCCTGGTTTCCTGCATTGATAACAGACATTAGCTTCATTTTTCTTTGCAGATTTAGATTTATACCTTTTATCCTTTCGGCCACCATTGTATTTCTTTTGGCCGAACCGTCCTGCTCCCTTTCTGAGAAATCGCCTGAACTCTCTAGTCATCATGGCTATCTCAGATCGAGTCACATCTTCTTCTTCATTTAGGCTCTCCTCTGATAATGAAGAGCTGCTGGAGCTGGATTTTGTTGATTTGCTGGAACTAGCCTTCAGCGCTATCGGCTTCTTCTTCCTCTCGGCTTCATCTGTCCTTGGCATATTTATCTCATATGCCATTAGTGAGCCAATCAGCTCATCAGCTTTAGTATTACGCAAGTCCCTTGACTCCTCCATCACTGTTGCTTTGGTGTGCCAAATGGGAGTCAGGGAGCGCAGAATTTTCCTCACTACATCATACTCTGTCTGAGGTTTCTCAAAACCTCTGAGGCCATTGGTTATGACAGTCAGCCGAGCGTACATTTCGCTGATGGACTCGTTCTGCTTCATCTTGAAGGCTTCATACTCAGATACAAGAAGATTGGCCTTCTGCTCTCTTACTTGAGATGTACCTTCATGAATTACTTCCAGCGCATCCCACATCTCCTTAGCTGATTTGCAAGCAGACACACGGGAGAATTCTGTAGGATACAGAGCGCACTGGATAGCATTTATAGCACTCCAATTCAGCGTGGACCTTCTGATCTCCTCCTTGGTCCATACATCTTCATTCGGGGATAGCTCATAAGGTCCCTTGCTGACAATCTTCCAAATCTCATAATCCTTAGCCCTGAGGAACACTTGCATACGGTTCTTCCAGTATGCGTAGTTTGATCCATCAAAGAATGGGGGCTTCGTTGTTGAGTGACCTTCGGCAATCATCCCTCGAGCATCCATCTCTGCCTATTCTCTTCGGGCGATGAGTCCCTGCAGAAGAGTTAGGCTCTGATACCAAGTGTTGGGTTAGATGGACGCAGTCAATCTCCACTGAGTGTGGATCTAGAGGGGGGGTGAATAGATCAACTTGCCTAATTTAAAACTACTGTAAGTTCTAAAGCGGAATTTAGGCAAACATCAGTTAAGCTAAAGGAAGAATGCTAAGCAAAGGGTCGACCCATGAAAGCCATTCACCATATCTATATATCGAAAGCTAGACATGAGCATGAGCGATGAAACCAAATAAGCTAAGCAAGAATTCCCATCGCACACAGATCAAACAAAAACACAAACAAACTGCACACACAATTTTTAGGTGGTTCGGTCAACGACCTACGTCCACCCCACACTCAACCGAGTATGGCTTCCAGCTGCGCAACATGGCTTGCGTCCGCTGGGCTTTACAGCTTGGCCAAACAATCCGCTAATACACAGCTTCGCTGGGCACTACAGCTTGCCGACCAGAGGATCTGATCCTCTACAACCGCTGGGGAAATACAGCTTAACCCGTCCAGTGGAGACTACCACTGCAAGACCGCTGACACACAGCTTGAGGAAACAATATTTGGAAATGATAGACAGAATCAAAATGAAAAAGGAAAACCCAAAAGCAATGTAGCTCTAAAGAGCAAAGCTCAGCTCTGGTTTTGAACCACGAGACTGAGATACAAACTCTCTCACTCTCACTCTCAATCAGCTCTCTATCTCTTCTTCCTTCGTTTTCTTCTTCTTCTCTATTTCTTCATCTTCTCTGTATCTTTTCTCTCAGTGGATCGAAGGAGCCTTGCTGCTTTGGCTGTATAGACTTTCTATCCTTCTCTTCGATCTCGCTTCTTCTGTGGAAGAAGGCATGTATATATAGCAGCAGCAGCAGCATGCGTGTGCTCTCCACGTTTCCCGCCAAAGCATTTGGACCACGTGGCAGCATCCAATGGAGTGTCAGAACACGTGTCCTCATCTGGATACCTTGTTCTTCTCGGATCACGAGCCAGGTACCTCGGATCACGTGCCCTTCATTTGTCTCTGCATTCCCTGTCAGACAGACAAGAACATATTCAGTTTAACTGTAAACCCTGTACAGGCTTTGCAACCACGAGTGCAATGCAAAGTATGCACAACGCAGTGTATAGACTCAATGATCGTAAAGGCTTCATGAGAAGGAAAGCAGTGTATAGACTTAGTAAATATAAAGGCTTCATAAGAAGGAAAACCAGTGTACAGACCTGCCCAAAGTATAGACTTTATATGAAGAGGCAACGGCTGTACATACTTCCTATATGAAGCAGCCACTGTACATACTCAAGGTGAAGACCGATGTCAATGTATAGACTTTACTGAAGACAACAGACTCGAGTGCAGTGTACAGACTTGACTATGCTCACCCAATACCAATGTATATACTTGATGCTCAAAGAGTGGCTGTACAGACTTGATAACGATGCAGAACGAACGGATGTACATACTTCATGTGAAAGCCCAATGTACAGACTTTGAAGAACAAGCAGCTACAGTTCAATGTGTGGACTTGTCGTTCACTGGTGAGTGTACAGACTTCAAATGAAACACCAATGTGTAGACTTACCACCGACCATTGTGTAGACTTGAAGAAGTGAGACGATGGCTAAGACACTGTACAATCGGATGTATAGACTTTACTTAACACAGTCCAATGTACATACTTGGAATTTCAACTGAAGGGTGTATAGACTTGACCAAACAGTCCAGTGAATAGACTTGAATAGCTGAGGCCAGTGTACAGACTTGCCACCGACCAATGTGTAGACGCGATCATCATAATGCACAGTATAGACATCAACTCTGCACATCGAATGTATAGACTTCAAGTGTGAAGACCATTGTATAGACTTTGGATTCGAAGACCAATGTGCAGACTTTGGATTTGAAGACCAATGTGCAGACTTCAAGTTTCACTGTGGATGTACAGACTTTAGGAAATCAAGCGATGTGTAGACTTGAAGCTTCCACGATGGATGTATGGACTTCAAATATCACTGTGGATGTACAGACTTCAGGAAATCAAGCGATGTGTAGACTTCAAAGAAGTTGGCGATTCAATGTATAGACTTGATGAAGCGAAGCCAATGTACAGACTTGAGTGTAGCTAAAGCCTTGATCGTAGGAATAGGCTGGAGTGTATAGACTTCAGGCTTCAGAAACGAGTGTACAGACTTCACTTAAGAAACGTAGGGAAAGACTCTAATGTATAGACTTTGCCTTGAACGAAAGTCAGTGAAGAATGAATAGACTTTCACGATGTGTAGACTTTGGATACGTGAAAGCTACAGTGAAGGAATGTACACACTTGACCAATTCAAAGGCGAATCGAGTGTACAGACTCTGAGTCCAAACCCAACGGCTGTACGGACTTAGAATGTGAAGACTGATGTACAGACTTGATTAATCAAAGCATGAATGAGACGCTGTACAGACTTAGCCTAAGACATGCATGAACTGACGCTGTATAGACTCAATCTAGACAAGTCTGCTAAAGGAGTCGACCCATCAGAGGATGCGTCGACCCATGACAGTGAGAAATGCAAACATCAGTGTATGAAATGCAAAGAACACATAGTCAATCTGATAGAGCAATTTTATCAAAGCAAGAGCAGTTGCCAATCAATCAAAACAATGGTGTTGCCAATGAAATAAAGAAAGTGTCAACATCATCAACATAGAGGGGTCACAACACCTCCTACTATTTTCGACGACCCACAGGGGTTAAAAAACCACCAACCCCCAGGTATTCACCCTTCCATTCATGCATGTTCATTATTGTTGGTTTATAGATACTACACTTCTACAAGGCTAATTGGGTTATTTTCTTTCTATCTCTACACTCTTTTGTAGGTCTACAACACTCCTAACACGAGGCCGAGCCCTTCTGGCCGGTCGGAAGGGAGGGAGGTTTGAGTTCCATGTTTCTTTTTCTGGGTGCGCTTAGCGGTCATATTCAGACTGTCAGGGTTTCTTTGCGGCCATCCGGAGATCATTTATTTCATCTTTGCGGCCATAGGAGGACCGTTTACCTTCTGCACCTGAGTTTTCTCCTGCGTGCGAGTGTGCCTTCACTCGGCTCCTTTCCAAGGTACGTAGTACAGTTCCCTCTATAGTCCAGGCCTTGGTGGCGATCACATCTATCTTTTAGGTATTCATCATTGTCTTTGCTCTATTTTCTATTGCTTTCTTCTTCTTAATTGCTCCATGCCCACGACGTGTGTTTTCTTTCATCTTCATCATTACTCCACGCCCACGGCGTGTGTTAGTTTAGTTCATTTACTATTTTACTTTGCACTTCTGAGATGATATACCCACATGCTTTAGATTCCATGTTATTGCTTGCTTGAGATTGGCACACCCATCACACCCTTCATATTCCATCTCACTTTTCACACAGTTACACATATCTACAGCCCTGAAAGGATAGGGTTTAAGCATTTGAAGCCCTTTTGGGCTTTTCTTCCTTCTGTGCGCAATGGGGTCGACGCAACGACACCAAGGGGTCGACGTAGCCTTGTTCTCTTGAAATTCTGCACAGCCCTTGCAATTGAATTCCATCAGATGCATAGCTCCTTGTCCTTGAAGTTTTTCCCAATCATTTTCAGCTTCATATCAATATGGGGAGAGCCCTTTGTTCCTTGATTGAACACATACAAGGCTCCTAACTCCCATTTCTACTGCTGATGCTAAGGCATGCTACCGTGGCTAATGCTGCTACTGATCTTGTTGTTGGCTTACTGTTGCTTTCTGAGCCAACTTGACTGGGTGCCATGGTATGTCAATATCACTCTTTAATCTCCCTTTAATCTTGAGATGTTTACACAAGAGAGTTATTTCATGATGAGCATAGCATGGAGGCAACAAAAACATTATCATCACATTAAATCATAGTTGAATCAATTCAATAGTATTATAATTAATCATACTCAGACATCATCAAAATGTCATTTATCGAACATTCTCCCCCTTTTTAATGATGACAACTATGCGTCATTATGAGTCACCTAAACAATGGAATCGTGAAACTGATGATGGCTCATCAAAACATCTCTCCCCCTTTGCCATCAACAAAGAGGGCTTAGAATAAAGCCAAGTACAAGGTTAGAATATGAGCACATGGAAGTGCATGGGGTTAAAAGATTATAATTGAATTCCACTCAGCAATCAAGAAACATAATTAGCATGAGAAGTAGCAGGTCAAGATGCAAATGCAAGTTTTACCAACTGTTAGGTCCCTTAGCTTGGCATAAGCAGACCACACAATTTGGCATCGGATGTCATGAACTCACAGCAAGGCAACATAGTCTTGAGCAAAAGAGACAAGTGTAGACATGTCCAAGGTTAGATGAGGTAGGGATATGTAAGATATTTGAACATAGCAAGAAAATGCAATCAGAGAGCAGTTCGACAGCCATTAAGCTTATTTGGTTTTCAGGGTTTCAAAATTTTGGTTTTTTGTTTTTCAGATTTTTAATGTTTTCTATGCAATGCATGGAGGAAGGAAATACAAACCAACCAATTACATGAATAGACCTGATTACCCATTGCTTAGAGAGATGATGCTTTCATAGCAGCCATGAGAGTCTATCACAGATGGTCCAGAGATAGCAACTAGGGGCATATATCAACAAGAAGCCAATTTGTCTTAAGGACAAATGCCAAGATAACCAGACAGAAGTCCGGACACAAGGGGTCGACCCAAGGGGTCGGCACTTGAAAACCATGTTCCTAGACAGAACTGGACCCGAAGAGGGTCAACTCGAGGAGTCGAGACTTGGAATGATAGAAGAGCCAGATCTAAGAAATCTTTAGGATGGGAGTACTTCAATCTGAAGTCAAGTTCATAAATGCGGAGTTATAGATTTTTCAGAATCTTCAGTTATCAAATTCCAATGATAAAGCCCTTATGTTTAAATTGGTTTAAAACTGATGAAGTCTGAGTTTCTCAAATAAGCAATTGAAAAGTTCTGCATTCAAAATTAATAGAGGTAAACCAATATGACATATACAGACCAGGTTAACCTCCTTTCATCCTACTCATTCAATTCCATTAGCCCCTTTGAAGGAAACTACAATAAGTATTGAGGTTAAACACTTAAGGTTCATGATTTTATCCACGGGGCACAACATTTTCATATTTTTCTTTTGAAACCCATTGTTACTATTTTTCATCAAGAGCATTTAGGTGTTTCATGTACTTTTTGACGTGAGGATGCACGTTGATCAGACGCCAGCATCCCCAGTTACTCTGTGTAGCTCACCATTCTGCTTCAATTAGACAAGAGGTAGCAAGGCACTTCATGACTTTGTCCACTCCACTTCATTGATGAAGTGACTTGATTTCTCAGTGAAACAATTTCCAATGCTTTGCCTTAGAGCACTGAACTCAGTACACACCTTTTTACACAAGGATATATGTTTATCAGACGCCAATATCCCCAATTACTCAGTATGACAGAAGTTCATTGCTTTCATTAAGTGTAGCCCTTTTTGAAGTTTACAGATTTGATTGATGTTTAAAAGCAATACTATAATGAAGTTCCTCAATCAAAGATGCCTTTGTACTTAAAATAAACATTCAGATTTAAGAAGGCATCTGGGTTTAGATTTCCCTGGCTGCTAAAGCCCTGTGGAACATCATCCACGGGTCCTCTCTCTGGTCAAAATATGCTTGTCAAAGGTTCATCAAAACCCATTTTTTTAGAATGCAATAAGCCATTCCTTGCAGGCATGCCCACCAAAGCATTTCAACAGGCGAAAAATATTATCATCAACAACACTCGGTGGATTATTGGGAACGGGGCTGATACGGATTTCTTTAGGGATAACTGAATTGGGAGTGGCTCTATTTTTCACTCTTCTCTGAGCGTCAACAGTTATAGGCCCCAGCATATCCCCCTTGCTTCGGTTAGGAAGGCTATGATGGATCCCAACCATGCTGCCTAGAACTTGCTTAGTCAGGATTATCACTTACCCAACCTCCACCTTAGCAGTGAGGTTGATGTTTGTGTCTGGACTGGTACTGCTAGAGGGAATTTCTCTGTAAAGTTAGCTTGTGATCTGCTCCGATCCAGTGGGAATATTAGGTGCACCTGTGCAAAATTATGGCACTCTGCCATTGCTCCTAGGGCTGCTATTTTTGCTTGGAAGATCATCCACCGTGTAGTGCCGGTGGACATCAGGGTGGTTGATTGCGGGATTCCCTTAGTGTCCAAATGTAGCTGCTGTAACTCCCCTACTCAAGAGGATCTCAATCACCTGTTCATCACCGGAGAGTTGGCTTCTGAGCTATGGAATTGGGTCCTTCTGCTAATTAGTGACAAGGTCAGTCTGAGTGACCAGATCACTATCCGCTGCTAGAACTTGTTGATAACAACCAATATGCATTCCACTTTCAGCTTCATTGGGTTTTATGCCGTCATTCGTGGGAAATATGGAAGCACAAATGTGCTGTCAGGTTTGAAAATGAGGTTACCAATTTTGGTTGCATCAAGAGAAATATCCTTTCTTCCATCTCTTATGCGCTGGACAAGCTGAACTTCCATCTCCCAGTGTCTACAGCACATGCTAGTAGGCTTGATCTTTATCATCTGCAACCCCGCGTGAAGCTCAAACGGCCCATCCTGGTCCTTCGCAGCTTGGCAGTGAACCAGCTCACGCTGCATGTTGACGGGGCCTTGAAAGGAAATCCAGGTTTGTGCGGTGGAGGGGGCTGTGTTTGAGACTCACGTGGTAACATGCTGATTGGATTTGCTTTCCACTATGGTATCGGTAGCAGTCGTCTAGCAGAAGCAAGGGCGTTGCATGACAGGCTATCCATTGCCTTGCAAGGAGGTTTAAATTTAGCTGTTGTTTCCTATGATTATGCTCTGCTTGTTGAAGTAATTCGCAAAGGTGTGGTTCCCAATTGGACTGTGCTGCCTTGGTGGAGGAAAATCTTGGATCTTTTTCGTGATAGCAAGTGTTCGGTGCTTCATGTATATAGGGAGGGCAATCAAGTAGCAGATTCTTTGGCGTCCTATGCATGTGGTCTTCAACTAAATTTAATTTTCACTCATGTTAGGGACCTTCCACGGATGGCTAGGGGGGCATTTAAGATGGAGAAAGCTGGGCTGCCCACCTTCCACAATTGTAATTAGTATAGTGGGCATCCCATTTATGGTTTCTTGTTCTTCTTTCCTTCTTTCTGTTCCCACAGGGGTATGCCCCGTTGATTATGTAATCATTCTTTTATATTAATAAATCCCAGGGCCACAGGTTCAGTCTAGGGGAGTGACATGCCCTCTCCCTGGGGGCGGCTGCACTCAACCAGTTGTTGATCCTATCGGTCGGTTTTTGCCAAAAAAAAAGATTTAAGAAGGCATAACATGTCAAAACATGAAATAATGGTTTAAGTCTA
This sequence comes from Amorphophallus konjac, assembly GCA_022559845.1. Lineage (NCBI taxonomy): Eukaryota > Viridiplantae > Streptophyta > Magnoliopsida > Alismatales > Araceae > Amorphophallus > Amorphophallus konjac. The sequence continues at coordinate 131,135,902 of CM040119.1, forward strand.
TTAAGTCTGAATACAACCACTTTCAAGACCATTTAACATTAAAACTCCATAAATCATTAAATTTAAACCAATAGATTTCATGTCCTGGGCAATCATAGAACTCCATAAAGAAAGATTCCTCTTTAAGAGTTTACTCTGATAAATGACTTCAGCAACAGATAGAAATTCTCCCAAGAATTCCAGAGGGTCAAGCAATTTGGAGTAGGCAGTCAGACATCTGAGCAGATAGATAATGTTATAAGCAGATGAGGACATATGGCAAAATGATAAATCATAAGATTTCATCAAAAAGGCTCCCTCTTAATGAGTGACTTGCAGGAAGGTTGTCAAGTGGAGCAGGGGTAGTGATGCTCATCAGACAAGAGTGATCATTATTCAATCTGAAGATGGGAATTGAAGAAGGTGAACAAGATCATCAAGTGAACTAATGCGTCGATGCAGGTTCATCAGGGGGGCGACGTAGAAGGCTCAGACAGAAGGCATGTTTCTGGAAGAATCAACTGTATAGTCGACGCTACAAGCTCTATGCGTCGAAACAGTCTGGCAGAGAGCACACAGAGTTTTTAGAGTTGACAAATTCTCACAAGGTTGGGTTGACCTGAGTATTTCTTGGGTCGACTTGATCATGCAGCCAGGGAACATCTGCAGAATTGCAGCAAGCATACACATTTTAAATTGAGCAAACATGAATCATGACAGATTCTTTATAGCAAGCAAGTCAAGTAAAACCAACATTTAGACATACTTTTCCATTTGGCTTGAGATTCAAATTACTTCTCAATGGACTCATTGTTCATGAAGCACACAAAGGAAATGTACAAATGCAAATGAGAGCAGTTTATCAAAGCAAGGCAATCCCCCCTACGAATATGCAATCAATTCATATGTCAACAAGATGAAAATCCTAAGACCTCAAATGGGGTAGAATGCAAGCATGCAGACTGGGCTTTTATGATGACTCCCACTGAACTAGTGCATGGATTTCCAAAAAACCTTGCGAGACCTGACAATGGAGTATGCAACCTATGGCTTGCATGAACATTTGACCCATAGTACTGGGCGGAGAACTGGATCCTAAGATCATCTCTCGCATAGTGATAGTTTCCCATCGGACTTAATCCAACTTTCCACAAGTCACCATTCTATATAACAACGGGTCATGCGATGACGGTGCAGCACATTCTAGCATGCAGACCAAGGAGCAAATGTTGGGTCCCTTAGCACATTCCATAAGATGATGCTCAACGTTCATAACACATGCAGGCTAAACTGAAGTGCAGACTCTTTGACTCCCCCTTTATTCAATGCTTATGGAAGTTAGGACAATTAAGCGGAAGGTTAAATGTCCATATGAATGATGAGTTGGATTGTATGCAGCCATGACAGACATCATCAAAACCAATGGTTAACAATGATAAACAAAAAATTCATATGGCTGCCAAACAGGAAGTAGCACAAACTTGCAAGCAACTCATCATTGCATCAAATCTCTCATCATAATAAAGTCATCATGATAAATCACGGAGAGGTTTTCAACACATCCTCGAGGAATTTAGCAACTGTGCAGAATTTATTGAAAGCAAGGAAGGGCTTAACTACAACAACTGGTAAGAGAACCTAACATGCAGAATTAACATCAAGTAAAATTTTATTTACGGACCTGTGCCTTGAGCTTTAGTTTCCTACTGATTATTGTTCAGCTCCAAGGCACCCTACACCCAAAATTCTCATTTGGAGTTTTTAGGGACCCAAATTTTCTTGGGTCCTTGATGGTTAGCTCCATATCTGACATGTGAGTTTCTTTTCTTTTCTGCATTCAGTTTATCACTTCTTATCCAAGGACATTCATTAACCATGTGTCTATACTCACCGCAATAAAAGCAGCACACATGATAATTTCCATTTCTCTTGTGTGCAAGGGCATTGAGCTTTTGGGAATGAGCATGGAGTTAACCTTTTTGGCATGTAAGTGGGTTGTTCCTTTCAGATGCCAACAGTCCTTGACTGTGTGGCCAATCTTTTCACAGTGAAAATAACACAAAGGGTAGTTTCTTCTGCCGACATTAGGGTGCGTCGACCAGACTTGGGCAGTGTGTCGACGCAGTGGATCATACCTGGGCTTTTGAACATGAATATACTGACCACTCTTTCTTCTAGAGATGGCCCGTCCCTTGGCATTACTTTCTGCAATGTTTCTTCTGTTCTTACCTACTCTTAGTTCATCATTCTTCAAGATAAAGCAATCATGTACAGTGTGACCATGCATACCACAATAGAAACAATGAACATTCTTTTTATGGGAGGCATGGTGTTTAGCATTGTGTATCCTAGCATGCATATAAACAAAATCATTTTTCTATTTTTGTCTTTGAGTTTTCTTTTTCTGATTTTTGGTTTGGTTTGGCTTTTTCTGGACAGCAGAAGGCTTTAGGGGAAGTCCTGAGGTACTGGCTTCATTTGAGCCAAAGACAAAGGAGGTGTATAACTTGTTCCCAAAGGACTTTTTGTTTACAGGTTTATACCATAAACCTTCTCTTTGAAAGTTAACTTTCGTTCTCAAAAGTCTATCTAAATTTTCTTTGCCCTACACAAATTTTGAGAGAGAATTACTCAGGTTTTGAACTTCATTTTCAAGTGAGGATATATGATGTTCTGTAACGCCCAAGAATTTTTTAGGAATTTTTTGAGATTTAATATAATTATTAAGCATTTAAATAGACTTAATGAGCTATTTAGGGAATATAGGTCTACTTAATAATTACTTAAAGGTCCAGATATTAAGTTGGATAAATAGACCAAAAAAGAGATAATTAGTTGATAAATCTAAAAATCCAAAAATTTTGGACTTAATGCCTAAACGCGATCTCTCGCATGACCGCTACTATACAAAGGCGGTCCTGAGACGACTGCTACTATGTTCCGAGAACGAGCTTTGTAGAAACGTGAAAAGTTTAGGTCTTTGACAACTAAATCACCTTGGATCGAAGCTATCTAGCAGGGGAAACTCTCTAGAACTATCTATGGATCAATTATACCTCAATTTAGGACTCTAAGTTCGATCTAATCCTCTGAACCCTAGGCCAACTCTATAAATAGGGTTACGTTCGACCTGTGTGAACCTTTGTTTTGGCTCGCAAAGTTCGACGGTAAGGAGACGTTATCTCAGGTTGATTCTTTAAAAGATTTTGTTCTCCTTAGTTTTATCTAACTCTCCTTCAATTTTCATGCTAGAAGACTCAGCCATTGAAGAATTAGGGCATCTACAATTCCCTGGTTTGCTACTGGCTGCATAGGAACCAATGTGTCGGTCCAATGAAGATCAAGAGATTAGAAGCCCTAAATGAGGTTAGTTCACATTGTGTCTTTAGAACTTTTTGTTCCTCTTTCCATATTCTACCTACCCTCCAATTTTTATGAATTTAGGTCAAGATAATCAGAAGATAGGGGGCGGGAAGTTGCTAGTTTGGCACAGGACGTGCAGGAACTTGAGCGATCTTCCAGTTAGAAATTCGGAGTCTAAAGCTTGTCACAGAGGTAGGTTATCTCGTGAATGGCTAGAATAATATGTCAGGAGTAAAAGCCCTCTCTTTTCTCTTATTTTCATTCATGATACATGGAGTATTTTATGTTTTTCTATCATTGCGCAATTAGGGATTTCTAAGGATGCATGTCCCCACACCTTAAAGGAAAAAGATGTTAATCTTGCATAAATCATACTACCCATGATCCATCATGACCTATCATGTTATTTTTAATGTTTAGCATGCTTTTCACACATCATGTACCCTAGAATAGGCCTCAAATAGTTCTAAACACCTTCTGCCCGTAGCAGGTAGAAGGCGATCTTTCCAAGACCGCTAAAGTACAATAGCGGTCCCAGCAACACTGCTACTACCAGAAACGTTCCTTTGGAGACCGCTTTAGTTTCCTGTGTTCTATATTTTTGTTAACCCGAAACATATTATAGAATAGCCCTATTAACCAAATGTTAAGCCTAAATAATTAAGTTTTATTCTTGGTTATGATATTGCATTCATAAACTTAGTTATATAAACTATTCATCTTGATAGATTTCATGTTCTTTATACACTTTGAAGTATTTTTAGCTTAAGCTATTTTCATGCAAAAAACATATATTCTTGTACTAATGATCATATTTTTACATACTTCATGGACTTGTTTAAGTGATGTTTTGATCGCTGTTTTGCAACGATCCCTTCTTATCTATAGTCTTTTCTTAAGTACATGGTGCGTACCCTAGTGCGTGGCCATTAGATACACTTTTGCACTTATAAGCACACCTCTTGGACTTATGATCCTCTCCGTTATATATTCCTTCCATCGGACTAGGTGATCTTGTTTCAAGGTCTCCGTAAGTCTTCGTGAGCCTGTGATTCCCACTAGGACTCTGAGTTGGTTGTACCCTCAAAGCCCAATTATCTACAAAGCACTTACACTACCGGTGTTTTTCTGAGTCTTGGATAGAAGCGGCCCTCAGGAGACCGCTACTGTCTAGTAGCGGCCAGCCCGTGACCGCGTATGTCCTGAGTTTTCTTACGTCGAGCCTTTCTTGTTCTGGCATCGACCCAGTATAGACACGGTCCCGACCTGACCGTCTATTTACAATAGCGGTCCTATCTTGACCGCGTATGTCCAGAAACGGTCCAGGAACGACCGCTTATCCTCAGTTCTTGTCTAACCGGAGGTTGGACCCTAGGGTTGGGTTTCCTAAGTTCCTAGATAGTCTATTGATTATCTAGAACCTAACACCTTATTCCAAAGCTATCTAATAAATTATGAAAGTTAAAGAATATGCCGCTATGCTGTCGGATTCCTTCCGTGGAATGGCCTTGTCTTAAGTCATCTTTGGAATTCTTATGATCTCTTATTGTGCGTTCTCTACCTTGGTTACGTTATCATGGAAACTATTGTTGAATTAAACATTATTGGCTGAAACTTTACTATATTCCATTGGAAGTAGCTTGATCTGTAACTTGAAGATGCAAGAGCGGGCACAGACAGTGTCCAAGGGCTCCACACTAGCCCCCTCGGCAGATAGCCGAAAACGTGCTAAAAATCATGGGGTACGATGAACACTAGCGTCGCATTGTGCCGGGAGTACTTTTTTTATAGACGGGTGAAAACTCTGAGACAAACTTGTGATAATTTACATGCTTGCTAGCACATTCTTGTTCATGACTTTTTAGTGCATAGCCTTTATGGTTATGAAGTACATTCTTATTAATGAAAATCACTTTACCTTATAAATCTTGCTTGATCATGCTCTATTGTCCATTCATATTTTTCATATCTCTATAATTCATATCTTGTTACTTGGGTTTCGTTCGTATGTTTTATCGCATTTTCTTTTACATTATTCCCTAGAGTGAAAATGTAATTACTTAAAGCATGCCTCCATGTTGATGCGAAGATACCTACTGGGCAAGTGTGCTCATTACCCTACTTTTCCAATCTTTTCAGGAAGTTCAAGTGAGACGGATTCGGACTATTCTAGCAACGGGTCTGAGTGTGATGATTGATGGTCGAGAGAAGACTTAGAATGTCAAGAGTTTTCAAGTAGTCTAGAGTCATAATGTAATTTTCACTTTATTGAGTCTTACTATGTAATTTTCATTTTTTTGAGTCTAGTAGATCAAGAGTCAACGTTATGTAATTATGAATTTTTAATATCAATAAAAGTTAGAATTTTTGTCAAATATTGTGTACTTCATCTTTATGTGGATGATTATTGTGCTCTGATTTTATTGCTAGATTGAGACGTATTGTCGGTTGTTCACGTTCCCCCCGTATTACTTCTGCTATACATATGTCTCGGGGCGTGACAGTTAAGTTGGTATCAGAGCCTAGGTCTCAGGAATTACTTATTCCTAGGAAAATGTCACTCTTAGTCCCAGGTCAATGACCCAATCCTATGAGCCAAGAAGAAATTTCCAACAATGTGAGAATGGGTAGAGCTGGGATGAGATAGTTAAATTAGAAATTTTCTCAAGGTTAATTATATTAATTCCATAGGAATTAACTAATCGATTATCCTCTTAGGTACCTTATTTTCACGATGGCACACCGTGTTGACTTGGACGGGATGCAATAGATTGTTGCAGGTCCTACCCAGGCACTATACAATATGGCCCAAGCTGGGGCGAGGGCGGTGCTGGTGATTTACATCAAAATTTCTGAAGCTTAAATCCTCCACGATTTTCTGGCTCTTCTAATCCAGATGAAGCCGAGAACTGGATAGACGACATGGAAAGGATCTTCAATGTTATGCAATGTGCTGATCAAGAGATGGTCCGTCTCGCCACCTTCCAACTAAATAAAGATGCTCGTACCTGGTGGAAGGCCACCTCGGCACAACCCCAAAATGCCCAGCCTACATGGAACGAGTTTCTTACACTCTTCCATGAAAAGTACTTCTCCGAGCACGTCAAGGAACGAAAGGATGTAGAATTCACATCTCTCCGCCAAGGCATGATGTTAGTGGCAGAATATGAACTCCAATTCTCCCGTTTGGCCCCTTATGCCGAACATCTGGTGAGCACATATATCTTAAAGGCCAACCGTTTTCTGTATGGGTTAAGGCCCGTATTCATTTAACAACTTGGCTCACAAAATATTCGGACCTACGCGGAGATGGTCCAGCGAGCACATTTATATGAAAGGATCTTAGAAAAGGTCGAGAAACTTAAGGGCAAGGGAGAGGAATCTAGCTCAAAGATGGATCGGTGTGGAAAGAAGAAGAAGTTTAGCATCATGGAGTCTTATAAGTCTCGTGATAATAAGAAGAGATCCCAAAATAGGAGTGATAGTGGCTACCATAAGAACAAGAAGGCGAAGGAGGAAGACAAGCAAGTCATGACGGCTTGCATGTTCTGTGAGAAATTCAGCCATGTGGTCGAGGAATGCTTGAAGTGTCTTGGCGCTTGCTTAAGATGTGGAAGTCGGGAGCATCGCATGCCAGACTGTCCCCTCATGAAGGAACAACGCTCCAAGAATGATGGCGGACGAAGGCGACAGGCTCATCTCAATGCGATTATGGACGAAGAAGCTACCAAAGAAGGGGAACTGATGGAAGGTACCGTCCAAATTTACTCGCATCCTGCATTTGTGTTATTTGATACTGGTGCTTATCATTCCCTTATTTCTAGCTCTTTTGCTAAAACCTTGCCAATTTCACCTGTTCCGTTACCTTCGAATTTAACTATAAGTACACCCTTAGGTTCGGGAACGGAACTTAAAACTTATCTCCCCGATAGTGAAGTTATCATAGAAGGTCACAATCTCCCTACGAACCTCGTATGCCTTGACATAGAGGGCTACAATGCCATATTAGGAGTATAATGGCTTTGTGACCATTATGCCGACATTAATTGTCGCAATAGGTAGATTTCTTTTTATAAACCAGATTTCCCAAAGTTTTCTTTCCTTGGCATTAAGTATAGGAAGCACCCTACTCTTATTTTATCTCTTCACACCTGTAAACTCATCTCACAAGGGTGTGAAGCTTTTCTTGCTTCCGTTATCATTACTGAGTCCAAGGAAATCCTTATATAAGAAATCCCCGTTGTAAAAGAATTTTCGTATGTCTTTCCTTCAGACTTACCCGGTATACCACCCGAGAGGGAGGTCAGTTTTTCCATTGAACTCACACCTGAAGCAGCACCTGAGCAAAAGGCCCCTTACATGATGTCCCCCACAGAGCTCAAGGAATTGAAAAAGTAACTTCAAGAGTTGCTGGAGAAAGGCTTTATTTGACCCAACACATCCCCTTGGGATGCGCCGGTTGTATTTGTCAGGAAGAAGGATGGATCCCTCAGGCTGTGTATCGACTACCGACAGTTGATTTAACTTACCATCAAGAACAAGTACCCACTGCCACGCATTGATGAGTTGTTTGACCAGATCTCCGGTGCGGAATATTTCTCCAAGATTGACCTCAGGTCTGGCTATTGTAGATAGTAAAATGTAATCTACCCCGCCCTCTAACAAGCTATGCATGTATATGTAAGTGTGATCATGAAAATAACATGATAGCATGAACAAGGAAAGGGCGGTAAAGAACTGAGTGAACCGTGATCGCCACCCAATGATTAGCAGAGGGAAATAGATGCTATAAGGGATGAAAGACTACTGCGTACCTTGGGAAAAATAGGAAGAAGACCACGGCCAAAGGTGACCACTACAACGTGATCGCGCCTTGAAGATGGGTGCAGGGAACTGGTGGGATCGGACCTCCTCTCCTTCCAGCCGGCTAGATGAAGAGGGCCTCACGTTCATATTGATAATCTCCTGCAAAACAAAGCCATAAAAATAAAAGAACACTCATTAGATCATGAAAGTGTAGAAACTGCCTCGGAATGATAAATCAACATGAAAGAAAGGGGGAGAACGCACCGGGGGAGGGTTTTTAACCCCTATAAACGAGTGCAAATGAAAGGTGGGAGTGTTGTGCATGCATGGGATTTGAAATCATGAAATTTGATTAAAAAAGGAGAGAGAGAAAAATGGTGTGCAAAATGGAGAAAAATGCAAAAACGTGTAGAGAACTATGCAGAAACTAAGTGTAAAACTGTGACGATTTATGAAAAGTGGGAGGAGAGAACTAAGCATAGGAGCGAAGAAAAAGAGCCCAAAGAGATGGAAATCGAAGAAGACACTCCCCTCTTCAGGTTGGGGTTGGAGCATGAGGTAGATGACGCAGCATGGCTCCGCCCCGGACCGACGTAGGGTGCCCCGCCGTGGAGTTGTAGCAGGAAAACAGAATTCGTGATGATTTGCAAGAAGTATAGGTAAAGTTAGGAGGGCAAACGACGATGAAATCAAGCAAATAAGGAACCAAATCGAAGCCTATACTTCCCTCAATAGCCTGCGGTAGAAGGGTTGAGTCAACAATCCGGCATGGCTTCGCCCCCGGTCGAAGAAGAGGCCCCTGTCACGCAGGCAAACTGGGCATCTATTTATATGAAAGTGATGGAACCCAGAACTTTCTGCCACGATTATAGGAGATAGAGTCTACCAAATCTCGAGATCTCTGGATCATGTTGTGACTCCTCTGTGTTGATGATGTTGAAAATATGGTTTACTTCATTAGCAACACCTTGTTTTGATTGATTGGCAACTGTTTATGCTTTGATGAAATTATTCTTATCAGATTGTATGTGTGTTCCATGCATTTTACAGGTTCACACACTGCACACACACTCAAAGTCTACACATTGCACGTAGAGTCTATACACTGTTTTGTGTTGTGTTTGTGCATCGCTTAGAACATGTCTATACATTCATGCATCATGGGTCGACCCCCTTCTTTGATGGGTCGACTCCCCCCAGTTATCTATCTTATTTAGTGTCTCATGCAGCGTCAACGCAGTAAGTGTGTACATTGCATTGGCTAAGTCTGCAGCGTCAACGCAGTAAGTGTGTACATTGCATTAGCTAAGTCTGTACACTGTTCCCCTTCTTAGATGCCTCGACGCCCCCAGATTTCCAAGTCTATACACTCGTCTTCATGCATAGCAGAGTCCATACATTGCAGCTCACTTAACTAGCAAGTCTATACATTACATTGTGGCGTTTGTGTTCAAAGTCTATACATTGCATGGCAAGCCCAAAGTCTATACATTGCTACATTGCTTGCATTTGTAAAGTCCATACATTGCATTGTTGTGTTAAGTCTATACATTCACATGGTCTGTATGTCTGAACGCTAAAGTCTGTACAGAGTCTGTGTCTGTTTGACCAGCAAGTCTGCACAACGTCCGTCTCATTTAGCGTCTAAGGCAATGTCTATACACTGGACTTGAAGTCTGTACATTGAGCGTCTCATTGAGCGTCTCATGCAAGTCTATACAATGCATCAGACTAAGTCTGTACATTGAGCGTCTCTTTAAGCGTCTCATGTAAGTCTATACAATGCATCAGCAAGTATGTACATTGGATTGTGTTAGGCAAAGTCTGTACATCGGACTGTTTCAAGTGAAGTCTGTACAGCGCCATGCATCATTCTTCAAAGTCCATACACTGCACTGTTGCTTGCTCGAGGTGAAGTCTGTACATCCATCAGTGAACTTCCAAGTCTGTACATCCACCAGTTCCACTTGCAAGTCTATACATCGGTAGCTTTACCGACGTTGCACTCGAAGTCTATACACTGATAGCTTTACCGTCATTTCCCTTGGCAAGTCTGTACATCACAGTTGAGTGGAAGTCTGTACAGCCTGTTGCCAAAGTCTACACATTGTGAAAGTCTGTACATCGCCCAGTTGACAAGTCCATACATGGGAAGTCTATACATTCGTTTGCCTTGCATCATTCATCAAGTCTGTACAGCCCTTTCGCTTGGCAAGTCTATACATTGTGGATGTCTATACACTCGATTGCCTTGCTTTGATCAAGTCTATACAAAGTTTCTCTTGGCATGTTTGTACATCGTTTATGAAGACTGAACAACGAGCAAGTGTGTACATCGGACTAGTCTGCTGGCTAAGTCTATACATTGTTGCACGTCTACACATTACTTCTCATGCATAAAGTCTGCACATTGTTGAATGCTCATCAAGTCCATACACTGGCAAGTCCTTACATTCCCTAAGTCTGTACAGCGGGTGACTTCATATAGGAAGTCTGTACATCGCACAGCACTGCATATAGGAAGTCTATACAATGGGCAGAGTCTGTACATTGCATTCCCATTCACAAAGTCTGTACATTGCATTCGAGTTCACAAAGTCCATACAGTGAAGTCTATACAATGCATTGCATCTTGCAAAGTCTGTACAGGGTTTACACTTAAACTGATAATCCTATTTCGTCTGTCTGACAGGGATACTCTGCAGGGATTGATGATCTGGCTCGTGATCCAAGGAGGATGAGGTGCTGTGATGGTGACACGTGGAAGCAGTCCATCAAGGATGCTGCCATGTGGATGAAATTGCCTCGGATCTGGCGAATTCTCTGGGCGGGAAATGTGGAAGCCACGCGCCCTTATCCAATCTGCTGCTGTATATATATGAGTCTTCGTCTTCAGATGAAGGCTGATCGATCAACCAGTGGCAAAGTCTATACAGAGAGGTAGAAGCCTGAAGCAGTAGAGAGCCACCGATCTATAGAGAGAAGAAAAAGAGAGAAGAGAAGAAAAGAGAGATGAGTTGAGAGAGTGAGATTGAGAGAGTTTGATTGAGAGGTTGTATCTCAGACTCTTGGTTCAGATACCAGAGCTGAGCCTTTGCTCATTCGAGCTACATTCCCATTTGGGTTTTATATTTTCAATTGCTTCTGTCTTTTATTTTCTGAACTTGTTTCTTCAAGCTGTGAGTCAGCTATTAGCAGAGGTGCTGCCTCTGGTCGGGTAAGCTATAAACCCCAGCAGTTGCAGTGGAGGATTCCACTGGACGGGTGAAGCTGTAATCCTCAGCAGGCGAGACTTGTCTTGGACAGCAAGCTATGTTGCTCAGCGATTTGTAGGACAAGCTGTAGTGCCCAGCAGACGCAAGCTGTACTGCGTAGCAGTAAGCCATACTTGGTTGAGTGTGGGGTGGACGTAGGTCTTTGACCGAACCACCTAAAAATCTTGGGTGCCTTGTGTTTGTGTGATTGTCCATGAAGTGTGTGCGTGACTGAATCTTTTGATTATCTTCACAGATTGCTTGTGCTTCTGCTCAGTTTATACACTCGAGTTAGTGTTTTAATAGATTTGCCTATATTCCGCATTAGAACCTCTTACTAGTTTTTAATTAGGCAGTAGATCTATTCACCCCCCTCTAGATCCACACTTCGTGGAGATAGACTGCGTCTATCTAACATAACACTTGGTATCAGAGCCATACTCTTCTACAGGGACTCATCGCCCGAAGAGGAAAGGCAAGATGGATGCTCGAGGGATGATAGCTGAAGGACACTCAACCACAAAGCCCCCATTCTTTGATGGATCTAACTACGTATACTGGAAGAACCGTATGCATGTGTTTTTGAGGGCTAAGGATTACGAGATCTGGAAGGTAGTCAGCAAGGGACCTTATGAGCTGTCCCCTAATGAGGAAGTCTGGACCAAGGAGGAGATCAGGAGGTCTACACTAAATTGGAGTGCCATAAATGCCATTCAGTGCTCTCTGCATCCTACAGAATTCTCCCGCATATCTGCCTGCAAATCAGCTAAGGAGATGTGAGACGCACTGGAAGTTATTCATGAAAGGACTTCTCAGGTTAGAGAGCAGAAGGCTAATCTCCTTGTGTCAAAATACGAAGCCTTCAAGATGAAGCCGAACGAGACCATCAGTGAAATGTATGCTCGATTAACTATCATCACAAATGGTCTTAGAGGTCTCGGGAAACCTCAGACAGAATATGATGTAGTGAGGAAGATACTGCGCTCCCTGACTCATGCTTGGCATACTAAAGCTACAGTGATGGAGGAGTCAAGGGACTTGCGAAATACAAGGGCTGATGAGCTAATTGGCTCGCTGATGGCATATGAGATTAATATGCCAAAGATAGAAGAAGCTGAGAGGAAGAAGAAGCCGATAGCGCTGAAGGCTGGTTCCAGCAAATCCAGCAAATCTAGCTCCAGCAGTTCATCATCAGAGGAGAGCCTGAATGAAGAAGATATAACTCGTTCTAAGATGGCCATGATGACCAGAGAGTTCAGGTGATTCCTCAGGAAAGGAGCAGGACGATTCAGCCAAAAGAAGTACAGTGGCGGCCGAAAGGATAAAAGGTATAAACATAACCCTGCTAAGAAAACTGAAACTTATACTTGTTATCAATGCAGGAAATCAGGCCATCTGAAAGCTGACTGTCCAAATAATCAGAAATACAAGGACAAGTCAAAGAGAAGGAACACGAAAGGGAAAGCTATGGTTAGCACCTGGAGTGATGAAGATGAAGGTTCTTCAGTAGCAGCTCAGACAGTGAAGCCGAATCTGAGAAGCCTATTTGCCTTGTGGCAACAAGCTCAGAAGACAGAGAAGAGGACTCAGATGAGGTAATCACTAGATTTGAAATTTTCACTATCGCTGATTGGGTAGATGCTTACCATGACATAGCTGATAGAGCTGATGATATTAGAAAAGATAACAGACATCTAAGAAGAAAGATTAACTCCATGCAAAATGATAAAACTCTAACTGATAAAATTGCATGTTTAGAATCTGAGAATGGAAAATTGAAACTCACATGCTCTGAATTAGATGAAATCAAAAATGAGTTAAAAGCCTCTAAAGAAGATAATGAAAGGTTAGAAAAAGAAGTTGATGAATGGAAACTAAAAATCCAGAAATATGAAAGTGAGATAAAAATTATGAATGAAAAATATCAAGTTGTCCTAAGTGTGAATACTGAACTGAAAAAATCCATTGAAGACATTCAAAAGGATAATGAGGACAAGCTTAAAACCATTGAGAAGATGACCCAAGGTACTGATAATCTAAATATTTTGTGAGGGTCAAAGGTCAACTTCAGAAAAGAGGGCCTAGGATTTAATTCAAGTGCAACGAAAACCTTTGGAATGAAAACTATTTCATTTGTTGCACAAAAGAAAATGGACCTCTAATTAGCATGAATTCAAACAATTCAATGAACAAAAATGCTAATCTGAAAAAGCCCAGTGCTGAGGAGAAGGGCAAACAAAAGCTGAGTGAGCCTAGTAGAGCTAGCACATCTATGCAAAATCCCAAAGCTCAGTCTCAGGTTAGGGGTCAACCAAAATAGTCTTATAAATCCCATGTTAAGGTCACCAAGTCTCCACCATCACCACCACCTATGAAAAAGACCCAATACACACCTATAAATAGGTCAGGAGGGTCCAAGGTGCAGGGGAGGCAGAATGCTTTTAGAGCTGAACCCAAACATTTCCACCAACCTAGAGCCCAGTCCCACTTCTTTGCACAGTCAATCTATCCAAATAGGTCAGTATGGACTAGGACTCAAGGAAGGTCTACAGGTCTTGGATATCAGGGTACACAGTCTTATAGACCTTACACTAGAAATTGGGTTGATGGGTATGGCAATTGGACACCTAGGAATCTGAATTTCTTTAGCCAACCCAGGAACTACTATGGCCACAACTTCATGAATGCACCCTGGCCAAGGCACTGGCAAAGAAAAAACACTGTCAATAATCATGCTGGTGCAAACAATAAGAAGACAAACAACAAGAAGAAGAGGAACAACAACAGAAGGAAATCTGTAGAATCCACTGAACAAAATTCATTTAAACAAATGTGGATTCCGAAAAGTCTACTTTCTTGCTTTGCTTCTATTTCATCTGTTCTGGAGCCCAATCAGTCTTGGGTTCCAAACCTCTCTACCTAATTGTGTATGCAGGTATGCCTAGCAGCCAAGAATAACTTGTGGTACTTGGATAGCGGCTGTTCCAGGCATATGACATGGGATAAGGCCAAGTTCTGCATGCTGATAGAGAAACAAGGAGGCCTTGTCACCTTTGGCAGCAACACAAAAGGTAGAATTGTCGGATCAGGTAAAGTAGGTAAGTGTTCTACTTGTTGCATTGAGGATGTTATGTTGGTTTAAGGATTATCTTATAACTTACTTAGTATCAGCCAACTATGTGATAAAGGATGCAAAGTGCTTTTTGACTCTCAATGTTGCAAGGTCTTTGAACCTGATTCCGAGACTGTAAAATTTTCTAGTAAGAGGATAAATAACACTTACATGATAGATTTACATGATATTCAACATTCTAACATATGCCTTACTGCTAGTAGAGAAGACTTAGCATTTTTATGGCATCGTAGGTTAGGTCATGCTAGTTATACTATTTTGCATAAACTGAATAAGCATGGCATGGTTAGAGGACTTCCTGAAGTATCCTTTAAGAAAGAAAATAAAATCTGTGATGCATGCACTCAGTCAAAGATAACTAGAAAGTCATTTAAGTCTAGAACAGAAAATCTGTCTTTTAAACCCTATGAGCTGATACACATTGACCTTTTTGGGCCAACCAGATCTATCAACTTATCAGGGAGGAAGTATGGGTTTGTCATGGTAGATGACTTTTCTAGGTATACTTGGGTTTATTTCTTATCTCATAAGAGTGATGCATTCTCAGAATTTCAGGAGTTCTATGTTAAAATAAATCAGAAAATTGAAAATATCTTGACTGATCATGGGGGTGAGTTTGAAAACTCATAGTTTGATGAATTCTGCAGGTCAAATGGAATTAACCATAGGTACTCCTCACCAAGGACACCTGAGCAGAATGGAGTAGTGGAGAGAAGGAACAGAACCCTAGTGGAGATGGGTCGTACACTCTTGGTTGAAGGTGGTCTACCAAGGAAGTTTTGGGCTGAAGCAGTAAATACTACCTGTTATGTAATTAACAGAGCCATGGTAAGACCTTCTACTCAAAAAACACCTTATGAGATCTTAAAGGGTAAGAAACCTTCTATTGCTCATTTCAAGGTTTTTGGTTGTAAATTTTTTTTTTATAAATATAAATCCAAGTCATCAAGTGGCATAAGGGAGAGTGCACCCCCATTCCAAATGAAGGGAATGTTCCCACTCCACCAAATTACCACGTGATACTTTATTTTATTGATTTTTCAAAGGATTTACATTTCTAGAAGGCATAGCCTTTGTTGTACAATCATGAAATTTAAAATAACATCCTATACAAGCTTTCTACGAAAGTTAGGAATGCCTTTGGCATCTGCAATGGCATATGCTTTCGCTCTTATGCCAAACTTCCATTCATATAACATCTGAATTTCCATATTTCCCAAACTATCATTATAGACACTAGCAATGAAACAAATCCTTCGGGTTTGTTCAGATCAACCTCATTAACAATAAATTTTAACCTTCTGCAGATAGTGGGAATTTCCAAGCAGGAGGAAATAACCAATGAGGAGAGTTTGGACCACAGAAATTTTGCTATCTCACCATCAATGAATAAGTTATTTTCATCCTCAACTTCATGGGAGTTTATACAGCATACACAGCTGGAAGCAATGTTGATACCACATTTTTGAACTTGTTTGTCCACAGGGACTGCATGCTTCAGAAGTTTCCAACAAAACATAGATGCCCGAGGAGGGAATTTTAAATTCCAAATTTTGCTATAGATTATATCCTACCTTTGTGACTGTTCTGTAATAAAGGTGTATGTTGATTTGATACTAAATTTACCTGAGTTGGTAAGAGACCAAACTGGAACATCTTCACCATTTTGTAAATGGAAGCTCTGTACTGCACCTCTCAACTGTTGATTTATCAAATATTGCGAGACTATATGTTGAAGGTTAGCCATTGCATCCTAAACAGAGCAGTCTTCAAGAATATGAGAATTACGTATATTCAGAATGACAGACAGGGGCTTATTATTGTACCAATTGTCTTTCAGAAAATTACTGGAAGCTCTAGTAAAGACTATGATTCGGGAGTTGTCTAGCAGTATGTTTCGAGCCTTCTCAAAATCTCTTGTTTTTATGCCAGCAGGGAATGGAGTATTACAGTCTGATATCTGTAAGCCATTAAAATATTTGCTTCTAGCAAACCTGGCCCGAAGTGAATTATTGTGGACTGATTGCCAAAGTGACCTGACATAAAAACACATTTGCATATCATATTGGCTTCAGATGCCTAATCTCTTATTTGTGGTTGTAAATGTTTCATTCATATTAATGATAAAAGAGACCTTGACAAATTTGAACCTAAAGGTGAACCAGGAATCTTTCTTGGTTATTCTGAAAATACCCGAGCATATAGAGTGTATAATCTGAATTCCAAAACTATTGAAGAATCTCCACATATAGTTTTTGATGAGTCCTTATCAAAGACTGATGTTGGTCAATGCAGGAATGAAGACAGTGATGATATTCTAAAAGAAGGAAATTCTGCAGACCAATCCGAAAATGAGGAAGGAAATGAAGAGCCTAATGAAGAAGAGCCTACAGCTCAGGGGGAGGTAAATCAAACTCATGACAAATCTAATTGTTAACATTAGATATCTTAAAGATCATCCTGTAGATAATGTAATTGGAAATCTGCATGATCCCCCTAGGACAAGAGGCCACTTGAGAATTCAAAATGACTTGAATACTTATGCTTTTGTTTCAAATGTAGAACCCAAGTCCATTGACTGTGCTCTCAAAGATGTGCATTGGATTAATGCCATGCATGAGGTGCTCAATCAATTTGACAGGAATAAGGTGTGGCATTTGGTTCCACCTCCTGATCATGAAACAGTCATAGGGACTAAATGGGTGTTCAGAAATAAAACTGATGAATCAGGGAATGTCATTAAAAATAAGGCCAGACTTGTAGCTCAGGGGTATAATCAGGAATTTGGAATTGACTTTGAAGAGTCATTTGCCCCTGTAGCCAGGTTAGAAGCAATCAGAATATTATTGGCTTATGCATGCTCCCTAGGAATAAATCTTCAGCAGATGGATGTGAAATCTACTTTTTTAAATGGGAAAATTAGTGAGGATGTCTATGTGAGGCAGCTTCCTGGGTTTGAATGCTTAGACTTCCCCAATCATGTTTATAAACTCAAAAAGGCTCTCCATGGTTTAAAGTAAGCTCCTATAGCTTGGTATGACAGGTTGAGCAAATTCCCCACTGACAAGAACTTCACAAGAGGTGTAGTTGATCAAACATTGTTTACCAAGGTGAGTCATTCAGATATTCTTATCATTCAAATTTATGTGGATGACATTGTGTTTGGGTCAACTAACCCCAAATTGTGTGAGGAATTCTCTCAGATAATGACTAATGAGTTTGAAATGAGCTCAATGGGTGAGCTCAAATTATTTCTTGGACTGCAGGTTATACAAACAAAGGATGGAACTTTCATCTCTCAGTCCAAGTACATAAAGAATTTATTGAAGAAGTACAAAATGGACAACCTCAAGGAAATAGCTGCTCCAATGGGTACCTCAACCAGTTTGGATGAAGATCCTAAAGGTAAACTAGTGGATCAAAGGCTATATAGAGGTATGATCGGATCCCTTCTATATCTTATAGCATCTAGGCCTGATATTCAATTTTCAGTGTGTTTATGCTCTAGATTTCAGGCTAGTCCTAAAGAATCACATTTTAAATCAGTGAAAAGAATTTTTAGGTATTTACTAGGCACCCAAGAGTTAGGTCTGTGGTATCCTGCCAAGTGTGAGTTAGAACTTCTAGCTTACACTGATGCAGATTATGCTGGGTGTCGAGTAGATAGAAAAAGCACTAGTGGCTACTGTCAATTCTTAGGTGGTTGTCTAGTATCTTGGGCATCTAAGAAGCAACACACTGTAGCCTTATCTACAGCTAAAGCTGAATATGTTGCTGCAGGTAATTGTGCTGCCCAAGTACTATGGATCAAGCACCAACTGGATGATTATCAGATAAAATTGGGATGTATTCCAATCTTATGTGATAATACTAGTGCTATATGCCTTGCTAAAAATCCTGTTCATCATTCTAGGACTAAGCATATAGAGATAAAACACCATTTTCTGAGAGATGTTGTAAATAAAAATGAAATTGAAATGAACTTCATTGAAACTGAAAAATAAATTGCTGATATTTTTAAGCCTCTTGGGAATGAAAGGTTCAAATTTCTTAGAAGAGAACTTGGCTTGTGTAAATTTCAGCATGATGAATAATTTGTTCAGCTGTTTTGAATAAAGTTTCTGATTTGGACTTGGACCTGATAACTTAAATAAAACCATGTGAATGTTGATTGTTGCAACAGACTCATGATCATACATGACATTCAAATTTTTTTCATCATACTCATGATCATCATTGCATATCATTTAGTCATGACTGTGTCTAAGAAATCTCTCATCTAAAATCACATGCATATAGAACTGCTTTGCACTGCATTTCTTCGCATAACCCTGGTATATCAAATGGTAAGTTACTAAAGGGCAGGGAAATCTGTCTGGAGGTTCTTACTATGAGTGAGATGGTTCTTGTGATCAAGTTCTCCGCCTAGTACCAAGGGTCAAGTCTTCATTAGCAGAGTAATGCATATCATAACAATGGTATCTAATTCTTGCCATTCATTAGCAAAACTGCATGCATATAGACAGGGGGAGTATTGTTAAAAATTCAGAGTGGCTATCAACTTTCTTGAATTCATTCATTCTTTGACTGTGAATGATTGAGTCTGACATATGGCAATCTGTTAGTCAGTTCTGATTCCTAAGCAATAGAAAACAAACTTCTTCTCTTATAAGAATTTTAATTGCTTATAGACTGACTTAATGGTTTGAATTTTATAATTTTTGGAGTTTAAAGACTGCAATCAATACATAAGAAAGCCGAAAATTGATAAAGCTCTCAACCCTTATCTTATTTCATGTCAGACAAAGTTAATCATATCTGAAATCTGAAAAACTCATCTGAAATCATTTTAAAGAAGGTAACTTTGTGTATTGTTCTTAAACAATTCATTCTGAAACAAATAAAGGACAGCTAAGAAAGATGTTGAAAACATTGAAAATCAATTGAAAAATAACATTGGCAGAGCAATGACTGGTAAATCACTGAGAAACTGAGTGATCCATCAAAGAAGTGGACAACACTCATGTCATGAGGTGTATCAGCTATCTCTGTATAAAATGATCGAAATAGTAGGTTGGTTTCACTGAGTACCTGTGGGTAACTGGCGTCTGATAAATGTGTACCCTCATACAAAAAGGTGTAAATCAGTTTTATTGTGTTTGATCATAGGCAGAATGGTCCATGATGTTGAGTATCTAGGGGTATTGACGTCTGATAAACATATACCCTTACGCAAAAAGGCAAATGGTACCTGAATGCCCTAAATGAACTAATATTGAAAATGATGTTCCTTCACAAGAAATTTCTTGGATGTCAATTTGTTTATTTTCAATACATGACCTGGTATCTCTTAATCATCTTTTAATGAGTCTATGAAAGTAAGATATTTTGAAACTGAATCTCTCATGCAAATGTGATTCTGGTTTATTATTTTATCATGCACAGAAAACTTATCCATTGATTGTAGTGCATAAACTCAAAATTTTATAGTCTTTAAACCAGAATTCTATCTGAAAGTAGTTTATAACTTCATATGACTGAAGACTCTGTGCTCTAGAATGCTTATTCCTGAACTACTTGTTCAGAATGTCAGTCAGATGATATCTCTTGTTCCTTCCCTTGTACTCACTTTCCCTCCTCTTTGTTGATGGCAAAGGGGGAGAATATTGTATGAATTCTGAATTCATTCTAGGGGAAGTGTATGCATTATGTTATGGCAAAGGGGGAGATCAGGTAGTTGCTTACATTTCGTAGCATGCATGCATAGCATCTGCATGACAATCTGAATAACAAATCATGTCTCTCATCATCTGTATGATAGGTAATTGCTATTCTATATGATAGGGGGTTGCCATCATCAAAAAGGGGGAGATTGTTGTGACTCCTCTGTGTTGATGATGTTGACAATATGTTTTACTTCATTAGCAACACCTTATTTTGATTGATTGGCAACAGTTTATACTTTGATAAAATTGTTCTTATCAGATTGCATGTGTGTTCCATGCAATTTACAGGCTCACACACTGCACACACACTCAAAGTCTACACATTGCACGTAGAGTCTATACACTACTTTGTGTTGTGTTTGTGCATCGCTTAGAACATGTCTATACATTCATGCATCATGGGTCGACCCCCTTCTTTGATGGGTCGACTCCCCCCAGATATCCAAGTCTATAAAGTGTCCATCTTATTTAGTGTCTCATGTAGCGTCAACGCAATAAGTGTGTACATTGCATTGGCTAAGTCTGCAGCGTCAACGCAGTAAGTGTGTACATTACATTAGCTAAGTCTGTACACTGTTCCCCATCTTAGATGCGTCGACGCCCCCAGATTTCCAAGTCTATACACTCGTCTTCATGCATAGCAGAGTCCGTACATTGCAGCTCACTTAACTAGCAAGTCTATACATTGCATTGTGGCGTTTGTGTTCAAAGTCTATACATTGCATGGCAAGCCCAAAGTCTATACATTGCTACATTGCTTGCATTTGTAAAGTCCATACATTGCATCGTTGTGTTAAGTCTATACATTCACAATGTCTGTATGTCAGCACGCTAAAGTCTGTACAGAGTCTGTGTCTGTTTGACCAGCAAGTCTGCACAACGTCCGTCTCATTTAGCGTCTAAGGCAATTTCTATACACTGGATTTGAAGTCTGTACATTGAGCGTCTCATTGAGCGTCTCATGCAAGTCTATACAACGCATCAGACTAAGTATGTACATTGAGCGTCTCATGTAAGTCTATACAATGCATCAGCAAGTATGTACATTGGACTATGTTAGGCAAAGTCTGTACATCGGACTGTTTCAAGTGAAGTCTGTACAGCGTCATGCATCATTCTTCAAAGTCCATACACTGCACTGTTGCTTGCTCGAGGTGAAGTCTGTACATCCATCAGTGAACTTCCAAGTCTGTACATCCACCAGTTCAACTTGCAAGTCTATACATCGGTAGCTTTACCGACGTTACACTCGAAGTCTATACACTGATAGCTTTACCGTCGTTTCCCTTGGCAAGTCTGTACATCGCAGTTGAGTGGAAGTCTGTACAGCCATTGTGTTGCCAAAGTCTACACATTGTGAAAGTCTGTACATCGCCCAGTTGGAAAGTCCATACATTGGAAGTCTATACATTCGTTTGCCTTGCATCATTCATCAAGTCTGTACAGCCCTTTCGCTTGGCAAGTCTATACATTGTGGATGTTTATACACTCGATTGCCTTGCTTTGATCAAGTCTGTACAGAGTTTCTCTTGGCATGTCTGTACATCATTCATGATGACTGAACAACGAGCAAGTGTGTACATCGGACTAGTCTGCTGGCTAAGTCTATACATTATTGCACGTCTACACATTACTTCTTCAGGCATAAAGTCTGCACATTGCTGAATGCTCATCAAGTCCATACACTGGCAAGTCCTTACATTGCCTAAGTCTGTACAGCGGGTGACTTCATATAGGAAGTCTGTACATCGCACAGCACTACATATCGGAAGTCTATATATTGGGCAGAGTCTGTACATTGCATTCCCATTCACGAAGTCTGTACATTGCATTCGAGTTCACAAAGTCCATACAATGAAGTCTATACAATGCATTACATCTTGCAAAGTCTATACAGGGTTTACACTTAAACGGATAATCCTATTTCGTCTGTATGACAGGGATACTCTACAGGGATTGATGACCTAGCTCACGATCCAAGGAGGACGAGGTGCTGTGATGGTGACACGTGGAAGCAGCCCATCAAGGATGCTGCCATGTGGATGAAATTACCTCGGATCTGGTGAATTCTCTGGGCGGGAAATGTGGAAGCCACGCACCCTTATCCAATCTGCTGCTCTATATATATGAGTCTTCGTCTTCAGATGAAGGCTGATCGATCAACCAGTGGCAAGGTCTATATAAAGAGGTAGAAGCCTGAAGCATCAGAGAGCCACCGATCCACAGAGAGAAGAAAAACAGAGAAGAAGAAAAAGAGAGAAGAGAAGAAAAGAGAGTTGAGTTGAGAGAGTGAGATTGAGAGAGTTTGATTGAGAGGTTGTATCTCAGACTCTTGGTTCAGATACCAGAGCTGAGCCTTTGCTCATTCGAGCTACATTCCCATTTGGGTTTTATAGTTTCATTTGCTTCTATCTTTTATTTTCCAAACTTGTTTCTTCAAGCTGTGAGTCAGCTGTTAGCAGAGGTGCTGCCTCTGGTCGGGTAAGCTGTAAACCCCAGCAGTTGCAGTGGAGGATTCCACTGGACAGGTGAAGCTGTAATCCTCAGCAGGCGAGACTTGTCTCGGACAGCAAGCTGTGTTGCTCAGCGGTTTGTAGGCCAAGCTGCAGTGCCCAGCAGACGCAAGCTGTACTGCGTAGCAGTAAGCCATACTCGGTTGAGTGTGGGGTGGACGTAGGTCTTTGACCGAACCACCTACAAATCTTGGGTGCCCTGTGTTTCTGTGATTGTCCATGAACTGTGTGTGTGACTGAATCTTTTGATTATCTTCACAGATTGCTTGTGCTTCTGCTCAGTTTATACACTCGAGTTAGTGTTTTAATAGATTTGCCTATATTCCACATTAGAACCTCTTACTGGTTTTTAATTAGGCAGTAGATCTATTCACCCCCTCTAGATCCACACTTCGTGGAGATAGACTGCGTCCATCTAACATAACAGATCATTCTCGAGATAATAGTCAAGATAAGACGTAGGAATAAACAGGACTCTTTTTGGTGGAAGGATCTGGAAGATATGGCTCTTGGAAGAAGGCCACGGAACCTAATTTGGTAGAGTTTGTGTTGCACGAAATGCGTAAATCCAGATATTGCGGGCAAGATTACGGAAGATATAGCCCATGAAAATTCATGTTCTATGGACCAAACTCGAGGTAATACAAAGTGGAAGACATAAAAACAAACGGGACTCAATTTTGTGGAGTATTCTAGAAGATAGAGCCCTAACAATGAGGCCCCGTTGAACAGAATTGGCCTTAGAATCTGGCGGCGAAGAAGACGGAGTTCAGGGTCATCTGGACTCTCTGTGGTAGAAACGGTCTATCGCGCGGCCGTTTCATGAATAAAATGGTCTAGGGAGGACAGCCATCTAAAGAAAAACGGTCATATGGGTGACCGCTAAGTGACTGGGGCAACTGGGAGACTTCTGGCACAAGAATTAAAGAAACGGTCTTCCAAAGACCATTTTTTGAGAGTAGCGGTCTCAAGAAGACCATTTTTTGACATTTTAAAAATAATAAAATTAATAATTAATAATTAAAATTTTTTAAAAAATTACTGTTCACGACGATCAACTGTTGACCGTTTCTTCATAGAAGCGATCAACATTTGACCACCCCACTCTTGAAAATGGTCAACAGTTGACCATTTTATTCAAAGTGGCTGCCAGTCTCACACAATTTTAAAAATTAGAGTATATCTCGAAAACGGTGTAGAACCAATGAAAGTGGTAGAAGAAGAAATTGTAGATAATGGAAAAATGAACAACTTTCATGAAGAAAGCATGATGAAAAGATGATCAGAAGCGCGAGAAAATGCGACAAGAACAGAGAGGAAAAATATCAGGACGCAGGTGAACAGTGTAGCATGCCAGAAAAAAGTGAATAACTTGAAATCAGTGCAGAACGATCCAATGGCATAGAATAAGAAATTGTAGAGCTTTAAAAGACAAACAACTTTAATGATGGACACATTTTAAATAGAAAAAAGGAAGGGGATAAAAAGGGCCATTTTTTAAGACTATACAGCAAAAAGGGCCGAACGCTTGAGGGAAGTCGACCTAAATGGGCCGTAAGTCGACTTGGAAGGCCGTAAGGTGATAAGATAAGCTCCAAGGATCTAAGAAATCATGATATCCAAGGCTCAATGGGAATGGAATAATGAAATGGGCTCGAAATCTATCCAAAGAAGGCTCCAAAATAATGATTAATTCGGGACATCAAAAATGATGAATAAGAGAAATAACTTGACTTGCAGGCTAAAAATGGGTGTCAACAGATGCCCCTCCTTGATGTCCGCTTTGCAAGGGAACGAGCGAAAGTGACGCGGAGGCGAAATGGAAAGGAGATGGAGCAAAAACGACAAGGACATGATATTGAGATGACGCAGAGATGAAGTGGAGAGAACTGAAGAGCGGGTATCAAGGAAAAAGACATCCGTCGTAACCAACAAGCGAGAAGAATTCTCCCGAAAACGCCGAACTAACCACCAGGACTGGATGACAAGAATGAGACATGTCTAGAGAACTAAACTAACAGAAAAAAAGGAAACACGGCCAGCCTCATTGGGGACACAATCCACAGACAATGAGGGGTCGGAAAGGAACATAGCGTAAGCTGAAAAGAAGCAATTGAAACTGAGATAAAATCCAGACAGGAATCACGCCGACCAATCAGACCAAGTGGGTAGATCAGAGAAATCGTTCAAATTTAGAGTGGAATGAGAATCTCTTATCCAAGAGAGCTGAAGTGCAATTAGCCATTGCTAAGGAGAAACCTTGAATGGATCACGAGGCGTGCGTGCTCAAAATATGACATGATGCATACTGGGCTAAAAATAAAAAAATCATCAAAACGAATGCAAAGAAAGTATAAAATAGAAAGTACTCAAGAATAGTATTGCTAGACCGGAATAATTAGGGTCAAGACATTATCCGCAACCACGACGTGCGTGATAGAACCATCGTTCCCTAATCCTCCCAACCTAACGGCCTATCCGATGATTAAACATGTGCACCTAGATCATCATCATTTTTGTTAAAAGGGAACATCAGATCCTGGAACACGTGAATGACCACCCGGTTCTTGAGATAATATAATAATATAGATACCATATAGTAATGTAACAATGAGTAGGGATAGAGAGCCATACCTGACTTACCTGTGCAGGCGAAACGACATTTTTTAGATTTTTATTTTCTGAATTTTATGGATTTTTATCATAAGACAACCAACAACATGAATGAGTAATCATGAATAAAATGAAAACATAACCACCAAATGAACGAAAAACAACATAACATAACGAAGAATGAACGAGCAAGAAACACATGCAAAGCACCACATAAACAAACAACAAGCATGAGAACGAAGAAAATGGTGGGGCATGGCAACACACGACAGGACAACACACCATGCAGAATGGAGCCACATGCAGTGGGACAGAAATACGTAGGACGAGGACGTCTAAGACAACCACAGGGGTGACGATATAACACATGTGAAATAACCACAAATGGGACAAGGACACATGTAACACATTGTAGAACGAGACAACACGTGGAACTAGAACATGCATGAGATGACCCTAAGGGATAAGACACCTGGACGACGACCACAAGGGGACAACACAGGACATGACAGCTATGCTCTTCAATCAAGCTCAAGATCTGACAAAGCAGAACCGTCAGGTTCAAAATCGTGAGGTGATGCCCTCTCCTGGAGGTATGATCAAGCGAGTAAGCGAAAGCTGAGAAGGACATGAGCTTCTGAATAGATCGAGAGAATAGATCGAAGAATAAAGGAAAGAATAGATCGGAAGACAAGATATGAACAAGAAGTAGAACAAAGAAAAGCTTGGACCTACAACCTGCACGCTTAACAAACGAATTATCTAAAACAAATAAATAAAAAGGAACAAAAGATAAATAGTTTTGGATTTTTGCTATTTTTGATTTTTTTTATTTTTGATAATATTTGATTTTTTTTGTTTTTTTGGCAATATTTGACTTTTTTTGGATTTTGACAATATTTGATTTTTTTTTTAATTTTGATAATATTTAATTTTTTTATTTTTTTTGGATCTGATTTTTTTGGATTTTAGAAATAACTAATTTTTTTTATTTTTTTTTGAAAAAACTATCTGCAGCAACCAAGGACAGGTTCAAACTATTGGCTAAGGGTCGATGTTCCTCCCCCTCTTGTTAAAGATTTCCCTTGAACATGACGTGCATTGGAGAGTGGCTCACCATAATCAACCGCTTCCAAAGAACGGTGCCCCTACTAAGGCCATACCCAGGATTCAACCTAGCCTAAGTGAGAGGAATAGAAGAAAATAGGGAGACAAGCTTTGTGCAGGATAGGAGATATTCAGATCTGACTTCCTTCCAAAGTACCACCCCTCAAAGAGTAGGTCTATTGCGTCGGGACTTTGAGTCTTTAATCATAATTTTACATTGATTTTCATATATAATTTTGACATATCCCTTTGTGACCAAATATTGAAATAAAGCTCACTTTTGATTTTGATACACGCATGATGCTGCACTACCCTTCATCGTTTTACGCGAACCTCATCTCTTGCCTTATGAGAAGTAGGCCCGGTTACTAGGATCAGGGGCATTTTTCAAGGTGTTTTTTATTCATTTCTTTTTCTAAGACTGCCCGTATTTGAAACCTCTCTCGTATTGGGGAATGCCTAGGTTGGTTATTTCATCTGTCGACCTCTTGCCCCTGCACTTGGCCAAGCAAAGAAGAGAAAAGGCCCTCGTGCATACCCATAGTATGGCCAAAGTAGCAATGGTGTTGCTTCAGAGGGATCGGCTATGGCTCGCCATGAAGTGTGTGAAAAACCCACGCAAAAAGGACACCCTCAATGATGGGGGAAAGAACTAGACTCCCAACACTAAGCTATCACCAGCCTAAGATGCTGCAAAAGCGACTCATTTGACTAAGAAAACTAACTAAAGCCTAATGTCACTCATTAACATCGAGGAAGCAGCACTATAAGCGCGTGCAGAAATAACAGAGTAATAGCAATGATAACATGTTCTTGCATAAAATAAAAGATACATTTCCAAATCCATGGCGTGGAAACTAGCATCTTGAAGCGATTTTGATCTTCGAGCTTTGAGGAGCGCGAGCTTTGTCTTCCTTGCTTGCCAGGATAAAGGATGAATGAAGAGCAAAGGATTGGATTCCTCGACACAGAGGAGTGGCAGACATCATACTGGACGAAGACGGGATAAAAAAGGAAGAGAGACGAGGGCTAGAACTCCCTCGTTAAGGCATTGAGGCCCTGATAACAAGGAACCAAATACAGAATAGACAGGGATTAACTGAGATCAAGGCAGGCTAAAGCCTCGAAAATAGCAAGAAAAAGGGCAAGAACCCCGAAAGGGTGAGGAGGAGTAAGAAGAAAGAGGAGAATAAGAATCATCCGACATGGTCGGAGAAGGAGAGAAGCGATCACCCGCCAGAGGCGGGGAAGAAGAAGCATAAACACTCGACAAGGTCAGGGAAGGGAAATGATAGACACCTGACAAGGTCGGGGAAGAAGAATGACGGTCACCCGACAGGGTCGGGGAAAGAGCATGAAAAACACCCGATATGGTCGGGGAAAAAGAATGAGAAGTTTACCCCAGAGATACCCAGGGGGAAGAGGAGAAAATGATAGGAATAGGATTAGAGGAGGGAAGATACACCACCCAAGGGTGGGAATTGAGCAGAAGAAAAGATGACGCGTAGAATGAAGAAGAAGAAGGAGAAGTGGACCCTCGAGTGCGCAATCAATTTCCCTTGAACTTGCGCCGCCGCCTCTTCTTGGCAGAAACTATCTTGTAACGGACCCGCCTGGCATGGACTTGGACCTTCAGCCTTCTTGTCTTGAAACATCTTTTCGTATAACGGGCCCACATGGCAGACGACCTAGCCCGGTCATGAATACGCAGCCTTATCGGGGTGACTGCCCCTAGACACCCGGTGCAAACCATAGGCAGACATCCTTGAATAAGTAACTCCTTAGGATGAACATCAGAAAACCACGGAGTCTTGTCACTTGGCACTAGCAACATGAGATTCGGCATCTCCATTCAGCAATCGGGTCTGAAGCATAACTCCCTTACCAGAAGAGCAGGACAAAACTGAGGGAGAGTAATGTGCGACATTGATGTGGCCGACTCACCAATAAACCAAGGGAGATTGCATAGCAAGTGCAGAATATTCTTGGAGGGTGCTGAAGATACGGCCAATTGCACCTTGAATAGGGAATCCATCAGGCTCCTGGCGACCGTATGGGTTAGCATAATCCGAGTAGAGAACCCCTCTCGGCCAGTGAACTGAACAGCAATCGAGCGAGGAGTAATAACGGCATCAATAGTGAATCCCCTAGCGAGCACTGAGATTGCCACCGGCCTCGCTTGTGAAGATACTGGCACTAGTGCAAGAGAACTCTTTTTTGCAACAATTTCTGAAAATGCAGGCTCATTATCCCCAAAATAGCTAGGGACCAATACCCGGATTGGCATGCGGCAAATGACATCT
This sequence comes from Amorphophallus konjac, assembly GCA_022559845.1. Lineage (NCBI taxonomy): Eukaryota > Viridiplantae > Streptophyta > Magnoliopsida > Alismatales > Araceae > Amorphophallus > Amorphophallus konjac. The sequence continues at coordinate 131,164,699 of CM040119.1, forward strand.
TAAATCTTGAAATGCACAATCGAAACCTGGCTCGGCTCATTATCTCCCTGGGGACCAGACCCACGGGGCACCAAAGATAGTGCATACCTACTCTGTAGGGTGGAAGTAAGTGAAGAAATGGGTGGAGAAGGCTTCGAAGGCGTGGGTGAAGGTTTAGAAGGTGTAGAGGTCTCGGGTGGTAGAGGGGTAGCGGCGATGATACGCTCGGGTGGAGGCAAAGGCAAAGGTGGAGGCGTAGGAGGGGGTAAATGCGAAGGTGGAGGTGTAGGTATAGGCTGCTCAGGCTCGGGCAATGATGGCGAAGGGGATGGCAAAGGTGATGGAGATAGCAGAGGTGATAGAATAGGGATCGTTGGAAGAGGAGGCAGTGAGGGCGGGGGTGATGGCAATAGGGATAGTGGGAATGGTGATGCGGGCAATGAAGGTAATGGAGGTGAAGATGGTCAAAGTGGTGGTGAGGCGGAGGAATTGGAGGGTCGTGATGCCCACTTTCTATGTATCGACACAACGCGTCTAGCGACGTCAGGAGCAGAAGCGATGATGGAAATGGGGGAAGAAGAAGTGGGAGCACTAGCCTGAGTAGAGGCTTGGGTTGGTGGAGGTTGAGTAGGAGATGGTAAAGGTGAGGGGGTAGGTGGAGATGAAGAGGGTGATGAGGTAGGCAACGAGGTGGACAAAAGCATAGGAGAGGGAATAGGTGATGGAGTAGGTGACGGAGCGGGTGTAATGCCTGATAAAGAATCACAGGGGTGCCCCTGGTCTTGTAGTGGAGATGGCTGCCTGGGCGACACTTCTTGCTGCTGCTGCTGCTGATTATTGTGAAGATTTAAGATAGTTTCATGCATGGCGGCCCAATCGATCATCTTCTTACTTTCCAACTCATAAACCAGCTCCTAAAACTCGAGGCAATCCTCAACCAAATGCCCCTGCTGGAGGTGAAATTCGTAAAATTGGAGCAAATCTCTGACCGCGGGTCGACAAGGCATAACCGAGGGGAGTTGCAACGTGCGAGCGGCCATCAAAGCCGTAAAAATATCTATAAAAGACTCCGGCAACGGTAGGGAAGGAGCCTGCTTCGGGCATGATGGATGCCGAGAGATATGGGAAGGTAATGAAGAAGGTTGCGGGGATGGAAGCAGAGGTTGCGTAGGCAATGGCACATGGCTAAGGGAAGGATTTGGTGAAGGCATATGCGGAGCAGGATGAGGGGGTATATAGACGGCATCCACCTGCTCGGGGTGTGGTGTTTCCTCGATCGGAGGTGGGGACGCTTGCGGAGATGAAACGGCGGAGGGCTGACTATGGATGGCGGCAGGTTGACTCATGGAGGGTTGACACGTGAAGTTATAGGGATATGTGGGAGAGGAAGGCAGACTCATGGAAGGACATGTGGTGGAGGACTGACTCATGAAGGATATGTGGTGGATGGCTGACTCATGGAAGGTGATGGATAGGAGGTGTATGTGGGCATAGAAGGTGGAGGGGACTCAGGGTCAAGGGAAACTAGGAGTTGTTGGCGGATGAAGCGGGCTCAGCTATACAGCTGCTGCCATGACGTGATATCGTTGAGGGCTAAGACAAACTGATACTCGGGTGTTGCATTAGAAATGAGCATTTTGATCTGTTCTCCCTTTGGAATATGCCCGGGACTTGCGCGGCCAGGCGATGCCAGCGGTTGGCAAAGGTCGAGAACTCCTCATCGGGCTTCATCTTCTCATGGGCCAGATCAATTATAGAGTACTTGGGCCCAACTTGGTCTTGAAATTATCGAAGAAATTTCTCTTGTACAACTTGGAAATTCACCACTTGATCTTGCGGTAATAAAAAGAACCAATTCCGAGCTGGGCCTTCTAGAGACCGAACAAATAAATAAGTCATCAAGCGTTGGTCATGTCGGAATTGGGTCGACTCACAAAGATACTCCTTCAAGTGCATGTAGGGGTCACCGACTGCACCATAGCTGCGATAAGCAGGAATTTGTGAACGTGGTGGAAGCTGAAAACCTTGAAATGCAAATGGACGCTCAAAAAAGTTTTGAGATCAATTTGACGTTGAAGCCCATCAAGCTGGCATTGGGTTTGAGCAATCATCTCCTCAATGGGGAGAGATCGAGAAGGATGCAAGCCAGCTTGAACAAGAGAGTGTGAATTTAGACCAGAATTATAGTATTGGGTCAGATTAGGGGATCCGGACTGAGAAGGAGAGAAGCCCATCCCAAGAGTGTAATGATATGTGGGCCTAGAAGAATCATGAACATAAGAATAAGGATCCATTGGGCCAGCAACAACACGGGTAGAAGGAGCGGGCCCATTAAGAGAAGCAGGCCCATTAAGTGAATAAGAAGGCCCGTTAAAGGAAGGGGGTCCATTAAGAGTAGAAGATGGAGGCCCGTTAGAAGGATGAGGCCTATTAAAAGAGCAAGGCCCATTAAAGGAATAAGGCTCATTAGATGAATGAGGCCCGTTATGAGAATGAGGCCCGTTAAGGCGATTAGCAGTGAGTTTTTGGGACTGGACTGGGTCCATTTGGCAAGCGAGAGATGATAAGTGGGCCACGAGATTTGCTTGCGGGTCAGAAGAGCCACGAGGAGATGGGCTCGCGTGGGAAGAGGAATCCACGCGGGAATAGGAAGATGGGGAAGCAGAAGGTAATATACAGGAGAAAAATGGCGCTCCATAAGGGCAAATGGAGACTTTATATAGGAAAATTAGGGAAATACAACGAGGGAAGTAAGGACTCGAGAATCAAAGAGGGGGCTGACTCAATAATGCAAAAGAAAAAAAAAGGACCTAGGACAATGTGACTACACAAATGGACACACAGATTGGACTAGCCTAAATGGGCCTGATGACAAAACCTATATGGGTAGTGGGGAATGCAACACAAAACAACACGAATGGGCTTGGACAAGCCCAAACAACACAAACAATATGAAGGATTTCACCCAAGTCAAACAAGTTAATATGATGGGAAATATTTTATTGTCAAAGTTTTGGGTGGGCCTTTAAATGATTTGAATTGAGATTAATTCCCTCAGGATAGGTATCCTATAGGGAATAAGGTCGAAACTTTGGGTTGACTAAGACTAACTCCTTCACAATGTATGTAAATGCAAGCCTAAGGGGTGGAAAGGTACAACCGGCCCGGCGTCCGTGTGGGAATCCACGGCTCGCGGGGACTTACGGAGGTCCCGGATAAGATCACCTAGTCGAGCCCAAGGTATATGGGAGCGAGAGGATCACTTACCGAGGGGAATGCAACAACAATATGCAAATATGCATGATCCTATGTGCACAGGGGTGCATGCAATTTCTAGTCTAGGTCTAACAAATCAAGACAATAATGAAATTATGCAAACATCCGAAAAATGTATGACAAATGCAAAACAATATGAATAACAATAATGCAAGACCAGAAATAGGGACAACTAGACACTAAAAGATAGGAAAAATCATAAAAGAACAACGTACCTTTGTGTTTGCCCCTGAACTTGCATGCAGATTTTATGCACAAAATGCTAAAATGATGACAATATTTAACTAGGCAAATGTGACCTAAATGATGCGAATAAACTATGGATGGAAAGATAATACAAAGGTCTGCACAATGGGTTCCAGAACAGGGCAATCTGACCTCGGGAAGCCAATTAAATCATCCAAGAAAGATGCCCCCGTGAAGTTGTGCGCAGACCGCATGCAAACTAAATGCGAAAAATGTAAAAATGGCGACACTTTTCAAATATGCAAATGATGTCCAAATGATGCAAACTTTATATGTATGGAAAGATAATACAAAGGACAACGCAACGCAACAAAAATCAGCCTAATCCGTCATCAGGAGACAAAGTTATGCCCGAATGCATAAGGCCCATGTGAATAGAAATCCTGCCCGGCCAGAACCAAGAAAAGGTCACTTGGATGACCGTTTTCAACCTCTATGTGGTCTAGTGGTAGACCGCCTACGTCCTGGGCGGTCCGGGGAGGACCGTTTACACCACCAGAGGGTTCGGGCGGTCTTGGAAAGGCCGTTTAAAGGGCTAGGCAGCCCTACGATAGACCATGTACCCCTGACAGACCCAGGAATGGACAGAACGATTGAAAAATGTGGAAAAGACTACCCAAACATGCATGAACCCCCACCCAACATGCAAGACACTAAAAATACAACGTGATGGGCACTAGGTGTCCCACCGTGATTGCCAAAAAAGGGTGTAGATAGTAAAATGTAATCTACCCCATCCTCTAACAAGCTATGCATGTATATGTAAGTGTGATCATGAAAATAACATGATAGCATAAACAAGGAAAGGGCGATAAAGAACTGAGTGAACCGTGATCGCCACCCAAGGATTAGCAGTGGGAAATAAATGCTATAAGGGATGAAATACTACTGTGTACCTTGGGAAAAATAGGAACAAGACCACGGCCAAAGGTGACCGCTACAACGTGATCGCGCCTTGAAGATGGGTGGGGGGAACTAGTGGGATCGGACCTCCTCTCCTTCCAGTCGGCTAGAGGAAGAGGGCCTCACATTAATTTTGATAATCTCCTGCAAAATAAAGCCACAAAAATAAAAGAACACCCATTAGATCATGAAAGTGTAGAAAATGCCCCGAAATGATAAATCAACATGAAAGAAAGGGGGAGAATGCACTGGGGGATGGTTTTTAACCCCTATAAACGGGTGCAAATGAAAGGTGGGAGTGTTGTGCATGCATGAGATTTGAAATCATGAAATTTGATTAAGAAAGGAGAGAGAAAAATGTTGTGCAAAATAGAGAAAAATGCAAAAATGTGTAGAGAACTGTGCAGAAACTAGGTGTAAAACTTTGACGATTTGTGAAAAGTGGGAGGAGAGAACTAAGCATAGGAGCGAAGAAAAAGAGCCCAGTGAGATGGAAATCGAAGAAGACACTCCCCTCATAAGGTTGGGGTCGGATCAGGAGGTAGATGACGCAGCATGGCTCCGCCCCGGACCGACGAAGAGCTCCTCGCCGTGGAGTTGTAGCATGAAAACAGAATATGTGATGATTTACAAGAAGTAGAGGCAAAGTTAGGAGGGAAAACGGCGATGAAATCAAGCAAATAAGGAACCAAATCGAAGCCTATACTTCCCTCAATAGCCTGGGGTAGAAGGGTTGAGTCAAAAATTCGGCATGGCTTTGCCCTAGGTCGAAGAAGAGGCCCCTGTCACGCAGGCAAACTGGGCATCTATTTATATGAAAGTGATGGAACCCAGAACTTTCTGCCACAATTACAGGTGATAGAGTCCACCAAATCTTGAGATCTTTAGATCATTCTCGAGATAATAGTCAAGATAAGACGTAGGAACAAATGGGACTCTTTTTGGTGGAAGGATCTGGAAGATATGACTCTTGGAAGAAGGCCCTGGAACCTAATCTGGCAGAGTTTGTGTTGCATGAAATGCGTAAATCCAAGTATTGCGGCCAATATTTCAGAAAATATAGCCCATATAAATTCATGTTCTATGGACCAAACTCGAGGTAATACAAAGGGGAAGACATAGAAAAAAATGTGGCTCAATTTTATGGAGTATTCTAGAAGATAGAGCCCTAACAAGGAGGCCCCGTTGAACAGAATTGGCCTTAGAATCCGGCGGCGAAGAAGACGGAGTTCAGGGTCATCTGGACTCTCTGTGATAGAAACGGTCTATCGCACGGCCGTGTCAAGAATAAAACGGTCTAGGGAGGACCGCCATTTAAATAAAAACGGTCATATGGGTGACCGCTAGGTGACTGGGGCAATCGAGAGACTTCTGGCACAAGAATTGAAGAAACGGTCTTCCAAAGACCATTTTTTGAGAGTAACGGTCTCAAGAAGACCGTTTTTTGACATTTTACAAATAATAAAAATAAAATTAAAAATTAAAAATTAAAAAGTTACTGCTCATGGCAGTCACTTGTTGACCGTTTCTTCATAGAAGCGGTCAACATTTGACTGCCCCACTTGTAAAAATGGTCAACCGTTGATCGTTTTATTCAAAGTGGCTACCAAGCTCGCGTGATTTTAGAAATTAAAGTATATCTCAAGAACGGTGCAGAACTAATAAAAGTGGTAGAAAAAGAAATTGTAGATAACTAAAAAATGAACAACTTTGATGAAGAAAGTATGATAAAAAGATGATCATAAGAGAGAGAAAATGGGGCGAGAACACAGAAGAAAAATATCATGATGCAGGTGAATAGTGCAGCATGCCGCAAAAAAGTGAATAACTTGAATTTGATGCAGAACTAGCCAATGGCATAGAAGAAGAAATTGTAGAGCTTTAAAAGACGAACAACTTTGATGAAGGACACAGTTTAAATAGAGAAAAGAAAGGGGATAAAAAAGGGCCATTTTTCAAGACTATACAGCAAAAGGGGTCGAACGCTTGAGGGAAGTCGACCTAAATGGGTCGTAAGTCGACTTGGAAGGTTGGAAGGTGATAAGATAAGCTCTAGGGCTCTAAGAAATCATGATATCCAAGGCTCAACGGGAATGGAACAATGAAATGGGCTCGAAATCTATCCAAAGAAGACTCCAAAATAATGGTTAATTTGGGACATCAAAAATGATGAATAAGAGAAATAACTCGACTTGCAGACTAAAAACGGGTGTCAACAGCTATCATCAACTGAAGATTAATGAAGATGATAATCACAAGATAACTTTTCATAGTAGATACAGACATTATGAGTTTGTGGTTATGCCGTTCGAGTTAACCAACGCCCCCGCAACATTTATGCAACTCATGAACAACGTCTTCAGGCCATATCTCAATCGCTTTGTGGTCGTATTCATTGATGACATCCTTATCTATTTCAAGATGAAAGAAGAACATGAGGAACATCTGAGAACTGCCTTACAAACATTAAGGGAACACCAACTATATGCCAAGCTAAATAAATGTGACTTCTGGCTAAGGGAGGTTTCTTTCCTTGGCCATGTTATCTTTAAAGAAGGAATTGTCGTGGATCCTTCTAAAGTAGAAGCTGTCAAGAACTGGAGCCGACCGACGACTATATCTAAAATCAGAAGTTTCGTTGGTCTGGCTGGTTATTATCGACGATTCATCATGGATTTTTTCAAAATCGCTGTTCATCTCACAAGACTCACTAGAAAGGAAAATCAATTTGTGTGGACCACGGAGTGCGAGGAGAGTTTCTTGACTCTCATGGAACATCTCACTACTTCCCCCATTCTAGCACTGCCTGTCGAAGGCGGCAGATCTGAAGTATACATGGATGCATCAGGCGTTGGCCTCGGGTGCGTTCTTATGCAAAGTGGCAAAGTGATTTGCTATGCCTCAAGACAATTAAAGCGGCACGAGGAAAAATATCTAGTTCATGATCTAGAACTAGCTGCCGTTATATTTGCTCTAAAGATCTGGCGTCACTATCTTTATGGATTAAAGTTCAGGGTATATTTGGACCACAAAAGTCTGAAATATATCTTTTCTCAAAAGGAGCTAAACATGAGACAAAGGCGATGGCTGGAATATCTTAAGGATTTTGACTTCGCCATCCAATATCATCCAGGCAAAGTGAATGTCGTAGCCGACACGCTCAATAGGAAACCAATGGGAATGTTATCAAGCCTCATGAAAGATATAACTAATCTCATTGTTGAATTTTTTCAGTTAAATCTGGATATAAATGTGGAGAAAGAAGAATGCTTTATTGCCAATATTCGGTCACAACCTACATTCATAGAAGGCCTGGTCAAGTTGCAAGAAAATGACCCTACACTGATGGAAATCAAGGATGATATATATCAATGGTAAGAATTCTCTATTGCAACTGACGGAAGATTGCTATTCTGAGGGTGAATTTGTGTCCCAGATCATGCTGATACTAAGAAGCTGGTTATGGACGAAACACATAAATCAAGGTATGCCATTCACCCTAGTAAAACCAAGATGTACCAAGACCTTAACGGGAATTATTGGTGGCCTAATATGAAAAGAGAAGTGGTAGACTATGTATCGCGTTGCCTCACTTGTCAACAAGTTAAGGCAGAGCATCAAAAGTCCGCTCGAAAGCTACATCCCTTGACGATTCCCGAGTGGAAATGGGAGAGTATAGGGATAGAATTTGTCATGGGTCTACCTAAATCAATAGGAGGACATGACGATATTTGGGTGATCATTGACCGCTTGACCAAGTTGGCTCACTTCCTACCTATTAAGAGTCGATGGTCCGTGGATGTCTTGGCTACCTTATATGTAAAAGAAATTGTGAAACTCCATGGAGTCCCTGTCACCATTATATCTGATCGAGACCCCCGATTTACATTTCAATTCTGGAAGGGTCTACAACATTCATTAGGGGCCCGGTTGAATTTCAGCACTGCATTCCACCCACAAACTGATGGTCAAATTGAAAGAACCAATCAGGTGGTAGAAGATATGCTCCGGGCATATGTACTTGATTTTGGTGGAAGTTGACACGACCACTTATCTTTAGTGGAATTCTACTACAATAATAACTATCAACCTAGCATTAAAATGGCACCATTTGAAGCCCTATATGACAGGAGTTGCCGCTCACCTATATGCTGGAGTGAGATTGGGGAAAAGCAATTTATAGGCCCGGAACTCATTCGGGATAGTATTGAAAATGTCAAGCTGATTCAAGAAAGACTCAAGGTTGCTTAAGATAGGCAAAAGTCCTATGTTGATAATCGAAGGCATGACCTGGAATTTCAAATAGGAGACCATGTATTCTTCAAAGTTTCTCCCGGTCGAGGTATCTGAAGATTTGGAATCAAAGGCAAACTTACTCCAAGATTTATAGGCCCTTTTAAAATTCTTGAAAGGGTTGGTGAGGTTGCTTATCGACTAGACTTGCCTCCTTAACTAGCAGGAGTTCATGGTGTCTTTTACGTCTCAATGCTAAAAGGGTACGTCCAAGATCAAATCCATGTCATCACTTATGATAACTTGGAGATACGGGAAGACTTGACATAAAAGCAAAGGCCACTCAAGATAATTGAGCGAGAAGTATGTCACCTTCGAAATAAAAATATTCCCATGGTCAAAGTCCAATGGAGCAAATCCTCGCCGCACGAGGCGACATGGGAAACAGAAGAAACTATGCGCAAAAGATTTTTGAAGATATTTGAATGTAAGTACACTCTCTTTAAAAAACCACATGCATTGAATTTGGGGACCAAATTCCTTTTAAGTGGGGGAAGGTGTAAAGGCCGAGAATTTTCTAGGAATTTTTTGGGATTTAATATAATTATTAAGCATTTAAATAGACTTAATGAGCTATTTTAGGAATATAGGTCTATTTAATAATTATTTAAAGTCCCAGATATTATGTTAGGTTTAAATCCACCTAAATAGGCTCACAAGACCCAAATCCTAGCCCCTTAGGCCCAAGCCATTGCTAGAGCCGTAATTAGGGTAATTTACAGAATAAAGTTGAATAAATAGACAAAAAAGGGGATAATTAGTTGATAAATCAAAAAATCTAGAAATTTTGGACTTAATGCCTAAACGAGGTCTATCGCACGACCACTACTATATGAAGGTGGTCCTGAGACGACCGCTACTATGTTCCGAGAACGGGCTTTGTAGAAACATGAAAAGCTTGGATCTTTGGCAACCAAATCGCCTTGGATCGAAGCTATCTGGCAGGGGAAACTCTCTAGAACTCTCTAGGGATCAATTCTACCCCAATTTAGGACTCTAAGTTTGATCTAATCCCCCGAACCCCAGGTCAACTCTATAAATAGGGCGAGGTTCGACCTGTGCGAACCTTTGTTTTGGCTCGTAAAGTTTGACGGTAAGGAGACGTTATCTCAGGTTCATTCTTTAGAAGATTTTGTTCTCCTTAGTTTTATCTAACTCCCCTCCAATTTTTGTGCTATAAGACTCAGCCGTTGAAGAATTAGGGCGTCAGTAAGTCGCTGGTTTGCTACAGGCTGCACAGGAAGCAATGTGCCGGTCTAGTGAAGATCAGGAGATTAGAAGCCCTAAACGAGGTTGGTTCATGTTGTGTCTTCAGAACTTTTTGTTCCCCTTTTCATCTTCTACCTACCCTCCAATTTTCATGAATTTAGGTCAAGATAATCAGAAGATAGGGGGTGGGAAGTTGCTGGTTTGGCACAGGACGTGTAGGAACCTGAGCGATCTTCCAGTTAGAAATTCGGAGTCTAAAGCTTGTCAAAGAGGTAGGTTATCTCGTGGATGGCTAGAATAATGTCAGGAGTAAAAGCCCTTTATTTTCTCTTATTTTCATTGATGATACATGGAGTATTTTATGTTTTTCTATCACTACGCAATTAGGGTTTTCAAAGCATGCATGTCCCCACACCTTAAAGGAAAAAGATGTTAATCTTGGCTTAAATCATACTACCCATGATCCATCATGACCTATCATGTTATTTTTAATGTTTAGCATGTTTCTCACACATCATGTACCATAGAATAGGCCTCAAATAGTTCTAAACACTTTTCCCGTAGCAGGCAGAAGGTGGTCTTTCCAAGACCGCTAAAGTACAATAGCGGTCTCAACAAGACCGCTACTACCAGAAATGGTCCTCTCAAGACCGCTTTAGTTTCCTGTGTTCTGTATTTTTGTTAACCTGAAACAAATTACAGAATAGCCCTATTAACCATATGTTAAGCCTAGATAATTAAGTTTTATTCCTAGTTATGATACTGCATTCATAAACTTGGTTATATTAACTATTCATCTTGATAGATTTCATGCTCTTTATACACTTTGAACCTATTTTTAGCTTATGCTATTTTCATGCCAAAAACATATATTATTGTACTAATGATCATATTTTTACATACTTCATGGACTTGTTTAAGTGATGTTTTGATCGCCGTTTTGCCACGATCCCTTCTCATCTATAGCCTTTTCTTAAGTACATGGTGTGTACCCCAGTGCGTGGCCATTAGATACACTTTTGCACTTATAAGCACACCTCTTGGACTTGTGATCCTTTCCGTTGGGTATTCCTTCCACCGGACTAGGTGATCTTGTTTCAAGGCCTCCATAAGTCTCCGTGAGCCTAGCATTCTCACTAGGATGCCGAGCTATTTGTACCCTCAAAGCCCAATTTTCTAGAAAGCACTTACACTATCGGTGTTTTTCTGAGTCTTGGATAGAAGTGGCACTCAGGAGACCGCTACTGTCTAGTAGCGGCCAGCCCATGACCGTGTCTATCCTGAGTTATCTTTTGTTGAGCCTTTCTTGTTCTGGCATCGACCCAGTATAGACATGGTCCCGACCTGACCGTCTATTTACAATAGCGGTCATGTATTGATCGTGTATGTCCAGAAACGGTCCAGGAACGACCGCTTATCCTAAGTTCTTGTCTAACTAGAGGTTTGACCCTAGGGTTGGGTTTCCTAAGTTCCTAGATGGTCTATTGATTATCTAGAACCTAACACCTTATTCCAAAGCTATCTAATAAATTATGGAAGTTAAAGTATGTCGTTATGCTGCCGGATTCCTTTCATGGTATGGCGTTGTCTTAAGTCATCTTTAGAATTCTTATGATCTCTTATTGTGCGTTCTCTACCTTGGTTACGTTATCGTGGAAACTATTGTTGAAATGAACATTATTGGCTGAAAGTTTACTATATTCTCATGGAAGTAGCTCGATCTATAACTTGAAGATGCAAGAGCGGACATGGACAGTGTCCAAAGGCTTTACACTAGCCCCCTCGGCAGATAGACGGAAACATGCTGAAAACCATGGGATACGATGAACCCTAGCATCCCATTGCGCCGGGAGTACTTTTTTTATAGACGGGTGAAAATCATGAGGCAAACTTGTGATAATTTATATGCTTGCTAGTGCATTCTTGTTCATGACTTTCTAGTGCATAGCCTTTATGATTTTGAAGTACATTCTTATTAATGAAAGGCCACTTTACCTTATAAATCTTGCTTGATCATGCTCTATTGTCCATTGATATTCTTCATATCTCTATAATTCCTATCTTGTTACTTGGGTTTCGTTCGTATGTTTTATCGCATTTTCTTTTACCTTATTCCCTAGAACGAAAATGTAATTACTTAAAGCATGTCTCCATGTTGATGCGAAGATACCTACTGGGCAAGTGTGCTCATTACCCTACTTTTTCTATCTTTTCATGAAGTTCAAGTGAGTCGGATTCGGATTATTCTAGCAACGGGTCCGAGAGTGATGATTGATGGTCGAGAGAAGACTTAGAATGTCAAGAGTTTTCAAGTAGTCTAGAGTCACGATGTAATCTTTACTTTATTGAGTCTTACTATGTAATTTTCATATTTCTTGAGTCTAGTAGATCAAGAGTCAACCTTATGTAATTATGAATCATTAATATCAATAAAAGTTAAAATTTTGGTCAAATATTGTGTACTTCATCTTTATGTGGATGATTATTACGCTCTAATTTTATTGCTGGCTTGAGGCATATTACTTGCTGCTCACGTTCCATGGTATTAATTCCACTGTACATATGTCTCAAGGCGTGACATGTTCTGCATTGCCCAAATCAACCTCACATCCGGCCAGCATTCAACATCTCATTCACTATTTTACAATAATCAAACTCCATTTAGAGAGCATTCAGTTTTTCTGATTCAGCAACACTCACACCTTTCCCTTTTTCACATGCATGAAGCTTAGCAAGTAACTCATCATTTTGTTTTTTCAAATTTTCATTTTAATTTATGAGGTTCTGGTTTTCAGTCAACTCATTAAGTGGGTGTTGATCATCTAACATAGATTCATCTTTTTCTTGAAGCTGTCTTACAAGTTCCTCCAACTTAGTTATCTCAGCTTGCAAGATACCATTCTCATCTCACAAATAAGCAATGTTTTCTCTATGCACATCTAAATCAATCATGAGAGTTTCATTAAGCTCCTTAAGCATGGAGCAGTTCTTACAAGGAGAGATATCATTGGAGCTTTCATCATTACAGTTTTTCTTAAGTTCCTTTCCTAATTTCTTATTTTCAGATTTCATTTTCTTATATTGCTTGGCTAGCTCATCATATGCATCCATAAGCTCTTCAAATGTAAAGTCTTCGGAGTCAGAACTTACCTGAGAAGAAGACGGGTCACTGGATTGTTCTGGACGGTCGGCCATGAGGCAGTCATGCCTTTTCCTTCTTCATGAATCTTGGCCAGTCCGTTTAAGATCTCCTTGGCAGAGCTGCAGCTGGAGACAAAAGGGAACTTGGAAACATCAACTACAACTTTTATTAGTTTGAAAGCAACAAGGTTGTCAACATTTTTGGTCCTTTGTTCAGCAAACCATTCAGATGTATCTGATGGCAGCTTGTGCGGACCATGGTATATGAGATTCCATAGCTTTGAATCAACGGAGTTAACAAATGCACACATCCTCCCCAGCCACATGGTAAAATCAGAACCATCGAATAAGGGCGGGGAACTCATTGAAACTTGTTTAACGAATAAGGCCGTTAAAACAAATGCACCGGGATCTTTCTCTGCAGATCGTTGGATCTGAGTATAACAAGCTAAGCTCTGATACCAGTTGTTGGGTCCCTTGGCTGCAACCGGATCTAGAAGGGGGGGTTGAATAGATCCTTTCTAAAACTATGACCAAATAAAACCTTAGTTCAATAAAGCACAAACAGTAGCTATAATGCACATGAGACACTTTGACACAATGCACAACGGATTTAATAGAAATAGATCAAATGAAAATGGTAACAACATAGTGCACATGCTGTTCAGCAAGAAGCTACATCGACGCAGCAAACTAGTGGGGTCGACGCACCCACATACATAGTTCAACAGTTAGACTTGACAAGCTGCTCAACAAGACTCTAGTGAGGTTTGTGAAAGAGATGCTAGTGTATGCGTTAGAAAATAACTGAAATGAGCATGTAGAAACTCGCACCCTAACCTGTGAATGGGGATAGGAAACATGGAGCAATCACACAAGTCATAACCCATAACACAGAGATTTTTAAGGTGGTTCAGTCTATAAACCTGTAGACCTACATCCACCCCTCATCAAACCAGGTGAGGCTTTACCACACGCTGCAAAAGCAGCACCATACAAGGACGACCCCCCCCCCACACACACGAGGAGCAAGCTCCTCACGAGGATGAAGTCCTCCCCACACACGGGGATGAACCCCCCCCCCCCACATACACACACAAACAAAGAAAATAAGCTGCAAGTGCAGCAAAAACACGGGGACTAGCCCCAAGACACACACACGGTTGAGCACAGCCAAAGACCCACCTCCGGTCTCTGAACAGAGCACCGGACACACTACTGTTAGCACAGAAAAACACATGGTTTACAGATGTGAGAATATAAAGAAGAACAAGTAACAAAAACAAGAGAAACACTCTGTGGCTCCAGAATAAGGTCTGGAAGCTGTATGAGCAGATCTGAACACTAGTTCAATCTGTATTCTTTCTTCTCAGATGCTGGATGGCTGCAACGAGGACTGTTTTCCTTTCTCTTCTTTCTCTCTTCTCTTTCTTCCTCTCTTTACAGTACTGGTGTGGGTCGGACCAGAACTGGGTGCACACACTCCCTTCTTTTCTTTCTCACGAATTTCTTCTTGAATGCTCAAGGGGCGTGGCTCACTTCTAAGGGCAGCAACAACTCTCTTCATGTAGAGAGCTTCATATACATAGAAAGCTGGGTAGAAACAATTCCCTCCAAAATCTTACAATTTGATTGGTTGGAATATATAAAGATTTGTTTGACCACTGACCTCCTTTTTTATTGGTTCACAATATCTTCTTCCTTGACTAGTCCGGATAGGCTTGAGAGTAGAGAGAGAGAGAGAGCTTGTACTTCAGACATTTTCCCTCCAACAGAACTTCATGTGATTGGTTGAGATAAAATAAAGTTCTTTCAAATGAGCTCTTTCCCTGGCGACCTTTGATAGGCCCAGCAAATATGATGGTAGGGGTAAAAATCTTATCTTCAGACTGCAAGCTGACTGGCCCAGGGAAATAGACAATTTCGATCAGGGGCCATCTTCTAGATTTGCATTCTGATTGGTTGCAAAGCAATATAAACAACCCCTTTTTCTGACACCCTCCAAGATCCTTCATATGAAATGTAAGAAAGGAAATGATGCTTCTTGGACATGGAGATTTGCCAGATCTACTTTCTCATTGGGAGTGGGAGACAAGGACAGATCTCTGTCTTGGGTACTTTCCTTGGACTAAAATCTCATTGGTTATGACCAAAAAGTATAGTACAGGAAGAACTGACCTTTTCTTAATCTGGTAGTTATCAAAAAGGTTTCTTCCAAAAAGTTGTACTGTAGCCTCATGATGAAGAGGACAGTCCACTATACTAGGAGTCTTTTCTAGACCTCAAAAACTATGTTTTTGGAGGTTCACATCAGAGTTTTTTATCCTCTGGATGGGCTTCGGAGAGTGTGCTTGTTCAGACAAAAATAAGCTTGAAAAGTCTTCTAGTGCGTCGACGCATCGTAGACATGGCGTCGACGCATCCTTTGAGACGGCCATTTATAACGGCTTCTGGAAGCCCACTATGTTGACGCCCTGAGAAGGGTGCGTCGACGCATCTGCTTGGAGATGCGTTTACAACGCTCTCTGGGAGGGACATTGCGTCGATGCCCTGAAAGGATAGGGTTGACGCATCTGAAGCCCGTTTGGGCTTTTCTTCCTTTTGTGCACAATGGGGTGGACGCAGCGACACCAAGGGGTCGACGTAGCCTTGTTCTATTGAAATTCTACTCAACCCTTGCAACTAAATTCCATCATATGCATAGCTCCTTGCCCTTGAAGTTTTTCCCAATCATTTTCAGCTTCATATCAATATGAGGAGAACCCTTTGTTCCTTGACTGAACACATATAAGGCTCCTAACTCCCATTTCTACTGCTGATGCTAAGGCATACTGCCGTGGCTAATGTTGCTGTTGATCTTGTTGTTGGCTTGCTATTGCTTCCCGGGTCAACTTGACTGAGTGCCATGATCTGTCAATATCACTCTTTAGTCTCCCTTTAATCTTGAGGTGTTTACACAAGAGAGCTATTTCATGATGAGCATAGCATGGAGGCAACAAAAATATTATCATGCACATTAAAGCATAGTTGAATCAATTCAATAGTATTATAATTAATCATACTCAGACATCATCAAAACATAATTTATCCAACAGCTATAAATGGGCGACTACAAGGTTGATCCTCCACGCTCTCATGAATTGCCAGCTATGGAAAGAGCAGTCCATATGGTATCCTTATACCAGCAATTACCCGAAGAGGTAGCTGAAGCTAGCATAGCGCACCCCCATGAATATGCCCTACGAGAGCACTTCAGACCCCTGGAAGCTGAAAAGAAATTTGAAGTGCTGAGTGCACCAGACAACCCGTTGCGGGGGCAGATGTCGGCCGCAGAAGGAAAAGAAAAGAATAAACCGAAGGTCAAGAGGGGGAGCATCGTCCTCTCCTGCAATACACTATCAGCCTCTCCCAGTGTGAGTCAAGCTACTGAAGAAGAAGATGAAGAGATATGCTTCGCACCGGTGAGGGCAGGTCAAGCTGACGCATCTACCTCTCGCCATAAGTCCAGGGAAAAGTGGGGGCACCCT
This sequence comes from Amorphophallus konjac, assembly GCA_022559845.1. NCBI lineage: Eukaryota > Viridiplantae > Streptophyta > Magnoliopsida > Alismatales > Araceae > Amorphophallus > Amorphophallus konjac. The sequence continues at coordinate 131,181,273 of CM040119.1, forward strand.
CCACCGCCTAGTGAAGAAGTGAACTATCAAACTCCTCCTCCACGTGAGGGCTTGGGGGCAAGAACATCAATCTATGAGGGGTTGAATATGTCCCGCACTGATAATAGGACACCGCTGGCCCCATCTGAAATCAACTCGAGAAATAGCACTCCTGGCTCCTACCAAAGCTAACCCTGCTCTAATGATAGAGTTGTATCAAAAAATACAAGAAGTTGAGATGCTGAGAAAAAGATTGAGCGAGATGGGTTTACACCCAGCCGCACCCGGGTAGGTGGGACCCTCATCCGAGGCCCTACGAGGTGGCGTTGAACCATTTGGAGCCTCATTGCAGCCGGCTATCCCCCAAATAACACACGATCATGAAGGGAGCACCCTCCCTCGACAGCTACATCACGCGGCTTCCGCGTACCCTTCAACTTTCCAAGCACGTCAGGGGGTAACTTCTACACCTCAAGCGGTGCCGCTAATAAACCCGCTTCTACAACCAGTTGGCTCGTACCCAAGTCTGACGACTCCAGCAATAATGAACAAGCTAGGGGTGGAACAAGCAACTGAAATAAAGCCCGCTAAGGAAGAAGTCACCGAGGTGGAATTATATATGATCAAACAAAAAGATGATGAGTTAGCGTCGGACTACATTCAACGCTAGAAAAATCTCAGTGCAAGATGCAAACATCCACCGAGCCACAAGGGTGCCGTCCAGATATGCAAGCGCAATTGGGAGAGAGAAATTCTACTGAGGGTAATTGGCATCGAAGTCAAGTCCTTCGATCAATTAAACGATATTGCAGCTAACATTGAAGCCTTTCTGGCAAAGTACTGCTCAACTGCTGCTACCACAATTTAGAAGAATAAGCCAGCTAAAGAGCAGCCGACGCAAGAAGAAATAAACATTACCGATTTTCAAGCCTTCGAGCGGCAACTAAAGAAATCAAAAGATGTGGCTATCCCTTTGTCTACCAAGCCCGCTGAGCAAAAATCCACACTAAGAGCAAGAATGAAAAGACCATACTCCTTTCCAAAGGATAAAATGCAAATTCTGTTCAAGTGGGCCTGCAAATACAACAAGGTCATCCTCCTAGAGCTCAAAAGACCAAATGACATCAAAAGAAAACATGATCCTCGATCCTATCCCTATCATCAAAAGAGGGGGCATCTCATCGAGGACTCCTATGTATTTAAAGACATTATGGAGGACCTGATCCAAAATGGTGAGGTACGGATAGGTGAATATAGGGTGGACCCACCTCGCCCTCACCAAATGCACGTCTTTAAGACGGCGGCCAACACGGCCTCGCTGTATCGGTTGGAGCAGCACATCCTGTGAAGTGCGTTTCGAGCTCCCTCAATTGTGGCAAGAAGCCGAACAAAATAATGCAAGATGTCAAACGAAATGCAAATGGTGCTCCATACCGGGGGCAAATACTGAGAACAAGAAGAGAAATAAGCCCAAAGATAATAAGAAAAGATGTTGCTCTGCTACTCAATACGATGTCGGCTTCACTTAAGCCGATCAATTTAAGAATGGAGTTTACCAATGTTAGGGCTGACCGCAAAATGATGAGGAGAATCTATGACAAGTGTTCTCTTCGAATTAAACGACCCAGCACAATGCAACCACCGCTCTACATGCTCCAGTATATGATGAAGAATGTTCAACTCTCTCTGAGGGGGGGATGTACTCCCGCCCTCTACAAGCCCCTCACAAATCACTTCACGTGAGTGGGGGCAATTGAATAAACAATTGTCAAATGGAACTAGTTCACCCGGGAGACACTCAGCAGCATACTCCCTTCCCGGGGTCAATAGAAAAGCTATGTATGCCTGACATGGGGCAGGAATGAAAATATATTCAGCTGCAATCAAACTTTGAAGTGCCTCTGAGCACAACAAGATTCTATTCCTCACATGAGGGTTACTAATATAAAAAAAAGAAGGAAGAAAACAAAAAAATTGCTACCATTGTCCCCGCCCAGGAAGTTGGAAATAAAGAAAGAGAAGATGGTGGAGTCCAATGACCACATCTCCTTGCTACTGTCTATCTACATGACTTTTTGCAAAGAAAGCAAGCTGTCCAATGCAATGAGGTACTCCGAGCAGCTCTTCTCTAGCTATCCACCCCGTCCTAGGGGCATAAAAAAAAAGAAGAAGAAGGAAAAGAATGAAATCTCCAACTATCCACCCCGGCCAAGGGGCAAAAAAAAAAGAGAAAGAGAAAAAATGATGAAAATGATGATGATGAAATTATCCGGCACGTCAAAGTCTCGCAAGGAGCTGGACAACCTGCTGCGAATGCTGAACAATTGAATTGCTGAAGATTTCATGCTCCTCACTCAGAAGACCCATCTACTGCATCTTATACAATAGAAGAATGGGATTTCTCACTCTCCGGGAAGCTACTCTAGATGGTTTGATACCCAGGACTAGGCATCCTGCAAGAAAAGAATACCATGAAATAGGTGTAATCCCTACAGTCTCTTCTACAAATGAAATCCCTACAAACAGTGCATGGTGCACAGTTGGGGGAGCATAGAACTACCGGCACCATCTCCGGAGTTGAAAAGACCCCGCAATCACAACTACTGACACAAGTAAACCAAAGAACCAGCACATGGCGCAAGTTTTGGGAGCCTATCCTTACAAAAGCTACAACATTTCGGGATATCCCCGGAGAAGACAATGACATAAAGGGTAGCCGATGATTCTGTGCACTACTGCTACTATCTGTTCCCGAGGGTGATGCTGACTCAAAAAGGGTCGTGTAGCAACCCCCCCCCCCCCCCGCTATCGAAGGATCCATGTTGGACCAGCTTAAATCACTCGAGCCGATGCACTGGCTGAGCTGCAAAGCTCGTATCAACAGTCCCACCACCGCAATAGCAAAGCAGTCAAGTTCAATAATAGTCCCAACATACAAAATGGCCCGCACTGTGGGCTAGTTTGTACCAGGAGGCATTGCTAAAAAAAAGAATGATGATGATAGTAAAATATAAATAAAAAATAAAAAAATGATGATGATGAAATGATGAATAAAAAATGAATAAGTGAAGAATAATGGTCGACAAAAGAAGTAGACCACTTTTAGTGGGTACCAATCTTTGGTCCCGCCAGCTGTCAATATTCTACCCGGGCCTAGACCTTACATCTCTGCCAGGTTGGTTGACCTCGATGTACCATCAGGTCGACATCCACATCTACATACTCTACCCTTGTCTCAAGATCTTCTGTCTGAGCAAGGTTGGTCGACCTCGTCGTATCTTCAGGTCGACGTCTACATTCTACCCTGGCCTAGACCTCACGTCTCTGCCAGGTTGGTTGACCTCGATGTACCGTCGAGTCAACATCCACATCTACATATTCTGCCCTTGTCTCAAGACCTTTCGTCTGAGCAAGGTTGGTCACCCTCGTCGTATCATCGGGTCGACGTCTATATTCTGCCCTGGTCTAGACCTCACATCTCTCTTGGGTTGGTTCACCTCGATGTACCATCGGGTTGACATCTATATTACATATTCTGCCCTTGTCTCAAGACCTTCCATCTGAGCAAGGTTGGTCAACCTCATCATATCATCGGGTCGATGTCTATTTTCTGCCCTCGTCTAGACCTCATGTCTCTGCCAGGTTGGTTGACCTCGATGTACCATCAGGTCGACATCCACATCTACATATTCTACCCTTGTGCCGGACCTGCTGTCTGAGCAAGGTTTGTTGACTCCGACATCCTATCAGGTCGACGTCTATATTCGGCCCTTGGCCTAGACCTCACATCTTTGCCAAGTTGGTTGACCTCGACATTCTGTCAAGTCAAGAGTTATATTCTGCCCTTGACCTAGACCTTTCGTCTGAGTCAGGTTGGTTGACTTTGACATTCCGTCGAGGCAACATCTATCCAATGCTTCTTCCGAGCTCGGCATCCTATCGAGATCCGCTATCCTATCTTCCGGCTTTGACGCCTAGGCAAAGGTAGCTATCCCTGTTTGCAAGCTCAAACACCCGATCATATATTTCAGCAATTTTATCCTCGGCTAAAGCCCATTGCCACATATCTCAGCTATCTTGTCTTTGGCGTAGCCATTTTTGCCGAAGCCTGCTATTGCATATCTCAGCTATCTTATCTTTCAGCTTAGCCATTCCAGCCAAAGCCTGATACCTTACATTTCAGCTATTCTATCTTCCGGCTTAGACATTCTGGCCAAAGCCCGCTGCCATATATATTTTTTAACTATCCTATCTTTCAACTTAGCCATCCCAGCTAAAGCCCGCTACCATATCCTTCAGCTATTCTATTTTCTGGCTTAGCCATCTCGCCTAAAGCCCGCTACCATATATTTTTCAACCATCCTATCTTTCGGCTCTGCCATCCCGACTAAAGCCCGCTACCATATCTTTCTGCTATTCTATTTTCTGGCTTAGCCATCACAGCCAAAGCCTGCTACCATATCTTTTAGATATTCTATCCTTCAGCTTAGCCATCTTGGCCGAAGCCTACTACCACATCTGTCAGCTATTCTACATTTCAGCTTAGCCATTTTGGCAAAAGCCGCTATCATAATCCTCTATCTCATCTTTCGGCTTAGCGAAGACCACTATCATATTTTTCAGCTACTCTATCCCTCGGCTTAGCCGTTTCAGCCAAAGCCCGCTATCAGGACCAGTCCATCCATCCCACCACGGTAACCAATACAACTCGACGGCTTAGACCTTTCATCAAAGCCCGCTTTCCCTGATTTTGGCTTACAAGCTCTCACTCCTTGATTTCGGCTCACAACCCGCTTTCCTGGATGTCGTCTCGGAAGCCCGCTCCCCTTGATTTCGGCTTACAAGCCCACTTTCCCTGATTTCGGCTTGGCAAAGCCAGCTATAGCACATGGCTACTATCCTATCTTCCGGCCTAGCCATTTCGGCCAAAGCTCGCTCTTGTAATTTCTTAGCTATTCTATCTTTTGGCTCAGCCATTCCGACCAAAGCCCGCTACAATATACTTTGCTATCTCATCTTTCGGCTCGGCCATGCTAGCCAAAACCCACTACCTTATATCTTAGTTGTCTTATCTTTCGACTTAGCCATTTTGGTCCAAGCCCGCTTTCACAATTCTTCAACTATTCTATCTTTCGGCTTAGCCATTCCGGCTAAAGCCCGCTATCATGACTTTCAGCTATCTCATTTTTTGGCTTAGCCACTTCGGCCAAAGCTCTCTATCACATATTTCGATTATCCTACACCTCGGCTTAGCCTTTTCAGTTAAAGCCCGCTATCACATAATTCAGCTAAACTACCTTCTGGCTCTTGCAGCTTGCTATCCTGCTATCATTCGGGTTAGACCTTCGGTCACAGCCTGCTTCCCTCTGGCTTAGACACACCGTCGAAGCCTGCTTCCCCACTACCCTTCGGCTTAGACCTTTGGTCAAAGCCCGCTGCCCTCTGGCTTAGACACATCATCGAAACCTGCTTCCTTACTATCTTTTGGCTTCAACCTTCGGTCAAGGCCCGCTTTCCCTTTGGCTTAGACATACCGTCGAGGCCTACTTCCCTACTATCCTTTAACTTAGACCTTCGGTCAAGGCCCGCCTTCCCTTCGACTTAGACATACCGTCGAAGCCCGCTTCCCTACTAAATTTTGGCTTAGACCTTTGGTCAAGGCTCGCTTTCCCTTTGGCTTAGACGTACCGTCAAGGCTTGTTTCCTTGCTATCTCTCCGCTTTCACAACCCGCTTCTCTGCTATCTTCCGGATCTCGTAGCCCACTTCCTTGCTATCCACCGGCTCTCGCGGCCCGCTTCTCTGCTATCTTCCGGCTCTCGCAGCCTGCTCCCCCACTACCCTTCAGCTTAGACACACCGTCGAATCCTGCTTCCCTTCAGCTTAGACATACCATCGAAGCCCGATTCCCTACTATCCTTTGGCTTAGACCCTTGGTCAAGGTCTGCTTCCCTTTGGCTTAGACATACTATCGAGGCCCGCTTCCCTACTATCCTTCGACTTAGACCTTCGGTCAAGGCCTGCTTTCCCTTTGGCTTAGACATACCATCGGGGTCCGCTTCCCTACTATCCTTTGGCTCAGACCTTTGGTCAAGGTCTGCTTCCCTTTGGCTCAGACATACCGTCGAAGCCCACTTCCATGCTGAATTTCGGCTTAGACCTTTGGTCAAGGCCCACTTTCCCTTCGGCTCAGACGTACCATCAAGGCATGCTTCCTTGCTATCTCTCGGCTTTCACAGCCCACTTCTTTGCTCTCTTTTGACTTTCATAGCCCTCTTCCCTGCTATCCGTCGGCTCTCGCAGCCCACTTTCCTATTACCTTCTGGCTCTCGTAGCATGCTTCCCCGCTTCCCTACTATCCTTTGGCTTACACATACCATCGAAGCCCGCCTTCTTGCTATCCTTTGGCTTAGACCTTCGATCAAGGCCCACTTTCCTTTGGCTTAGACATACCATCGAAGCCTGCTTTCCTGCTATCCTTCAGCTTAAACCCCCGGTCAACACTCGCTATACTATCTTTCAGCTTAGACATACTGTTGAAGCCCACTACCCTTCGATTTAGCAAAGCCAGCTCTCCTGCTTTCGGGTTAGACTTCCATTAAAACCCACTTTTTTGCTTTCGGCTAAGACATCCTGTCAAGGCCTACTGTCTTACCTTTGATGCAGACTTACCGTCTGAACAAAATGACTCCCCTCGGTTAACACCAAGCTCTTCATCCCACTGGGATTCACCACAATGCATAAAACCCTTCCCCTTTTTGCTTCGGCATCAATTTCATACTCACAAAAAACCAGCTTGCAGGTTTTCACATCAAGCATTTGAATAAATAAATAAACAGCAAGAATGATGATATATGTATAAGATATATGCATGACATATATATACCTATGATACACCTCTGCATGCTTTTGATTCTAAATGCTTGCTTACCCTGCTTGCATGCTTGCCTACAATATAGTTTAAAACACCTCCTTCAAATCTTCTAGGACCGTGCTTCCTTGCTAAAAATGCTACCCTGATTCTAGATATATGTGCGTCACGGCATACACTAAGGAATGAAAAATCAATTTGCGGTGTGTGCATGCGTCAAGCGGATGTGTCATAGCTATGTTGCTAGCGTAGCTCACGAAATACACCCGAGACAAAACTCCCACACTTCACACACAATGCGTTCAGCGATCTCCAACCATAGGGATGCTAGAAATTCTTCCTAACACTTCATAGATGCTCGAATCTCTACACTCGCACGAAGGGTGATCGTGAGGAAAAAGTTGCCTGCCCCCTTCATTAAAAAAAATAAATGACGGTGATAAGTGGAATGCGAATCCAGGAAGCCGGGAATCCCCACTGAAACAAATGAGGAAACTCACGCGAAATGGTGAAGCAAGTTCTACAATAAAATCGCAATAAGGGAATGCGGATCCAAGAAGCCGAGAATCTCCACTGAAACAAATAAGGAAACTCACGTGAAATGGTGAAGCAACCTCCACAATTAAATCGCAATATAGGATGAATCTTAGTAGCTAGGAATCCCCATTGAGACACGTGAGGAGACTCACGTCGAACGGTGAAATTTAAAATTTAGAATAAACAAGGGGGCTGTGTGAAGCTACCGAAAGTTGAAAACCCCAAATGTATGTGTAAGCACTAGAGTAATCTTGTAGTGTTACTTAAAACGTCTGCATATCCCTATGTTTAGGATTCGCTGCTCACATACCTGCACTATCATACCACAGAGAAATAATCTTAGGTGTAGATTGTGATTTATTATATGCACATATTCTATGCGGTGCCCTCTTTACGAATGCACATCTCCCTTAGTTGTGCTTCGTGAGCCGCACTATGTCCATAAATCATCGGCGATGTTCTTATCCTATCCTTGATAGAGGGGAGCTATCCTATATGTCTATCTTTTACCTGCTGTTGATGAATGCCTACATGTTTGCATGAATGAAAATAAAGAATAAAAAGACACATATAACATTTTTAGATGGGCTGCACCCGCAGGCCCCGCTCACCCGTCCCTTATTCACACCACCTGCGGGTGGGGGAGATCTGTTGACATGCTAAAAATAACGCTAAACTATTTTTCATGTTTCTTATCATTCAAGAATGAAGAGAAGAAAAGAAAAAAAAAGAAGAAGACAATGGCAGGTATAAAATAAAAGATGGGTCCAAAGAAAAAGAAGAAAAGAGAAGATGCTCGACTACAAGGGACAACTACAAAAGCGAGACCCAAGAATTTAAAAGAATAGTCGGAACCATCCCCAAAGAAGCAGTCAGAAGCCCCGGACAATAAGGACAAACCAATTAATTGACCCACTATTTTAATGAGCAAGAGATGGGCCAAAACATTTAAAGAATCCAAAATGGGCCGAAGATACTCAAATTTGGGCCAAAGTCAACAAAATGGGCCAAGAATAAAAGAAGGGGACCCTGACCCGGAGGCCAGGAGACCTCCGCCTGGTGCCGTCGGATGGCCCCTTCGCCTACAGCCACCGCATCAGCACGCCAGCATGCTCCTTATATGAAGTCCGTCTTCGATGCCAAGAGAATGAGAGAAAAAGGGGTGAGAGAACAAAAAAATCTCACAGTCGCACAGAGCGTGAGCCCTCCACGCGCCCAGCCCTAAGCCCGAGGTCGACAGCCACCGCCATCACTCCTGAAGAGACCCGGAGAAGGAGAACTCCCTCACCTGCTATTCTTGAGTTGATTCTGTAGGTGGGTTTCCACCAGAAATGCCCTCTTTGGGCTACAGCCCCCCTTCACCATTCTGTTATCGAATGTATCTCTTGTTGTTGTTCTGAATGAAATGAAAGAGTTGGGTGATTAACTGCTATGAGACATCTGTTTGATTTACTGTTCTATTCATTCTTCCTACTACTGTAGCTTCACGGCGATCAGGGTTCTTCCTGGCTAGATGAGCCCTGAACCCCCCTATTTCTTTATTACTTTCGCAATCGACTTTCTTAATAGATATGTTCGTGGTTTAACACTACTGATTTGGTTTCGCCGTCTCCCAATATGATGGAATGCCCATAAGGGCTATAGCAAATCCCGTTTCAGGGAAATTACTATGGGTTTGGGCCGACCTTTTTCCTTTATACGAATTCTCAGTATTAATGCTTGCTGAATGAAAGGAGGGGCAGACCTTGGGCTGAGTAAATGGCCCTAGTGGGCTACAGACTTTACTCATCCAGTCTTCCTTCACCCAATTTCCCCTTTTGTTCCTTGATGTCCCGTGGATGTTACTTGACGTTACTCTGTATGCAATTCCCTATCGACCGTCAGGGGTTCATCTATACTCAGATGTGATCTCTGAGCGTCCCTGGAAAGGGGCACATAAGCTTTGAATCATTAATTCCATTCTTTTCTATGCATGTTCTTGAACCGGCGGTTCCAACATTATCTAGACATCTCCACTACACTCTCGAACTTGTTGGGCTTTAATCATCACTTATCTCCTCAAGCGGAGGCCAGGGGCTCGCGAACTACTAGCGTGGTCTCCGGCCCTCCCGAAATGAGGAAGGGACATCCCTGTAACTCTTTTCTTCTTCTTTTCATATAAAACAGAAGTCCACCGTAGCCGCCGTCTCACTGAGCTATGCTCAGTCTGATCCGAGATTTAGTCCGTTTCCGGACTCAGCAGGGTACCCTAGCTCCACATGGCATCCCCCTTGAACTGCTGAGCTTCTTCCTTGTCATGTGTGCTTCTCTTTTACATCCTCTGTGTTCACGAGCCCTCATCCGATGGGATGGCCTCCTTTGCCCTGATCCGGCGCGTGTAGTACGTCGGATCCCTCATTTCCCAATTTTGGCGGCCGGATCATTCCCTTCCCTGCCTGCCGGATCAATGAGCATTCTCCCCTATACTGGCCACCGGATCATATGGGTGCACCCCCTCCTATACTGGCCGTCGGGTCAAATGGGCGCACCCCCCTCATCTGTTGGCCACCGGATCAAGATGCATACCCCCTTCCTATACTGGTCGTCGATTACATGGGGCACATCCCCTCCTCTGATGGCCACCGGTTCACATGTGGGAAATTCCCCTTCTACTAGCCACCGGATCACATGGCTATTCCCTCTCCCTATTGGCCGCTGAACCACATGGGGTCAAGCCCCCTTCTATGACCGCCAGACCATATGGGATCAAGTCCCCCATGCATGGCCGCCGGTTCACATGGGGTTAAATTCCCCTTTTGCTGGCCGCCGGATCATGTGGCTATCCACTCTCCTAGTTGGCCGCCAGATTACATGGTCCTCCCCCCCTTCCCTGCTAGCCGCCGGATCATTGTTTCATTATGACTTTTCGACTGATTTCTGATTTACATTATGGATAGCCCCAATGCCAACAGGGGTTTACTGAAATCTCGCAGCATGACCCTTGGTCAACAGTAGGGGTACAAATAGATATGTTATGGCTTTCCGATCACTCTTCTAGTGAATAATAAACTGCCTCATTGGCGAACTGTGCCCCGACCCCTATAGACCCACCGATCCACGATTACACATGTTCTCCCTGGAGCCTCTACGTATTTGCCGTGGTGGCACACAGGCCAATATAGTCAGCGAATGTGGTCGATGACCCTTGGGTGATACGGGTCTCCCGACGGACGAGTCCTCGGGGATTCGCCACCCGCTATAGGGTCTGGGCTGTCGTTCTGGCATGCCCATCTTTTACGGAGTCCGTCTCAGCCTGCTATGGATAGGTCTCTTATACATCTCCCCCAACATATTCTGGGGCAGGGGGAGATGCTACTGAAATTCTCTTGGGAATCCGTGATTTAATTCCGCATTATATTTCCCTGGCTTTCTGCTCGGTTTTCATCCCTTATGGTGGTAACGGCCTCACGGCTACCCATGCCGAATTATGAGAGTAGAGTACCCAACAAGGGGAATAAATCAATAATAAGTGCCACCTCCCGGCATACATCATCCCGATGATATACGAGTCCGCCTGAACGCGGTCATGCCAGGTCCACCTCGTGGACCCATATGCGTGCATCACAATGCTAAATGTGGTCTCGTAATAAAAGGCAGCCACTGATCGACAGCCCTATGAGTGATCACTACTACCTAGAGGGCTAATCCTCGGGTTCTCCACTCATCATAGGGTATGGGATTTCCATTTGGCATAACTGTCATTTGGGAGATCGTCTCGACACTTCGTGGACTAGTTCCTTATACCTTCCCCGACACGCTTCAAGACGGGGGAGGTGCTGTCGAAATCTTCTCTAAATATGTCAAATAAACACTTAAATAAATAGTTAAATAAAGTGATGATAATATGTTTTCAATCAACTCGCACTAAGTAAAAAAAAATGATTTCTACGTGCTATTTTAATAAAGAAATAAAATTCTATATGCTCATTTGCTTGTATTCAATCGCATAAATGCATGCTTGCATTTCCTGATTCTCTGGTATATAAAATAGTGATTAGCGGAAAGTCAGATTAAGTCTGATTGAAAACTTTCACTATGTGGGAGTGTAAAACTCCGCCTTGTACCAAGAATCGGCTAAATAGAATAAATATCACTGTACTGTGTGCTTGCATGTGCGATTAAATCCTGCTTCTGCTTTATGAAACGAGCATGTCTTTTATGTATTCCTTCAGCCTTGAGGGCTCTTCTATCTTGGCGATTAATCAATGGTTGTCCTTTTTTCGGAAGGGCGTAATTAATGCCATAGACTTTATGGTATGGTAGACTTAGGGTTCCGACACGATCACCTACTATTATCTGATTAGTCAAACGATGTGCACAATAAATTGTCACTTTATGACTAGCATGCCCCATGCTTAAATAAAACCCCTAATAAATGACCAAAACAAATAAATTAAATAAAAAAAAATTCTTCTTCCACACCATCTTGGTCAGTTCTTCTTGTTCAATTGGCAAGATATCATGCATGTCCATCACCCCTGACATATTGCAGGTGAAAACCTGCACCATTCTTCGGTGTCTTCTGGCTCCCCTTCCACCCTGACGGGGGAAAGTCAGTCTTTCAAACACTGAAATTCTTTTCATCTTTGCATACCGTGGAGGCACTTCAAAGCCTTCAGCCCCAACTTCTTCCCCATTTTCATCTGCGTCCATGGGTGATATTTCATCCTCTTTTTCTTCTTCGGTGCTAATGACACGAAGTATTCTTTGATGGCCTAGGAAGGGGTTCCCCTGGTCACGAAAATAGTCCCGAACCATTTTTGTCATATCTTCCTGGATACGCCTTAGAAAGAGGGCAAGAGGCAGTGCCTGATCTCTGGTAGATGGCATATATGAGAGCTATGACAGCCTAGCTGCTTGATTGGAGCTTCTTGCATATTTAAGGATATCAACCTGTCTTGCACAGGCCTTGGAGGTGGATGGAGGAGCTGCAGACATAGCTTCCTCCACAGGTATATTCTTCTTGCCCCATCTCCTAGGGACTTTGGCAGGATTGTTGGAGCTTTGTGAGGTTGGTGTAGGGCCCCATGACCTCTTAGGGATCCATACTTGCTTAAACTTTCGTGGTTTCAGGGCTATTCATGCTCACCTATTACCATCAGAATTCGCCCTCCGGCTTGCCAGCAATTGGAAGGTGTTGCGGGTCGGTATGGTCGGGATGACCCGATCCGATAGATCTTCAGCGTCGTGGCTATTTAGGTAGACCCAGACACGGCGAATCATCATGGACTTTTCAAAAATCGAGAGTTGGCCCTGAGGAGTAGCAATGACTTTTCCTCCTCTAAAGTTCTTCTTATTGCCCCCATCGGGCCTCTTCTTGGGCGCCCCAGTATGGCGGGCGATGTGGTGAACGTGGCAGCTCACGATCATCGGGCTTTTCAGCATAGCTTTCTTGATCTGGCCCTTGCACTGGTAGGCCGTAGCTTTGTTATCCACTATCTTTGCAGGTTCCAAGCCTTCCACGTCTAAGAGACCCATGAATGCAACCCCCGGGAAGTTGGGGAAGCCAACAATTGGGGGAAAGTTGCCGAAAGTAGTTGGTACGGCAAAGCCATATGTAGCATGACCGGCCACCACCTGGGGGCTGAAGACAAGTTCAGATAGTCCGCTCATCATTACTTCAACCTACAAGAAGAATAACAGGACAAACGCTATAGTTAGTATTTGGATGGAGGCCCCAAGGCTCTCCATTTTGGCAAAAAGATGAAGGGAGGTCGAGTCCCACCGGGCGTGCCAACTTGTGGGGAATGAGATTTTTATTTATTAATTTTATTTATTGATCTTTTTGGTTTATCCATTGCTAATTGAGTGGGCGTGCTAGCCACAGAGTGACGAGTTTATTATGCGCACTATCTGACTAATCAGACGAAGGTGAGTATCATGTCAGGACCCGAGACCCACCGTACCATAAAGGCTACGACATTAATTATGTCATTTCGATTAGAAGGACAACCCTTGATTAATCGTCAAAATAGAGGGACCCTTGGGCTGAATAATTTGAAAGAGAACATGAGTTGGAAGGCATTTATTGAATAAGATGAGATTTATCATGTAATCAAGCAAACAGTGAGATGATTTTTATTTAGGTGGATCGATTCCCGGTACAAGGCAGAGTTTCCACTCACGCATAGTGAAAGCTTATAGCCGGACTTAATCTGAGCTTCTACAAATCACCATTTCATATACCAGAGAATCAAGACATGTAGGCATATAGGGTATGCACACCTATACATGTATGTGTATATGTGTGCGAACATGTGTAGATAAATTAGCACATAGAAGTTTATTTCCTTATTCAGAATTGCATGCAGAAGTTAGCTTCCAATAGAACGCGCATGCTGCATACAACCACGAGTGCTTATGCTCAATTTGAAAATTTAGTGTTGGTTGATCCAAGATATACTATCATTGCATTATCTAGCCATTTACTTGTTTATTGACGTGTCATTTTCTATGAAGATTTTGACAGCACTTCCCCTGCCCCGAAGTGTGTCAGGGAAGGTATAACAGACTCATCCACGAAGCGTCGAGATGGTCCCCCGACTGACGGTCATGCCTAAGTGGCAATCCCATGCCCCATGATGGGTGGAGGAGCCCGAGGGCCAGCCCTCTAGGGAATCCCGGTCACCCATGAGGCCATCGATCAATGTTTGCCTTTTTATTATGGAACTACCTTTATCATTACAGTGCATGCATATGGGTTCATGAGGAGAACCAGCATGGCAGCGTCCAGAGGGGTTCACACATCGCCGGGATGATGTATGCCGACGGACGGCATTTGTTATTAATTTATCCCCTTTATCGGGTGCCTTGCTCTCATAATTCAGCATGGATAGCCATGGAGTCGTTACCACCATAAGAGATAAGAATCGAGCAAAAAGCTGGAGAAAACACGATGTGGAATAGGAAACGAAACTCTGATTTCTAAGAAAATTTCGACAGCATCTCCCCCTGCCCCAGAACATATTAGGGGAGAAGTAAAGAAGACCCATCCACAGCAGGATGAGACGGACTCCGTAAAAGATAGGCATGCCAGAACGATAGCCCAGACCGTACAGCGGGTAGCGGATCACTGAGGACTCGCCTACTAGGAGACCCGTATCACGCAAGGGTTGTCAAACATCCTCTGCCAAGGGTGTCAACCCATTTCAGCACCATGACATATACATATAGGCTCATGGGAGCGCTGGTATAACCATGGGTCGATGGGTCTGAAAGATATCGGGGCTTTGTTCGCCAGTGAGGCGATTCATGTTCACTTGGAGGGTGATCGGGAAAATTGGAACACATGGAAACAAACAGGGTGAAAGCAGGCATGTATACCAATAAGCTGGCGATATGCTATTTATCTGTCTATACCCCTTTGATGACCTATGGTTGACCAAGGATCATATTGTGACACTTCAACAAACCCTTGGTGGGATCGGGGATAATCAAAATGTAACTTGGAAATCAAGAGGGATGTGAGAATCGAACAGTAATCCGGAGGCTCCCCAGCATGGGATGATCTGGTGGCCTTAACAATGTGGGGAGATGCACTGGATCCGGTGGCCATGCAAAGTGGGAATGCCCTTGATCCGGCGGCCATGCAAGTGGGGGGATGCCATGAACCGACGGCAATGCAAGTGGGGGGGAATGCCCCTTGATCCTGTGGCAATGGCCATGGGGGAGACCCTTGATCCGGCGGCAATGGCCATGGGACAGACCCTTGATCTAGCGGCAATGGCCATGGGGGAGACCCTTGATCCGGTGGTCATGCACATGGGGAGAGACCCATGATCCGGCGGCCATGCAAGGGGGGGAGATGCCGTTGATCCGGCGGCCATGGGAGGAAGCAATCCGGCGGGTAGACCAAGGGAGTGATCCGGTGGGTGGACCACGAACCGGATTAGCTAAAGCTGATCTGGCGGTGTTCACTACCGCTAGATCCACTTCCTTGACCCCTCTACACGGCTTCGAAGGAGAAGAAGAAGAAAAATGACATGGTGCAACGAAGTTAATAACGTGAAACTCATTTTCCCCTTTTATTCAGGACTCTCAGAGATCACATCTGAGAGACATTGATGAATCTCTGGCATCGCACAAGCTATTGAACCAGGAAATCAAGGTATACGTTTGAAATAATTAAACACATAGTGTCTGTAGCCTGAAGAAAGGGCAGTTTGTTCACTATGGGGTTTAGTCTAACCTTCCCCCATCATGCATACGCCGTATGAAGACCTAATTCCTTCATATTCCCCTTTACATCGGGGCTCATTATGGGCTAAAACAATAAGCGATAGAAAGCGTTTCGGAAAATAATGCAAGGGGTTGCATCTTCTGAGAGGTGATGGCTCTTCCAGTAGAAATGAACCTCTTGCCGCCGGGGAAACACGAAGGAAGGAAAGAAAAAAAAACTAAGAAGAAACAAAGCTTAACATGGAACTCTATAGCACTAATTCACTTTCATCCTTTTATTCTCATCAGAAGAACAGAGTATACAAAAGAACTGCAATTACATACACCGAGCGACAGAGAAGGGGGACAAAGAAAATGGAAACTCAATTAGAAACAATGTCGGTGGACACCCACCTATACAACAAGAGAAACAATAGAACACAAAGCTCCCTAGATGCTGGCTCCTTCCTCTCTAGTTTAAGGACTCTCCTGGGCTTGTGCTCCCTCTCTCCCCTTTTTCTTTGTTCTTTGTTTGCCTATGCGTATCTGTGTGTATATCCCTCTCTCTGTCTGTCTATCTCTATTTTTTGGCAGACAAAATCAGCACATATATGCAGAAATTGGGTTCAATGTGGTGGCATATGGCAGAGGAGCTCACCTGATGGCTAGGGGCGGAGGTGGCCTTGGCCGCCGGATCACCATGTGGCCGCCGGATCAAGTCCAACTCTTTTGGCCTTTCTGTGATGTTTTTGGCCCGATTGTTATATTGCCGGCCAATTTGAGGTATTGTTGGCATATTAATGCATGCTTTGCAATAGTATTGTGGATTCTCGGGATTGGTCTTGAGCTTGTCTTGAATTTCGATATTTACTCTCACAGCCACATCCCGCGGTTGGAAGCTCACTGCGAGGGTTTAATCAGATGGATGATCACCCAAGAGTTCTTTCATCCTTTAAGGACTATTCTTTTGGCTCGATTGCTTCCATGATGGACAACAATTACGCCGGGTATAAGCCTTGTCGAAAAGGCACGACCGGATAAGTTCTTCATAATGTAGTGGATCCCCTTCACTGATTGATAAAGCTGGGACCCTTTGAAGATTGCTTTGGGAATAGCGCATCAGCTTGAGTTGCTTCTTCGACACTTGACTTGGCTGCCATTATGTCTTCAGAACTCTCCGTGACACATCTGTATAATATTTCAGGTGTCAACATCCGCGCAAGGGCTGATCCAATTGCCAGAACCTAAGAGGTCAGGAGACGCCCAGAAGGTTGGTGAACCCAATTTCTGCCCATATCATCGCATATTGGGTCACTCTATCGAAGACTGTTACGTCTTTAAAACCTAGGCAGAGAAGTTGATTCGGGATGGCCTCATTGTAGTGAATAGTGGTCCTCTAGACCCGCCTCAGCCTTACAATTGGACTTGGCGGAATAGACTGGCCAACATGGTACATTTATTGGCACTTGTGATACATAAAACAACTGCGTCTTCCTCTGATAATGTCTGTTGGCCCAGACTACGAGTAAACAAGAAGGGGGGGTTGAATTGTTTACCCCCAAATCACATGGACAACCGAAAATATTACTATGTGGTCCAAATAAATTCACGAATCAAGCAAAATGACGAAGCAAGGTTCTCTCCACTCACCATTCACAAATCCACACTCGAGAAGATATCCAACAAACACAAGATAATCAATCAATCAAGGAGTGTGCAAGAAAATTTTAAGGTGGTTTGGCGAGACGTACACGTCTGCCTACGTCCACCCCTCATCAACTTGGTGAGGCTTCACACACTTCAAATGAAGCAAATCTGAGAAGGAATCTCCTACACACCACGGAGACGACGTCTCCTACACACTCACACGCTAAAAAATGTAGCTAAACTCCAGACATTGCACAAGTTGCAGCACAATGTCCACAAAACGCTGCTCACACGCAGCTAACACACAAACAACTGGATATATCATAGAAGTATTCAAAGGATTTACAATTTTTGATCACCCAATATATGAAATCTAATGAAAGTCAACTACAAAAACTAAAAGGAATGATAGAAATTCTTCTCCTCATGAAGATGAACTCGTTGCACAGCTTTTCTTTAGATTTCGGAGTGATGAGACTCGGATCCAGCACTTCGCCCTTGAAACCACGATCCTTCAAACTCGTCGATGGCGCCTCGGCTTCAATAGATGATGTAGATGATCGATCCAATCATAGATCCTAGATCTTCTGGGCTGAAATCAAGAGAAGAAGGGGTAGGATGCTCTCCACGTTCTTCTTCCTACACAAGAAAAACCAAAAACCCTTAGATGAATCTCCCAAATTTGCAACATTAGTATATATACCCAAGAGAGGGGCTAAAAGACATGGGTGCCCCTTCTACAATGGTCTAAGAGCCTCCCCACAAGGTTAGAATCGAAGTGGGGGCAATATGGTAAAGTTTTCAAGCCATAAAAATGGGTTAAAAGTGATTTTACGAAACCCGTCCGGAGGGGTTCGACCCATGAGCATTTTTCAGCTCAGGAGTGCCAAACAAAATCTGGGACAGAAGGGGTCGACCCATAGAGTGCATAGAAGGGGTCGACCCATAGAGAGCATTCTTGTATAGGGTCGACCCCTGTACAGTTTTCTACATAGGATGGTCAAAATAGAGTGCATGCCAATGGGGGTCGACCCATACACCTTCACCCATTCCAGCATCATCAGCCTACCCTGGGTGCCCCTTCTAGAATGGTCTAAGAGCCTCCCCACAAGGTTAGAATTGAAGTGGGGGCAATATGGTAAAGTTTTCAAGCCATAAAATTGGGTTAAAAGTGATTTTGCGAAACCCGTCCGGAAGGGTTCGACCCATGAGCATTCTTCAGCTCAGGACTGCCAAACAAAATCTGGGACAGAAGGGGTTGACCCATAGAGTGCATAGAAGGGGTCGACCCATAGAGAGCATTCTTGTATAGGGTCGACCCCTGTACAGTTTTCTACATAGGATGGTCAAAATAGAGTGCATGCCAATGGGGGTCGACCCATACACCTTCACCCATTCCAGCATCATCAGCCTACCCTGGAACCAGTAAGGGTTGACCCATAGGGTCGACCCCTACATAGTTTGATCAAAAACCAACATAAACCCTGCAAAAACACAAAGAATACCACATTAGTATGAGCATTAAAATCAAATAACCATCTCCTTTGTAACTAGCATTTCTTAAATGAAAATGCACAAGCTCACTACATCAAGCCTCACAAAACACTGAACTATAATCCAAGATTGAGAAGGACTTTTTTTAACATGCAATTCAAGCTAGAACACAATCATCCCCATTTACATGCCATGATCTCAAGAGTGAAATTTTGTGTTCAAAACATAGACGTCTTGCGTGATCACAAGTCTATCAATTTAGCATTTTAAACACACCATGCAAGTCGGCTTGTATTGCCAATATCAAAGAGATGGATAAAACTAACGCCAAGACACACATGTTTTGCGATCATCAAAACTAATATTCCCAAAATCAATTAGGGAGTCCAACAATCTCCCCCCTTTTGATGACGACAAAACATTGTGTGCTTATCCATGAGCTACCAAAAACCAACAGCTCTAAAAAGCAATCAGAAGTTCATGTTTGAAACCAAACTTGCGTATGCACAAGTATTCACATTGAAAATTTTGAATTTAAACAACTCAACTTATATATAGTTATGCAGAAGTGAATTTCAAACTTTATTCTCCACATGTACAGATTGTTCATCATGATGCAGTTCAAGATATGCACAATGTGAATGCCATACATGCCAGATATGCACAATATGACCTTCATCTTCCAAATGCATAGTGTATGCACTATGCACAATTTCATTGACTTCTAACTTCAAAGACTGCACATGATATGTCAAAATCAGCATACTTACTATCTCTCCCCCTTTGTCATTGTCACGTCCCGAGATTATGCAGCAGAAACAATCGGGAATGTGAATAGTCGGCTAGTACACCTCGAGCAAGCAATATAATCACAGCGTAAGAACAATTACACAAAGTAATTGCACAATTATTTAATCAAACCTTCATCTTTATTTCATATAATCAAAATTCCAATACATGAATACTCAATTCTCTCTAGACTCAATAAAAATAAAATTCATATATGGACTCAATCTAGACATATTTGACATTCTAAGTCTTCTCTCGAATTCATAGACTTCCAATCGCTCTCGGACCCGCTACTTGAGTAATCCGAATCGATTCACTCGCACTTCCTGAAACATTGAGAAAGTAGGTAATGAGCACACTTTCCCAGTAGGTATCTTCGTATCAACATGATTGGCAATATTAAGTAATTAGCATCTTAGCTCTAAAGAATAAGATAAATCATACAAATACGATGAAACATGCGAATAAAGTCAAAGTAACAAGATAGATTGAGAATATGATTGAGCAAGTACGATCAAGCAAGAATATAATTATGGCCTTTCATGAACAAGAATGTACTTTTCATAACCTTAAAGGCTATGCACTAGAAAGTCATGTAACAAGCAAGAATGTACTCTTCACTTAGTAACAAGTACTTCGTGAATTCATGTGGATATTATCCATGTTCCGTGGCTTTTCACTTATTTATAAAGAAAGTACTCCCAGCGCAATGCGACGACAATAGCATCATACCCCATGGTTTATATAATATGTTTCCGACAATCAGCTGAGGGGACTAGCATAGAGCCCTTGAACATAATCATTGCTCGAACTGCATCTTCAAGTATAAATCAAGCTACTTCCACATTTATAACAATAATATGGCCAAGAATGTACAATTTTAACTATAGTTCCATGATAAAGTAACCAAAAATAAGAATACTTCTATTGAGAATAAGATATTTCAATAAATGTATTTAATAACTAGGTTATGCCATGAAAATAAATCGGCAGCATAACGGTACATTCTTTAATCTCTCAAAATTACTTAGGTATCTTTGGAATAATGTGACATGTTCTAGATAATCAATTGGACCATCTAGAAAACTTATAAAAATCAACCCTTGAGTCAAACGCTGGATTAATCAAACGCAGAACGCTAGTGGTCATTTACTGGATCGTCTCTTGTCCCTGGCGGTCTAGTACAGGACCGTTAACGATAAGACAATTCGATATTTAAAACCAAACCTCTGGAGCTTTAGCGGTCTAGCGGAGTACCATTTAGGATCCGTTAGCGATCAAGTGTAGGCCCGCTAGCAGTCATTGGCGGTCAACCAGAAGACCGTTAATTCCAGAAATATAAAACATCGATATAAGTGCATTCTAGTCAATTGGGCTTTAAAATGGTACAACTAACTCGGCATCCTAGTGGAAATCCCAGGCTCGCGGAGAATTACGGAGGCCTTGAAGCAAGATTTCCTAATCTATTGGAATGAATATCCAAAGGAGAGGTCATCAAGTCTAAGATTGTGTTCCTAACGTGTAAAGTGTAACTAATGATAACATACCGGAATATGTGCCATGTACTTGTGAAAATGACTCTTAGATGAGAAAGAGAATCATGTAAAATCATGTTAAAATGGTAATCATTAATCATCTATCATTTGAACAAATATTTATTACAAGAGTATATGATTTTTGGACACAAATTAACATAAGTTAAAAATAATACCAATGTACATAAAAACATGAAATCCATTATGCCAATCAATGAAATCAACTAAGTATATAAAACCAATAATTAAATCAGGCTTAAAACTTAGTTAACTAGGCTTAATATATATTAACTATGGTTAACCCCTGCAATATGGTTCGGATTACCAATATTACAAAATCATAAACAAAAAATAGTCAAATATAGGACCGTTAATCTTGGCTAGCGGTCTATCGTACGACCGTTAGATTTCCCTGGCGGTCGAGATGAAGACCGTTTCTTCCTGTGAAAAATTGAGTTTAATGAAAATAATATAAAATACTAATCTAAGATACATCATGCATGGAAATCAACATGTATAAACTTCCATAATCATGATAGGTCATATATAAGCCAACTATATGCATAGGTTTCTATAAATAACAAGAAATTCCATTTTTCTCTTCATTAGGCTAAGTATTATGCATGAAGACTAAACTAGATGCATAGTCCCAAGTAAAACATGAAATTCGCAAGATATAATGCATGAAACGAATGAAACAAGAGAGTTTTTATTCCTCACATAAAATTTGAGCCTTTCATGAGATAATCTACCTTTAATAGTGCTCCTAGACTTCGAATTTCTGATTGGAATCAAGCCCTAGTTTCTGCACTTTCTTGCTCTAAATCAGCAACTTCACGTCCCTCTATCTCTTGATTCCCTTGACCTATGGACGTAAAATTTTGAGGGTAGATATACGATATGAAGGGGAACATAAAGTTCTAAAGACACTTTATTTAAATATCATGTTTAGGGCTCCGAATTCCTTGATCTTCTTCGGTCGAATGCACTAATTCTTGAGTTCGTAAGGTAGAGTCAGCAACTTTAGAAGACTCTAACTTCTTGTAGGCTTGATCTCCTATCACGAAAATTGGAGAGTAGTTAGTTCTATCTAAAATAAACATATTCTTAGAAGAAACTTACCACTAATTCATCCTCCTTACTTGAGTTCCACGCGTGCCAAAAGTAAGGGTCGCACAGGCCAAATCTGGGATCTATTTATAGGTTTTAACTAGGGTTTGAGAATTAGAATGAACTTAGAGTCCCAATTAGTCTTTCAATTTGATCTACAATCCTTCTAGACATATCTAATTAGCTGATAGGGTCGATCCTGGATGATTTGGATGCTAAAAACCCAACCTTTTCACGTTTTCCTTCTCTCACGGAATCTGCAGTGGTTAGCGGTCATTGGACGACCGTTTACATCCCGTTAGTGGTCTCGTGATATACCGTTTTATGCTGTGAGTGTCGAATTTCAAATACTTCAAACTCTTTTGATATTATCCCCAATATTATCCTTTTATTTATATTCTAAGGAGTAATTATCCCCCTTAATTCCGTGATTAAGTTCACTCCTAGTTTCTAGAACATGGGCTAAAGTTCAAAGTAATCATTTTGGGCCTATTTAGTTTATTGGATGGGCCTAATCCTCTTGGATTAATGTAGGGCCTATTTAATTAGATTTAATTTTCCATAATGCATTTAATAGTCCATTAAATGCTTTAATTATTAATATAATTATATTTTAAATCCAAAACATTCTTAGAAAATTCTCGGATATTACTCCCTCCCCCACATAAAAAGAATTTATCCCCAAATTCAATGCATGGATTTATGGAGAGTGTACTTACATTCAAATAATTCTGGAAATCTTTTGCGCATAACTTCTTCTGTTTCCCATGTTTCTCCTGCTTTTGTCCACTGGATCTTGACCACAGGGATAGTTTTATTCTGCAGTTGACGTACTTATCATTCAATAATCTTGACTAGCCTTTGCTCATATATCAAGTCCTTTTTAATTTCCAAGTTGTCGTAAGTAATGACATGGAATGGATCAGGTACGTACTTCTTGAGCATTGAGACGTGAAATACATCATGTACTTCGGATAATTGCGGCGGCAAAGTTATTCTATATGCAACTTCACCAACCCTTTCAAGAATCTCGAAGGGGCCATTGAATCTTGGAGTAAGCTTGCCCTTAATACCAAATCTTCGAATACCTCGACCCAGAGAAACCTTAAGAAATACATGGTCTCCTACTTAGAATTCGAGGTCACGCCTTCGATTATCAGCATAGGACTTCTGTCTATCTTGGGCCATACGAAGTCTTTCCCGAATAAGCTTTATCTTCTCGGTAGTATCCCTAATGATGTCGGGACCGAGAAATTATCTTTCTCCTACTTCATTCCAACAAATAGGCGAACGACAGCTTCTGCCATATAAAGCTTCAAACGATGCCATTTGTATACTAGCTTGGTAGCTATTGTTGTATGCAAATTCCACTAGAGGCAAGTGATCGTGCCAACTTCCTCGAAAGTCGTTAGCACAAGCCCTGAGCATATCTTCCACCACTTGATTTGTTCTTTCAGTTTGACCATCAGTTTATGGATAGAATGCAGTGCTAAAATTCAATCGGGTCCCTAAAGAATGTTGCAGACCCTTCCAGAATTATGATGTAAACCGAGGATCTCGGTCAGATATGATGGTGACAGGGACACCATGTAGTTTGACAATCTCCTTCTTGTATAGTGCTGCCAGTACATCCACAGACCATCGACTTTTGATTAGTAGAAAATGTGCAGATTTAGTCAATCGGTCTATGATCACCCATATACCATCATGTCCTCCTTTTGTCCTAGGTAGACCCATGATGAAATCCATCCCTATATTTTCCCATTTCCATTCGGGAATATTTAAGGGTTGTAATTTCCCAGTGGGTTTTAAATGTTCTGCCTTTACTTGCTGACAAGTGAGACAGCGGGGCATAAATTTCGCTACTTCTCTTTTCATATTGGGTCACCAAAAGTTCCTTTTTAAGTCTTGATACATCTTGGTAGCACCAGGATGAATAGCATACCTTGATTTATTCGCTTCCTCCATGATCAGTTTCTTAGTGTCATCATGATTTGGCACACAAATTCTATCCTTAAACAACAATCATCCATCATGTGAGATAGATAATTCTGGTCTTTGATCAATGTTATCCTTGATTTCCATTAATGTAGGATCATTCTCTTGCAATTTGAGTATATCCTCAATTAATGTAGGTTGAGATCTTATATTGGCAATTATATATCCATCTTCTTCCCTGTCAATATCAAGATTTAAGTGAGAGAAATCTTTGATAAGACAAGTCATACCTTCTCTGAGGCTTGCTAGTGTTGCCATTGGCTTCCTGCTAAGAGCGTCTGCTACCGCATTTACTTTCCCTGGATGATATTGAATAGTGAAGTCAAAGTCCTTGAGATACTCCAACTATCTGCGTTGTCGCATATTTAACTCCTTCTGGGTAAAGAGATATTTCAGACTTTTATGATCTGGAAATATAGTGAATTTCTCCCCATAAAGGTAATGTCGCCAAATCTTTAATGCGAATATAACCACAGCTAATTCCAGATCATGCACAGGGTAATTTTTTTCATGACGTTTCAGTTGTCTTGATGAGTAACAAATCACCTTTCCATTTTGCATAAGGACGCATCCTAGGCCAATGCCGGACGCATCCGTATAGACTTCAAAACCACCACCCTCAACGGTCAATGTTAAAATAGGGGCTGTAGTAAGGTTGTCTTTAAGAGTTTGAAAACACTCTTCACAGTCCTTCGACCATACAAAAGGATTCTCCTTTCTTGTGAGTCGAGTCAAAGGAACGGCGATCTTCGAGAAATCCCTTAATAAATCTCATGTAATAACCAGCCAAATCTAGAAAACTTCTGACATCATACACGGTCGTTGGCCGACTCCATTTCTTAACAGCTTCTATCTTCAAAGGATCCACAGCGATTCCTTCCTTTGAGATAATATGGCCAAGGAAAGAAACCTGCTTAAGCCAGAACTCGCACTTACTAAGCTTTGCATAGAGTTTGTGCTCTCTCAGCATTTGTAAGGCTATCCTTAAGTGCTCTTCATGTTCTTCCTTAGTCTTAGAATAAATAGGGGATATCGTCAATGAAGACGAAAATAAATTGGTCAAGATATGGCCTGAAGATATTATTCATAAGTTGCATAAAAGTTGTCCGGCCATTGGTTAACCCGAATGGCATTACCAAAAATTCATAGTGGCCATACCTGCTCCGAAAAGTAGTTTTATAAATGTCTTCATCTTTAATCTTGAGCTGATGATAACCAGACATGAGGTCTATTTTGGAAAAAATATTTTGCTCCTGAAAGCCGATCAAAGAGTTCATCGATACGCAACAATGGATACTTATTCTTGATAGTGAGCTGATTCAGTCGCCGGTAATCGATACACAGTCTGAGAGATCCATCCTTCTTTTAAACAAATAGAACTGGCGCACCCCAGTGGGATGTGCTAGGTCGAATGAAACCCTTGCCTAATAACTCCTGAAGCTGTTTCTTTAATTCCTTGAGTTCTGTGGGGGACATCCTATAGGGAGCTATTGAAACAGGTGCTGCTCTTGGAATGAGTTCAATAAAGAAGTTTACTTCCCTTTCGGGCGGTAAACCGGGTAAATCCGATGGAAATACTTCGAGAAATTCATTGATAATAGGAATATTATTTAAGATGATTTCCTTGGATTCGGTGAGGATTACGGAAGCAAGAAAAGCTACACATCCTTGCGAAATTAGTTTGCAAGCGTCCAGAGGTGAAATTATGGTAGGCTGCTTCCTATATTTGATACCAAGGAAGAAAAACCTTGGAAGACTAGGTTTTCGAAAAGAAATAATTCGATTGCGGCAATTGATATAGGCGTCGTGGTCTACTAGCCAATCCACACCTAGAATAGCATCGTAGCCCTCCATGTTAAGGCATACGAGATTTACAGGAAGATTGTGACCTTCTACCACTACCTCGCTATCAGGATAATAGTTTGTAAGTTTAGTTCTGGGACCTAAAGGTGTAGTAATAGCAAGGCCTGAAGGTAAAGGAACTGATGAAATAGGTAAAGTTTTCGTGAAAGAAGTAGATATAAAGGAATGAAAAGCACCCGTATAAAATAGTACGAATGCAGGATGTGAATAGATTTGGATAGTACCTTTCATTAGCCCATCATTCGGAGGCGCTTCTTCTTCTTCTAGAATAGCATTTAAACGAGCCTGACGTTTACGTCCACTCCCAGAAGATAGTTCCTTCATAAGTGGGAAATCCGGCATGCGGTGCTCCCCATTGCCACAACGTAAACAAGCGCCGAGGCGCTTCCAGCACTCTTCGGCGGAGTGGCTGAATTTCTCGCAGAAGGTACAAGCCGTGGTGACTTGCTTATCTTCTTCCTTAACTTTCTTATTTTTATGGTTACCACCACCACTCCCATTTCAAGATCTTTTCTTGCTATCACGGTATTTGTAGGGTTTCGTGATACTGAACTTCTCTCTCTTCTTATGCCTATCTGACCTTCGGCTCGGTTCCTCACCCTTGCCTTTTAATTTCTCGACCTTCTCTAAGGTCCTCTCGCATAGATGTGTCCGTTGGACCATCTCCGCGTAAGTACGTATATTCTGGGTCCCAAGTTGTTGAATATAACTGGGCCTCAACCCGTCCATAAATTTATTCAATTAGCCTTCAATAAATCAGTGGTAATCAAGTGAGGAGCATAGGGTGCTAGTCTGGAGAACTGAAGTTCATATTCTGCCACTGACATCATGCCCTAGCGTAATGAGGCAAATTCTATAGCCATCCTCTTCTTAATATGCTCGGAAAAGTACTTGGCTCGGAAGAGCGTAAGAAAACATTCCCATGTATGAGGTGCATCAGCTGGTGGTGTAGGCACAACCTTCCACCATGTACGGGCATCCTTATTTAATTGAAAAGTTGCCAAACGAACCTTCTCTTGATCCACACATTGCATTACTTCAAAGATGCGGTTCATCTCATCTATCCAATTTTCGGCTTCGTCGGGATTAGAAGAACCCAAACATCGAGGAGGATTTAAGCTCCGAAAAATACGATGTAAATCTCCCGCTCTTGCTCCTGCGCCAGCTTGCGTCATGGTTTGTAATGCTTGAGTAAGACCAACGACGGTCTCTTGCATACCATTCCAATCTACGCGATGAGCCATTATGATGAAAATAAGGTACCTGAGGAAAGTAATGAATTTGTTAATTTTAATGGAATGAGTGGGGTAGATTTTTGAAATAATTCGAATTTCTATCTCATCCCAGGTTCTACCTAATTCCTCTCATAGGCTGGGAATTTCTTTCCTAGTTTCATAGGTGTGGGTCCTTAAACCTTGGACTTAACCTATGACATGACTTTTCCCTAGGACTTCTAGTCCTAGTGCTCTGATACCACTTTCACTGTCACGTCCCGAGATTATGCAGCGGAAATAATCGGGAATGTGAACAGTAGGCTAGTATGCCTCGAGCAAGCAATATAATTAGAGCGCAAGAACAATCATACAAAGTAATTGCATAATTATTTAATCAAACCTTCATCTTTATTTCATGTAATCAAAAGTCCAATACATGATTACTCAATTCTCTCTAGACTGAATAAAAATAAAATTCATATATGGACTCAATCTAGACATATTTGACATTCTAAGTCTTCTTCCGAATTCATAGACTTCCAATCACTCTCGGACCCGCTACTTGAGTAATCTGAATCCGATTCACTCGTATTTCCTGAAACATTGAGAAAGTAGGTAATGAGCACACTTGCTCAGTAGGTATCTTCGTATCAACATGATTGGTAATATTAAAGTAATTAATGTTTTAGCTCTAAAGAATAAGACAAATCATGCAATACGATGAATCATGCGAATAAAGCCAAAGTAACAAGATAGATTGAGAATAGGATTGAGCAAGTACGATCAAGCAAGAATATAATTATGGCCTTTCATGAACAAAAATGTAACAAGAATGTACTTTTCATAATCTTAAAGGTTATGCACTAGAAAGTCATGTAACAAGCAAGAATGTACTCTTCACTTAGTAACAAGTACTTCATGAATTCATGTGGATATTCATCCATGTTCCCGTGGCTTTTCACTTATTTATAAAGAAAGTACTCCCAGCGCAATGCGACACTAGTAGCATCATACCCCATGGTTTATATAATATGTTTCCGACAATCAGCTGAGGGGACTAGCATAGAGCCATTGAACACAATCAGTGCTCGAACTGCATCTTCAAGTATAAATCAAGATGCTTCCACGTTTATAACAATAATATGGCCAAGAATGTACAATTTTAACTATAGTTCCATGATAAAGTAACTAAAAATAATAATACTTCTATTGAGAATAAGAGATTTCAATAAATGTATTTAATAACTAGGTTATGCCATGAAAATAAATCGGTAACATAACGGTACATTCTTTAATCTCTCAAAATTACTTAGGTATCTTTGGAATAATGTAGCATGTTCTAGATAATCAATTGGACCATCTAAGAACTTAGGAAAATCAACCCTTGAGTCAAACGCTGGGTTAATCAAACGCAGAACGCTTGCGGTCATTTACAGGATCGTCTCTTGTCCCTGGCGGTCCAGTACAGGACCGTTAACGATAAGATAATTCGATATTTAAAACCAAACCTCTGGAGCTTTAGCGGTCTAGCGGAGTACCATTTAGGATCCGTTAGCGGTCAAGTGTAGGCCCGCTAGCAGTCATTAGCGGTCAACCAGAAGGCCGCTAATTCCAGAAATATAAAACATCGGTATAAGTGCATTCTAGTCAATTGGGCTTTAAATGGTACAACCAACTCGGCGTCCTAGTGGGAATCCCAGGCTCGCGGAGAATTACGGAGGCCTTGAAGCAAGATTTCCTAGTTCATTGGAAGTAATATCCAAAGGAGAGGTCATCAAGTCCAAGATTGTGTTCCTAATGTGTAAAGTGTAACTAATGACAACATACCGGAATATGTGCCATGTACTTATGAAAATGACTCTTAGATGAGAAAGAGAATCATATAAAACCATGTTAAAGCAGAAATCATGAATCATCTATCATTTGAACAAATATTTATTACAAGAGTATATGATTTTTGGACACAAATTAACATAAGTTAAAAATAATACCAATGTACATAAAAACATGAAATCAATTATGCCAATCAATGAAATCAACTAAATATATAAAACCAGTAATTAAATCAGGCTTAAAACTTAGTTAACTAGGCTTAATATATATTAACTATGGTTAATTCTGCAATATGGTTCGGATGACCAATATTACAAAATCATAAACAAAAAATAGTCAAATATAGGACCGTTAATCTTGGCTAGCGGTCTATCGTACAACCGTTAGATTTCCCTAGCGGTCGAGATGAAGACTGTTTCTTCCTGTGAAAAACCGAGTTTAATGAAAAGAATATAAAATGCTAATCTAAGATACATCATGCATGGAAATCAACATGTATAAACTTCCATAAACATGATAGGTCATATATAAGCCAACTATATGCATAAGTTTGTATAAATAACAAGAAATTCCACATTTCTCTTCATTAGGCTATGTATTATGCATGAAGACTAAACTAGATGCTTAGTCCCAAGTAAAACATGAAATTCGCAAGATATAATGCATGAAAACGAATAAAATAAGAGGGTTTTTATTCTTGACATAAAATTTGAGCCTTTCATGAGATAACCTACCTTTAATAGTGCTCCTAGACTTCGAATTTCTAATTGGAATAAAGCCCTAGTTTCTACACTTTTTTGCTCTAAATCAGCAACCTCATGTCCCTCTATCTCCTGATTCCCTTGACCTATGGACGTGAAATTTTGAGGGTAGATAGACGATATGAAGGGAAACATAAAGTTCTAAAGACACTTTTGCTAAATATCTTGTTTAGGGCTTCGAATTCTTTGATCTTCTTGGGTTGGATGCACTAAGAGTTCTTAAGGTAGAGTCAGCAACATTAGAAGACTCTAACTTCCTGTAGGCTTGATCTCCTATCATGAAAATTGGAGAGTAGTTAGTTCTATCTAAAATAAACATATTCCTAGAAGAAACTTATCACTAATTCGTCCTCCTTACCTGAGTTCCACGCGTGCCAAAAGTAAGGGTTGCACATGCCAAATATGGGATCTATTTATAGGTTTTAACTAGGGTTTGAGAATTAGAACGAACTTAGAGTCCCAATTAGTCTTTCAATTCGATCTACAATCTTTCTAGACCTATCTAATTAGCTGATAGGGTCGATCCTAGATGATTTTGATGCTAAAAACCCAACCTTTTCACGTTTTCCTTCTCTCACAGAATCTGCAGTCGTTAGCGGTCATTAGAAGACCGTTTACATCCCGTTAGCAGTCTCGCGATAGACCGTTTTATGCTGTGAGCGCCGAATTTAAAATACTTCAAACTCTTTTGATATTATCCCTAATATTATCCTTTTATTTATATTCCAAGAAGTAATTATCTCCTTAATTCTGTGATTAAGTTCATTCCTAGCTTCTAGAACATGGGCTAAAGTTCAAAGTAATCTTTTTGGGCCTATTGAGTTTATTGGATGGGCCTAATCCTCTTAGATTAATATAGGGCCTATTTAATTAGATTTAATTCCCTATAATGCATTTAATAGTCCATTAAATGCTTTAAAAATTAATATAATTATATTTTAAATCCAAAAGATTCTTAGAAAATTCTCGGGTGTTATAGTTATCAACAAAAACAAGACAAATAGGGGTTGTATGAACAATCAAGCAAGCACGGAATCAAGTGAAATAACTAGTATTAGTGGAAAACAGTGTCTTGTAAGGAATAGGAGAAGAAAATCGCAATCGATTGACAAGCAAGATGTAAACATGAAGCAATAATAAAAGAGTGGTGCATGCAAAAAGACAGGTATTGCTTAAACCATGAGATAAGATGAATTCATAGAGTACATTCATGACAATCAGTCCCAAAAGTGAATAAGTGAATGAATGAATAATGAACTTCAAAAACATATGGATATTTAGATGTTATAAAGAACACTAGAAGAATACTCTTCCTCTCTACACTTCCAAGTAAGTTTCTCGACTTTTGGTAGCTTCACACAACCCCTTTTTGAACATTATTGCGGATTTCACCGTTTGACGTGAGTTTCCCCATTTGTTTCAGTGGAGATTCCTGGTTACTTGGATCCGTCACTTATGTTATTTTTATTGTGGAAGCTCACTTCACTTTTTGACGTGAGGCTCCTCATTTGTTTCAGTGAAGAGACCTGGTTACTCAATTCCGTGGCCCACTTGTTCAATTTTTGATTAAGGGGCAGGCAACTTTTTCCTCCCGATTATTCTCAGTGGCCATGTAGAGATTTAAGTATCTTGATAGTGTTGACCAGAAAATCTAAAATCCTTACTGATTAAAGTCATTAATTCTTATTATGTGCAATGTGTGGGGTAATTGTAATGAATGTAAAAGATGAATTTGTTTATGCATGGCAATGTCTCCCCATAAATGTATGCACACTTTGAAAATGAATTCTCCCTCTAAGTGTATGTCATGTAATAGTCATGATCAAAATCACTGCAAAGTTATTTAGTCAAGAAGTATAAGGCTTTAGAAGGTTAAAGAAAAGGTTTGTACTCTATATACAATCATGCAAACAAAGAATAAACAGTATATCCATGCAAGTTGATTTTCGGTACGAGGCGGAAAACTTAGATCCGAAGATTACCTCACGCGTAGTGAAAGCTTCCAGCTGGACATAATCTAACCTTCCACAAACACCATTTGATATATCAGAAAATCATGGCATTCAAGCACGCAATAGTGGAGAGTATATACATATATTTATAGACGGATGCAGATTAATGAAAGATATGAGTGAAATCTGAAATCTATTCACAACTATATGCATAAGCATGTACAAAAGATATGTACAGTTAAGATGAAATGAAGTTTCTAACTATCTAACCTACAAATGCCAAGTTCTCTTCTTATGAATGAAAAAGATTCTGAATTCAAAGGTTTAGTGAAGATATCAGTCAATTGATTTTTAGTATCTACAAATTGTAATTCAAAGTCACCTTTATTGATATGATCCCTTATGAAATGATGTCTTATTTCTATATGTTTTGTCCTAGAGTGTTGAAGAAGATTTTTAGACAAATTTATTACAGAGGTGTTGTCACATAAGATTGGAGTGTTTTTCAATGAAATCCCAAAATCAATAAGTTATTGTTGGATCCAAAGTATCTAGGCCACACAACTGCCTGCAGCCACGTATTCGGCTTCAGCAGTTGATAGAGGCACACAATGTTGTTTTTTGGAGGCCCATGAGACCATGCAGCCCCCTAGAAATTGACAATGCCCACTTGTACTCTTTCGATCCTTTTTACAACCAACATAATCAGAGTCAGTAAAAGCAACAAGATCAAATGAACCATGCTTAGGAAACCACAAACCAAGATCAATAGTACCATTCAAATATCTGAAGATTCTTTTTAAGGCTGACATGTATGATTCTTTGGGACATGCTTGAAATCTAGCACAGAGACAAATGCTAAATTGTATGTCAGGCCTACTTGCAGTTAAATACAATAAAATTTCAATCATTCCCCTAAAAAGCTTTTGATCAACATTCTTACCTTTTCCATCTTTATCCAATTTCAGTGAGGTGGACATTTGAGTGGGATGAGGTTTGGCACTTCCAAATTGAAATTTGTTGAGGATCTCTTGAATGTACTTCTTTTGGTTGATGAAGATACCATCTTCTAGTTGCTTGATCTGCAGTCCCAAGAAGAAGTTCAACTCTCCCATCAGGCTCATCTCGAACTCCCCCTGCATTAGATTTGTAAAATCTTCATTTAGTTGATTGTTTGTGGCTCCAAAAATAATATCGTCTACATAAACTTGAACATTGATCATATTGAAGTCCCGCAATCAATGACACCCAAGAGGGGGGTGAATTGGGTGTTTACAAATTTTAATAAAACTTTTGGCCTTTTTGTAGAATGTGATAAAACACTAACTAGGAAGTTGAAATCTATTTAACCACAAGTTAGAATACAATATATACTAACGTTCACACAGAATGGAGGTAGGAGAAATGAGTCACACCATACAATCCAAACCATAATTGCACAACGATTTTAAGGTGGTTCGAATGCAACGACGGCAATCCTACGTCCACCCCTCACCAAACCCGGTGAGGCTTCACTCGAGGATAAATCCCCAAATGGAGACGATGCTCCAACCACACACGCAGGACGACGCCTACACACACACACAGGGACACGCCCCGACACACACACACACACACGGAGATGAGGTCTCCAACACGATCCAACAGCCGGATCAACAATACATACACACGCTGCCACAGATGCAGCACTTCACACACTAAAACGATCGGATCTAAATAGATCCACACACACACGCAGATCTAAGAAGATCCACGCACACACACAAATCAGACAAGACAACTACACACGACCACGGATCCAAAACGATCCACACACACACGAATGTTTTTAGATTACAAATAAAGGACTTGAAATTCAAAACACCAAGAAAAATAGAATAGATTTTAGAAATCTCCTGATTTGGTCTCCCCCTGAATGTATAATGTAGAACTTGGAACAATGCTTCCTGCTTTACTTGAATGGCTTTGGATGGGTTGTGAAAACCTTATTCTTTCACCCTTTGGCAGTCTTCCCTTGATTTCTTGCTTGCTTGCTTGCTTCTTCCCCTCTTCCTCCTTAGACAGCTTCTCCTTGATCTTCCTTGAATGCTTGCTTGCTTCTTCACTTTTTTAGAGGTTGCTAGTTTCAGATTTGGCTTGAAACACCTTGGAGATGGATGAAGATCTTGCTGCACGAAGTACTGTTCACGGAGCTACAGTACCCTCTCCTTCCTCCTTGGACAGCCTCCCCTTAGATCTCTTAGTTTGTTAGGGTTTATGACTCCAAATGAGATGTTTTATAACCCTTGAATGGTCCATAGACAAGTCCCAGACCAGATTCACAAATCATGGCTTAATTGGGGTCATTGGAATTAAACAAATGGGAAGAAAGACCTCTCCACGAGCTTGAAACACAAAGTCAACAAAAGGGGCCTCGGGGCTGTCGGTCGACTGGCGGCACTGGGTCGGTCGATCGAAAATCTGCAGACAGAACATTTTTCCATTCGGTCAAAATCGGTCAACCGACCCATATGTGGCGGTCGGCCGAAAACCTGCAGAACTTGATTTTTTAGGTTCTGTCAATTCTTGTCGACCGGCCAAGGTTCGTTGGTCGACCGAAGTTGCCTAGACCTGTAAAAGCCCAAAGAAACTTATCCATAAGTCAAGAGCTTCATATCCTCATCAATTCCATGCATTTTGGGTTTGGTTTAACTTAGTTTGTACACATGGAAGGTTCAAGGCATTAGAGCACTTGTCATTACATGAAATGTCTTAAACAAGTTCAATGCTCACTCTTGAAGATTATACATGAGATGAATTTATGAACAATGCAAGAGACATATAGAACCCTCATTTGCAAGCCACATTCAAGCTAAACAGTTTCATGTTTAAGGTGCATGAATGAGGTGAATTAAGGAGAGGTATATGAGATACACATGGTGAGATCGATGCTAAGGCAAGGTAAGAGTCTCACCAATGATTCTTGATAGTAAGTGACATATACCACCTGTTTGGGATTGTAGAAAAGCAAGGTGCTTATCCACACGTTAGGTTCAACCAGGCGATCGTCATGATGTTTGATCCTGCAATCAAGATAGATAAGGTTTAATACCATGCTCGTTCACATTAAAGAGGTTATGAAACCTATTGCCTCTTGTTTTTGTTCACATTAAAGAGATTATGAAACCTCTTGCCTCTTGTAAAACCAATTCAATGAAGCAAGGATCAAGACCATGTACCATTGCCATTTGCCATCTCAATCATATTTAAACATGAATGTACACAGTCATCAAGAACATGTGCAATTAATCATAAGTTTAGTTATCATCACTTAATCACACATTATGTTTAGTTATCATCAAAACTATAACTCAACAATCTCCCCCTTTTTGATGATGACAAACTTAGTGATGATGACATACTTAATGATGATACAATAGAATGGCACATATATTCTTCTCCCCCTATCACACACAATCATCAATCTTTCTCCCCCTTTTACATTATCAAAAAGTGGGATAATGCAAATCTTTCTTCCCCTTTGACATTATCGACATTATCAACAAGCTGGAAGAAGCCAACAAAGCAAGGACAAGCTTATCTTTCTCCTTTTGAAATAGCAACAGTCTATCTTATCAATTTAGAAGAAGCAAGGGCAAATCATGGACGAACAAATCAATATGATTCTAATTATATGATACCAATTGGTGATTATTATCTCATGGAAAGATGAGTAGACCGGAGCCTAACAAATCAATGTGATTCCAATCTTTCTCCCCATTGGCCATTCAATGCCGAAAAACTTATTGAGCAAGTGTGGAGCATTTGAAGTCCATTCAATATTTGAATTTTCATCATTTTCCAGATTTTTAAATTTTGGAATACATACATACTCTATGCATACAAATGATGACACATCACATGAATTTCTTTGATTTTCATATTTTTAGTTTCCTTTTGAAGTGCATGAAGCTATATGTATTTACATGATGCAACCAAGCGAATGTGAATCAATTGAAGTCCATTCAATTTTTGAATTTTCATCATTTTCCAGATTTTAAAATTTTGGTTTGAAATACATGAAATGCAACACATGCAAGTGATGACATGTGGGATGCTTAAGAAATAATCAAACAAATACGTATATATACATGTAACACAGCTCCCCCATACTTATTTAAGAGATGATAGGTATAAGAAGGGTGCATGTGGGTCATAACAACTAGAATGCTCATATATAACACCTAGGAGATTGTGCAATCATATAGGAGATTCATGCAATTGCCTAAGCGGTCGATCAATTTTCTGAATACATAATAAATCAAATTTCAGATGTGTAAGCGAGTAACATGAAAATCGATAGTGGCAATATGAATATTCAGATTTTCAGACCAACACAAGGAGATATTTTACATACTGCACTTCAATCTTGAGAACAACGTATTGGAGGCTTCGCTCTATCTCAAAAGATTTCCACATCAAAATTTTTAATGATATCACAAGATAATCAGAATTTTTCTAAGAGTGATCAGGTTCAAATAATTCTTTTTTATGCGGGTAGACACATGG
The DNA here is from genome assembly GCA_022559845.1 of Amorphophallus konjac. NCBI lineage: Eukaryota > Viridiplantae > Streptophyta > Magnoliopsida > Alismatales > Araceae > Amorphophallus > Amorphophallus konjac. The sequence continues at coordinate 131,217,599 of CM040119.1, forward strand.
AGCTAATGCCAGAATCCCCGGTTACTCAGAATACTGAACCATTTCACCTCATCTTGAACAGAGGTACTTTAGTCAACACTTTTTAGAAATGAACCACATCACGTCTCAGGTGACATGCGCCTAATTTACTCAGTGAGACTGAGCATTACTCTGCCTTTCATTTTCATTCGAGATTTTTCAACAATGATAGGTAGACAGCTTTTTCCTCAACTGTCTCTTCAACATACATGCAGCAAGTTTAACATCTTGAGAGTGTTAAAAAGAAATTCAAATATCCATATCTTTAACACTCATTTTCACATTTTGTACATGGAGTGTGCGAATTTGATTCAACATGTATACCGAAAATATCATGAACACATAACAGTGCAACTCCCCCTAAATAGATGTACTTATGAAATATGAACTTCCCTAGAGTGTATAACATGAAACACTCTAATAATGACTCAGATGCAACGTTATTTATCAAGAAAGCATAAGGTCATAGAAAGTCCAAGGATGGGAGTGTGTAACATATATAAACAAGCAAGCACACATTGGGAGTTAATGCAATATGCAATGCAATATGAAAAGTGTAACTACCCGAGAATCCAATTACCGGGAAGGCCCGATAACCCGAGACTCGCACCGCCACCCACGAGTCCGAAAACTCAGAAGGGTTAGAAGGATGGCGTGGAGACTACACAAGTGTCACAAATAATTGTAGAAATTAAACAGTTATATAATTAAGTAGGAAATAAATTAACATTTTACATGATACCTGGTCTACAAGATAATAATAAAATAACAACAGTAGTAGTAGTCCACAACTAGTACAGAGACAAAAAGAAAAGTATAGCTACACAGGACATACCCCGGCTCTGACCTCTGGCACTAACGCTGGGCACCTGAACCACGCTGAGCCTTAGACGCGCTCCCCTGAAGCCGCGCCTCGCCTGAAACACTGTGAAAACACGCAGGGAATGAGTCTCAGAACAAGACTCAATAGGGATCACTCAAACCCTACCTCGCAAATGGAGAAACCGCTACGCTAGTAGTAAGCGAGTACCTCGGAAAGGGAAGCCATGTCATCTACAAAACACCGGTCTCAAGGCACAAAAACTGACACACGTACCACAGTGAAATGACCGGAACACCATGGCCAACATGACGAAACCCGAAGGTCGAAGTCGCAACGACTAACAATCTGTCACTCCCGACTCGACAAGAGTACCTCGCACTAGAAGCACAGTCGGTAGCGTCCCCTGACGTCTTATACCGTACCACGGGTGAACTGCCTGACGTGGTAGCGCCTACCAAAGGCACAGACCCGTACAAGTAACCACAAAGCAAGTGACTAGCTGGGGTCACGCTCGTTAGCGCGTATCCACTGCTCCCAACAACGTGTGCACACACAGACCATGCGTCCTAGGTCTGGCCTCTGACTGGTTTTCCCCTGGAGCCGGACTCTAGCTACCGATGAGGGGCTCGACGGAAACCAGTCTAAAAACCATCCTCAGGGTAAGCCCATCCACCTACTCCCAAGTGAGACCAGCACATGCGTACTGGTGGACTACGACTAGTGGAGGGTCACTAAAGGAGTAGACTCTCAATTCAACGAAAAACCACGTCCGCATCCGACGACGTACGGGGACGGTCCCACGTACCAGCACCGTCACACGGCGACCACGGTCGGCAAAGAAATGGGACTGTAAACCACCCGGTGCAGCCCTGAGCCTGGCGGTCTACTCTAGACGCGCCATAGGCTCTAACGGTCTAAGGCTGGACCGTCACAGCCATGTGACGGCCCAACACAGGGGCGTCAGACCCTCGGTGCAAAAATGATTGTGACGCGCCTACCCTGGTGCGTCACAGGCCCTGATGCACCCAGCCTAGTGCGTCACAAGGCACGAAGGAAGAAACTGTGACGCGTGCCACTCGGTGCGTCACAGACTATAACGGACCAACCCTGGTGCATTACAGGGTGGGAATGCGTCCGCTCTGACGCACCCACACAGGGGCGTCACAAGGCTGTGACGCGCCAGTCCTGGTGCGTCACAAGCCTTGACCCCCAACTGTCAAAAACCAACGGTCAAGCCAACGGTCAGATCGTCCCTGATGGTCCAACCCAGGCCCGTCACAGCGCCGTTGCGGTCTATCGTGGGACTGTCACAGCCTACAGACCCCCAATTGGCCAAAGCAGAGCTGTGACGCACCCACCTAGGCGCGTCACATGGTGTGACGGTCACTGGAAGGACCGTCACACCGATCCGACAGTGAAACGGCGTGAAATGCCCAAAAATTCTAACCACGCCCCCATGCCTCCGTAGGAGAGGGGGAAATCAAAAGGGAAGACCCCTGGGGACCCATAGCATGCTTCTGAGCCATCGAAACGTGAAAACATGGCCTAAAATAATAGATCGGGCGAACTCTCCCAAAATCATGGTTTTACCCTCCCGGCATGAAATCGACCCCTCTCGGCCTCACACTGGGCTGGAAACCACGAAAATGAAACGCGGAGAGCTAGGGAACGTCACCCTACCTCAAATTCACCCCGAGACGTGCCGGATCGTCCACGTATCACGATGAAAGCTTTTAGAAACCCTGCTCCTTCACGCTTCCCCCGAGCACCGCACGCCCACGAGATTGCATCGCCGCCACCCACGTCGCCGCGCCGTCGCCCTGCCGCCGTCTGCAGTCGGAGAGAGGCCCGCCGTGTCGAAATGGGAGAGAGAGGGGAAGAGGGGCGCTCACGGTGGGAAGAAGAAGAAAGAGGAACAAGAAGAAGAAGGGTGGGGGAGAGAGAGAAAAAGAGTGATATTTATAGAAATTCTAGAAATTCCAAAAATATCAAAAAATTAAAAATTACATTTTCGCGATACTTGGAACGCTCCGATCGCAACGGTACCACTCTCGCCTAGGTGAACGACCCGGTTCACACGCAACGAGGTTCCAAAGGAATTACCGAAACACACACCGAAAATTAGAAAACACGTGCAGAAAAGTCGCGAACGCCCTCCAGGCCTCCGAAACAACTCCGGATCGCGCCGATCCGAACACGAAAGATGTCCGAAACGAAATTTCGGACACAACGAAGCCGGACACTCCGAGAAACCAGATCTGAGACCCACGAAGAAGGATCCGAAAGGTCCGGGATATTACAGCCCTCCCCGCTTAAAAGAATTTTGTCCTCGAAATTGAGAACAACCCAAGGAAAAAGAAGAGGAAGAATCACTCAAACAAGTAAGAGAACTACTGACGCATCTCGTCCTCATGCTCCCAAGAAGCCTCACCACCAGAGTGCCACTGCCACACCACCTTAACCAAGGGGATGACCTTGTTCTGCAGGCGCTGCTCTCGCCTATCCTCAACGTGGATGGGAAACTCTGGGAGAGAAAGATCTGGAGTCACCTCGGGCCAAACAGAATCCTCAAGCACATGAGAGTCATCAAGCATATACTTCCGCAACATTGAGACGTGAAACAAGTCATGCACCGACGCCAACTCACGGGGTAACTGCAACCGATAAGCTACCTCACCGATGCACTCTACAATGGGAAACGGACCAACATAGCGGGGACTCAGCTTCCCACGCCGCTCAAAGCGCATCACCCCCTTCATCAGAGAAACTCTCAAGAACACACAATCGCCGACGGTGAACGTGAGGGGCAACCTTCTCCGGTCAGCATAGCTCTTCTTGATGCGGGACGGACACGGGAGACGACACTATTAGGTGTCACCCTCGGACTCTAGATGAAGACGCGACCAGCAACACACACCAGGGAGACACTAAGCCCGACACTACGAGCTCCTAGTGGCAAAACGTCGCTAACAGAAGTGGAAGCTCACTCGTCATCCCAAGCGAGGGAAAGTGCGGACCGTGCGCGGTTAAGGAACCGGCGGAGGTCAAGGGTAGTCCGACTCAACTTCCGGACTCAGATCGAGTTGCGGGATGGGTCACTCTCACTCTCACAGTGGTGACATGGACACACGGGCTAGTACCTACACTCTCGGCAGCGACAAAAGACCGTATACTAGCTAAGCAAATGAATGCCAAGAGGTTCGGACCATTACGTCCACGCACCCGGCGTGGCGAAGACAACCCCGGCCGAATCACGGACTCCCGGTTAAACAATATCACAGCAATACAAAGATTTGACCCACTCCACGCAGGGAGGTAAAAGGTCACATGTGAAGCCCGGGAATCACGCAACTCGGGTTGACGGGCAGCATCTTGATGTCGCCCGGCGGTGCCGAACTCGGCGTTTTCGTGCTTTCCGAACGGCGGGTTCTGCGAGCCCGCGGGGCCCACGGATGGCCCTGTCCTCCGGATCTGCGGGGGTGGGACCCACTATGATGGGGACCCCTGGTGGCGCGCCTCCACGGACGGCGGTCGGTCGGGAACACCGATCGGGGGTCGATCGGTCCCTATTCCCAAGCTTTGAAGTTGCTGCCCACAGATTGTTAGTTGCTATTTTCAGGCGCGCGCTCCGGCGAAAACGGCCGTTGCGATCAATCCCGAAGTCGGATCGGGACGCATGAGCTATCGTTGGAAAGCTATCTTCAAATGCTTCAATCTAGACCCAGAGAGATCTGCTGGATCTGGTCGGATCAGAACTTTAATGAATTTACAAGTCCCTATTGTACAGTAACTGAAATCTCAGATCTGCATGGTACATGTCTGAGAACCACCGTTGACCGCCTGGTAAACCTCCGATTCAGCTCTTAGGATCTTCTTTAACGTTGTAGGGTATCAAACCACGGAATTGGGACTATTTTTGGAATTTGAGTTGGAGGTAGTGATGATTTACTATGATTTTTGGGGTGACTGGTGGTCGGATCTGGGAACAGGTGGACAGAACTGTAGATGGGTCTGAGAACGAATTTTAGAAAATATGAGATGGATGAACCAAAAATTTAGAAACATTGTGGATGAAGGGGTGGATGGGTGGAACCTCCAGTAAAATTGGGCGAACTAGCAGAAATCAAAAAGTGGATCTAAGGCATGAAACTCAGGGCGGGGATGAATCTGGATAGAACTCTGGTAGAACCAAAATGGAAGAGTGGACGAAAATCAAAAAATATGAAATGAGATCTGAATGGTAAACCAAAATTTTTGGGATGTCCTTGACACCTCTGGAACCTCCACTAAAATCCCCAGATCTATCTGAGCTCGTGGCTGAGGCAAGAAATTCGTGGAAGCTTCTGTGGTACTGCGCGGGCAGAACTCCGTTGATGGCGAAGGCGGTGCGGTGGCGGCTCGTGGCGGCGGCGGCGATCATCGGAACCGATACACGAGGCGTCACACCTCAGAATGGAAGCCTTCACAGCTTCAAGGGGGATAGGGAGGAGAGAGGAGGGGGGCGCACCAGCCCTTGCTCATGAATTTCTTTGAATCAAATGGCATTAATTCATGAAAATGGGAAAATACAAGCATATATAGGTCACCCATCTAATCCATCCTCCACCGTTGGATCTAGGGGTTAGGGATGGATGGCTAGGATGAAGTTTGATCAAAATACAACAAAAATATTAAACAAAAGGGGAGGGGGGCGCACCTTGACCAAGGGGGGGACATGGTAGGTGGGTTTGGTTGGAATTGTTGACCATTTTTGTCCCTTGTCCCCCATGTGGACAATTGACTAGTCCAAGGCTTCTAGATGTCCAGCTTGGATTTTGACCAACCCCACAAGGCTGATATGGACCAATGGGAGGGGGCCTGGGGGTCCAATGGGGCCCAGGGGTCCCATTTTACAAATATGCCCCTCGTACACTCATAATTGCAAACCGTATAAAATGAAATAAACACACCTTACACACAAATAAAGTCTAATTAAATATGAAAAATGGGGAGACTCAAGGCGGCGTCTCCAGGCTGTCTCCGAGCCAGATGGACGCTGAGGTGGCTCGAGTCGTGCTCCGTGTGCGGTACCGGTGGCTCGGCGTGTCGCGCCGCTCAACTGCTCGGGTGTCCGCACCAATTCTCCCCGGGTGGGAGAAACTCGACCCTGTCGAGTAAGGGTCTACATCGCTCCTGTATCGCTCCAGAAGGTCCGGATCGATCCGCTGTAACTCGCCATGTGTGATCCATGTGTCCTCAGTAGCGGGCCGTCCTCTCCATCGCACTAGGTAGCGCGGGTAAGATCCACTCCTGGTAACTGTCACTTGTTCGTCCAGTATACGATCTATATGCTCACACTGCCGTGACAAAGGGGCTGGAGGTGGGAGTGGACACTCAGGTGTGGGATCACTCTCAAGGGGAGGAGATGGCTCAAAAGGCTCACTAGGGATCACCGCTGGGTCCCTATATGCAACAAGATCCGATACATTGAAGGTAGAGCTTATACCATATTCCTCGGGCAGGTCCACAACATACGCATTGGATCCAACGCGTTTCAACACTCTAAAGGGACCGGCACCGCGAGCTTGCAACTTCTTAACGGTTCCAGAGGGAAACCGTTGAGGTCTTACCCTGATCATGACATATTCACCCTCTTGGAACTCTCGGTGGTGTCGATGGGCATCGGCTAGCTCTTTGTAACGTGCATTGCTGGCCTCACTCATGCAGACTCCTAACATGCCTAGCACTAGACTCGGCAGACTCACTATGCACTCCTAAAATGCTTAGCAAAATAAAAACACATGGATGCACACACAACCCTAAACAACCCTACAGTTAGTCCGACCCAATCATATGCAAGGTGGTCCAGGACATCCGAATGTGTGCCATGCATACCCTAGGTGTGACCGAGGGTCGATACAATCATAAGACGGTCCTTTGGATTTCGGAGGTTTGGGTGGGACTGGAGGGTAGGGTGTCTCTCGCCCGTGAACGGACTCGGTGGGTGCCGATGGCCCGGTCCATGGGGGAGGGGCATAATGGTGACCTCCTTTAAAGAAGTGGAATGGAGATTGTGGACCAAGGGGACCACTAAGAAAGGGATCGAAGGGATCAAAGAATGTGTGACCCCTCGATATGGATTCCCTCATCTCAAGATCCCATGTGTGGAAGTCTAGAAGGTGTTGTTGATCTCCTTCATCCTTGAAGGGAGATGAGATGGTGGGGGTATGATGGTGGACTCTCTCAAAAAGGTGGAGTAAATATGGTGGGTCACGGGGTCCACAAGAGAATGGGTCGAAGGGATCAAAGAAGGTATGACCCCTCAGACTAGGCTTCCACAAATCGCTGTCCCACAATTGGGATCACCTTCATTCATTGTGAGAGGTGGGACGATAGTCATAGGTAGAAAGTAAGATTCCTCCCTTGGGTAAAAGGAAATGAAGTCGAACTCGGCCAACGTAGGGAGGAGTAGAAGAACCTCCGTGGTAACATGACCCACGGTGTACACGGAGGTGATGGACCCTAAAGCGGGATGAGTGAAACTACGACCTGTGGGTCGGTCGAAGCCTGGAGCCAACAAGTGCGTAAATGTCCACTGCCGGTCTAACCCTTTAAGAAGGTCATCCAATGTATCCACATAGTGACTAGACCGGAAAGTGGTATGAAATGAATTGATTGGCACCAGAGGTAGGATAGGGTCCATATATGGGAAGGGAAGTGGGACCAAGCCCTTCTTGAGCCAGCTAAGAAGCGGCTCGGCTATGACAAGCATACCCGTTAGAAACATGGGTGGCTCGGGCTGAGGTGGCTTAGAATAAAGATCGGAGAGTGGGGCTTCTTCAACCCTTTTGTCCCTTATGGCTAGAGATGTCCGAGTGGGACATTGTCCGGCGTAGTGGCCGAACCCCTGGCAGCGATAACACTGCTGTCGTGACCCACTACGCTCCCTGATAAGTGGGTCCCTACCCTTATCCTCCTGACGGACAGGGGGTGTAGGCAATGGGGCTCTCATGGGTGGGAGAAGAGGATCCACTATGATGGGGAGAGGGCTTGGGGACTCCGTTGATGGGGCCGGGTTAAGACTACCGGTGATGACCTCCTTAGGCTCGGGTTGGAGTACATCACTAGGAGTACGTGTCCTATCCACCCCATCCAACCGGTCCAAAATCATTTGCATAAGTTCGGCAACGGAGTGGGTTGGAATAGGGATATCATGGTGGACTCGCCCGTAGTCAACCGTCCTAGGATTGGGTCTTGGCTCATCTACGTGTGGGACTCTTTGCCTCCGACTAGAACCCACTTGGTTGGAAGTGATTGGGTGGGGCCGGTTGGAGGTGACCGGTTGGGGCACGTAGACCTTCCTAAGCTCTCTCTTCATGTCCCACCATGACTCGATGGGCCATTGCCCCCTAACCTCTCTCATTCTTTCGATGTAATCCCACTTTTCGGTAGCCTCATGAAGAAGCCGCTCTTTGGAGAAAGAGAATTGCATTGCCCCGGACATAGTATAACAATCAAAGTAGGCATCCATGGTGGCCTCCCACTTGAGGTAGGTGCCCGGGTCATTGGAGCCAAAAAAATCTGAGGCTTCAGGCCTACAGAAGCGGAGAGGATGGTTGCCAAGCCCATGGGTGGGCCAACGGTCATATCGCCCGGGTGATTGGGACTCCATGAGAAACTGGGGAACTACATGTTAGACATGCCGACACTTGGACAAGACCGACTGACTCTTATAGGACTACACACGAACTAGAAGACACCGACTAATGCAAACACTCACTAAAGGATGCACTTAGACCTAACCAATATCCGGTACGTTGCGGAGATAAGCGACCCGAAGATCACTCGCGCAAGTATGCTACCTTCCCGATAGGCATAACCTAATGTTCGGGCAACGCCTTTTAATATACCGAGCTATTGGGTGAAATGCAATTTGAAACACTCTCTTTTTTTTTGTTTTGAAAATAATGATGATCCTAGACTCGACTTAGACCATGATGCATGTAAGACATATGCAAAGACTACCCTAGACTCGACTCGCTCTGATACCAAACTGATGCGGGACGGACACGGGAGACGACACTATTAGGTGCCACCCTCGGACTCTAGATGAAGATGCGACCAGCAACACACCAGGGAGACACTAAGCCCGACACTACGAGCTCCTAGTGGCAAAACGTCGCTAACAGAAGTGGAAGCTCACTCGTCGTCCCAAGCGAGGGAAAGCGTGGACCGTGCGTAGTTAAGGAACCGGCGGAGGTCAAGGGTAGTCCGACTCAACTTCCGGACTCGGATCGAGTCGCAGGACGGGTCACTCTCACTCTCACAGCGGTGACATGGACACACGGGCTAGTACCTACACTCTCGACAGCGGCAAAAGACCGTATACTAGCTAAGCAAATGAATGCCAAGAGGTTCGGACCATTACCTCCACGCACCCGGCGTGGCGAAGACAACCCCGGCCGAATCACGGACTCCCGGTTAAACAATATCACAGCAATACAAAGATTTGACCCACTCCACGCAGGGAGGTAAAAGGTCACATGTGGAGCCCGGGAATCACGCAACTCGGGTTGATGGGCAGCATCTTGATGTCGCCCGGCGGTGCCGAACTCCGCGTTTTCGTGCTTTCCGAACGGTGGGTTCTGCGAGCCCGCGGGGCCCACGGATGGCGCTGTCCTCCGGATCTACGGGGGTGGGACCCACTAAGATGGGGACCCCTGGTGGCGCGCCTCCATGGACGGCGGTCGGCCGGGAACACCGATCGGGGGTCGATCGGTCCCGATTCCCAAGCTTTGAAGTTGCTGCCCACAGATTTTTAGTTGCTATTTTCAGGCGCGCGCTCCGGCGAAAACGGCCGCTGCGATCAATCCCGACGTCGGATCTGGGTGCATGAGCTATCGTTGGAAAGCTCTCTTCAAATGCTTCAATCTAGACCTAGAGAGATCTGCTGGATCTGGTCGGATCAGAACTTTAATGAATTTACAAGTCCATGTTATACAATAACCAAAATCTCAAATCTGCATAGTACATGTCTGAGAACCACCGTTGACCGCCTGGTAAACCTCCGATTCAGCTCTTAGGATCTTCTTTAAAGTTGTAGGGTATCAAACCACGGAACTGGGACTATTTTTGGAATTTGAGTTGGAGGTAGTGATGATTTACTATGATTTTTGGGGTGACTGGTGGTCGGATCTGGGAACAGGTGGACAGAACTATAGATGGGTCTGAGAACGAATTTTAGAAAATATGAGATGGACGAACCAAAAATTGAGAAAAATTGTGGATGAAGGGGTGATGTGTGGAATCTCCAGTAAAATTGGGCGAACTAGCAGAAATCAAAAAGTGGATCTAAGGCATAAAACTCAGGGCGGGGATGAATCTGGACAGAACTCTGGCAGAACCAAAATGGAAGAGTGGACGAAAATCAAAAAATACGAAACGAGATCTGAATGGCAAACCAAAATTTTTGGGATGTCCTTGACACCTCTGGAACCTCCACTAAAATCCCCAGATCTATCTGAGCTCGTGGCTGAGGCAAGAAACTCTTGGAAGCTTCTGTGGTACTACGGGGGCAGAACTCCGTTGATGGTGAAGGCGGTGCGGTGGCGGCTCGTGGCGGCGGCGGCGATCGTCGGAACCGATACACGAGGCGTCACACCTCAGAATGGAAGCCTTCACAGCTTCAAGGGGGATAGGGAGGAGAGAGGAGGGGGGCGCACCAGCCCTTGCTCATGAATTTCTTTGAATCAAATGGCATTAATTCATGAAAATGGGAAAACACAAGCATATATAGGTCACCCATCTAATCCATCCTCCACCGTTGGATCTAGGGGTTAGGGATGGATGGCTAGGATGAAGTTTGATCAAAATACAACAAAAATATTAAACAAAAGGGGAGGGGGGCGCACCTTGACCAAGGGGGGGACATGGTAGGTGGGTTTGGTTGGAATTGTTGACCATTTTGGTCCCTTGTCCCCCATGTGGACAATTGACTAGTCCAAGGCTTCTAGATGTCCAGCCTGGATTTTGACCAACCCCACAAGGCTGATATGGACCAATGGGAGGGGGCCTGGGGGTCCAATGGGGCCCAGGGGTCCCATTTTACAAATATGCCCCTCGTACACTCATAATTGCAAACCGTATAAAATGAAATAAACACACCTTACACACAAATAAAGTCTAATTAAATATGAAAAATGGGGAGACTCAAGGCGGCGTCTCCAGGCTATCTCTGAGCCAGATGGACGCTGAGGTGGCTCGAGTCGTGCTCCGTGTGCGGTACCGGTGGCTCGGCGTGTCGCTTCGCTCAACTGCTCGGGTGTCCGCACCACTTCTGCCGACTCTAGGCTGCCAACATGTTCTCATGAACCAGGTGCACGACATCTACACACTGCTGCACCAACTCCAGTCCCATCAAAACACACTCACCAACCTCGAACCAATCAAGTGGAGTCCGACACGGATGCCCATACAACGCCTCATAAGGAGCCATGCCGATGCTCGAATGATAGCTGTTGTTGTAGGTAAACTTCACCAACGGTAGGTGGTGAATCCAACTCTTCTGCCACTCCAGGCAGCAGGATCTCAACATATCCGCCAAAGTCTGAATGGTCCTCTCTGACTGACCATCTGACTGAGGATGATACGCTGAGCTAAATGCTAAATCCGTGCCAAGAGCTCATTGGAAACTCCTCCAGAATCTAGACGTGAAGTGCGGATCCCGATCCGACACAATAGAGATGGGAATCCCATGCAACGGAACGATCCACTCCACATAAAGATGAGCCAAGTTAGGCACACTCCAGCTGACTTTGACTGGTAACAACCAAGTCACCTTCGTCAGCCTATCCACCAGCAACCAAATACTGTCTTGCCCACTCGGAGTCCTCGGTAATCCCACCATAAAATCAGTGGTAACGTGGTCCCATTTCCACGCAGGAACATCCAAGGGCTGGAGAGTACCTCCCGATCGCTGATGCTCCGCCTTCACCTGCTGATAGGTCAGGCATCTGGCCACAAATTCGACGACATCTCTCTTCATGCCAAGCGAACAGAACTATCTCCGCAAGTTCCGATACATCTTCGTCGCACCCAGGTGTACGGTGTACCAGCTCACATGAGTCTCGCGTAACACCGTATGACGAACCTACTCCTCGACTGGGATGTACAGCCTACCATGGAACCTCACAGCACCGTCCTCGCCGAGCTCCACATTAGTCATGGCCAACATCCAGGGCAACCTAGGGTCTGCATGCTGAGCCTCTATCACCTGACGACGGATAGCAGGCGTGACAGTCAGACTTGCGAGCACCGCTAACCCTGGGTCTCGGGGAATCTTGAGCCTGAATGACACTTCAGGCACTTGTTCCCAGAGCCTCCCCTTCCTCAACATCAAGGCACTAACCGCGACCTTCCGACTCAAAGCATCGGCGACGACATTCATCCTGCCCGGCTGATAAGACAGGGTGAAGTCATAATCCTTCATATACTCCATCCAACACCTCTGCCTGAGGTTAAGGTCCTTCTACATGAACACATACCTCAAACTCTGATGGTCAGTGAACACCTCGAACTTCTCACCGTACAGATAATGCCTCCAGATCTTCAGCGCGAAGATCACAGTCGCCAACTCCAGGTCATGGGTAGGGTAGTTCTCCTCGTGGGGCTTCAACTGCCGAGATGCATACGCCACCACTCTACCATGTTGCATCAACACAGCACCCAAACCGACCCCGGAAGCATCTGTACACACCACAAAACCTCCCGATCCAGAAGGCAAAACCAACACCGGAGCTGAGGTGAGCAATCTCTTCAGTTCCCTGAAACTCTGCTCACACTCATCAAACCAGATGAAAGGCACATCCTTCCGCGTGAGCCTGGTCATCGGGGCCGCAATGCGAGAAAAATCTTGGATACACCGACGATAATAGCCCGCAAGCCCCAAGAAACTCCAAATCTCCGTCACAGACCTCAGCCTCGGCCACTGCATTACTGCCTCAACCTTGGCAGGGTCCACGGAAATACCATCACTAGAAATCACGTGCCCGAAAAAGTGCACCTCACGAAGCCAGAACTCGCACTTACTGAGCTTCGCATACAACTGGTGATCTCGCAACGTCTGCAGCACCACACCCAAATGGTACGCGTGCTCCTTAGCACACCGCGAATACACAAGGATGTCGTCCACAAACACGACCACGAACTGGTCTAGGTAAGGATGAAACACCCTATGCATCAAGTCCAAGAAGGCTGCGGGGGCATTGGTGAGCCAAAACGGCATCACCAAGAACTCATAATGCCCATACCTCGTACTGAACGCAGTCTTCACCATATCGGACTCGCGAATCCTCAGCTTATAGTAACCGGACCGTAAATCAATCTGCGAGAACACTCGAGCTGACTGAAGTTGGTTGAACAAATCATCAATTCGTGGCAATGGATACTTGTTCTTAATGGTCACCTCATTCAGCTGCCGGTAGTCAATGCACAACCACAAGCTACTGTCCTTCTTCTTCACGAACAACAGGGGCGCACCCCAAGGGGAAAATCTAGGACGAATATACCCCTTGGCCAGTAGCTCCTGCAACTGCGCCCTCAACTCTCTCAACTCAGCGGGGGCCATACGGTAGGAGACCTTCGCCAAAGGTCCCGTACCAGGCACAATCTCGATAATGAAATCAATCTATCGCTGGGGAGGCAATCCAGGTAAGTACTCCGAAAAAATATCGGGAAACTCGCACACCACCCGAATGTCCTCGACATCCGGACACGGCTGGTCTACCAAGACCACAAAAGCGAGAAAACCCTGACAACCCGCATCAAGCAAACGACGAGCTCGAATCGTAGAAATAAGAAAGCGGGAAGAGGAAGACGTGATACCTTGGAAATAGAAAGTGGGTCCACGAAGTCGCCAAAAGTAAACTCTCTTCGAGCCAAAATCCACCAAAACATGATGTGCCTCGAGCCAATCCATGCCCAAAATCACATCAAAGTCCTGGAGCGGCAACGCATAGAGCCTAGCCGGCAAACTCTGCCCTTCCACCCACACAGGAACCTCATCGAAACAATACGGAGTGATCATAAAATCACCCGAAGGCAACTCCACTGCCAAATCACGGGACAACTGGGTCACCGGCTCCTCGATACTCAGCGCGAAATCCTCCGAAATAAATGAATGAGACGCGCCAGAATCAAACAACACCTAAGCCGCACAACCCAAAATCTGAACGGTACCTTCCACGAGCTGCGACGCCACTGCCTCTGCCCTGGTCATGTGTGTAATCTGGTCTCGAGCTCTCTGCCTGCCTCCCACACTCGCTGACCTGGGTAGCGGCGGATACTGTCCCTGCTGCTGCTGTGGCTACTGGTGTGGCCTCTACTGCTGGGGAACCTGCTGCGGCTGAGGAAACTGTTGATGCTGCTGCCTCTGAGGACAGTCACGCACCATATGCCCTTGATGGTCACACCGAAAATAAACTATCGGCGCTGTGCACTTCTTGCCTGGATGGTACTCGCTACATCGTGGACACGGTCCTCGCGATCCACCCACTGATCCCTGACGCTGAAAAGGAATCGGCTGCTGTACACTGCCCGATGATGCCTGCTGCTCACGGCCTCCCTTCTTCTTCCTTCGGAAACTCTTCCCGAGGATCTTTTTGACTTTAGAGCTAAAAGACACAGATCCTGTCACCGACGCTGCCGGTGCCGGCGCTCCTGAACCAACCAACGCATGCTGAAAGGAACCCTGCTGCTGGGTAGCCGACTGCTGGCTGCGACCCGACAAAGACTGCCCCTGGCTAATCGGTCCTCGAGTCCTCTGCATATCCATCTCCAAAGAAGCCGCCACAAGAGACGTTGTCTCCAATTCAGTGGTCGCATTCGCGATCAAATGGTGTCTCAACTCCTGCCTCAAGCCGTGTACGAACTGTGCGGTCTTCACCCTCTCATGCTCCATGATATGAGGTGCATAATGACCCAGCTCAATAAATCGGGCCCTGTACTGCAATGCGGACATGTCACCCTGGACCAGCTCAAAACCTGACGCATCCGCGGCGTAGCAATATACTATGGACAGTAGGCACGCTCGAAAGCACTGACAAAGTCACTCCACGTAATCTGCTCAAGGGGACGTGACTGAAAAGATGTCTTCCACTTGGAAGACCACCACTCCCGAGCCGTACCCTGCAACTGGTTTTAGGCCAACATCACCTTGTCCTTCGCAGTACACCGCATGGAACTAAACACCCGCTCCATCTCGTCGAGCCAACTCCGAGCCATATCAGGGTCTGGCTGACCGCCATAGTAAGGTTGATGGAACTGCATGAAATCCCTCACTGCTCGGCTTGGCCCAACCCTGGTCGACGAGCCCTCACCAGCCGCTCCGCCGAACTACTGTGACATAAGCTGGTATCAGAGCGCGGTTGTGGGATGATACTAGCTGTAATGACCCGATATTCCGATTACCAGGAAGGCCCGATAACCCGAGACTCGCACCGCCACCCACGAGTCCGAAGACTCGAAAGGGTTAGAAGGAGGGTGTGGAGACTACACAAGTGTCACAAATAATTGCAGAAATTAAACAGTTGTATAATTAAGCAGGAAATAAATTAACATTTTACATGATACCTGGTCCACAAGATAACAATAAAATAACAATAGTAGTAGTAGTCAACAACTAGTACATAGATAAAAAGAAAAGTACAGCTACATGGGGCATACCCCGGCTCTGACCTCTGGCACTAACGCTGGGCACCTGAGCCACGCTGAGCCTCAGACGTGCTGCCCTGAAGCCGCGCCTCGCCTGAAACACGGTGAAAACGCGCAGGGAATGAGTCTCAGAACAAGACTCAGTAGGGATCACTCGAACCCTATCTCGCAAGCAGAGAAACCGCTACGCTAGTAGTAAGCGAGTACCTCGGAAAGGGAAGCCCTGCCATCTACAAAACACCGGTCTCACGGCACGAAAACCGACACACGTGCCACGGTGAAACGATCGGAACACCACGGCCAACACGACAAAACCCGAAGGTCAAAATCGCAATGACTGACAGTCTGTCACTCCCGACTCGATAGGAGTACCTCGCCCTAGAAGAACAGTCGGTAGCGTCCCCTAACGTCTTATACTGTACCGCGGGTGAACTGCCTGACGTGGTAGTGCCTACCAAAGGCACGAACACCGTACAAGTAACCGCAAAGCAAGTGACTAGCTGGGGTCACGCTCGTCAGCGCGTATCCACTACCCCCAACCACGTGTGCACACAAAGACCATGCGTCCTAGGTCTGGCCTATGACTGATTTTCCCCTGGAGCCGGACTCTGGCTACCGACGAGGGGCCCGATGGAAACCAGTCTAAAAACTGTCCTCAGGGTAAGCCCGTACACCTACTCCCAGGTGAGACCAGCACACGCGTTCTGGTGGGCTACGACTAGTGGAGGGTCACTAAAGGAGTAGACTCTCAAGTCAACGAAAACCACATCCGCATCCGATGACATACGGGGACTGTCCCATGTACCAGCACCGTCGCACGGCGACCACGGTCGGCAAAAAATGGGACTGCAAACCACCCGGTGTAGCCCTGAGCCTGGCAGTCTACTCTAGACGTGCCATAGGCTCTAACGGTCTAAGGCTAGACCGTCACAGCCATCTGACGGCCCAACACAGGGGCGTCCCTCGGTGCAAAAATGACTGTGACGCGCCTACCCTGGTGCGTCACAGGCCCTGACGCACCCAGCCTGGTACGTCACAAGGCACGAAGGAACAAACTGTGACACGTGCCACTCGGTGCGTCATAGATTGTAATGGACCAACCCTGGTGCGTTATAGGGTGTGAATGCGTCCGCTCTGACGCACCCACACAGGGGCATCACAAGGCTATGACGCGCCAGTCCTGGTGCGTCACAGGCCTTGACCCCCAACAGTCAAAAACCAACGGTCAAGCCAATGGTCAGATCATCCCTTACGGTCCAACCCAGGCGCGTCACAGTGTCGTGGCGGTCTATCGTCGGACCGTCACAGCCCACAGACCCCAAGTTGGCCAAAGCAGAGCTGTGACACACCCACGTAGGCGCGTCACATGGTGTGATGGTCACTGGAAGGACCGTCACACCGACTCGACAGTGAAACGGCGTGAAACGCCCAAAAATTCCAACAACGCCCCCATGCCTCCGTA
Source organism: Amorphophallus konjac (assembly GCA_022559845.1). NCBI lineage: Eukaryota > Viridiplantae > Streptophyta > Magnoliopsida > Alismatales > Araceae > Amorphophallus > Amorphophallus konjac. Next base: position 131,234,590 of record CM040119.1, read on the forward strand.
GGAGAGGGGGAAATCAAAGGGGAAGACCCCTGGGGACCCCTAGCATGCTTTTGAGCCATCGAAACACGAAAATATGGCCTAAAATCATAGATTGGGCGAACGCTCCCAAAATCATGGTTTTACCCTCCCGGCATGGAATCGACCCTTCTCGGCCTCACACCGGGCTAGAAACCACGGAAATGAAACACAGAGAGCTATGGAACGTCACCCTACCTCAAATTATCCCCGAGACGCGCCGGATCGTCCACGAATCACGATTAAAGCTTTTAGAAACCTCGCTCCTTCACACTTCCCACGAGCACCGCACGCCCACGAGATCGCCTCGCCGCCACCCACGTCGCCGCGCCGTCGCCCCTCCGCCGTCTACATCCGGAGAGAGGCCCGCCGCGTCGAAATGGGAGAGAGAGGGGAAGAGGGGTGCTGACGGTGAGAGGAAGAAGAAAGAGGAAGAAGAAGAAGAAAGGTGGGGGAGAGAGAGAAAAAGAGTGATATTTATAGAAAATTCAAAAATTCCAAAAAATATCAAAAAATTAAAAATTATATTTCTACGATCCTCGGAACGCATCGATCGCAATGATACCACTCTCGCCTAGGTGAACGACCCGGTTCACCCGCAACGAGGTTCCGAAGGAATTACCGAAACACACACCGAAAATCAGAAAACACGCGCGGAAAAGTCGCGGACGCACTCCGGGCCTCAGAAACAACTCCGGATCGCGCCGATCCGAACACAAAAAATGTCCGAAAAAATATTTCAGACACAACAGAGCCTGGCACTTCGAGAAACCAGACCTGAGACCCCCGAAGAAGGATCCGTAAGGTCCGGGATATTACAAAAATATATGCAATTTAATGCAGAGTTGCTGATACCAATTGAATGGTGTCACGCCCCGATGCGGAATATCGGGACTGGCAGTAGAGACAAGTAATAATAATAATCATAATATGTTGATTTCTAGATATGATATGTTAAAGCTAAAAGATCGCACATCCACAAATAGAAACTGCTCCATTCATTAAATAGCACATAACCAAACCATGTTCCAACTACCATGATCTCACTTAACATAATCTTGACAACATCCACTTAACGCAATTACATTGGCTAACTTCAAATTACAACTCTTCCAAAATACCCTTAAATATAAATAAACTCCACAACTAGAACTAGTTTCACATGCTTCTATCAGGTTCACTCCACGATCGTCACTCTTGCCCATTCCCATCAGATTGCGAGTCCTCACCTGAGCTAACTGAAAAGGGGGAAAAACTAGGTGAGGGAACGCTCAGTAGGTAATAACATGCAAGTTTAAGTAATTAACCAATTAAATTGCATGTTTGAGCACGTAAATAAAGAACGAAAGGAAATAACTATGCAACAAAATAATGAAAGGAAGGCAAGAACATGATATAACCAAGAATTTGGCCAACAAGCAAGATTTAACCAAGTCAAGAGAAATTCAAGTAAGAGATTATTGTCTTAGACATCACGCTAGTCATGCACTCGGTGCAATGCCTCACCATGTCATTCAAACTCCCCGGGGCATAAGTACTTTTCGGGCGCTCCCCCCAAGACCAGACCAGGCCCTTAAGATGCGTTGGCATTGATTTGTTGGATCCAAGATCCCAAGTTATGTCTAGACATTAATCAAGTTAGATGACCAATACTTCAAGATATGGAACTTACCAAAGTTTCAAGGGTAAGTTGAAGTAGACATCATGTCTGGAAAGTTCAAGTTATCAAGAACCAATCAAGTCCTTGGATTCAACACGGAAAATCACGGAAAAAATCACTTCTGGATGATAAGCGGTCAGAACAGGGCCGCTCAAGCAATACACGGTCTACAGTGGACCATTCAGGATAGAGATGGGCTTAGGACTAGCCACACAGACATCAAGGATACACGGTCCATGTAGGGCCGCTCGAGGAATTGGACGGTTGAAAATGGGCTGCTCAAGACTAGTAGAGCTGGAATCCCAAGAACAAGATAAACGGTCCTTACAGGGCCGTCCAACAGATAGACGGTCCAATAAGATCCGCGCTATTACATGGGCGGTTCCAGTAGGTCCGTTCAACTTAATCAACTAGAAGTCTACCCAAACGGGCTCCAGGCTGCCATAAGTGGGGTAGAACTGAACCAGAGTCCAGCCCACTCTCCCCTGGTCAACCTAGGGCTTATTGGGTCAATCCAAACACAATTTGGTCAAAGATAGATCAAGGTTAATCGACCAATATAAGTGGCACTTGGCCAGGGATGTACGGTTCGTTATGGGCCGCCCAATAGGATGAACGGTCCCTTTTGGGCCGCGCAATTCTCAAGGTGTCCAAGTCGAGCCGTGACTTACAATACGATAGTTCAATCGATTCGATCACGTACACTGGTTCAGGTCTTGATGGTACAACCTGCTCGGCGTCCTAGTGGGAATCCCAGGCTCGCGGGGGCTTACAGAGGTCCCGTAATGAAGGTTAGTCCGACGGAAGGAATATCCGGCGGAGAGTCCCAAACATTACAAGGAAATAGGGCTAATAAAACATCAGAAACCAGTGAGACGGTCAGTCAATCCTACCGGAGTAGAACGATTGTCATACAAGCCTAATAACATTTTCAATTTAATAATGAGTCATGATTAATATTAACATTGAAAAGGAAGATGATCCAAGGTCAAGATTAATAAATCAGCAAGATTTATAATCATTTAATGTTATAATTTTCCAGGGGGTTTTATGCATGTTGCTAACTTTCATTTAACCATTAATCTACTATCATAAATCATGCGAAAAAGATAACTTAATAAATTCTGTAAAGATGGACGGTTCAGTAGGGACCTTTTATCCTCCTCGGCGGTCGCGTGACAGGCTGTTTATCCCCCTCAGGTCAGAAGGCCTTCTGGGGATGAGCGGTCTGTAATGAGCCGCTGGAATAGACGAACAGTCAATAACTGGCCGCCTGACAGAAGGGCGGTCTAGGTCATGCCGCGCTTCCCAGAAACATAACACGAATCGCAACACATAAACGGTCCATAATGTGCCGCCTAACCACGTTGGACGGTCTATCGTGAGGCCGCGCAAGTCAAAAAAACAATCAAGCCCCTTCCGCCCTACCCGCCTCCGGCGAGTTGGCTAGGGTTACAATGATTTGCTAAATATGCATAGTACAGAGCATAATAATTAGGGCTTTTGGATTTAAAAGAAAGAGCACGAAAAGTTTTACAGTATAGCATGCCCGATTTAATCTTTACTGCCTGAAATCCCTACTTAAACAAGATGAAACAAGTATAACCCTAGATATGACATGCTTCTACTAAACCCTAAAATTCTCTCATGATACTAAGCAACTTTTAGGGCTTTTGCATTCAATAGAAAGGGCACTCGATGATGGTTCTAATCATATATAATACTTAAGGTTTGGCTTGCTATAACCTACCTTAAACGGAGAAAGAAGGAAGAAGAAGGGACGAAGACACACTAAGAACACCCCACCGATGATCGCAGGAATCCGCCCTCGTCCACGATCCTCGTCGGCCGCCACAGCCCCCAAACGAAAATAGGGTTCCTGAGGGTCATTTTTATAGGTCACACAAGGTCTAGAGTTTTCTATTCGAGGAGATAGAGTCCAATGAAGTTGGACGTGCGCGAACCGCGCGGATAGGGTTAGCCGCCGCCTTCTCATCCAAAATTCGCTTTCTACGGTTAGGGTTTCGGGGAGAACTAAGAGGGGAAATGATCATCTCATCCTAGCCTTCCATTAGGATCTGGTCTCAGCCTAAATGATCGGGTATTGGGCTCAAATTTTGCGTTTTAATGTCCAATTAGATTAAGTGTGGATTTGGGCCTTAATCAGTTGATTTGGCCTAATTACAGATTTTATTTGGGTCAGTCACAGAAGACACTATTATCAAACATTTTATCCTCTACAAGATTCTAAATTTTTCAGATTTTTATAAAATAGTCTAAATTTAACGTATTCTATTTATTAAGATTTTCTAATTAATTTCTTATAAATTTTCTAGAAATTTTTATTTGTTTAATAAATCAGGATATTACACCCTCCCCCACTTCAAAGAATTTGGTCCTCCAAATTCACTGCACTTAACACGATGGGGAGTGGAACAACTCACCTAGAACAAATCGGGGTACTGTTTTCGCATGGTATCTTCTGACTCCCAAGTAGCTTCTTCGGTTCCACGCCGACTCCATTGCACTTTCACCATATGTATGGACCTGTTTCTGAGTTGCTGCTGCTTACGATCCAGAATCTTAACAGGTCTCTCTTCATAAGTCAGATCTTCCTTTAACTCAAGATCCGCATGTTGAATGACATGAGTGGGGTCATACACATACTTTCTCAACATCGACACATGGAATACATTGTGTACTCCAGATAACTGAGGTGGTAGTGCTAGACGGTACGCAACCTCCCCCACTCTTTCCAAAATCTCGAATGGACCGACATATCTGTGACTTAGCTTGCCTTGAATGCCAAATCTTCGTATTCCTCTTATAGGAGAAACTTTCAAAAACACATGTTCACCAACTTGAAATTCCACGTCCCTCCTTCTATGGTCTGCATAACTCTTCTGTCTTGATTGTGCTACTTGCAATCGGTCTCTAATAATACGAATATTCTTTGATGATTCAAAAATAAGATCTGGCCCCAGCCATTGCTTCTCACCAACCTCGTTCCAACATAATGGAGACCGACAGCTTCTTCCATACAGAGCTTCAAACGGAGCCATCTGAATGCTGGACTGATAACTATTGTTATAAACAAATTCAATCAAGGCCAAGTGATCATTCCAACTGCCTCCATAATCAATCATGCAGGCTCTCAACATATCTTCCACTATCTGGTTGGTCCTTTCCGTATGTCCGTCTGTTTATGGATGAAAAGCAGTACTGAAGTTCAGACGGGTTCCCAAAGATTCTTGCAATCCTTTCCAAAAATGTGAAGTGAATCTGGAGTCTCTATCAGACACAATACTGACCGGAATACCATGGAGTTGCTCCACTTCCATCATATATAAAGCTGCTAGAACATCAACAGTCCACTTAGATTTAATGGATAAGAAATGAGCGGACTTTGTCAATCTGTCAATGATAACCCATATTGCATCAAATCCGCTACGAGTCCTAGGTAGACCCATAATGAAATCCATGCCAATACTCTCCTACTTCCATTGAGGTATGTCCAGTGGTTTTAACTTCCCTGCAGGTCTGAAATGCTCGGTCTTAACTTGCTGACACACCAAGCATCTATTCACAAATTCTACAATTGCCCTTTTCATATTTGGCCACCAGAAAGATCTTTTCAAATCCTTAAACATCTTCGTACCTCCAGGATGAATGGTATATCGGGATCTATGAGCTTCCTCGAGGATCTTGTTCTTAGCTTTGGCCACATCAGGTACACAAGTCCTTCCCTGAAATAATAGTCTGCCATCGTCAACTATCATGAATTCTGGTCTGCTACTCAAGCTCTCCTTGATTTCTACCAACTCTGGGTCATTGTCTTGCAAGGACTTGATTTCTGCCAAAAATTCTGGTTTAAGCTGAATCTGAGCAATCATAACTCGGTCCTTGTCAACATTAATATCCAACCTGGCTAATTGCTCCAACAGCTTCCATTCTTGCATCATGAGACTTGACAATTTAGCCATCGGCTTGCGGCTTAGGGCATCCGCCACCACATTACCCTTCCCGGGATGATATTCTATGGAGAAGTCGAAATCCTTTAAATATTCTAACCATCTTCTCTGCCTCATATTGAGTTCTTTCTGAGAGAATAAATACTTAAAACTCTTGTGATCTGAAAATACTATGAATGTCTCTCCATATAAGTAATGTCTCCATATCTTCAAGGCAAAAACTACGGCTGCTAGCTCCAAATCATGGACACGATAATTCTTCTCATGCTTTCTCAACTGCCTAGAAGAATAGGCTATCACTTTCCCGTGCTGCATCAGTACACAACCTAAACCAATTCCCGAAGCATCGGTGTACACCACGAATCCTCCTTCTCCAGATGGTAATGCTAAAACAGGGGCAGTCGTTAAACACTCCTTCAAAGTCTGGAAGCTTTTCTCACAATATTCCGTCCAATCAAACTTATTCTCCTTGCGGATTAATCTTGTTAAGGGTACCGCAATCTTGGAGAAATCTTTAATAAACCTCCAATAATATCCTGCCAAGCCTAGGAAGCTTCTAACTTCTGTTACACTAGTAGGCCTATCCCAATCTTTAACTGCCTCTACCTTCGACGGATCAACAGAAATACCTTCTTTCGTAATGATATGCCCTAGAAAGGACACCTCTTGTAGCCAAAATTCACACCTACTAAACTTGGCGTATAACTGATGGTCTCTCAATAATTGTAATGCCAGCCTCAAATGTTCAGCATGTTCTTCCTCACTCTTGGAATAAATCAGAATGTCATCAATAAACACTTCAACCCATTGATCCAGATAGGGTCGGAATGCATCGTTCATCAACTGCATGAAAGCTGCAGGTGCATTCGTTAGTCCAAAAGGCATTACAATAAATTCAAAGTGCCCATACCTGCTACAAAAGCTATCTTATAAATATCCTCCTCCTTAATCCGCAACTGATGATAGCCTGATCGAAGATCAATCTTAGAGAAATACTGAGCGCCTACTATCTGATCAAATAACTCATCAATCCTTGGCAATGGATATTTATTTTTTATAGTCAACTGGTTCAGTTGCCGATAATCAATATACAACCTCATCGAGCCATCCTTCTTCCTTAGAAATAACACTGGAGCCCCCCACGGGGATGTACTTGGACGAATAAACCCCTTCTCAAGTAATTCCATTAACTGCTACTTTAATTCCCTCAGCTCCGCAGGAGACATACGATAAGGAGCCTTAGAAATAGGGGTCGCGCCAGGAATTAGATCAATAGAAAACACAACTTCTCTCTCTGGTGGAAGACCTGGCAATTCCTTAGGAAAAACATCCGGAAAATCTTGGACAACATGAATATTCTTAATCTCGATCTTCTTCTCAGGGGTCACATAAACAAAGGCTAAAAATGCCTGACATCCTCTCCTCAACAACTTATCGGCTCGGATGGTCGAGATAAGTGGCACATATCTATGGTGCCTAACCCCTATAAAAGAAAGTCCAGGGTGTCTAGAAAAAGACACAGAGCTGGAACTACAATGGACATTGGCCTCATGCTTAGCCAACCAATCCGCTCCTAGAATTACATCATAATCTTTCATATCCATGCTTACTAAATCAGCCGGCAAATTCTGTTCATTAACCATAATCTTGCTAGAAGGATAAGAATACTTAATCGCTGATCTAGAGCCAATATGAGTTGATATCTCTAAGGGGGAATTCATCAAAATCGGCTTCACAGCTAATGCCTTAGCAAAACTCCGAGAAATAAATGAATGAGTAGCACCGGTATCGAAAAGAACAAAAGTTGGCTTTCCATGAACAATGAGAGTACCTTCCACAAGTCGACCCTCCTCAGTGGTGCCTGCGTCCTCCTCTTGTAGGGCCTGGAGCTTGCCCTGCTGTTTCTTGCCGCCTTGAGGTTTAGTCGGGGTAGCCTACTCAGATAAGAGAGGACACTCTGGAATGCGGTGATCCCTACTCCCACAACGCAAACAGGCTCCCAGCTTGCGCCAGCACTCTTCCATCTTGTGACCGGGGCGGTCACAATACTTGCATACGCCCTTAAATGGAACAATCGGGCCAGGCTTCTTGTCTTCATTCTTTGGCATTTTCCCCTTCCATGAACCAGACCCGCCACTTGACCTCTTCTTGCTATTCTTGGGTTTAGCACTCCCGGAACTAGTAGGTTGCTCCTTTTTAACATTCTTCCCACGAATTTTCTCCATCATTTCTAAGGTATCTTCTAAAACTTGGGCTTTTCTTCCCATCTCTGCATAGGTCTGAATCTCCATCGGCGCCAACTGGTTAATATAATGCAACTTCAGCCCATTTAGAAAGCGTTTCGTCTTCATCTTCTCTGTGGAAATCAAATGAGTAGCATAACGAGAGAGTCTAGAAAATTGAGCTTCATATTCCGCCACAGATAAACTCTACTGCTTCAGAGTAGCAAACTCAACGGCTTTCTTCTCTTGGATTCTGTCGAAAAAGTACTTGCTATTGAAGAATTCTTCAAATTCCTTCCACGAAATTTGTCTGTCACCGAGGGTCGCCTTTACTGACTCCCACCAAGTCCTAGCATCCCGTTCTAACTGGAAGGTTGTTTAAAAGCACACGCTCCTGGTCGCTGCATTGCATAACTTCAAAAATTCTCTCCATCTCCTTAAGCCAGTGTTTGACTTCATCGGGATCAGTTGAACCTCAAAAACGTGGGGGATTCATCCCACGAAAATTCCTGTGTAGATCACCAGCACCATGATTCGCCGCTCCACCTTGGGCCACTTGTTGTAAAGCCCGTGTAAGTCCTTGGACCGTCCGCTGCATGTCTCGCCATTGCGCACGCTCAGCTGCCATCGGAACATCCTGCACAAAAATAATTTATCTTAAGTTCATTTAGGAGAAAGAGTTTAGAGTTGATTATTAACTCAACCCAAGTCTCTACACAAATTCTCACTAGGTTTGGTCCTTTGACTCATAACAAGGGTATAGGTTCTACGACAAACACTTAGAATCCTAGAACTTAAATAACCTAGGAATATTAGAAACCTAGGATCTGATACCACCTAACTGTCACGCCCCGACGTGGAATATCGGGACTGGCAGTAGAGACAAGTAATAATAATAATCATAATATGTTGATTTCTAGACATGATATGTTAAAGCTAAAAGATCGCACATCCACAAATAGAAACTGCTCCATTCATTAAATAGCACATAACCAAACCATGTTCCAACTACCATGATCTCACTTAACATAATCTTGACAACATCCACTTAACGCTATTACATTGGCTAACTTCAAATTACAACTCTTCCAAAATACCCTTAAATACAAATAAACTTCACAACTAGAACTAGTTTCACAGGCTTCTATCAGGTTCACTCCACGGTCGTCACTCTTACCCATTCCCATCAGATTGCGAGTCCTCACCTGAGCTACCTGAAAAGGGGGAAAAACTAGGTGAGCGAAAGCTCAGTAGGTAATAACGGACAAGTTTAAGTAATTAACCAATTAAATTGCATGTTTGAGCGCGTAAATAAAGAACGAAAGGAAATAACTATGCAACAAAATAATGAAAGGAAGGCAAGAACATGATATAACCGAGAATTTGGCCAACAAGCAAGATTTAACCAAGTCAAGAGAAATTCAAGTAAGAGATTATTGTCTTAGACATCACGCTAGTCATGCACTCGGTGCAATGCCTCACCATGTCATTCAAACTCCCCGGGGCATAAGTACTTTTCGGGCGCTCCTCCCAAGACCAGACCAGGCCCTTAAGATGCGTTGGCATTGATTTGTTGGATCCAAGATCCCAAGTTATGTCTAGACATTAATCAAGTTAAATGGCCAATACTTCAAGATATGGAACTTACCAAAGTTTCAAGGGTAAGTTGAAGTAGACATCATGTCTGGAAAGTTCAAGTTATCAAGAACCAATCAAGTCCTTGGATTCAACACAGAAAATCATGGAAAAAATCACTTCTGGATGATAAGCGGTCAGAACAGGGCCGCTCAAGCAATACACGGTCTACAGTGGACCGTTCAGGATAGAGATGGGCTTAGGACTAGACACACCGACGTCAAGGATACACGGTCCATGTAGGGCCGCTCGAGGAATTGGACGGTTGAAAATGGGCCGCTCAAGACTAGTAGAGCTCGAAGCCCAAGAACAAGATAAACGGTCCTTACAGGGCCGTCCAACAGACAGACGGTCCAATAAGATCCGCGCTATTACATGGGTAGTTCCAGTAGGTCCGTTCAACTTAATCAACTAGAAGTCTTCCCAAATGGGCTCCAGGCTGCCATAAGTGGGGTAGAACTGAACCAGAGTCCAGCCCACTCTCCCCTGGTCAACCTAGGGCTTATTGGGTCGATCCAAACACAATTTGGTCGAAGATAGATCAAGGTTAATCGACCAATGTAAGTGGCACTTGGCCAGGGATGTATAGTTTGTTATGGGCCGCCCAATAGGATGAACGGTCCCTTTCGGGCCGCGCAATTCTCAGGGGGTCCAAGTCGAGCCGTGAGTTACAATACGATAGTTTAATCGATTCGATCACGTACACAGGTTCAGGTCTTGATGGGTACAACCTGCTCGGCGTCCTAGTGGGAATCCCAGGCTCGCGGGGACTTACGGAGGTCCCGTACTAAAGGTCCTAGTCTGACGGAAGGAATATCCGGCGGAGAGTCCCAAACATTACAAGGAAATAGGGCTAATAAAACATCGAAAACCAGTGAGATGGTCAGTCAATCCTACCGGAGTAGAACGACTGTCATACAACCCTAATAACATTTTCAATTTAATAATGAGTCATGATTAATATTAACATTGAAAAGGAAGATGATCCAAGGTCAAGATGAATAAATCTGTAAGATTTATAATCATTTAATTGTTGCATCCCTACGGTTTTGATGATGTCTCACACTATAAATCAATCTTCCATCTCTAGATTAATTCATGTTTTATCATGTAAATGAGTGCAGTTCATATGGTTGTCAGATAATATGCTCTACTTGATTCTGTCTACACTCTATCTGCATAGTCTGAACAGTGGTGGGTCGACCCCTCCTTGCTGATGAGTCGACCCCTCAGTACATTAATCATCTTAGTCAGTCCATTCACTGGCCTTTCTATTCAAGTCCATACAACAGGACTGTAGCCTGTTTATCTGAAATTCTATACATCCGGAAAGGGGCCATGTCTATACATTCTTCCGTTGAATTCATTTAAAGTCTGTACATCAGCTTCGCATCTGCAAGTCTGTACATTGGCTTCATATCATAAAGTCTGTACATTGGCTTCGCATCTGCAAGTCTGTACATTGGCTTCATATCATAAAGTCTGTAAATTGGCTTTGCATCTGCAAGTCTGTACAACGGCTTCAACTCTCCAAGTCTGTACATCGCCTTCAGACCTTCAAGTCTATACACTTCATGCTCATTCAAGTCTATACATCCACAGTGTAACTTCCAAGTCTGTACAACCATTCTCTTATCAAAGTCCATACATCCTTCTGTTGGAATTCCAAGTCCATACATCGGACTGTTTGAGCAAAGTCTGTACAGCGTGTCACTCACGTTTGAAGTTCATACATTGGTCTTCAGTTCAAGTCTTTACAAATGGACTTATAGGTAAAGTCTATACATCCTTCAGCTGGAACTGTGCAAGTCTGTACATCGTAGCTTGCCAAAGTCTCTACATTGGCATCTGTTCTTACGTTGCACTTCCAAGTCTACACATTGGGTTCTTTACCTACGTTCAGCTTTGAAAGTCTGCACATTGGTAGTTTTACCAACGTTGCCTTGCCAAAGTCTATACACTGTGTTTGTTCAAGTCTGTACAGACTTATCCTTGTTCTAGTATGTACATTGACCAGCCATATTTGGCAAGTCTACACATCGTGATTTCATCATGTCTGTACAGCCTCTTCATTGAAAGTCCACTCATCACTCAAGTCTATACAATGCACACTTGTTTTCTTGCATAAAGTCCATACACTGCACTTGGCTTGTGTTCTTCACACCAAGTATGTACAGCCTGTGCTCACAGCAGTCAAGTCTACACATTGCGTTGGTGGCAAGTCTATAGATTGGGCTATAGCGTGCTTGAAGTGAAGTCTACACATTGATTCATTGTTCATGCCTTCACTCAAAGTCTGTACAGCATGCTTCATTGTTCAAGCTTTCAAAACTCTATACATCGCTCTTGAGCTAAAGTCTGTACAACTGTTTCTTTGGCAAGTCTGCACATCGTGAAGTCTACACACTCGATTACCTTGCTTTGCTTCAAGTATGTACAGTCTCTCCCTCAACAAGTCTATACACTGGGGTCGTCAGCTGAAGCTACAGCATGTCTGTACATTGGGTTCTCATGCATGTTAATAGCAAGTCTAGACATTGTCCGTCATGCACGCAGTCAAGTGTATACACTCTACACACTTGGTTAACTGATGCTTTAAGTCCATACACTCATTCCCTTGGTATGTTAATGCATTTAACTGAAAGTCCATACACTGAGCTCGCTGAAGAACCTCAACTCTATACACTCTCACACTGTGACACACTTGCCTATTAGGCATCCCTGAGTCTATACACTCGAGGGCCTCATACACTTCACAGAAGTCCACACATTTCATCCTTTGTGCTAATGCATTCTTCAGCTAGTCTATACACTGAGGTCGCTTGAAGTCTCACAAGTCTATACACTCCCTCAGTGTACACACTTACTTAATCTGATATCCTAATGTCTATACATTCGTATCTGACTGAACTAACTAATCACAGTTCTTTGTCTCTGCCTGCAGGTGATACAGGTCAATGATTGGGCACGTGAACCAAGGATGATGCCTGGCACGTGATCCGAGAATGCTCTGGAAAGGGAGGGAACGAGACTCCCTCGTGTGAAGGCCTGAAACTCAGGTCGAAAGCCATATAAAAGGTGCCCTCTGCGATTAGATGGAAAGAACAGGAGAGAAAGCTAAAGAGAGAATTCTTGAGCAGAAGAAGAAAAGAGAGAGAGCCTCCACGTTCCAGAAAGAAGATAGAGAGAAAAGATTAGAGAGCAGTCCTGTGAGAGAAAAGTCTGAGTGAGAGAGAAGAGTCTATTTGCTTCTTCGGAAGCTACACTTTGTATTTGATTTTTCTGAAACGATTTGTGTTCATCGTTGGTCTTGTTTACATTCTGTTTTTCCTTTTATTTCTTCATATATCTGATCTCGAGTTGTTACCCTCCGGTGTTTGGAGGAAGGGAGTGTTACTCCGGTTTCCCTCTGGACTGCAGAGGAAGAGAGATCGTAGATCTCTAGTTTTGCTAGTGACGGGTTGTCATTAGCAGGTTCCCTCCGGGTTGGAGGAAGGGAGAGCTATCTCCGGTTCTGTTCTAGCTGGTAGCTGGAACAGGTTTCAAGCTCTGTGGGTAGCAGAGTTTGGTTGAGGGATTTGTTTCCTTTGGTTATTCAAGCTGTGTGGCAGCACATTGTTCGCAGACTGAGTCTGCAGGTTTCTAGCATTGGCTAGTGGAATCCTTACTCTAGTTGGAGTGAGGGGTGGATGTAGATTGTGGACTACAATCGAACCACCTTAAAATCTCTTGTCTCCTTTGTGGTTTGCTGCAATCGTTGATGCTCTCTATCTGCTTGGCAATGTGCTTGTGTGTGGACGGCCTCTTCCAATCGCATCTTATTACTCTGCCTTAGTTTCTCACTGCATTAGCTATTTTGTTTAGCTATTTTCTGTAGGGTGATTTTTGAAGTAGTGATTTTCCGCTGAAGTTGTTCAAATCGGGAGTGATCTATTCATCCCCCCCCTTCTATATCACTCTTGCTGCGCTAACATTTGGTATCAGAGCAGGTTCGCATCATGTGGGCGAACGGTCAGGGAAATGCTAATGGTCCTAGAAGCTTCATGGCTGAAGGTCAATCCATTAGTCGCCCTCCATTTTTTGATGGTAATAATTATCTGTTTTGGAAGAACAGGATGGAAGTGTTTATCAGAGCACAGAGCCACAAGCTGTGGAGGGTAATCACGGTTGGCCCATATGATCTGCCACCGAACGAGGATGCGTGGACAGATGACCATGTCAAGCTATCTTCACTCAACTGGACGGCGCTGAACATCATCCAGTGTGCTGTTCACCCAGAGGAATATGCCCGTATATCTGCCTACAGGACTGCCAAGCGAATGTGGGATGAGCTGCAATTAATCTACGAAGGTACAGCTCAAGTGAAAGCCTCGAAGGTAAACCTCTACACCTCTAAGTATGAACTGTTTAGGATGAATGCAGAGGAGAATATTACTGAAATGTATGCCAGGTTGTCCCTGATCACGAACACACTTAAGGGGCTAGGGAAGGATCTAGCTGAGGCAGACATAGTCATGAAACTTCTTAGATCCTTATCCCTAGCATGGCACACTAAGGCCATCGTGATTGAAGAGTCAAAAGATCTGACGACCTTGACAGTGAATGAACTCATAGGATCCCTCATGACCTATGAGATGAATTTCAAAGGAGGTGGTGAAGGAAGTGATAGGAAGGCTAAGAATGTAGCACTCAAGGCATCCCGCAACAAGAGTAGCAGCAGCAGCAGCAGCAGCAGCAGCAGTAGCGGTGAGTCTGATGGCTTCTCAGATCTCGACCAGAAGGAGCAGGCAATGCTCACACGTCAGTTCAGTAAATTTTTAAGGAGAAAGGGGAAGACATTTAGGAGGAAAAAGCCATACTCCTTTAACAAGAATGTTGAATCTACCAATTATAGGGATAGAAATCCTAAGAGACTGACCTGTTATCATTGTAACAAATAGGGACACATGAAAGGCGAATGCCCAGATCTTCAGAAGAAGGGTCCCTACTTCCAGAAGAAGAACACAAAAGTGCAAAAGAAGAAGAAGCCACAGGCGATGGTATGCACATGGAGCGAGGAGCAAGAAGATCCTGAAGATACTTCCTCAGAGGAGCATGAAGAAGGAATTTGCCTTATGGCAAACAGTGAAGAGGAGGTAACCAATGTTTTTGAAAATTTTACGATTGATGACTGGGAAGATGCTTATGCTGAGTTATTAGATAAGTTCAATTCTCTTAGTAAAGAGCATAGGGTTCTGAAAAGAAAATTTAATACTAATGTTGAAGAACAAACCCAGGTCTGTGAGGAAAATCAGAAACTAAAAGAGCAACTAGAAGAAATGACCTCACTAAGAAAAGAAAATGATAAGCTCAAGGGAGAAAACCAAGAAAGTCAAAATCAGCTCAATGAACTCAAAATAAGAATCGAAGAAAGCTTGAATGAAAGTAGAGTGAACTCAGAAAAATATGAAGCTGTTAAGGAAGTCAATGGTGAACTTCTAAAAAATTCTGAGTCCCTTCAAAAGGAGCTGGAAGACAAACAGAAAGTTTTGGAAAACTTTGTCCAAGGAAAATCTAGTCTGGATGCTATACTGGGGGCTAGGGTTAACTTCAATAAGGAAGGTCTAGGCTACGACCCAACTAACAAAAGACCCCTACAATTCAAAACCATTACCTTCTGCCCAGAGAAGGGAAAAGAAAAGCTGGACACACCATCCAGCTCAAACAGCAGTAAGGGAACTCAAGGTCAGAAGGAAAGTCCTAAAAACAGTGCTGGCCAACCATTTAAGATGGGAATGAATTCTGTGAAGAATTTCACTAAGCCTACCAATCAGAACATAAATGGTAAATGGACCAAGCAAGTGGATCAAAAGAAAAGCTGGAATTACTACAATCAGATGGGTCCAAAGAGGACCTACTGGAGAAATGATCATCATCTTCAAAAATCTGTTGATCAACAAACTTACAGAAGATATCCTAGGAGTGGCAAGCCTAATGAATGGTATAGAACTTATCTCTCCAGACCAGCTGGACTTAATTTCAATAAACCAGAAATAAAGATGCCAGGGAAATCCATGTTGAAGCAAATTTGGATTCCTAAACACTTGATTAGAGATTTGAATAATGTCCTTGGACCCAACTCATCTTGGGTTCCAAATCACTCTGCTTGATGTTATTTGTGTAGGTCGGCCTGGCAGCTGAAGACAACAAGTGGTACCTCGACAGTGGCTGCTCCAGGCACATGACAGGTGACCGATCCAAGTTCAGCAAGATAGAGATGAAGGTAGGGGGTCTGGTCAAGTTTGGAGGAAAGAACAAAGGTAAGATTATTGGAGTTGGTACAGTGGGTAAGTCTTCCACAAACTCCATTGAAAAAGTTCTACTTGTGGAAGGTCTTCAACACAACCTGATTAGCATTAGTCAGTTATGTGACAAGGGTCACAGGGTTGTATTTGATGATAATTCATGCAAAATCTTTGAAATAAATTCTGATGTGGTTAAATTTGTAGCCAACAGGATTAATAATGTCTACATAGTAGACTTAGATGAGGAATCTGAATCTAATATTTGTTTCTCTGCCAATTCTGAAAATGATGTTTTTGAATGGCATAGACGTCTAGGTCATGCTAGCTTTACTACTTTAAATAAATTGGTCAAGCATGATTTAGTTAGAGGCATGCCTAGAATTAAATTCAATTCTATATCAAAATCATGTGATGCCTGTGCTCTAGGCAAACAGACCAGAAAATCTTTTAAATTAAGATCTGAGCCATTGTCCTCTAGACCAATGGAACTTCTCCATATGGACCTTTTCGGTCCCACTAGAACTCAGAGTCTTAATGGAAACAGGTTTGGCTATGTCATCATAGATGACTTCTCTAGATATTCATGGATATTCTTCTTAGCAAATAAAAGTGATGCATTTCAAAAGTTTAATCTGTTTTTCAATAAGGTTAAACAAGAAAGAAAACACAAGATCTGTACTATTCAATCTGATCATGGAGGTGAGTTTGAAAACTCCATGTTTTCTGATCTTTGTGAAAGAGAGGGACTAACTCACAGGTTTTCTTCTCCCAGGACACCTGAACAGAATGGGATTGTGGAGAGAAGAAATAGAACTGTGGTGGAGATGGCCCGAACCATGCTGATTGAAAGTAAGTTACCTAGAAGGTTTTGGGCAGAAGCGGCCAATACAGCAACTTACATAATCAACAGGGCCATGGTAAGACCCATTCACAAGAAAACACCCTATGAGCTTCTAAAAGGTAAGAAACTAAACTTATTTCATTTCAGAATTTTTGGAGCAAAATATTTTATTCACAATAATGACAAGAAAGATTTAGACAAGTTTGAAGCTAAAAGCTCCCCTGGAATATTTTTGGGATATTCAGAAGTGTCTGGGCATATAGAGTCTTCAACATAACAGACAAAAAGGTTGAAGAGTCTCCACACATTATTTTCAGTGAAAAGAAAGGTGTGTCTAACATTGAAAATGTTGACAGGGACTCCAATCATGATGGGGAATTCCTAGAAGACCAAGAAGAAGAGAAGACTCAGCCGAGTGGAACAACAAATCCCCTCAATCAGAAAGGGCCAAGAGAAACATGTGAGTTTTCAACCAATGTTAGATTTCTTAAAGACCATCCGATAGATAATGTCATAGGCAATCCTGAAGATCCTCTTCGGACTAGGTCTCATTTTAGGAATGTGAATAATGAAGACTTAATTGCTTTAGTCTCACAAATTGAACCCAAATCAATAGAAGAGGCCTTGGCTGATCAAGCTTGGGTCAATGCCATGAGTGAGGAATTAGGCCAGTTCGAAAGAAATAATGTCTGGGAACTTGTTCCAAGACCAGATAATGTTAATATCATAGGAACTAAGTGGGTGTTCAAAAATAAAATGAATGAAGATGGAGTCATCTCAAGGAATAAGGCCAGATTAGTAGCCAAGGGCTACTGTCAGGAATTTGGTGTAGACTTCGATGAATCCTATGCACCTGTTGCTAGGATGGAAGCTATAAGAATGCTGCTTGCCTTTGCATGTTCAAAGAATATAAAACTCCAACAAATGGATGTTAAAAGTGCCTTTTTAAATGGAGTCATTAAAGAAGAGGTTTTTGTTGAACAACCCCCCGGATTTCAATTCTCTCCTCAACCTAACCAAGTTTTCAGGTTAAACAAAGCCTTGTATGGTCTAAAGCAGGCTCCAAGAGCATGGTATGAAAGATTGACTGAATTTCTGATCAGCAAGGGCTACAAAAGAGGTAAGGTTGATCAAACTCTATTTACCAAGGGTACAAATAGAGATCTCATCATAGTTCAGGTATATGTAGATGACATAGTATTTGGATCAACTAAGCATGAACTATGTGATGAATTTTCTAAAATGATGTCTGCTGAATTTGAAATGAGTTTGGTTGGTGAACTAAAATACTTTCTTGGCTTGCAGGTACAGCAGCTAGAGGATGGGTGCTTCATCAACCAGACCAAATACACATTGGAACTGTTCAAGAGGTTTGGTATGGAAAACCTAAAGCACATTACAACACCCATGGGTACCAATACCTCACTGGATGCAGATGAGACAGGTAAAGAAGTAAATGCCAAACTTTATCGAGGTATGATTGGATCTCTTCTTTACTTGACAGCTTCTAGACCTGATATACAATTCAGTGTAGGAATGTGTGCAAGGTATCAGTCTAGACCTACTGAATTACATTTAGCTGCAGTGAAAGAATTAGATATTTGTCAGCTACTCATTCTCTTGGTTTATGGTTTCCTGCATCACACACATTTAACTTAGTTGCATACACAGATGCTGATTATGCAGGCTGTAAACTAGACAGAAAAGCACTAGTGGTCATTGTGAATTTTTGGGTGGGTGTTTAGTGTCTTGGGGCTCCAAGAAACAACATTCTGTGGCCCTCTCCACTGCAGAAGCTGAATATGTAGCTGCAGGGAGCTGTGGAACACAAGTCATATGGATTAAACACCAGCTTCAAGACTACCAAGTAGACCTGGGGTGCACACCTATCTATTGTGATAACACAAGTGCCATTAATCTTGCCAAAAATCTTGTTTTGCATTCACGCACCAAACACATAGAGATAAGGCATCATTTCATAAGAGATGAGGTTTCTAAAAGCAATTTTGAACTGATTCATGTAGGCACAGATAATCAGATTGCTGACATCTTCACTAAACCTTTGGATAATGAAAAATTCACAACACTGAGAAGAGAATTAGGCTTATACAAACTGTCTTAAATGTGAAGTCTGTTCTTTTTGTGAGGGGGAGTTCTGTCTATCTGTTGGTTAGCTTTCAGGACTGCTTTAAGTGAGGGGGAGCTGATTGAGCTGTGAGAGGAAGAGTTCTTTGACAGATTCAAAAAGTTTGACCAGATATGTGTCTTTGCTGGCTTTCATGACAGATCTAGTGTGGTTCTCTCAGATAGTAGAATGTCACTTAATTCTTAAGTCTATAAGTCAGTGATTCTAAAATCCAGTCAGAATCTTTCCTTTAGTATTCTTTCAGAGATCTGGATTAATTGTAAAAGGATATCTTCCTACATTGTTAATAATTCTGGTTCAGGCCAAAACTTGTATGTCTTGATATCTGACCCAATCAGCTTGAAATCTAGACTTCAAGACTCACTTCAAGAAATAGTCCTTCTGGTATTGTTTTCAATCATTCTATCTCTTTAACACAAGGGCTTAACTGAACAAACATGTCTTGTTTTGGGCACTGAGAAACTGGGAGTTTCATCAATGAAATGAATATTTCTCCTATGTCATGAGGTGTCAAATGCTTAAAAATGAATGAAAAGACATGACAGAGCAATGGTGGCTTGCTGGTGAGTAACTGGGGACTCTGGCCTCTAATCAAGGTGTTTTCTCAGGTAAAAAGGCACAGTTACTAACTCTGTTCCTTAATAAAAAAAAGGGGGAAGTAATGAGGTACTCACTCTGAGTAACTGGGGATTCAGGCCTCTAATCAAGGTGTCTCTCTAATGTCAAAATAGTGAATCACCAACTTACTCATTGATCTTCTTGAAAATCATCTCAAAAAATTCCTTGTTGTTGTGCAACTAATGGATTGCTTGTCCTCAATACCTTGAGAACACCTCTCTGAATTTGTCTCTTGCTGTCTTGTAGGATAGTTGAATGCTCAGCTATATCAGGCCATACTTGTTAACTCCTGCTCTAAATCATACACTTTGTATGCTGATAAACCTTTCTATCATTCTCTGTCTCTATTATGTACTGGAGTTTACAGAATCTTCACTTGAGTTTAGAACCTCACTTATTCTCTTAAGACCTACTCATGACTTTCTGCACTAAGTAGTTACTGCACTTCGTCCTCATGTCTCCAGCACTTTCATATATTCTGCATTTCCTTTTGCTGATGTCAAAGGGGGAGAGAAATTTAGCAATATCAGTAGATCAGATCATGAGTTGATCATGAGTTGTGGGGGAGTGGTTTTTGAGAAAGAAGTGCATCTGCAGTAGTGTTTAATTTGTCTGTGCTTGCACTTGCTTTGAATTTGCTTTGTTTGTTGAAGCTGCAGTTAATTGCTTGATATGCCATGATATTGCTTGATTCATAGTGTTGCCATCATCAAAAAGGGGGAGATTGTTGCATCCCTACAGTTTTGATGATGTCTCACACTATAAATCAATCTTCCATCTCTAGATTAATTCATGTTTCATCATGTAAATGAGTGCAGTTCATATGGTTGTCAGATAATATGCTCTACTTGATTCTGTCTACACTCTGTCTGCATAGTCTGAACAGTGGTGGGTCGACCCCTCCTTGCTGATGAGTCGACCCCTCAGTACATTAATCATCTTAGTCAGTCCATTCACTGGCCTTTCTATTCAAGTCCATACAACAGGACTGTAGCCTGTTTATCTGAAAGTCTATACATCCGGAAAGGGGCCATGTCTATACATTCTTCCGTTGAATTCATTTAAAGTCTGTACATCATCTTCGCATCTGCAAGTCTGTACATTGGCTTCATATCATAAAGTCTGTACATTGGCTTTGCATCTGCAAGTCTGTACATCGGCTTCAACTCTCCAAGTCTGTACATCACCTTCAGACCTTCAAGTCTATACACTCCATGCTCATTCAAGTCTATACATCCACAGTGTAACTTCCAAGTCTGTACAACCATTCTCTTATCAAAGTCCATACATCCTTCTGTTGGAATTCCAAGTCCATACATCAGACTGTTTGAGCAAAGTCTGTACAGCGTGTCACTCACGTTTGAAGTCATACATTGGTCTTCAGTTCAAGTCTGTACAAATGGACTTATAGGTAAAGTCTATACATCCTTCAGCTGGAACTGTGCAAGTCTGTACATCGTTGCTTGCCAAAGTCTGTACATTGGCATCTGTTCCTACGTTGCACTTCCAAGTCTGCACATTGGGTTCTTTACCTACGTTCAGCTTTGAAAGTCTGCACATTGGTAGTTTTACCAACGTTGCCTTGCCAAAGTCTATACACTGTGTTTGTTCAAGTCTGTACAGACTTATCCTTGTTCTAGTATGTACATTGACCAGCCATATTTGGCAAGTCTACACATCGTGATTTCATCATGTCTGTACAGCCTCTTCATTGAAAGTCCACTCATCACTCAAGTCTATACAATGCACACTTGTTTTCTTGCATAAAGTCCATACACTGCACTTGGCTTGTGTTCTTCACACCAAGTATGTACAGCCTGTGCTCACAGCAGTCAAGTCTACACATTGCGTTGGTGGCAAGTCTATAGATTGGGCTATAGCGTGCTTGAAGTGAAGTCTACACATTGATTCATTGTTCATGCCTTCACTCAAAGTCTGTACAGCATGCTTCATTGTTCAAGCTTTCAAAACTCTATACATCGCTCTTGAGCTAAAGTCTGTACAACTGTTTCTTTGGCAAGTCTGCACATCGTGAAGTCTACACACTCGATTACCTTGCTTTGCTTCAAGTATGTACAGTCTCTCCCTCAACAAGTCTATACACTGGGGTCGTCAGCTGAAGCTACAGCATGTCTGTACATTGGGTTCTCATGCATGTTAATAGAAAGTCTAGACATTGTCTGTCATGCACGCAGTCAAGTGTATACACTCTACACACTTGGTTAACTGATGCTTTAAGTCCATACACTCATTCCCTTGGTATGTTAATGCATTTAACTAAAAGTCCATACACTGAGCTCGCTGAAGAACCTCAACTCTATACACTCTCACACTGTGACACACTTGCCTATTAGGCATCCCTGAGTCTATACACTCGAGGGCCTCATACACTTCACAGAAGTCCACACATTTCATCCTTTGTGCTAATGCATTCTTCAGCTAGTCTATACACTGAGGTCGCTTGAAGTCTCACAAGTCTATACACTCCCTCAGTGTACACACATACTTAATCTGATATTCTAATGTCTATACATTCGTATCTGACTAAACTAACTAATCACAGTTCTTTGTCTCTGCCTGCAGGTGATACAGGTCAATGATTGGGCACGTGAACCAAGGATGATGCCTGGCACGTGATCCGAGAATGCTCTGGAAAGGGAGGGAACGAGACTCCCTCGTGTGAAGGCCTGAAACTCAGGTCGAAAGCCATATAAAAGGTGCCCTCTGCGATTAGATGGAAAGAACAGGAGAGAAAGCTAAAGAGCAGAATTCTTGAGCAGAAGAAGAAAAGAGAGAGAGCCTCCACGTTCCAGAAAGAAGATAGAGAGAAAAGATTAGAGAGCAGTCCTATGAGAGAAAAGTCTGAGTGAGAGAGAAGAGTCTATTTGCTTCTTCGGAAGCTACATTTGTATTTGATTTTTCTGAAACGATTTGTGTTCATCGTTGGTCTTGTTTACATTTCTATTTTTCCTTTTATTTCTTCATATATCTGATCTCGAGTTGTTACCCTCCAGTGTTTGGAGGAAGGAGTGTTACTCGGGTTTCCCTCTGGCTGCAGAGGAAGAGAGATCGTAGATCTCTAGTTTTGCTAGTGACGGGTTGTCATTAGCAGGTTCCCTCCGGGTTGGAGGAAGGGAGAACTATCTCCGGTTCTGTTCTAGCTAGTAGCTGGAACAGGTTTCAAGCTCTGTGGGTAGCAGAGTTTGGTTGAGGGATTTGTTTCCTTTGGTTATTCAAGCTGTGTGGCAGCACATTGTTCGCAGACTGAGTCTGCAGGTTTCTAGCATTGGCTAGTGGAATCCTTACTCTAGTTGGAGTGAGGGGTGGATGTAGATTGTGGATTACAATCGAACCACCTTAAAATCTCTTGTCTCCTCTATGGTTTGCTGCAATCGTTGATGCTCTCTATCTGCTTGGCAATGTGCTTGTGTGTGGACGGCCTCTTCCAATCACATCTTATTACTCTGCCTTACGTTCTCACTGCATTAGCTATTTTGTTTAGCTATATTCAGTAGGGTGATTTTCGAAGTAGTGATTTTCCGCTGAAGTTGTTAAATCGGGAGTGATCTATTCATCCCCCCCTTCTATATCACTCTTGCTGCGCTAACATTAATGTTATAATTTTCCAGGGGTTTTTATGCATGTTGCTAACTTTCATTTAACCACTAATCTACTATCATAAATCATGCGAAAAAGATAACTTAATAAATTCTGTAAAGGTGGACGGTTCAATAGGGACCTTTTATTCCTCCTCAGCGGTCGCACGACAGGCAGTTTATCCCCCTCAGGTCAGAAGGCCTTCTGGGGATGAGCGGTCTGTAATGAGCCGCTGGAAGAGACGAATGGTCAATAACTGGCCGCCTGACAAAAGGGCGGTCTAGGTCATGCCATGCTTCCCAGAAACATAACACAAATCGCAACACATAAACGATCCGTAATGTGCCGCCTAACCACGTTGGGCAGTCTATCGTGAGGCTGCGCAAGTCAAAAAAATAATCAAGCCCCTTTCGCCCTGCCCGCCTCCGGCGAGTTGGCTAGGGTTACAATGATTTTGCTAAATACGCATAGTACAGAGCATAATAATTAGGGCTTTTGGATTTAAAAGAAAGAGCACGAAAATTTTTAAAGCATAGCATGCTCGATTTAATCTTTAGTGCCTGAAATCCGTACTTAAACAAGATGAAACAAGTATAACCCTAGATATGACATGCTTCTACTAAACCCTAAAATTCTCGCATGATACTAATCAACTTTTAGGGCTTTTGCATTCAATAGAAAGGGCACTCAATGCTGGTTCTAATCATATATAATACTTAAGGTTTGGCTTGCTATAACCTACCTTAAACTGAGCAAGAAGGAAGAAGGAAGAAGAAGGGACGACGACACGCTAAGAACACCCCGCCGGTGATCGCAGGAATCCACCCTCGTCCACGATCCTCGTCGGCTGCCACAGCACCCAAACGAAAATAGGGTTCCTGAGGGTCATTTTTATAGGTCACACAAGGTCTAGAGTTTTCTATTCGAGGAGATAGAGTACAATCAAGTTGGACGTGCGCGAACCGCGCGGATAGGGTTAGTCGCTGCCTTCTCATCCAAAATTCACTTTCTAGGGTTAGGGTTTCGGGGAGAACTAAGAGGGGAAACGATCCTCTCATCCTAACCTTCCTTTAGGATCCGGTCTCAGCCTAAATGATCGGGTATTGGGCTCAAATTTCGCGTTTTAAGGTCCAATTAGATTGAGTGTGGATTTGGGCCTTAATCAGTTGATTTGGCCTAGTTACGAATTTTATTTGGGTTAGTCACAGAAGACACTATTATCAAACATTTTATCCTCTACAAGATTCTAAATTTTTCATATTTTTATAAAATAGTCAAAATTTAACGTATTCTATTTATTAAGGATTTTCTAATTAATTTCTTATAAATTTTCTAGAAATTTTTATTTGTTTAATAAATCGGGATATTACAAATAGATACTAACTGAATGAACTAAATGTAGCTAATGCATGAGTTCTTATGAAATGCAGCCTCTAAGCATATACGAATGCAATGCAGTGCGTAAGTGCAAGATGTAGGACCTTGTTTTTCAAACCATGAGACAAATTTCTCAACAAACATTTTTCATGACATTTTTCAATGACATGGCCTTTATGAATAAGGGTACATAAAATGATCAAAATTAAGCAGTACAACCCAATTTTCAGAATTTTTTAAAATCAGATTTTCAAGAGCATTTCATAATTTTGAAATGAGAAATCATCCACAAGACGAATGTTTAGATCATTTGATCAAAAACATATTTTCAATATAATTAGCTCAGGTCAAGGATTCATTCACAAATCAACAATTCACAAGCCAGTCACAATTGTCAAGATCTAGTACGAGGCGGAGATTTTAGTCTGAAGACCCAGCTCACGCATAGGGAATGCTTCTAAGTGGACATAATCCACTCTTCCACAAGCGCCATTTGATATACCAGATGTGCAGTTAAATTCAAGTGTGCTATCAAGCATGCAGTTTTAGGCATGAATTATTCAAATATAGATTTCATCACATCAGAATAGAGGAACAATCAGTTCAGCCATTTAGAAGCAATACCTGTTTCCAAGTGCCACATGAGAATGCATGAATTTTTCATTTCCATAGCAAAAATGTTGAATTGCCATAGTTCAGGAGACAAGGCCGGAAGCCTCCAAGGACTCAACCACTAACCTCATGACGGTTGGGACTTCAGAATTTGTTTTCTTACCATGGCCTTGAGAATCCATTTTCTTCCAAGCCTTCCACCTACAATCCAAAGAAGAATAAAATTCAGTTTGCCCATTAAGCTTATTTTAAAATTATCCTGGCATAATCCCTGCAAAATGATCAAATAAGGCATTTTTAGTTGCTCCAAAAATGATATTATCCACATATACTTGAACCACTAAAATATCTTTACCTGATTGCCTCATGTTTGATCAACCTTACCTATTAAATCCGTACTCAATCAAAGGAGGTGTGAGCCTTTCATACCATGCCATGGGTACTTGTTCTACAAGGGCATCCTTACCCATCTCCTGGTAATAGTTGAGAAAGTTCTCTTCATTTTTCATCCTTGCAAGGTGTTCCATCAGTGGATTGAAGATTGACCACAGCTAGCCCAATCTCACTTGTTTTCTTGGGAGTGTGATCTGCATTCAAAGTTGAGAAATTTGATTTGTCAATTTTGATTCAGATCTATTAACAATAACATGAAGAGTTCCTTTAACAATTAACATCCCTTAAGAACTCTAGACTTAAATGCATAACTCAGGTGCTAACCTAAGTAACAGGTTCATATGACTAATCTGGTAACTCCCCCACAATGAGTGCAAGAATGTGAAATGTTCAGAGAAATTTTAATACCATGTGTGGCCTTCAAGTAATTGACTCATAGTACTGGGCGGAGGACTTAGATCCAAAGATCACCTCACGCGTAGTGATAGTTTTCAGACAGGCGTAACCTGTCCTTCCACATGTCACCAATTGATATACTATATAGTCATGGATGATGAAGGTAGGAGGATTGCAATGCATTATAACATGAATTCACAAATGTTCAACTTTTTTTCAAGACATCATGTGAAAGTATATGCAAAATCAGTGTATGCAGTGAAATTGATTTGATGATTTCCAAACTCCACTTCAACAAGATGCTATATGAGGGTGATATGCACAAGGGTATGTAAAAAACTATCGATGGAATGCATGTACAGACTCATGCATGATCACATAACTATTCCGTACATGGTAAATCACAACATAGCACTCTTTTCTAGAGAAGTGAGAGGGATATCACATGAGCATTCAGATTTCAATTTTTGGATTTTATTTTAACCTAACTTATCCTGCTTATCCCGTGTTCCTTACCTTCTGGACTGAATACATGTTTCATGCTTCTTATTTCCAAGGCACACCTGCAAAACAGAATTCTCATTTTACATTCTTAGGTACCCAAACCATCCTGGGTCCTTGTGGGTTAGCATCACTCTTGGCACGTTGCTTCCACTTCTTGACAACATTCAATTCATCATTTTTCTTCAGAAAATAGTCATGCATGTTATGCTCTAATTTGTCACAATGATGACAACATGACTTTGAAACCTTCAAGGCATGAAACTTATTTGAAGCATGTGACACCACATTCACTCTTCTCATTTGCTTGACCATTTTGTGTGTGTTGGCATGATGTGTTGAATGGAGATTCTTTTTCTTCATTAGTAGCCAGCATTGTGAAATTGTATAACCTCTTTTACCACAGTGATTACAATGTAAAAAAGGTTTTGAGATAAACAATTGCTTTGAACTTTTGAAGCCAGTTCTGTTCCTGCAAGCTTTCAAATCATCATATTTCATAATGAAACAATCATGCATCATGTGTCCAAGTTTTCCATAGTAGAGACAAGAGCTATTTCTTTTCTCAGGTGCATGGGGTTTAACATGAGTGTTTCTAGCATGCACATTTGGGACATTCACCCTGTTTCTTGAATTATGCTGAGTTCCTGACATAGTGTGTTGCTGGGAGTTAGATTTGGAGGTGCTAGGTATACATGTACTATGAACAAATGAAGTCTACAACTTATTTTCAAATTTCTTTTTATTCACAGGATTATATCCCAACCCTTCTCTTTGAAAATTCACTTTCATTCCCAGTAATTTATCCAGATTTTCTTTGCCATCTACAAACTTAGACAGCAAATTATTCAAGTCAATAATTTCAGATTGAAGAGATGAAATGTGTAGTTCAGCATTGACAAGTTCTTCTTCACAAGTAGAAAGACTAACATTCAACACAACATTGGTAGTCTTAAGGCATTCTACTTCTTGCTTTAATTCATCCACATTTTCACATTCATTTTCAACCATACATTTTCCTTTTTCTAGAACCAACAATCTTTCAGAAATGGCCTTGTTCAATTCCTTCAGTTTCTCATTTTCTTTTACAAGCTTTTAATCATGAATGAGTTCATTTATCAAGGTTTAATCATCGGTCAAGGTTTGATCACCGGCCATAAAATTTAGCTTTGCAGTCATCTCCTTGTTTTCATTTCTTAAGGAGCAAATTTGATCTTTATGAAATTCAATGTTGAACACATGAGTCTCAATCATTTCCTCTAAATGTGAGCATTTTTTACAGGAGGAAACATAGTTGTTTTGTTCAACCTTCTTGTTTAATTTTTTATTTTCAGATTTTACCTTCTTGTATTTATCAGCAAGATCATCATATGCAATCAACAAATCTTCATAGACAAATTCATCTTCATTATCAGAGTCAGAATTTACGTTTGAGTTTGATCCACTTGGCTGATCACTCCCTTGTTCACTCGTGCCTGCCACAAGACATCTGTCTTTAAGCTCTTCCTTGAAGTCTGCTAATTCATCCAATATTTCCTTCACGGATCTGCAATGGGAGACAAAAGGGAAATAATTAGAATCAACTGCAGTAGTAAGTAACTTTAAAACTAAGCAATTTTGATCATGTTTAAGTTTTTGATTTTGAATCCAGACATTTTTGTCCTTAGGCAACTCATAAGGGCCATATGAAACAAGCTTTCATAGCTTAGGGTCATATGAGTTGACAAGACTACACAATCTTCCTAACCACAAATCGAAATTACAACCATCAAATAGCGGTGAAGAATTAAAGGTGTACATATTGGTAGTCATTGATCTGGATCTCTCTAGATCGTTAGATCTATAAAGAATCTAGTCTTAGCCCTGATACCAATTGAACTCCCACGATCAATGACACCCAAGAGGGGGGTGAATTGGGTGTTTACAAATTTTAATAAAACTTTTGGCCTTTTTGAAGAATGTGATAAAACACTAACTAGGAAGTTGAAATCTATTTAACCACAAGTTAGAATACAATATACTAACGTTCACACAGAATGGAGGTAGGAGAAATGAATCACACCACACAATCCAAACCACAATTGCACAGCGATTTTAAGGTGGTTCGGATGTAACGATGGCAATCCTACGTCTACCCCTCACCAAACCCAGTGAGACTTCACTCGAGGATAAATCCCCAAACGGATATGACGCTCCAACCACACACGCAAGACAACGCCTGCACACACACACATGGGGACGCGCCCCAACACACACACACACACACGGAGACGAGGTCTCCAACACGATCCAACACACACGAATGTTTTCAAATTACAAATAAAGGACTTGAAATTCAAAACACGAAGATGAATAGAACAGAGTTTAGAAATCTCCTGATTTGGTCTCCCCCTGAATGTATGATGTAGAACTTGGAACAATGCTTCCTGCTTCACTTGAATGGCTTTGGATGGGTTGTGAAAACCTTATTCTTTCACCCTTTTGCAGTCTTCCCTTGATCGCTTGCTTGCTTGCTTGCTTCTTCCCTTCTTCCTCCTTAGACAGCTTCCCCTTGATCTTCCTTGAATGCTTGCTTGCTTCTTCACTTCCTTAGAGTTTGCTAGCTTCAGATTTGGCTTGAAACATCTTGGAGATGGATGAAGATCTTGCTGTACGAAGTACTGTTCATGGAGCTACAGTACCCTCTCCTTCCTCCTTAGACATCCTTCCCTTAGATCTCTTAGTTTGTTAGGGTTTATGACTCCAAATGAGATGTTTTATAACCCTTGAATGGTCCATAGACAAGCCCCAGACCAGATCCACAAATCATGGCTTAATTGGGGTCATTGGAATTAAACAAATGGGAAGAAAGACCTCTCCACGAGCTTGAAACACAAAGTCAACAAAAGGGGCCTCGGGGCTATCAGTCAACCGACGGCACTGGGTCGGTCGACCAAAAATCTGCAGACAGAACGTTTTTCCATTCTGTCAAAACCGGTCGACCGACCCATATGTGGCGGTCGACCGAAAACCCGCAGAACATGATTTTTTAGGTTCTATCAATTCTGGTCGACCAGCCATGTAACACCCGTTAATTTTAAATAGAAATCATAATAATAATAATAAAATTTGCTACTATTTAAATAATCATTTAAAATATTTACTAATAATTAAAACCCTTTTCAAATTAATAAATATCATATGCCAAATATCATATGCCAAACCATATTTACATGAATTATAATCAAATAATTAAATTTCTATTTTATAGAATTTATTTTCTCAATTATTAAGTTATAAGTTGTAATTTATTTTTAATTATTCAATTATATAAAAAGTAAATAAAATATTTCTCCCAATTTTTGAAAGAAATGAGGCTATTAAAGTAGATACACAAGATTAAAAGGGGCACATGTACAATTTCGGTCCTTTGAGGGGGATGGACAAATGCTCCAAGATTTATGAACTAACGACATGTGGAAGGTCGTCATTTCTTAAGAAAGGAATAGTAATGAATAGTAATTAGTGAATAGTGTCACTTTTTATTTAAAAATAATTTTTTAAAAAGAATTATATGTAAAAATAGAGAAAAATGTAAGGGTCTCACCCCTGAAATTTCACAAACAAATTCCCTCAATTTGTAAAGATAAAAATCTTTGAAGTTAACATGGAAATAAATCACTAAAAGAATTGACGCCCCTCACTAGGGCGTCAATTGTAAAATTGAAGACATAGAGGAAGGCGTCAATTTGAATAGAATAAAATCACGTGCGTGGGGTAGCCATGTCTAACAAATGACGCTCTCTTTAAGGTCGTCATTATCATTAATAATTGCATAATAATGCTACCCAACTAAATGACGCATTCATGCAAGGCGTCATTTATAAAATGGACGCCCCTTCTACCAGACGTCATTTTCACACAAGTTTCTAGAATGTCCAGACACGAACAACTCTTTCGAACTGGCAGGGACAAAGCCCACTCAGCATGACCCCTAAGACATTATCTAATGTCTTATGCTTTCCTATATCTATTAGCATCCGTAGCACTATCAGAAGGCTACTGTTGTGCTGCAGAAGCTCTTCTTCCCCTGCTGCTGAGATCCTGCTGCAGGTCTGCACTCGATCTCACACTTCACAGGTAGATGTTCTCAAATCCTAGCCTAACTAGTAGCTAATAGGATAATTGATGCATGTTTAGAATTAGATCAACTAGTCAACCATGCTATGGATATCACGACTTAGAATAATATCATGTTATACATATGTCAATATCTCGTTACATACTGTTATCATTATTTTTTTAATAACTATATAACTAAATCACAAAAATTTTACATGATTATGTTTCATGAATCCTGATATTTTTCTCAACGTGTTCGTACAATTACTTCATGATTCAGAACTTTTTTTTACGCATGAATAGTGATGAATAGTGCACCACCTTCGGTAAGAGACGCCCCTGACAAGGGCGTCAATTCAGAAATTGATGACTGCATATACAGTCGTCATTTAAATGAAGACATACATCATGTCGTCAATTCAATTTCTTGGAATTTCCAGAACTAGTAAATCAAAACATTCAAAAATCCATAACTATAAAACTAAAGTACAAAATTTTTGCATGAATATGTTTCTGGAATCCAGACATTTTTCTCAACATATTCGTATAATTAATTCCTGATTTTGAACATTTTTATACGGATAAATAGTGCATGAATAGTGCATGAATAGTGTGTGAATAGTAAAATAGTTTTGTAAATGACGCCCCTTAACAGGGCGTCAATTACCAAATTGACACAGTCGTCAATTAATTAACGACATGACCAACATCGTCAATTTAAATTCTTGGATTTTGAGTAATTGATAATTCAACATATTCAAAAATTCATAACTATTAAAATAAAGCACTAAATTTTAAAATGAACACATTTATGGAATCCTCACATTTTTCTCGACATATTGGTATAAATACTTCTTGATTTAGAATTTTTTTTTTACTGATGAATAGTACGGGAATAGTGAACCACGGTAAATGACGCCCCTGACCAGGGCGTCCATTACTAAATTGGCGACTGTGAAAATAGTCGTCAATTTTCAAATTGAAAACACGAAGAACAATTTATTTTTTTACGGGTGAATAGTGAAGCAGGGTAAATGACGCCCCTGCCTAGGGCGTCAATTACCAAATTAACGACTGTGCAATAGTCGTCAATTATAAAATTAAAGACATGACCAACGTCATCAATTTTATTTCTGAAATTTTAAGTGTTTGATAAATTACCATTATATGTAAATGACGCCCCTGACTAGGGCGTCAATTTATAAATTGACGACTATCAGAACAGTCGTCAATTAATCGAAGACATATTTTCACAAAAAAAATATTACAGAAATAGTAAACAATTTGTAATTTGACGCCCCTGACCAGGGCGTCAATTACAAAAGGGACGACTGTTAAAATAGTCGTCCATTATATAACGACAGTACTTATGTCGTTAATTCAATTTTTTTTGAAATCAGTAAATCAAACCATTCAAAAACCTATAACTAATAAACCTGATCATGAAAATTTTGACTTAACATATTTCTGTGACCCTGAGATTTTTCTCTACATGTCCATGTCTTCGATTCCTGATTTACTGGAAGAATTAAAAATGAATATTGTTTAAATAGTAAATTGTGACTCATAATGTAGAGCCACCATGTTCAGACAATTATAACATTTTTAACCTGATCACGAAACTCCTGTATGAACATGGTTCTGTAACCCTCATATTTTTCTCTATTTAACCATCTACTTAATTCCTGATTTATTGAAAGTACTAAAAATAAATAGTGTTTGAATAGTGTTTTGAGTCACAGAATGTACCTTCCCGGCGTAAATCACCACAATTTATTAAATATCAAAATCCAACAATTTCGCATGAATATGATTCTGAACTCCCGAGAATGTCCTCTACCTGTCCATATCCTTACTTTCTATTTTTGGGAAATTTTTACCGTATGAATAGGGTATAAAAGTCACTATTTCAATGAATAGTATCACTTCTCCAAATAAAAGAATTTTTTTGATATAGACACGTAGATAGGTAGAGAAAAATATAAGGAATCTAACGGTATGCTCATGCATTAGATTAGGTATCATGATTCACATTTATTAAATTTTTCACATGGATGGTTAATATACTAAACGATTAATATATACATAAACTTAGAAATGACGACTGTTTTAATAGTCGTCATTCACAAAAATGACGACCCAACGAAGGGCGTTATTTTGTGTGAATAGTGTAAATGAATAGTAAGTGAATAGTATTGAATAGTATTGAATAGTAATGAATAGTATTCGAAAATAGTAAACTGGCATAATTGCATAATAGCCCTTATAGGATGTTCTAACTTTTGTTTAACCTTACTATAGAGTTATCTAGAGTTTTTGTTTAGGAAGAAGTATATAAATTGATAATTTTCCCCTCATTTCTATCGTGGTTTGTACAGACGCAACCCTAAGTCATTTTCTTGCATATTATGAGTCCTTGAATTCCATTCCATAAAAATCTACCTTGTATATCCTACTAAGTCAACCCTTGAAACTATATATTGGCTATAAATGAGAGTGGATGTCAAAGGTAATACATGAAATGCTGTGCATATAGGGCCCGGTCTGGTCCTGGGAGGAGCACCCGAAGGTACTTGTGCCCATGGGAGTTTATTGACCACGGTGTTTAGCATTGCACCGGAGTACTTGCTTGACTTGAGACACTCCACCCTACTCTCTCTTTACTCACTCGACTTGACTTGCGTGGCCCGGACGGGCAATACTTGACTTGTGGCCCGAGAAAGGGCGAAATACTTGCTTGATTGAAATATCCAATTCTACTGATACGTACTTAACTTTACTTGCTTGAATTAAGTTTTACTTGCTCGTACCTGAGATATACTTGTACATGAGTACATACTCGCACTTGAATTCGTAATCGTACATGAATCTCTACTAGACCCGAAGTGGCATTTACATCTATAATTCTTGAAATAGTGCTTGTCAAATACTTGAAATCTTGATATACTCTCTGTATACAACTCCTGATCTCTTATTGTTCATCATGTATAGATATACCTGCATACCCGATTTTTTTATACGTACGTCATGCATAGCCATACTGATAATACATGTAAATTATAATTCACGTAAAGATTGCTCGAATTTGAGATGTAATTCCTACTGAGCGATTCGCTCATCCAGTTGCTTCCTAACATTTTCAGGTGATTCGGATAGCGACAAGAATGGGGTTGACACCGAGTGAAGAGTGCTAGAACGCCAGTCACCTATCATTAGCTAGTCGCGTCCTTGAATTTTATTTGAGTCCTACTTTGTATTCCAGTATGTCAGTTGAATTGTCCGAACCATGTTAAGGCACTTAGCGTGGTGTTGTCTTTTAAAATTCGAAATTTGTCATAGACTATCTTTAATTCCTTTGGTTAATAAAATAAATATCACTTGGATTATTGGAAATTATTAGATTGTATTAGTCTTTTGCGCACTCCGAAATTATGTATATCAAAAATTTTATCGCTCTAATGACATGATCTATATAGACGCGTCACACATCCGAGTATCTTCCGCGCTCGGGACGTGACAGTCTTCGTGGTATCAGAGCCTAGGTTTTCAAACCTAGGGAACTAGAAGAAATAAAAGGTTAGAAATTAAAATCTAAGTAAAAACTTGAGTCCAAGGATAGGAAAAATCCGAGTCCAAGGATAGATATACCTTACCCGGCGAGATGGATAGAGCCATGGGTTAAGTTCTATAATGAATTTTGACCTTACAAGTAAACCCGATCTTTATCATACTTAACTCTTTTGTAGGATCATGGCTGCGGAAAGAGCACAATGGCGCGAGATGCAGCGCACCGTGCAAGGCCTCACACAGACACTACAGCAAGTGGCCCAAGGCGGAGCAAACCGTGGAGCGGGAGATCTCCACCGAAGTTTCCGTAACATGAACCCACCAAGGTTCACGGGTTCGTCCGACCCCGAGGATGCCGAGAATTGGCTAAAGGAGATGGAAAGAATCTTCCATGTAATGTAATGCGCGGACGAGGAGAAGGTTTTACTGGCTGTATTCCAACTTGAGCGGGACGCTCGATGCTGGTGGGAATCCATAGAAGCAACACTGCCAGAATACCATGTCACATGGGATGAATTCACGGAGCATTTCAACAACAGGTACTTCTCCGATCATATCCAGGAAAAGAAGGCCACGGAATTCGCCATTCTAAAACAACGGGGCTTGAAAGTGGCCGAGTATGAGGCCCAGTTCTCCAGATTATCTAGGTATGCACCCCACTTGGTGTGTACAGAAAAGATGAAGGCGAGAAGATTCCTCAACGGGCTTCGACCCCATTATATCACACAACTTTCCCCGATGGACATCCAAGTCTATTCGGAGATGGTTCGGTGTGCTCAACTGCTGGAAGATGCCACCGAATTATCTGAGAGAATCCGAGGAAGAGACAAGAAGGAACCCGTCACAAGCCCGGGAAAATTCAAACAATCCTTCAACAAGAAGCGATTCTTCATGGGAGAGGAGCCCTCCAAGGCAATGAAATTCCAGAAGAATGACAGGCCATTCTCCACCACCACACCATCAAAAGAAATTTGCAAGTATTGTGATAAAGCTAGCCATAAGACCGAGGAATGCTGGAGGAAGTTAGGAGCTTGTCTTCGATGCAGGAGTCGAGAGCATCGGATTCCAGACTGCCCACTGATGAAGGAACAAGACACCAAAGACGAGAAGCGTCCGGTAAAGAAACAAGGCCGTCTGCAAGCTCTCCGAGAGACGGAACCCACTGAAGGCGGAATTGTGGAAGGTACTCTCACTATTTGTTCAAAAACTGCTCAAGTTTTATTTGATACCGGAGCAACTCATTCATTCGTTTCCAAGAACTTTGCTGCTTCATTTTCTAAGAAACATGAACTGTTAGATTTGGTCATATCTACACCCCTTGGGAATGAGTCTGATATCACTTACCACTATCCAAATTGTGAAGTGATGATTAAGGGAAGCAATTTGCCTGCTGACCTGATATGCCTAGGTATGAAGGGTTATGATGTCATACTAGGTGCCAACTGGTTATCCACACACCAAGCGACGGTAGATTGCCGGCATGGCAAGGTAACCTTCGTGGATTTTCCAGAACTAGTTTACAATAGCCCTCGGAATAAATCGCTTCTTATATCAGCACTCCGAGCTAGAAAACTTATGAATAAGGGATGTATGGCTTTCATAGCTTTCGTGACTGCCACGAAAGCCGAGGAGAGTAAACTTGAAGACATCCATGTAATTTGGGATTTTCCCGACATCTTTCCAGAAGAATTACCCGGCTTACCCCCAGAAAGGGAAGTGTCGTTTACGATCGACCTTGTCCCCGGTGCTGGTCCTATTTCTAAGGCACCGTACAGAATGTCCCCTGCTGAGCTGAAGGAACTAAAAGAGCAGCTAATGGAGTTATTGAACAAGGGTTTCATCAGGCCGAGTACTTCCCCATGGGGAGCACCCGTGCTATTCGTCAAAAAGAAGGACGGATCGATGAGATTATGCATAGATTATCGACAGCTAAATCACCTTACAATCAAGAACAAGTATCCACTGCCAAGGATTGATGAGCTGTTCGACCAACTATCTGGAGCTTTATATTTCTCCAAGATTGATCTTCGTTCTGGTTACCACCAATTGAAGATCAAAGAAGAAGACATTCAAAAAACTGCATTCTGAAGCAGGTATGGGCATTACGAATTTACTGTTATGTCTTTCGGACTAACAAATACCCCCACAGCTTTTATGCAGTTAATGAACAGCATATTCAGGCCCTATTTAGACCAATTTATTGTGGTCTTTATTGATGATATTCTGATCTATTCAAAGACCGAAGAAGATCATGAAGAACACCTCAAGAAGGCATTACAGATATTAAGGGAAAACAAGCTATATGCCAAATTCAGCAAATGCGAGTTCTGGCTCGAGGAAGTATCCTTCTTAGGCCATATCATTTTGAAGAACGGAATTGTTGTTGATCCATCAAAGGTCGAAGCTGTGAAGAGCTGGGAACGACCCATAAATGCAACTGAGATTCGGAGCTTCTTGGGTCTAGCTGGTTACTACCGGCGTTTTATAAAGGACTTCTCCAAAATTGCTGTTCCCCTGACAAGGT
Organism: Amorphophallus konjac; assembly: GCA_022559845.1. Lineage (NCBI taxonomy): Eukaryota > Viridiplantae > Streptophyta > Magnoliopsida > Alismatales > Araceae > Amorphophallus > Amorphophallus konjac. The sequence goes on from CM040119.1 coordinate 131,271,050, forward strand.
TAACCCGCAAGGAAGTGCTTTATGAGTGGAAGGAAGACTGTGAAAAGAGTTTCCAAACTTTGAAGGATCTCTTGATCACTGCCCCAGTCTTATCATTACCAATTGAAGGAGAAAAATATGAAGTATATACCGATGCTTCGGGTATTGGTGTAGCGACCCGGATTCCGGATACCCGGTGCACCCGGTATAAATACCGAATACACGTGATACCGCATGGGACCCGCGAGGCCTCCCAAGCGCGGGAAAGCGCCGAAGGGAAAAAGGATTGTGTGGGAAATACATTGAAGCCCGCAGATATAACAGTAAGCAATTAAATTTCATTACAATGGATTGCTAAAGTAGCAGAAATAAAATTACCTTTTCATTAATATTCAAGTTTTCAATTATTCACCAGAGTCTAGCCCAAGGAAAGACAACAAGTCTAGCACAGTACAGTACGACAGAAAGAAACGTACACAGAAGTCGGAAGAAGCCCGACCGCAGGTACAGCTGGCAGCTACAACAGCAAGCGAGCACTCCGCCAGGAACAGCAGAGGCAGACGGCGAAACCCACCTGAAAAGCAGCAGGGGTGAGTCTCAACAGAAACTCAGTAGGGGTCACGCGGATCCCCACTGGAAAACCGCACAAAGCGAAGGCAACGGAAGCAGCAACAAACGCAGCAAGACAGCAACGTAGCAAAGCAGGAAAGCTACACTACAAAGCTGTAAAGGAACAGACGGGAAGTAGGAGTAGGGAACACGCAGGAGAGGGTGAGAACCCGCACCAAACAAGCGGCTACCGAACTAACCTCGGTATCCCAAACTACTCCAAACAAAGGCAACAGATGGATGACCCTAAACTCACACAGAAGGGTACACCAGTCTGTCAACCAGCCCCAAACAAAGGCGAAGGCGAACGCCGACACCGGGAAACAGACAAAACACGACAGGGAACGTCGTGCACAAAGCCCCGCGCACGATCGGAACATCGCGCGGATGACAAACCACTGACCCCGAGTGCAGCCACGAACGGGCAACTCACAAAGGTCACAACGCGCAAGGAACGCGAAGAGTCACGGCACACAAGACCGCGAAGAGCTACGCGTCACGTGACGGAAGCACCCCCTTAAAAGCCAGCTGCGTCCACTGACGTCTGACGCCGCACCTCAAGTGTCTCACCTACAGTACTGCTGTAACAACAGCAGAGATGTAGACACCAGCTGAACCAAACAGTAACAGCAAAACAAGTAACTAGTCAGGGTCACGCCCGTCGACGTAAGTCCTAACCCCTGACCACGTGTGCACACACTGGCTATAGCCTAAGCCAGGTCCTCTAGCTAGTATTCTCCCTCGGCAGGACGCTACCGTTGGCTAGGAGCCCGCGGAACTAACTAAAAACCGCTCACTGGGAAAAACCCTCCGCCATCCGCTAGCGGGTCGGCCCGCGGCCTTAGGCAAGAACAAGTGGAGGCTTCACACGACACAGAAGCTCAAAACACAAGTGCCGAAGTACTAACGGGCAACCACGCCCCTCAACACGCACTTCGAGGCACCAAGTGACAGTATCACCACTGCCGACAACTCAGGACAAGCACTAGACCTCCTACGTAACGATCCTGAGCCAAACGACTCAAAGGTAAGATCGTCACAACAGCGGAACAAGCCGCCAATCGGTCTAATCCTAAGCCAAAGAAACCACGCTCCGCAGAAAACGACACACGGAGACCTGAGGGAGACATCAAGAACCCTCAGCACACCTGGACACGCAAACCGAGGTAGAACAATACCTCGAAGCATCCAGAAGCAGTGTCTTAGGCAGGACAGAACCGCTAAGACACGCGCAAACAAGGTCACATGTCAACCACTGGGTCAGACCAGGTTGACCGAAACCCAAACAAGCACATGCAAAGGTAGGATAAGGAACCCTACCACAAGCAAGAAGACTCCTGGCTACCTTACAACGTAGTCTTAACCCTCATAGGACGTCAAGAGACATCCACGGGACAACGGGCAGACCACAAGGCCAAGCCAAGACACACAGAATCATCGGGCGGAAAACCAAGGCACAAGGAAAGTAACGCACCAGCTCTAGACCGCTACAAGCAAGCGACGGTCTAGGTTAGGGCCGTTATTTCCCAAACGACGGACGGACACCAGGCCGTCACTCACACCACCCTGATAACCTACAAACCACGCAAAAGCCAAGTAACGCACGGGAGCAGGGGCGTTACAAGCAAACGACGCACGGGGCACCCACCGTCACATTCAACGGTGCAGCAAACCCAAACCAAAGCGAAGTAACGCGCTAAGCCAGGCGCGTCACTCACGAAACAGCGCGGCAGGGGAGGGCCGTCAGAACCAAACGACGCACGGGGGACCCATCCGTTACTCACAGACGGCATGGCCACCCTCAACCCAACACCACAGCAAACAACGGTCGGAGGCATGCGCGTTACTCACAAACGACGCACGGGGTCCCCACCGTCACACCCAACGGTGCAGTCAACCCAACCTCGACCAAAAGAGAATGTAACGGCCAGGGGCGGGCACGTCACACTCAAACAACGCATAGGGGCACGACCGCTAGAGGCACCGCCTCAACGAGTCAACGTCAGTCAACTGGCAAGTAACGGCCTGGGCAAGGCGCGCCACTTCCATCTAACGCACTGGGTCAAGCGCGTTAGACTAACCGACTCAACCCCAACATAAAACGACGAAGGCGAAGTAACGCACTAACCTAGGCGCGTTACAAGGAAGCGACGCGCCACTCTAGGGCCGTCACTCACCTAGAAGCCAAAGCGCTAAAACGATGCAGACCAAACGACGGTCAGTCGTAGGGCCGCTAAAGACAAGTAACGGTCGCTGGCATGACCGCTACTTCGGTTACGGCGGGAAAACATAGGAATGGCCGGATCGGCCCGTTCCACGCCCCATTCACGCCGAAACGCAGGGGAAACACACCGCAACACCGAATAACAACATTCAAGGGCCAAAATGCCCACATGCAACACCAAAAACGCTCGATCCGGGCGATTTAGACAAATCCACCCTAAGTGGGTCACCGAGGTTCCCGGGCTTCTACCGGCCTCGAATGAACACCGAATCGCACGAAATCAACGTGGATGGGATTCTAACATCCCTGCGGTCATTTAGAAACTAACTGAACCGCAAACGGTCACCGTTTACCGGCCGACCCTAAAAACCACGAAAATCACGGTTTAGGCAAAACAAGCCCAAACACACTCGTTTCCTAGCCGAACGCCGTGCAATGGCAGGGAAAACGAAGGTGAAGAAGCAAGGATCCGTCACCCTACCTCCACCGAAGAAACCGTGCCCCGAAGGGACTAAACCACGCCGAAAACCACTCGCGAACCAATTTCACCGGCTTTGAATCCACCGTTCGGGATCGCGCCAGAATCGATCCGATCCTCGCCTCATCGCGCACCAATCCAGCTCCACGTCCTCGCCAACTCACCCACGGTCGCTCCGTCTGCAGCCGGGGCCAAAGAGGGGGAGAAACGAGAGAGAACGGGAGAGAGAGAGGAGATCGCACGAATGAGGAGGAGAGAGAGGAAAAGAAAAGAAAAAGGAAAAGAAATTAGGAAATTTTCCTAATTTCCGAAAATTCCAAAAATGCGCCGAAAATACACAAATTCAGAAAAATACACAAAAATAGTCGAAACGACCGGCTCGAAGAGTACATCGACGCTGTAGCATTCACGAGTTCGAGAATTGACAAATAAACTCACCGTAGGGTTCCGTAACTAGTACGTGAGAAAAACCCACACGGCTCGTCAAACTCAACTCGGAAGCCACAAAAGCGAACCGAAACTCAACGAAACCAATCCGAAACAGATCCGAAAGATCCATTAAAGATCCTACGAGATCCAACGAGGTCCAGGGCATTACATCCCCCCCCCCTTCAAAGAATTTCGCCCCCGAAATTCAGGACTAGCAAAGGAGAAGCAGGGAAGAACAACCCAACAGCACAAAACTCGGAAAACACAGCTCAGAGGAACACCGTCAGATCACAATTACAGGTACACACTCAGCTTCCAAGACAGCAAGTCTACAGCACGAGTACGGCACCAACGTGAATACATCTGACACCTCCGAAGCAAGGGCAACGTCGTTTACGTCTCACCAGAAATAGAGACACGACAGCCACAACCACAGGCAACCGAGAAACACAACGACAACACGGCAAGCGGCAGCTTACACAAGGAACGCAGTCCCCACAGCTGACAGCTCGCAACATCATCGGCTCCAGTGCCAAAGGCAACGGGGAACACCTGGCACACAGGACACCAACGACAACAACAACGCTGCTGGACCAGAAACACAATCAAGTCAGTACTCACTCAGACATCACATCTGATCAAGTCGCAAGCTAACTCCACCAGGGAAAGAGAGCACAGCAAGCCAACTGACAAGACCATGGTCCAAGGCAGAGACACAAAATCATAAAGAAACAGCGCCAAAACAACACAACGGCAACACCTGCAGAATTCCGGCTCTACTTAACACGCAGAACCACGGAACACAACTGCAAGCAGGGTCACAACAAGGCACAAAAACAGCTGAACACACGACCACAAGAGACAGGTCACGCATCAGACTGCTCACCAAGAGAAAGACCCACAACAACGAAAAACAACAACAATGATCTCGGGGAATGCAACTCAAGGACTAGCAACACGCCTCAAGAGCACAACACCCAAGAAGAAAATACAGAGTAGAGGGTACTCAATCCGCAAAGATGCCGACAAATTCCCCAACACTCGCACAATGCCGATGCCAACACAAGAAAACCACGAACAACGGCACGGCAACAACCAAAGTCAAGGCACAAGAAGCCAAGACAAAGCCACATCGAGAAAGGAACAAGACCTCTCGACAAATGGGTAGCCAGCCCACACACTCCAGCTGTACTCTCAACAACGTGCACAGGCAACAGAACAACATCAGAAATCGCATCTCAGCACACATCAGGCGTCATCGCAATCAACAAAGATCGCAATTAACACGCCACGAGCACTGATCAGGCGAACAACCGATCACAAAGAGCCTAAGTGCAACAAGAGAAGAGCACCAGCTTCAGCGCAAAGCACAAGGAAAGCATCAATCTCAGCTCACCATCACGTCCTGACACGATAAATGAGCCTTCACAACACATCGGCCGTTAGACACAGCACGACAACTACGGTACACAACAGCTCTTAACACCATCATGGAGTCCAAAGCTAAGCAACCGTACAACAAGGAGCAGATCAGGCTCAAAACAAAGCTGTCTACACTTAAGCAGACACAGGACAAAGGCACAACCAAGACAGCAATTCCAAGGCAAACCTCGGAAAGCTTCACCAAAGAGGGATGAGAAGCAACAAGCTCAACAACAACAGCTCACCAGGAAGGGAAAATCCAAGGCTCGCTCGAGCAACTTCTCAATCGAGGCAACACGACAATCGAAGCAACCAAAACAACGAAGCATCAGGAGCTACACAAACTCAAGCTGGGACAACCCAAGCAACGTAAGAACGTGCGTGGCCATCACACCAACGCTAAAAGTCATAAGCCACCTGAGCAAAATACAGAAAATAGCTCGAACAAGGCACTGCAGGTTCATGCCAACCGACAAACACTGCAAAGTGCACCACGATCGAGACCAACTTCAAAACCGAACGAAGCACATCGTCTCATCTAGACGAGAGCAAAACCATCTCGCACAGTGCCAACCAAGCACGTACAAGACCACACGCAAAAAGCACCGCGATAAACCATCGCAACACCTACGCCAGCAAGAGACTGTACTGGGCCTAAAGACTCTGGTAACTGTATATCTGGATTTCCATGTATCTCACACGACAATGATCTGATAGCTCAGAAAAGAACTCCGAACATCTCAGAACACTGCTCTGATACCACCTGTAGCGACCCGGATTCCGGATACCCGGTGCACCCGGTATAAATACCGAATACACGTGATACCACATGGGACCCGCGAGGCCTCCCAAGCGCGGGAAAGCGCCGAAGGGAAAAAGGATTGTGTGGGAAATACATTGAAGCCAGCAGATATAACAGTAAGCAATTAAATTTCATTACAATGGATTGCTAAAGTAGCAGAAATAAAATTACCTTTTCATTAATATTCAAGTTTTCAATTATACACCAGAGTCTAGCCCAAGGAAAGACAACAAGTCTAGCACAGTACAGTACGACAGAAAGAAACGTACACAGAAGTCGGAAGAAGCCCGACCGCAGGTACAGCTGGCAGCTACAACAGCAAGCGAGCACTCCGCCAGGAACAGCAGAGGCAGACGGCGAAACCCACCTGAAAAGCAGCAGGGGTGAGTCTCAACAGAAACTCAGTAGGGGTCACGCGGATCCCCACTGGAAAACCGCACAAAGCGAAGGCAACGGAAGCAGCAACAAACGTAGCAAGGACAGCAACGTAGCAAAGCAGGAAAGCTACACTACAAAGCTGTAAAGGAACAGACGGGAAGTAGGAGTAGGGAACACGCAGGAGAGGGTGAGAACCCGCACCAAACAAGCGGCTACCGAACTAACCTCGGTATCCCAAACTACTCCAAACAAAGGCAACAGATGGATGACCCTAAACTCACACAGAAGGGTACACCAGTCTGTCAACCAGCCCCAAACAAAGGCGAAGGCGAACGCCGACACCGGGAAACAGACAAAACACGACAGGGAACGTCGTGCACAAAGCCCCGCGCACGATCGGAACATCGCGCGGACGACAAACCACTGACCCCGAGTGCAGCCACGAACGGGCAACTCGCAAAGGTCACAGCGTACAGGAAACCGAAGAGCTACGCGTCACGTGACGGAAGCACCCCCTTAAAAGCCAGCTGCGTCCACTGACGTCTGACGCCGCACCTCAAGTGTCTCACCTACAGTACTGCTGTAACAACAGCAGAGATGTAGACACCAGCTGAACCAAACAGTAACAGCAAAACAAGTAACTAGTCAGGGTCACGCCCGTCGACGTAAGTCCTAACCCCTGACCACGTGTGCACACACTGGCTATAGCCTAAGCCAGGTCCTCTAGCTAGTATTCTCCCTCGGCAGGACGCTACCGTTGGCTAGGAGCCCGCGGAACTAACTAAAAACCGCTCACTGGGAAAAACCCTCCGCCATCCGCTAGCGGGTCGGCCCGCGGCCTTAGGCAAGAACAAGTGGAGGCTTCACACGACACAGAAGCTCAAAACACAAGTGCCGAAGTACTAACGGGCAACCACGCCCCTCAACACGCACTTCGAGGCACCAAGTGACAGTATCACCACTGCCGACAACTCAGGACAAGCACTAGACCTCCTACGTAACGATCCTGAGCCAAACGACTCAAAGGTAAGATCGTCACAACAGCGGAACAAGCCGCCAATCGGTCTAATCCTAAGCCAAAGAAACCACGCTCCGCAGAAAACGACACACGGAGACCTGAGGGAGACATCAAGAACCCTCAGCACACCTGGACACGCAAACCGAGGTAGAACAATACCTCGAAGCATCCAGAAGCAGTGTCTTAGGCAGGACAGAACCGCTAAGACACGCGCAAACAAGGTCACATGTCAACCACTGGGTCAGACCAGGTTGACCGAAACCCAAACAAGCACATGCAAAGGTAGGATAAGGAACCCTACCACAAGCAAGAAGACTCCTGGCTACCTTACAACGTAGTCTTAACCCTCATAGGACGTCAGAGACATCCACGGGACAACGGGCAGACCACAAGGCCAAGCCAAGACACACAGAATCATCGGGCGGAAAACCAAGGCACAAGGAAAGTAACGCACCAGCTCTAGACCGCTACAAGCAAGCGACGGTCTAGGTTAGGGCCGTTATTTCCCAAACGACGGACGGACACCAGGCCGTCACTCACACCACCCTGATAACCTACAAACCACGCAAAAGCCAAGTAACGCACGGGAGCAGGGGCGTTACAAGCAAACGACGCACTGGGCACCCACCGTCACATTCAACGGTGCAGCAAACCCAAACCAAAGCGAAGTAACGCGCTAAGCCAGGCGCGTCACTCACGAAACAGCGCGGCAGGGGAGGGCCGTCAGAACCAAACGACGCACGGGGGACCCATCCGTTACTCACAGACGGCATGGCCACCCTCAACCCAACACCACAGCAAACAACGGTCGGAGGCATGCGCGTTACTCACAAACGACGCACGGGGTCCCCACCGTCACACCCAACGGTGCAGTCAACCCAACCTCGACCAAAAGAGAATGTAACGGCCAGGGGCGGGCACGTCACACTCAAACAACGCATAGGGGCACGACCGCTAGAGGCACCGCCTCAACGAGTCAACGTCAGTCAATTGGCAAGTAACGGCCTGGGCAAGGCGCGCCACTTCCATCTAACGCACTGGGTCAAGCGCGTTAGACTAACCGACTCAACCCCAACATAAAACGACGAAGGCGAAGTAACGCACTAACCTAGGCACGTTACAAGGAAGCGACGCGCCACTCTAGGGCCGTCACTCACCTAGAAGCCAAAGCGCTAAAACGATGCAGACCAAACGACGGTCAGTCGTAGGGCCGCTAAAGACAAGTAACGGTCGCTGGCATGACCGCTACTTCGGTTACGGCGGGAAAACATAGGAATGGCCGGATCGGCCCGTTCCACGCCCCATTCACGCCGAAACGCAGGGGAAACACACCGCAACACCGAATAACAACATTCAAGGGCCAAAATGCCCACATGCAACACCAAAAACGCTCGATCCGGGCGATTTAGACAAATCCACCCTAAGTGGGTCACCGAGGTTCCCGGGCTTCTACCGGCCTCGAATGAACACCGAATCGCACGAAATCAACGTGGATGGGATTCTAACATCCCTGCGGTCATTTAGAAACTAACTGAACCGCAAACGGTCACCGTTTACCGGCCGACCCTAAAAACCACGAAAATCACGGTTTAGGCAAAACAAGCCCAAACACACTCGTTTCCTAGCCGAACGCCGTGCAATGGCAGGGAAAACGAAGGTGAAGAAGCAAGGATCCGTCACCCTACCTCCACCGAAGAAACCGTGCCCCGAAGGGACTAAACCACGCCGAAAACCACTCGCGAACCAATTTCACCGGCTTTGAATCCACCGTTCGGGATCGCGCCAGAATCGATCCGATCCTCGCCTCATCGCGCACCAATCCAGCTCCACGTCCTCGCCAACTCACCCACGGTCGCTCCGTCTGCAGCCGGGGCCAAAGAGGGGGAGAAACGAGAGAGAACGGGAGAGAGAGAGGAGATCGCACGAATGAGGAGGAGAGAGAGGAAAAGAAAAGAAAAAGGAAAAGAAATTAGGAAATTTTCCTAATTTCCTAAAATTCCAAAAATGCGCCGAAAATACACAAATTCAGAAAAATACACAAAAATAGTCGAAACGACCGGCTCGACGAGTACATCGTCGCTGTAGCATTCACGAGTTCGAGAATTGACAAATAAACTCACCGTAGGGTTCCATAACTAGTACGTGAGAAAAATCCACACGGCTCGTCAAACTCAACTCGGAAGCCACAAAAGCGAACCGAAACTCAACGAAACCAATCCGAAACAGATCCGAAAGATCCATTAAAGATCCTACGAGATCCAACGAGGTCCAGGGCATTACAATTGGCCTCGGATGTGTATTGATGCAGAATGGAAGAGTCATTGCATATTCTTCCCGTCAATTGAAGAAACATGAAGAGAACTATCCGGTTCATGACTTAGAACTGGCCGCAGTAGTATTCGCTTTAAAGATCTGGAGGCACTATCTCTACGGAGAACAATTCACTGTGTACTCCGATCATAAAAGCCTCAAGTACTTATTCTCCCAAAAGGAGCTGAACATGCGGCAAAGGCGTTGGCTCGAGTATCTCAAGGATTTCGACTTCACTATACAGTACCATCCTGGTAAGGGTAATTCCGTAGCTAATGCCCTTAGTCGAAAGCCGAGAATAATATTGGCCAACTACATGATACAAGAATGGAAACTGCTAGAGAAATTCTCTGAGCTTGATATCAGCACAGATGAGAAGAACATGTGTATTATTTTATCTCATATGAGCCTACATCCAGATTTGCTACCTGAAATCAAGAAGTTACAAGAAGAGGATCCCTCGCTAGAGGAGATAAAGAGCAAGCAGGACGAGAGACTGGATTTCAAGCTGGCACCTGATGGCAGATTGCTATTTCATGAACGGACATGTGTGCCCGACTGTCCCGAATTGAAGAAGAAGATTCTTGAAGAAGCTCATAGATCGAGGTACATAATCCACCCTGGGGCCACTAAGATGTACCAAGACTTGAAAAGAACTTTCTGGTGGCCTAACATGAAAAGGGAGGTAGCCGACTTTGTGTCTCGTTGTCTCACATGCCAACAAGTGAAGGCGGAACATCAAAGACCCGCCGGAAAGCTACATCCGCTGGATATTCCCAAGTGGAAGTGGGAAGACATTGGCATGGACTTTATCATGGGTTTGCCCAAGTCTAGGGGTGGATATGATGGAGTGTGGGTAATTATCGACCGGCTGACTAAATCGGCCCATTTCTTACCCATTAAAAGCCGATGGTCAGTCGATGTACTTGCTGCCCTATACATTAAGGAGATGGTTAGATTGCATGGAGTTCCCGTCTCGATCGTATCTGACCGAGACCCGCGCTTCACCTCTCATTTTTAGAAGGGTCTACAACACTCTCTGGGGACGAAACTTAATTTCAGCACTGCCTTCCATCCCCAGACAAATGGTCAGACGGAAAGGACAAATCAGGTTGTTGAAGATATGTTAAGGGCATGTATTATAGATTTCGGCGGAAGCTGACACGACCACTTATCCCTAGCCGAATTTACCTATAATAACAGCTATCAAGCTAGTATTCAAATGGCACCTTTTGAGGCGCTTTATGGCAGGAGTTGTCGTTCTCCAATATGCTGGGAAGAAGTCGGTGAAAGACAAATTCTAGGCCCAGATATGGTTAGAGATTCGACTGAGAAGATACACATTATCAGAGAGAGACTCAAGGTACCTCAGTGCAGGCAAAAATCTTATGCTGATAATAGAAGGAGAGATTTAGAGTTCCAAGTTGGTGACCATGTATTTCTCAAAATATCTCCTGGCCGAGGTATTAGAAGATTTGGTGTTAAGGGCAAGCTCACATCGAGGTTTATTGGTCCTTTCGAAGTATTGAAAAGAGTAGGCGAGGTGGCTTATCGCATCGCCCTACCTCCGCAACTATCAGAGGTGCACAACGTATTTCATATTTCCATGCTGAAGAAATATGTGCACGACCCTTCTCACATCATCGACCATGTTGATTTGGTAATCCAAAAGAATCTTACTTATGAGCAAAAGTCGATGCAGATCCTCGATCAAGAAGTCCGAGTTCTAAGGAGCAAGACGATCCCTATGGTGAAAATTCAATAGAGTCAATGCTCGGAACAGGAAGCAACTTGGGAGACCGAGGAATCTATGAAAATAAGATACCCAGAACTATTTTAGACTGTAAGTATCTTATACGCTCCGCATTACCCTTACATAGCAAATTATCATCATACAGTTGAATTTGGGGACCAAATTCTTTTAAGTAGGGGAGGGTGTAACACCCGTTAATTTTAAATAGAAATAATAATAATAATAATAAAATTTGCTACTAATTAAATAATCATTTAAAATATTTACTAATAATTAAAACCCTTTTCAAATTAATAAATATCATATGCCAAATATTAATTGCCAAACCATATTTACATGAATTATAATAAAATAATTCAATTTCTATTTTATAGAATTTATTTTCCCACTTATTAAGTTATAAGTTGTAATTTATTTTTAATTATTCAATTATATAAAAAGTAAATAAAATATTTCTCCCAATTTTTGAAAGAAATGAGACTATTAAAGTAGATACACAAGATTAAAAGGGGCACATGTACAATTTCGGTCCTTTGAGGGGGATGGACAAATGCTCCAAGATTTATGAACTGACGATATGTGGAAGGTCGTCATTTCTTAAGAAAGGAATAGTAATGAATAGTAATTAGTGAATAGTGTCACTTTTTATTTAAAAAGAATTTTTTAAAAAGAATTATATGTAAAAACAGAGAAAAATGTAAGGGTCTCACCCCTGAAATTTCACAAACAAATTCCCTCAATTTGTAAAGATAAAAATCTTTGAAGTTAACATGGAAATAAATCACTAAAAGAATTGACGCCCCTCACTAAGGCGTCAATTGTAAAATTGAAGACATAGAGGAAGGCGTCAATTTGAATAGAATAAAATCACGTGCGTGGGGTAGCCATGTCTAACAAATGACGCCCTCTTTAAGGTCGTCATTATCATTAATAATTGCATAATAATGCTACCCAACTAAATGACGCATTCATGCAAGGCGTCATTTATAAAATGGACGCCCCTTCTACCGGACGTCATTTTCACACGAGTTTCTAGAATGTCCAGACACGAACAACTCTTTCGAGCTGGCAGGGACAAAGCCCACTCAGCATGACCCCTAAGACATTATCTAATGTCTTATGCTTTCCTATATCTATTAGCATCCGTAGCACTGTTAGAAGGCTACTACTGTGCTGCAGAAGCTCTTCTTCCCCTGCTGCTGAGATCCTGCTGCAGGTCTACACTCGATCTCACACTTCATAGGTAGGTGTTCTCAAATCCTAGCCTAACTAGTAGCTAATAGGATAATTGAAGCATGTTTAGAATTAGATCAACTAGTCAACCATGCTATGGATATCATGACTTAGAATAATATCATGGTATACATATGTTAATATCTCGTTACATACTTTTATCATTATTTTTTTAATAACTATGTAACTACATCACAAAAATTTTACATGATTATGTTTCATGAATCCTGATATTTTTCTCAACGTGTTCGTACAATTACTTCATGATTTAGAACTTTTTTTTACGCATGAATAGTGATGAATAGTGCACCACCTTTGGTAAGAGACGCCCCTGACATGGGCGTCAATTCAGAAATTGATGACTGCATATACAGTCGTCATTTAAATGAAGACATACATCATGTCGTCAATTCAATTTCTTGGAATTTTCAGAACTAGTAAATCAAAACATTCAAAAATCCATAACTATAAAACTAAAGTACAAAATTTTAGCATGAATATGTTTCTGGAATCCAGACATTTTTCTCAACATATTCGTATAATTAATTCCTGATTTTGAACATTTTTATACGGATGAATAGTGCATGAATAGTGCATGAATAGTATGTGAATAGTAAAATAGTTTTGTAAATGACGCCCCTTAACAGGGCGTCAATTACCAAATTGACGACTGTGTAAACAGCCGTCAATTAATTAACGACATGACCAACGTCGTCAATTTAAATTCCTCGATTTTGAGTAATTGATAATTCAACATATTCAAAAATCCATAACTATTAAAATAAAGCACTAAATTTTAAAATGAACACATTTCTGGAATCCTGACATTTTTCTCGACATATTGGTATAATTACTTCTTGATTTAGAATATTTTTTTTACTGATGAATAGTACGGGAATAGTGAACCACGTTAAATGACGCCCCTGACCAGGGCGTCTATTACTAAATTGACGACTGTGAAAACAGTCATCAATTTTCAAATTGAAAACACGAAGAACAGTTTATTTTTTTACAGGTGAATAGTGAAGCAGGGTAAATGACGCCCCTGCCTAGGGCGTCAATTACCAAATTAACGACTGTGCAATAGTCGTCAATTATAAAATTAAAGACATGATCAATGTCGTCAATTTTATTTCTGAAATTTTAAGTATTTGATAAATTACCATTATATGTAAATGACGCCCCTGACCAGGGCGTCAATTTATAAATTGACGACTATCAGAACAGTCGTCAATTAATCGAAGACATATTTTCACAAAAAAATATTACAGAAATAGTAAACAATTTGTAATTTGACGCCCCTGACCAGGGCGTCAATTACAAAAGGGACGACTATTAAAATAGTCGTCCATTATATAACGACAGTACTTATGTCGTTAATTCAATTTTTTTGAAATCAGTAAATCAAACCATTCAAAAACCTATAACTAATAAACCTGATCATGAAAATTTTGACTTAACATATTTCTGTGACCCTGAGATTTTTCTCTACATGTCCATGTCTTCGATTCCTGATTTACTGGAAAAATTAAAAATGAATAGTGTTTAAATAGTAAACTATGACTCATAATGTAGAGCCACCATGTTCAGACAATTATAACATTTTTAACCTGATCACGAAACTCCTACATGAACATGGTTCTGTAACCCTCATATTTTTCTCTATTTAACCATCTACTTAATTCCTGATTTATTGAAAGTACTAAAAATGAATAGTGTTTGAATAGTGTTTGAATAGTGTTTTGAGTCACAGAATGTAACGACCCAGAGTTCAGGATACCGATACACCGATAGCATCGATACACCGATACCAAGAACTGGGGAAGCCACCCAAGAGGCTGATGAGGCCCCTGAAGGGTTAGTAAGGTTAAGTCGAGGGAATGTATAACGAACTGCAATTTGGAACGCGTAGATTACAATTAAGTAATAAAATTAACACAAGTACGGAAGCAATTCAAAATAACCAGAGTGATATATATATACTAGTCCAGATAAACAAAAGTACTAGTCCACAAGAGTACAATTACACGGGGCATACCCCGGCAAAGGTACCACAAAACCCTCAAAAAGGTGGCTCAACTAAAGCTGGCAGCTAGACGCGGTCTCCGAAACAGCTCACAAAGCACCGGGAGACGACGGGCGAGGCTCACCTGAAAGGAGAAGGGTGAGTCACAGCCAGACTCAGTAGGGGTCACGCGGATCCCTACCTCGCACTAAACAAGCATTCATGCATAAATAAAAGCAATTAGAGCATGCATTTAATTAAAATAACAGGCAATGGCATGAATATACTACTCAAGTAAAGCTGTAAACTCTAACTAAGTAAGTAGAACAGCTAACACATGCCACAGCTAAATAAATGCAAGCGACTAAAACTAAATCTACCAAAATAGAATAAGCCTTAACTAATCCAAACAATAAGGAAGGACAACCGCTGGAGCAGAAACCAGATGCGTCCACTGATGACTTACACTGCGTCTCAAGCACTCGCAGTCGACAAAGCGACAAGCTGAGCGCGTAAACAGTACCAAACCAAGTGACCAGTCGGAGTGGCACCCGTTGGTGTCAGTCCACAGTCTCCGACCACGTGTGAACACACTAACTCTAGCCTGAGCCAGGCCCTCTAGCTAGTTTTCTCCCTTGGTAGGACGCTACCATTGGCTAGGAGCCCACGGAACTAGCTTACAAACCGTGTATGGGAAACACCCCTCCGCTATCCTCAAGCGGGTCGGTACTCAACGGACCTAGGGCAACAACAGTGGCTCCATTGCATGGAAAGAAACGCTATTCTATTGGTATAAGAAACATGCCATCGAACAATAAAACAACATAAACATGGCACAGTTATGTAAAGGAACGCATAACAAATGGGCTGGAAACTTATTAAACTCAACAGGCAAGCGGCGGTCAGATGCCCACGCGCTACATGAAAGTAACGGTCGGAGGCTGGCGCGTTACACCAAGAACGACGCGTCTGTCCCCGTCCGTCACTTCCGCCTGAGTTCCAGCTCAAAAGCCTAAAAGGGAATGTGACGGTAGGGGCCCCGTGCGTTACCTCGATGTAACGCGTTGGGTCACCGCCGTTACATCCACCCGAGGCCAAAAACCAGCGTATAGCGTTCGAAATCAGACGCAGGCGAAGCGACGCGCTCGCCCAGGCGCGTCGGACGGAGGAGACGGCCGGTCGACTGGCCGTCGGGCTAACCGCCTCACCCGGTCAACGTAAAACGACTGACGAGTAACGGATGGGGATCCCACCGTTACTCTCCAAATAACGCACCCTCATCGGGCCGTTGTTTGGAAATGACGCGTCCACTAAGGACCGTCAGGCGTGTGACGGTTCCTGGCAGGACCGTCACACCACCTGGAACACGGGCGGGTACGGTTTGAAAATCGGAGCCCTCCCGGACGATAAAAGTCGTCGGGTAACGTCGTAGAAACCTGTAACCTGTCAAGCCATACAACCCAAGCAACAAAATAACAGCTAAATACCACACATGCAAAGCTCACAATGCATAAAAATCGAGAATTAAGCTAAAACCCCAAAATTATGAAATATGAACAATGAGCATGCTACGGGGTTCTAATCGAAAGAATGAGCTATAGGAAATGATCCTAGCGAGATCAGGATTCCATCCCCCTACCTTTTGCGAGCCAAAACCGGCGATAACACCGCATGCAAGGAGGTAGGCTCACCGGACCTTTAAGCTCCACCTCGCTCCCACGATCACCGAACCATGCCGAGATGGGTACCCACGCGTTCCTCTCGACGCGAGGAATCCAACGGCGTCAACCACGCTTCAATCCGCCGGCGATTGGCCTACAACCCAAGAGAGGGGGGAGAGGCGATCGCGGAGGAGAGAGAGTGAGGGTGATACGGATCGATGGGGAGAGAGAGAGAGAGAGTGAGGGTGAGGGATTAAAAGAAATAAAATTAAAATTAAAAAATATATAATATAATTATTATATATATTAAAATCTTATTAATCTCTAATAACCCTCAAAGCTCCAAATAAATCCAGAAAAATACCAGACAAATTCCTAAAAAATCCAAGAAAATAACCGGAAATTCCAGAATAAATATTAGAACAAAATCCATTAAGGATCCAATAAGGCACGGGCCTTACAGTCCCTCCCTCCTAATAAAAATTTCTCCCTCAAAATTTACAATATTAGAAAAGGAGGAAACTGAGAAAGGAACATATACCTTACTGGAATAAGAAAGGAAAAAGCTGACGCATCTCATCCTCGCGTTCCCAAGTGGACTCATTACCAGACTGACGCTGCCAAGCTACTCTTACCAGAGGGATAACCTTATTTCTCAACTGCTGCTCACGACGGTCTTCAATTCTAATAGGGAACTCTGGTGCAGATAAATCAGCAGTCACCTCAGGCCAAACTGAATCATCGAGAACATGAGAAGCATCGGGCACATATTTCCTCAACTGAGATACGTGGAACACATCATGAATAGCTTGCATGGCCGCAGGTAGTTGCAGACGATATGCCACCTGACCAATAGCTTCAACAATCGGAAAAGGGTCAACATATCGCGGACTAAGCTTTCCACGCTTCCCAAATCTGGAAACACCTTTCATCGGAGATATTTTAACAAACACCACATCCCCTGGCTCAAATTGTAGTGGACGTCTACGTTGATCTGCATAACTTTTCTGTCGACTCTGAGCCGTCAACAATCTCTGCATGATCAGACGAACCACATCAGAACACTGCTGCACCATATCAGGTCCGGTCAATAATCTGTCCCCAACATCAAACCAATTCAGAGGAGTACGACAAGGACGACCATATAGTGCTTCATAAGGAGCCATTCCAATACTGGAGTGAAAACTGTTCTTATAAGCAAATTCAACAAGTGGCAAATGCTGACTCCACGACCCCTGCCAATCAAGGCAACACAATCTCAGCATATCCTCTAAAGTCTGAATAGTCCTCTCTGACTGTCCATCTGACTGAGGGTGATACGCTGAACTGAAAGCTGACTCAGTGCCCAAAGCTTTCTGGAAACTACGCTAGAAGCCGGAGGTAAAACGTGGGTCACGATCTGACACAAGTGAAACAGGAACTCCATGCAGTGGCACGATCTTCTGCACATACAGCTCGGCCAACCTCTGCACATTCCAGGCAATCTTAATCGGCAACAATCTGGCAGTTTTAGTCAATCTGTCGACAAGCAACCAGATACTATCAAAACCTTGAGAAGTCCGAGGTAAACCCACCACAAAATCTGTAGTAACATGGTCCCATTTCCACATCGGAATCTCTAATGGCTGAAGCAAACCACCTGGCTTTTGATGTTCGGCTTTAACCTACTGACAAGTCAAGCACTTAGAAACAAATATAGCCACGTCTTTCTTCAAACCTGGCAACCAGAACTGCTTTTTCAAATTCTGATACATCTTGGTGACACCTGGATGAATAGCAAAATGGGAACCATGGGCTTCACTCAGAATCTCATGCCTCAAGTCATCATCAGAAGGAACATACCATCTGCCCTGGAAACTGACAACCAGCTCGTCATCAAATTCCACATCATATCTTGATATAACACGGGCCAAATCAGAATCCGCTTGCTGAGCTTCTTTAATCTGCTGATATAGAGCTGAACCCAAAATCAAACTAGCACAAACCGCCATCTTCGGGTCAGCAGGAAACTCTGCACTAAATGCCTCGCTCGGAAGCCATTTCCACAATTTCCATTCATGAAGCAACAAATGACTGACCTGCACTTTCCTGCTCAGAGCATCAGCCACAACGTTCATTTTACCCGGCTGATAGGAGAGTGTGAAGTCAAAATCTTTCATGAATTCCATCCATCGGCGCTGCCTGAGATTCAAATCTTTCTGGGAGAATATATACTGTAAACTCCGGTGATCAGTAAAAATCTAAAATTTCTCACCATACAGATAATGTCTCCAAATCTTTAAGGCAAAAATAATTGCAGCTAGCTCCAGATCATGAGTGGGATAATTCTCTTCATGTCGTTTCAATTGTCGAGATGCATATGCGATAACTTTACCATGTTACATCAGCACTGCACCCAAACCTACTCGAGAAGCATCAGAACAAACCAGAAAACCACCCGAGTCGGAAGGCAAAGTCAACACAGGAGAAGAAGTCAATAGCCTTTTCAATTCAACAAAGCTAGTCTCACACTGATCCGACCAGACGAAAGGTACATCTTTACGAGTCAATCTAGTCATCGGGGCTGCAATCTTCGCAAAATCTTGGATGAATCTGCGGTAAAACCCAGCCAAACCTAGGAAGCTTTGTATTTCTGTCACAGTTCTAGGCCTCTGCCAGCTCAACACGGCATCAATCTTTGCAGGGTCTACTGCCACTCAATCACCAGAATCACGTGACCAAGAAAATGAATCTCCCGAAGCCAGAATTCACATTTACTGAACTTCGCATAAAGCTCGTGATCCCTTAGAGTCTGCAGAACGATCCTCAAATGTTGCACATGATCTTCATCAGAGGCAGAATAGATCAAAATATCATCAACAAAGATCACCACAAATTGATCAAGAAATGGACGAAAGATACGCTGCATCAGGTCCATAAAAGCTGCTCGGGCATTAGTCAAACCAAACGGCATGACCAGAAATTCAAAGTGACCATAACGAGTGCTGAAAGCCGTCTTCTCCACATCAGATTCCCGGATTCGCAATTGGAAGTAGCCAGATCGGAGATCAATCCGTGAAAAGACAGTAGCAGACTGTAACTGGTCAAACAAATCATCAATCCTGGGAAGCGGATATTTATTCTTGATAGTCACCTGGTTCAGCTGCCTGTAATCAATACAAAGTCTCAGGCTTCCATCTTTCTTTTTCACAAACAACACTGGAGCACTCCACGGAAAAAAGCTGGGGCGAATATAACCCTTTTCCAGTAACTCAAGTAGCTGTGCTCGCAGTACTTTCAATTCAGCTGGAGCCATTCGGTACGGTGCCTTTGCTAACGAGCCTGTACCTGGAATCAGTTCAATCACGATCTCAACCTCTCGCTTTGGGGGTAAGCCTGGCAACTCGTCAGGAAACACATCAGGGAACTCACAAACAATAGGAATATCACTGACTTCCTGTCGTGGTTTCTCAACAGCGACCACAGAAGCAAGAAATCCCTGGCAACCTGCACTAAGCAACCTGAAGGCTCGAATAGCAGAAATAACCAAACGAGGAGAACGGGATCGAATACCTTGGAAATAAAAAGCTAATTTCCCCTGTGGCTGAAAGTAGACTTTCTTCGATCTGCAGTCAACCACAGCTCCATAATGCTCCAACCAATCCATTCCCAGAATAACATCATAATCCGCCAGCTGCAATGCATACAATCTCGCCGGCAACTGGTGATTATCGATCATAACCGGAGACTCTTCCAAACACAAAGGTGTAATCATGAAATCTCCCGAAGGCATCTCAACATACATCTCACAAATTATCTCTGAAGTCGGTTCCTCAATACATGCCATGAAATCCTCAGAAATAAAAGAGTGAGAAGCACCAGAATCAAATAAGACACGAGCTGAATGACCATAAAGCATAATCGTACCTTCCACAAGATGGGCTGCAACAGCATCAGCTCTAGTCATATGTGAAACCTTGCCTTTCTGCTTCTTTGATCCGGCCGAGGATTGCTGAGAAGACGCCGACGCTTGAGAGAAGAACTATTGAGCTTGCGGTGCAGGAGGAGGTCTGAATTGCGGCTACTGAGGTTGAAGAAACTGAGGGGCTTGCAATTGTTTTGGCCTCAGCGGGCAATCCCGAACCACATGACCCAGCTGGTCACACCGAAAGCAAACAACGGGAAGAGAACACGGCTGGCCCTTGTGATGACCACCGCATCTCCGACATGTCCATGGCTGACTGACAGCTGAACTCTGACGAGTCTGAGTAGAAGGTGCTGTCGGCTGCTGAACTACATTTGTACCGGACGGCTGCTGGAAAAACTTCTTCTTCTTCTTGAACCTCTTGAACTTGGTCTTGGAAGGAGAGGAAACACTGCTATCCTCTGACTGGACTGAGGGAACACCTGGCACTGGCGGTCGATACACCTGTTGAAACTGTACTGCGGGCTGAACTGACCCTGCTTGAGGATATCCACCCGGTCTCGTCATCTCCAGCTCAAGTGCCACAGCTATCTGGCACGCACTATCAAGGTCTGCAACGCGACTAGCAATGAGGGGCATCTTCAATTCTGGCCTCAACCCTCGCAAGAATTGCTGTGTCTTCAAAGCTTCACTAGCCAGCACATGGGGCGCATACTGACCCAATTCCATAAACTTATTCCGATACTGAAGCACAGTCATACTGCCCTGAGTCAGCTCCATGAATTGATACATCTTTGCCATTTGCAAACAGGCAGGAGTGTAAGCACGCTCAAAAGCAGCTGCGAACTCTGCCCACGTGATCTGCCGAAGAGGTCTAGAACGAAAAGCAATCTGCCACTCGGCTTTCCACCATGTAATGGCCGTACCCTGGAGTTGAAAAGTGGCAAGCATAACTTTCTCATCTTCAGCACATTCCATCGAAACAAAAACACGCTCAATAGCATCCAGCCATTGCCTTGCAACCTCTGGATCAGCTTGACCATCGAAAGGAGACGGATTGAACATCAGGAATTCTTTTAAAGCCTTGCCTCGACTGCCAGGCACTTCTACCGGAGGAGCAACGAACGGCACTGGAGGAGGAACAACTGGTGCAACAGGAACAGCAGGAACTATAGGAGGAGGTGCAGAACCACTATCTTCCCTGGGCACATCTCGAGGAGCACGAGGAACTCGAGGAGGTCTTCCTCGACGAGGCGGCATAATTACTCTGCCGAAATCATAAAACAACGACAAAATCCATCAATCACGCAGAAAACACCCTAAGCCAGCAATAGATGACACGGGACTAGCTCTGGACAAGCGCAAATTTCAATTCCTTATACAGTTCCTCAACATCGCTCTGATACCAACTGTAACGACCCAGAGTTCAGGATACCGATACACCGATAGCATCGATACACCGATACCAAGAACTGGGGAAGCCACCCAAGAGGCTGATGAGGCCCCTGAAGGGTTAGTAAGGTTAAGTCGAGGGAATGTATAACGAACTGCAATTTGGAACGCGTAGATTACAATTAAGTAATAAAATTAACACAAGTGCGGAAGCAATTCAAAATAACCAGAGTGATATATATATACTAGTCCAGATAAACAAAAGTACTAGTCCACAAGAGTACAATTACACGGGGCATACCCCGGCAAAGGTACCACAAAACCCTCAAAAAGGTGGCTCAACTAAAGCTGGCAGCTAGACGCGGTCTCCGAAACAGCTCACAAAGCACCGGGAGACGACGGGCGAGGCTCACCTGAAAGGAGAAGGGTGAGTCACAGCCAGACTCAGTAGGGGTCACGCGGATCCCTACCTCGCACTAAACAAGCATTCATGCATAAATAAAAGCAATTAGAGCATGCATTTAATTAAAATAACAGGCAATGGCATGAATAAACTACTCAAGTAAAGCTGTAAACTCTAACTAAGTAAGTAGAACAGCTAACACATGCCACAGCTAAATAAATGCAAGCGACTAAAACTAAATCTACCAAAATAGAATAAGCCTTAACTAATCCAAACAATAAGGAAGGACAACCGCTGGAGCAGAAACCAGATGCGTCCACTGACGACTTACACTGCGTCTCAAGCACTCGCAGTCGACAAAGCGACAAGCTGAGCGCGTAAACAGTACCAAACCAAGTGACCAGTCGGAGTGGCACCCGTCGCTGTCAGTCCACAGTCTCTGACCACGTGTGCACACACTGACTCTTGCCTGAGCCAGGCCCTCTAGCTAGTTTTCTCCCTTGGTAGGACGCTACCATTGGCTAGGAGCCCACGGAACTAGCTTACAAACCGTGTATGGGAAACACCCCTCCGCTATCCTCAAGCGGGTCGGTACTCAACGGACCTAGGGCAACAACAGTGGCTCCATTGCATGGAAAGAAAAGCTATTCTATTGGTATAAGAAACATGCCATCGAACAGTAAAACAACATAAACATGGCACAGTTATGTAAAGGAACGCATAACAAATGGGCTGGCAACTTATTAAACCCAACAGGCAAGCGGCGGTCAGATGCCCACGCGCTACATGAAAGTAACGGTCGGAGGCTGGCGCGTTACACCAAGAACGACGCGTCTGTCCCCGTCCGTCACTTCCGCCTGAGTTCCAACTCAAAAGCCTAAAAGGGAATGTGACGGTAGGGGCCCCGTGCGTTACCTCGATGTAACGGATTGGGTCACCGCCGTTACATCCACCCGAGGCCAAAAACCAACGTACAGCATTCGAAATCAGACGCAGGCGAAGCGAAGCGCTCGCCTAGGCCCGTCGGACGGAGGCGACGGCCGGCGGACTGGCCGTCGGGCTAACCGCCTCACCCGGTCAACGTAAAACGACTGACGAGTAACGGATGGGGATCCCACCGTTACTCTCCAAATAACGCACCCTCATCGGGCCGTTGTTTGAAAATGACGCGTCCACTAAGGACCGTCAGGCGTGTGATGGTTCCTGGCAGGACCGTCACACCACCTGGAACACGGGCGGGTACGGTTTGAAAACCGGAGCCCTCCCGGACGATAAAAATCATCGGGTAACGTCGCAGAAACCTGTAACCTGTCAAACCATACAACCCAAGCAACAAAATAATAGCTAAATACCACACATGCAAAGCTCACAATGCATAAAAATCGAGAATTAAGCTAAAACCCCAAAATTATGAAATATGAACAATGAGCATGCTACGGGGTTCTAATCGAAAGAGCGAGCTATAGGAAATGATCCTAGCGAGATCAGGATTCCATCCCCCTACCTTTTGCGAGCCGAAACCGGCGATAACACCGCATGCAAGGAGGTAGGCTCACCGGGCCTTCAAGCTCCACCTCGCTCCCACGATCATCGAACCACGCCGAGATGGGTGCCCACGCGTTCCTCTCGACGCGAGGAATCCAACGGCACCAACCACGCTTCAATCCGCCGGCGATTGGCCTACAACCCAAGAGAGGGGGGAGAGGCGATCGCGGAGGAGAGAGAGTGAGGGTGAAAGAGATCGGCGGGGAGAGAGAGAGAGAGTGAGGGTGAGGGATTAAAAGAAATAAAATTAAAATTAATATATATATAATATAATTATTATATATATTAAAATCTTATTAATCTCTAATAACCCTCAAAGCTCCAAATAAATCCAGAAAAATACCAGACAAATTCCTAAGAAATCCAGGAAAATAGCCAGAAAATCCAGAATAAATACTAGAACAAAATCCATTAAGGATCCATTAAGGCATGGGCCTTACACAGAATGTACCTTCCCGACGTAAATCACCCCAATTTATTAAATATCAAAATCCAACAATTTCGCATGAACATCATTCTGAACTCCCGAGAATGTCCTCTACCTGTCCATATCCTTACTTTCTATTTTTGAGAAATTTTTACCGTATGAATAGTGTATAAAAGTCACTATTTCAATGAATAGTATCACTTCTCCAAATAAAAGAATTTTTTTGATATAGACACGTAGATAGGTAGAGAAAAATATAAGGAATCTAACGGTATGCTCATGCATTTGATTAGGTACCATGATTCACATTTATTAAATTTTTCACATGGATGGTTAATATACTAAACGATTAATATATACATAAACTTAGAAATGACGACTGTTTTAATAGTCGTCATTCACAAAAATGACGACCCAACGAAGGGCGTTATTTTGTGTGAATAGTGTAAATGAATAGTAAGTGAATAGTATTGAATAGTAATGAATAGTATTCGTAAATAGTAAATTGACATAATTGCATAATAACCCTTATAGGATGTTCTAACTTTTGTTTAACCTTACTATAGAGTTATCTAGAGTTTTTGTTTAGGAAGAAGTATATAAATTGATAATTTTTCCCTCATTTCTATCGTGGTTTGTACAGACGCAACCCTAAGTCATTTTCTTGCATATTATGAGTCCTTGAATTCCATTTCATAAAAATCTACCTTGTATATCCTACTAAGTCAACCCTTGAAACTCCATATTGGCTATAAATGAGAGTGGATGTCAAAGGTAATACATGAAATGTTGTGCATATAGGGCCCGGTCTGGTCTTGAGAGGAGCACCCGAAGGTACTTGTACCCATGGGAGTTTATTGACCACGGTGTTTAGCATTGCACCGGAGTACTTGCTTGACTTGAGACACTCCACCCTACTCTCTCTTTACTCACTCGACTTGACTTGCGTGGCCCGGACGGGCAATACTTGACTTGTGGCCCGAGAAAGGGCGAAATACTTGTAGAAACCCGATAATCAAAAATGAGAAATAAAATTTTTAATTTCATTATGTAATTAAAATTTTCATGAAATAATCAAATTTCATTTTTATTATATGAAATAAACTAGTTTATTGAATTTACTTGAATTAACTAGAAGTAACTAGATATTAAATGCTTTAAACCTTAGATAAATCATAGTAAGCCCAATAAAAGTCCATGTAATGGATTAGATTTACAATTGGCCAATTGGATAATCCATAATGGGCTGAATTAATGGTTAAATGATTCAATAAAGGTTAAATTAACCTTAAATTCGTAACATGTATTTAATATGATATTTAAAGGATTATAATAACCCTATTTCTAGAAGTTTGACTTAAAAATCGACCCTTACCTAACAGCCCACCTTAAACCAGCCGAAATTGCATTGTTTTCACACCTAAGATGGGCTAGATTAAGAGGAGAAATGACATTTTTCTTCTAATTCGGAGTTGGAAAGTTTGGCATTGTTAGGCAAGGAATCTTGACACATTTGGCTAAGTTTTGGCTATAAATAGAACCCCATTCGACCCTCAAACCATCCCTGGAGGTTAAGTATACACTGCTGCGAAGATTGGTGGAGATTTGGAAGATCAAAGGGTTTTCTTATATATATATAAATATATTACTAGTTTTGTATCAACTCACAACTCAAGCCCACATCCTATGCCCCTTGGGTCCTGACCCAAGGGTGAGCTCTCCAACATATAAAGCCATGCAAGTTTTTTGTAACTTCCAATGTGGGACTAAACTTAAGTCACTATACAATAGGAAATATACCCTTTAAAAATTCACGTTAATTGTACGCATTTAGTCACCAAAAGTAAGAAAAGGTAATGTTAGCATGTTTTAATTCTTACAGCATGTTAAAAATTTATTTTTATAGAATGAAATTATTTTTACATGTAAAAATCTAATTTTCACCACATTAGTTTATACATACTAAAAATCATTTTCAACATGTTAAAATTATTTCCAGCATGTTAAAAATGACTCCCAATATGATAAAATCATTTTATACATACTGAGATATAAAAATTATTTTCAGCATGTTAAAATCTATTTAAAGCTATTTTTTGTGCATATGAAACCTAATTTCCTATTAAATAATTAGTAAATTGATGCATGAAAAATACTTCCAGCATGTTAAAATTTCTTCCAGTATGGTAAAATTATTCCAGCATGTTAGAATTATTTTCAGTATATTAAAACTATTTTTCAGCATGATAATTCTATTTTCCTATCAAATAATTAGTAAATAAATATAGAAAAATGATTTTTCAGCATGATAAAATTTATGTGGTTATCAGAGAATTTCAGTAATCAGCATGGTAAACTTATCTTATCATCCTATCAATAAGTTAATTATTTTAGCATGTTAAGTATTAATTTTAGCATGTTAATAATTAATTTTCAGCATGTAAAAATTAAATCCAGTATAAAAAATTTATTTTTATCATCTTACCAATAAAGTAATATATGAAAATCATTCACAGCATGTTAATATTATTTTCAGTAAGTTAGATTTGTTTTCAACTTAAAAACTTATTTTCATAATTAAATTCTGATTATTATAATAAATCACCATTTTGGCTAACTAATGCATCTTTAAAGTACAAAAATTTCCTGTAAACATGTCTAAACACTTGTAAATCTAATGCACATAATATTAAACCATGGAATCAAATTAATTCTATTAAACTCCAATTACTTGATTTTTCTTCCTAGTTACCATTCTTTCTTGAATTCCACGACTTAATGTCGTTAAACATTATGCCTTAAAAATTATTATTCACTTCTCTTGCTACTTCTGAATTTTTTGTCAGATCTGTACTTTTTACAAATTTGCTTATCCTTGAAATTCGTTGGCCATAATTATATAAGTGGATGTCTAAACGTACTTGGGATCTTATGATCCACTGACTCAATGCCTGGCATTAATGGGGCCCGGTCTGGTCCTGGGGGGAGCGCCCGAAAGTACTTGTGCCCATGGGAGTTGATTGACCAATGGTGTGGCATTGCACCAAAGTGCATGATAGATTTACTTGATACGGCATTCCACTATTCGTACTTGTTTACTTGTTACTTGTTTACTTGAAAATTACATGAATTACTTGACTTGTGTGAAAATGGCCAATTACATGGAATTCTTTACTTGTTCAAAGTCATTACTTAAAAATTCATCTTGATATCGTATTATCTCAATTACTTGGAAATTTCATTCATGTTTATACACTTCCTGATACAAGTTAGAAAGTTGTTTAAATTGTTAACACTTAATGATTGCCTGGTTCATAGAGATATAAAATCCTACTGAGCTTTTTAGCTCACCCTACGTTTTGGTTAATTGTTGCAGGAAATGAAAATGAACAAGGGAATGGACAAGAGTGAGAGAGTACTTTTCCTTTTTACCTAGGTTTATGTAGATCATTAGTGTTTTTACAAGAATGATGTACTTTGGGATTGGAAGTTTGTAATTTGCCTTTATGGCTTATCAATTAGTGTTGTAAACTTCATTTTGATGGAATAAAAGTAGCATTTTCCCGTTCATTTCTGACTTTAGAAATAAAATTGTACATGCTCTGATCGACACGCGTGTTTACGACTCGTCGCGCCCTCGATATTCCGCGTCGGGACGTGACAGTCTTTGTGGTATCAGAGCCTAGGTTACATAAAATCCTAGGTTTCACAAGTATAGGTTCATTCTTAAACTTTGGTTAGGTTTAAGATCAATATCTAGAAATTGGATAGGTCTCAAAACCTTCCCGATAAGATTGGGTAGAAACACGGGTTAAGTTTTAAGAAAAAGGGAATTATCCGGAAATAAATACCAAATCAAAAATAATAAACCTTGGAATTATGGTTTCAGGCTAATTCTCGCAAATGGCCATGGAGAGAGCTCAATGGCGCGAGATGCAGCGGACTGTTCAAGGCTTAACACAAGCCCTCCAACAGGTTGCTCAAGGAGGAGCAAACCGAGGAGCCGGAGATTTGCATAGGAATTTTTGAAGCATGAACCCTCCCAAGTTCGCTGGATCTACAGATCCAGATGAAGCCGAACACTAGATTAAGGAGATCGAGAGGATATTCCGAGTCATGCAATGTGCCGACGAGGAAAAGGTCCTACTCGCTACTTTCCAACTAGAAAGAGATGCACGTGCCTGGTGGGAATCGGTTGAAGCTACTTTACCGTACGACCAAGTATTATGGGAAGAGTTCGTGGAACACTTCAATAGTAAATACTTCTCCGACCGAGTACAAGAAAGGAAGGCCGCTGAATTTGCCGCCTTAAAACAAAGGGGTTTATCAGTTGCGGAATATGAAGCACAATTTTCGAGGTTATCTCGGTACGCTCCACATCTCGTGGGTACTGACAAAATGAAGGCAAGGAGATTTCTTAATGGCCTTAAGCCTCAATATATTACTCAACTAGCCCCGATGGATATCCAAATTTATTCAGATGCGGTACGGAGAGCACAACTCCTAGAAGATGCAATGGAGTTATCGGATCGTATCCGAGGAAGCGAAGCCAAGAGAGAGCAAGTTACTGGGTCCGGAAGTTTCAAACCTTCCTTCGGGAAGAAAAGGCCCAATGACGGGCGTAATTTCATCAAGGATGGGTGAAATTTCAACAAAGGTGGACGTAATTTTCAAGGGGACAAGAAATCGAGGACATTCGACAAGCAAATTGTCCCTATATCGGCAACATCAAAGGAATTATGCAAATACTGCGAGAAGCCCGGACATAAAGCTGAGGAATGTTGGAGAAAGCTCGGTTCATGTCTTCGATGCGGGAGTCGGGAGCATAGGATCCCAAATTGCCCTCTTCTCAACGAGCAAGCTCCATCACCGGCAAAGCTTCCTATTATTGCCAAGAAGCCAGGAAGACTTCAAGCCCTTATGGGTAAGGAACGTACCGAGGAAGGAGGCATCGTGGAAGGTACTCTTTTCATATACTCCAAGCCTACCTCTGTCTTATTTGACACCGGAGCTACGCATTCATTTATATCTAGAAGATTTGCTGGTCTTTTACCTATGAAGCCTGTTCCGTTAGATTCTACACTCACTATCACTACCCCTATTGGAATGGGAACGGAGATTAAACATTTATATCCTGATAGTGAAATTCTAATTAGCGGTTATAACTTACCCGCTGATTTGGTATGCATGGAGATGGAAGGATATGATGTTATTTTGGGTGCCGATTGGCTATCTACACATGGTGTAAGACCCATGCCTTAATAGATCCTTAATGGATTTTGTTCTATTATTTGTTCTAGAATTTTCGGCTATTTTTCTGGATTTTTAGGAATTTGTCTGGTATTTTTCTGAATTTATTTGAGGGTTATTAGAGATTAATGAGATTTTAATATATATAATAATTATATTATTTATATTTTAATTTTTTTTTCTTTTCTTTTAACCTCTCACCCTCTCTCTCTCTCTCCCCGTCGATCTCTCATTCACCCTCGCGCTCTCTCTCTCCTCTTGCGATCGCCCCTCTCTCCTCCTTAGGGAACGCGGGCGAGACGGCGTCGGATTGAGGCGTGGTTGGCGCCGGTGGATTCCTCGCGTCGAGAGGAACACGTGGGTACCCATTTCGGCACGGTTTGGTGATCGTGGGAGCGGGGTGGAGCTTGAAGGCCCGGTGAGCCTACCTCGGTGCATGCGGCCTTTTCGCCCGTCTCGGCTTGCAAGAGGTAGGGGGATGGAATCCTGAGCTCGCTAGGAGCATTCCCTGTAGTTCATTTCATTGTTTAGGCTTCCTGTTGTATGCTTGTGGCCATTTTCCCATTTTTAGTGTAAACGAGTAATTTAGCCGTTTAATGGGTTTGGGGTGATGCATGCGGGTGTTTGAAGCTTGGTAGTGTTGTTTAGCATGTATGGTTTGGCAGGTTACAGGTTTTCACGGTGTTACCCGATGATTTCTATCATCCGGGAGGGCCTCGGTTTTCAAACCGAACCCGCCCGTGTTCCAGGTGGTGTGACGGTCCTGCCAGGAACCGTCACACGCCTGACGGTCCTTGGTGGACGCGTCGTTTCCAAACGACGGCTCGTCGAGGACGCATTATTTGAAGAGTAACGGTGGGAACCCCATCCGTTACTCGTGCGTAGTTTTACGTTGACCCGGTCAGGTGGTGCGCCCGACGGCCAGTCGGTCGGCCGTCGTTGCGGTCGACGCGCCTGGGTTAGGGCGTCGCTTCGCCTGCTAGCGGTTTTAATGTTGTTCGTCGATTTCTGGCCTCGGGTGGAAGTAACGGCGGTGATCCAACGCGTCGTTATGAAGTAACGCACTGGGCCCCCACCGTCACTCCCCTCTTGGGTCGTTTGAGCAGGAACTCAGGTGGAAGTAACGGCGGGACACTGATGTGTTGCTTTGGATGTAACGCGCCAGTCCCCCACCGTCGCTTGCCAGTAGCGCATGGGCAGACGACCGCCGTTTGCCTGTAGGTTTTGATATGTTCCCAGCCTTCTCGTTATGCGTTCCATAATATATAAGTGCCATGTTTATATTGTTTTAGTATTCAGTGGCATGTTTCTTATACCAATAGAGTAGCTTTTCTTTCCATGCAATGGAGCCACTGTTGTTGCCCTAAGGTCTGTTGAGTACCGACCCGCTTGAGGATGGCGGAGGGGTGTGTTTCCCATGCACGGTTTGTAAGCTAGTTCCGTGGGCTCCCAGCCAATGGTAGTGTCCTACCAAGGGAGAAAACTAGCTAGAGGGCCTGGCTCAGGCTAGAGTCAGTGTGTGCACACGTGGTCGGAGACTGTGGACTGACACCGACGGGTGCCACTCCGACTGGTCACTTGGTTTGGTACTGTTTACGCGCTTAACTTGTCGTTTTGCCGACTGCGAGTGCTTGAGACGCAGTGTAAGTCGTCAGTGGATGCTTCTGGTTTCTGCTCCAGTGGTTGTCCTTCCTTGTTGTTTGGATTAGCTAAGGCTCATTCTATTTTGGTAGATTTAGTCTTAATCGCTTGCATTTACTTAGCTTTGGCATGCGTTAGCTGTTATACTTGCTTAGTTAGAGTTTACAGCTTTACTTGAGTAGTTATTCATGCCATTACCAGTTAGCTTATTTAAATGCATGCTCTATTTGCCGTTATTTATGCATGTATGCTTGTTTAGTGCGAGGTAGGGATCTGCGTGACCCCTACTGAGTCTGGCTGTGACTCACCCTTTCTCCTTTCAGGTGAGCCGCGCCCGTCGTCTCCCAGTGCTTCGTGAGCCATTTTGGAGACCGTGTCTAGCTGCCAGCTTTAGTCGAGGTGCCTTTTGAGGCCTGCTTGTACTTTTGCCGGGGTATGCCCCGTGTAGTTGTACCTTTTGGACTAGTACCTTGGTTTATCTGGACTAGTATATATATATCACTCTGGTTATTTTGATTTGCTTCCGCACTTGTGTTATTTTTAATGCTTAATTGTAATTTGCGCGTTCTAAATTCCAATTCGTTATGCATACCCCTCAGCACTCTTCTACTAACCCTTCAGGGTCCTCATCAGCCTCTTGGGTGGCTTCCCCAGTTCTTGGTATCGGTGTATCGATGTTTTCGGTATATCGGTATCCTGAACTCTGGGTCGTTACAGTTGGTATCAGAGCTTTGTTTGAGGAATTATATAAGGAATTGAAATTTGTGCTTTGTCCAGAGCTAGTCCTGTAGTCGTCTATTGCTGGCATAGGGTGTTTTCTGCGTGATTGATGGTTTTTGCTGTTGTTTTGTGTTCTCAGTAGAGTAATTATGCCGCCTCGTCGAGGAAGACCTCCTCGTGTACCTCGAGATGCGCCCCGGGAAGATAGTGGTTCTGCACCTCCTCCTGCAGTTCCAGCTGTTCCAGTTGTTCCCCCTCCAGCGCCGATTGTTGCTCCTCCTGTTGAAGTGCCTGGCAGTCGAGGCAAGGCTTTGAAAGAATTCCTGATGTTCAACCCGCCTGCTTTCGATGGTCAAGCTGATCCAGAAGTGGCAAGGCAATGGTTGGATGCGGTCGAGCGGGTGTTTGTCTCGATGGAATGTGCTGAAGATGAAAAAGTTATGCTTGTTGCTTTTCAACTCCAGGGTACGGCCATTTCGTGGTGGAAAGCCGAGTGGCAGATTGCCTTTCATTCAAGACCTCTTCGGCAGATCACATGGGCAGAGTTCGCAGCTGCTTTCGGGCGTGCCTACACTCCTGCCTGTTTACAAATGGCGAAGATGTATCAATTTATGGAGCTGACGCAGGGTAGTATGACGGTGCTTCAGTATCGAAATAAGTTTATAGAATTGGGTCAGTATGCGCCCCATGTGCTGGCCAGTGAAGCTTTAAAAACCCAGCAATTCTTGCGAGGGTTGAGGCCCGAGTTGAAGATGCCCCTCATTGCCAGTCGTGTTGCGGATTTGGACAGTGCGTGCCAGACAGCTGTGGCACTAGAGCTGGAGATGATGAGACCAGGTGGATATCCTCAGGCAGGGTCAGTGCAGTCGGTAGCTCAGTCGCAGCAGACTTACCGACCGCCAGTACCAGGTGTTCCCTCGGTCCAGTCAGAGGTTAGTGGTTCTTCCTCTCCTTCCAAACCCAAGTTCAAAAGGTTCAAGAAGAAGAAGAAGTTTTTCCAGCAGCCGTCCGGTACAGATTCTGTTCAGCAGCCGACAACACCTTCTTCTCAGACTCGGTAGAGCTCAGCTGTCAGTCAGCCATGGACGTGTCGGAGATGCGGTGGTCATCACAAGGGCCAACCGTGCTCTCTCCCTGTGGTGTGTTTTCGTTGTGACCAGCCTAGTCATGTGGTTCGGGATTGCCCGCTGAGGCCGAAACAATTGCAAGCTTCTCAGTTTTCTCAACCTCAGCAATCGCAGTTCAGACCTCCTACACCGCAAGCTCAACAACAATTTTACTCTCAAGCGTCGGCGTCTTCTCAGCAATCTTCAGCTGGTTCTAAGAAGCAGAAAGGCAAGGTTTCTCATTTGACTAGAGCTGATGCTGTTGCGTCCCATCTGGTTGAAGGTACGAATATGCTTTATGGTCATTCATCTCGTGTCTTATTTGATTCTGGTGCTTCTCACTCTTTTATTTCTGAGGATTTCATGGCATGTATTGAGGAACCGACTTCTGAGATGTCTTGTGAGTTATTTGTTGAATTGCCTTCTGGAGATTTCATGGTTACACCTTTGTGCCTGGAAGAGTCTCCTGTGATGATTGATAATTACCAATTGCCGGCGAGATTGTATGCGTTGCAGCTGGAAGATTATGATGTTATTCTGGGAATGGATTGGTTGGAGCATTATGGAGCTGTGGTTGACTGCAGATCGAAGAAAGTCTATTTTCAGCCACAGGGGAAATCAGCTTTTTATTTCCAAGGTATTCGATCCCGATCTTCTCGTATGATTATTTCTGCTATTCGAGCCTATAGGTTGCTTAGTGCAGGTTGCCAGGGATTTCTTGCTTCAGTGGTTGTTGTTGAAGAACCACAACGGGATGTTTGTGATATTCCTATTGTCTGTGAGTTCCCTGATGTATTTCCTGATGAGTTGCCAGGCTTACCCCCAGAGCGAGAGATAGAGATGGTGATTGAACTGATTCCAAGTACCCGCCCCTTAGCAAAGGCACCGTACCGAATGGCTCCAGCTGAATTGAAAGTACTGCATGCACAGCTACTAGAGTTACTGGAAAAAGGTTATATTCGCCCCAGTTTTTCTCCGTGGAGTGCCCCGGTGCTGTTTGTGAAAAAGAAAGATGGAAGCCTGAGACTTTGTATTGATTACAGGTAGTTGAATCAGGTGACTATCAAGAATAAGTATCTGCTTCCCATGATTGATGATTTATTTGACCAATTACAGTCTGCTACTGTCTTTTCACGGATTGATCTCCGGTCTGGCTACTTCCAATTGCGAATCCGGGAATCCGATGTGGAGAAGACAGCTTTCAGCACTCGATATGGTCACTTTGAATTTCTGGTTATGCCGTTTGTTTTGACTAATGCCCCAGCAGCTTTTATGGACCTAATGCAGCGTATCTTTCGTCCATTTCTTGATCAGTTTGTGGTGATCTTTGTGGATGATATTCTGATCTATTCTGCCTCTGATGAAGATCATGTGCAGCATTTGAGGATCATTCTACAGACTCTAAGGGATCACGAGCTTTTTGCGAAGTTCAGTAAATGTGAATTCTGGCTTCGGGAAATTCATTTTCTTGGTCACGTGATTTCTGGTGATGGAGTGGCAGTGGACCCTGCAAAGATTGATGCCGTTTTGAATTGGCAGAGGCCGAAGTCTGTGTCTGAGATAAGAAGCTTCTTAGGTTTGGCTGGGTATTACCGCAGGTTCATTCAAGACTTTGCGAAGATTGCAGCCCCGATGACTAGACTGACTCATAAAGATGTAGCTTTTGTCTGGTCGGATCAGTGTGAGGCTAGCTTTGTTGAATTAAAAAGGCTATTGACTTCTTCTCCTGTGTTGACTTTGCCTTCCGACTCGGGTGGTTTTCTGGTTTGTACTGATGCTTCTCGAGTAGGTCTCGGTGCAGTGCTGATGCAACATGGTAAGGTTATCGCATATGCATCTCGGCAATTGAAACGACATGAAGAGAATTATCCCACTCATGATCTGGAGCTAGCTGCAGTTATTTTTACCTTAAAGATCTGGAGACATTATCTGTATGGTGAGAAGTTTCAGATTTTTACAGATCACCAGAGTTTACAGTATATATTCTCTCAGAAAGATTTGAATCTCAGGCAGCGTCGATGGATGGAATTCATGAAAGACTTTGACTTTACACTCTCCTATCAGCCGGGTAAAATGAATGTCGTGGCTGATGCTCTGAGCAGGAAAGTACAGGTCAGTCATTTGTTGCTTCATGAATGGGAATTGTGGGAACGGCTTCCGAGCGAGGCATTCAGTGCAGAGTTTCCTGCTGATCCGAAGATGGCAGTTTGTGCTACCTTGGTTTTGGGTTCAGCTTTATATCAAAAGATTAAAGAAGCCCAGCAGGCTGATTCTGATTTGGCTCGTGTTATATCGAGATATGATGTGGAATTTGATGACGAGCTGGTTGTCAGTTTCCAGGGCAGATGGTATGTTCCCGCTGATGATGATTTGAGGAATGAGATTCTGAGTGAGGCCCATGGTTCCCATTTTGCTATTCATCCGGGTGTCACCAAGATGTATCAGAATTTGAAGAAGCAGTTCTGGTGGCCAGGTATGAAGAAAGACGTGGCTATGTTTGTTTCTAAGTGCTTGACTTGTCAGTTAGTTAAAGCCGAACATCAAAAGCCAGGTGGTTTGCTTCAGCCGTTAGAGATTCCGATGTGGAAATGGGACCATGTTACTACAGATTTTGTGGTGAGTTTGCCTCGGACTTCTCAAGATTTTGATGGCATCTGGTTGCTTGTCGACAGATTGACTAAAACTGCCAGATTATTGTCGATTAAAGTTACTTGGAATGTGCAGAGGTTGGCCGAGCTGTATGTGCAGAAGATCGTGCCACTGCATGGAGTGCCTATTTCAATTGTGTCAGATCGTGACCCACGTTTTACCTCCGGCTTCTGGCGTAGTTTCCAGAAAACTTTGGGCACTGAGTTAGCTTTCAGTTCAGCGTATCACCCTCAGTCGGATGGACAGTCAGAGAGGACTATTCAGACTCTGGAAGACATGCTGAGATTGTGTTGCCTTGATTGGCAGGGTTCGTGGAGTCAGTATTTGCCACTGGTTGAATTTGCTTATAATAACAGTTTTCACACCAGTATTGGTATGGCTCCTTATGAAGCACTTTATGGTCGTCCTTGTCGAACTCCTCTGAACTGGTTTGATGTTGGGGATAGATTGTTGACAGGGCCTGACATGGTGCAGCAATGTTCTGATGTGGTTCGTCTGATCAGGTAGAGATTGTTGACGGCTCAGAGTCGACAGAAAAGCTATGCAGATCAACGCAGACGTCCACTACAATTTGAGCATGGAGATAGGGTGTTTGTAAAAATATCTCCGATGAAAGGTGTTTCCAGATTTGGGAAGCGTGGAAAGCTTAGTCCGCGGTATGTTGGCCCTTTTCCGATTATTGAAGCTATTGGTCAGGTGGCTTATCGTCTGCAATTGCCAGCGGCTATGCAAGCTATTCATGATGTATTCCACGTGTCCCAGTTGAGGAAATATGTGCCAGATGCTTCTCATGTTCTCGGTGATTCAGTATGGCCTGAAGTGACTGCTGATTTGTCCACGCCAGAATTTCCTATCAGAATTGAAGACCGTCGTGAGCAGCGGTTGAGAAATAAGGTTATTCCTCTGGTAAGAATTGCTTGGCAGCGTAACTCTGGTAATGAGTCTACTTGGGAGCGTGAAGATGTGATGTGACACAACCTCGGACTTAGTCAAACAAGCACATCTAAGCATCCAAATGGGCCTTAATGGGCCACCGCTCTCTTCGTTGCACTCTATTCCCGGGGTGACTATGTGATACCAAGGGTGACTTATGGGAATGGACCCTTGCTGGTAGAGGGCCAGCAAGGCCAAGAATTGATTCCCCAAGGTTGGTTGCCCAATTCGATTGGGGCCGACAAAGTGCACTCGGGCACCGGGTCACACTAACCCACGGCGATCACTCTAAGTCATGGACTTGAGGATCGGGCGCTCCTCACGAATTCAGCGATGCATGAATCAAATATTGAGAGAGCTACACTAGGTGAGCAAGGAAGAGACACTTACTCGACCGGTTTGAAGAAACCGGTCCCGGTCGGAGACGAGGGCGAGCGGGGAGGCGGTGGTTCCCCACACGCCGCGGCGGTGTCGCTTGACCTGCCAAACCACTTACAAAACTACTCCTCTCGCAGGAGGGGGGACCTTGGGGTAGGGGTTAATATGATACATTCAAACACTACCACCACGCAGGGTGGGGCCTTCAGCCGGCCAAGCGGGGAGGGGTTGGTGGACCGAAACGAAGAGAAATGAGAACTAGGGAAGTTGCAGCTTCAATCTGGAATTCTGGACAGGGGGTTGCTGTGATGGCTATGCCGGGCTTGTCCGGACTCCAAATTGATCAAAACCAGCTCCTGAAGCTTCCTGACTGGATGAGATGGACTCCAGAATTTTTGGGGAAGCTCAGACGGTCGGAGGTGGCTGCACCAGCAACAGGAAGTAGCCTCCTCTGTCTGGCCGCAGGTACTGTCTGGACTGTAACAGCAAGTTATAGAAGTGACTGAGCGCCCTCCCGAGCTCCGATCAGCACGAAACCAGCGGCATCATCTTCGTGGTCGAGGTAGCTTTCAGAAGGAGGTGACGGAGATGCATTCAGAGGTCGAGGATGGCCGGGGCACCCAGAAGAGTGGGTACTGGTCGGAGTAGACAGCAGAAAACAGAACTAGATATATCGGGGGAGAAAATTCGTAACTTCTTCCTCTGGTGGCCGAACGGGGTTCTGTTTCTTGATATTGAAAGATGACCGGTAGAGGAAGAACTTTGATGAAGGGGCTTCAGCCTGAATCCGCTGGGGTTTGTCGTGGCAGAAGGATCTTCCACGCTCTGGTCCAGGATGAAGACCTCTCTGCGCACTGTTGGGAGAATGGCTCTATCTGGCAGCTCCGAGCTCAGATCGTGTTGATTCCACCTCGCCTGCGAAGTAGACTGGAAGGCCTTTCCAGAAAGGTAGGCCACGCCTTCTGAAGAACTAGGATGAATCCGTGGTTGACGCTGCAACAAGGGCTGTTCTGCAGATCTGCACAGCTCCAACCTACTAGAAGAAATGAGAGGGAGATGTGGCTTCTTTGGTGGAGGGAAATGGTAGGAATGACCTAAGGGAGAGTGGGGGCTCTTGTGGGGTGGAGAAGGGAGCTAATGGTGATGGGGAATGGGGTGGAGAATGGCTGGAAGCAAGTGCTAGCAGGTGGAGGAGGAAGAGCTACGAATTTGGGGAAGGTGGGTGAGAGGAGAAGGTGAGGGGGGCACAAGTGAGTGGAGGGAAGGGTGGATTTCAAATTCAAAAGGTCTTGGAAGGTGGGTGATTATGTTGGGAAGTGGAGTGCTTGCATTGGAATGGGGTAGATTTGGTTGGAAGGTGGAGGAAGGTGTTGGAATGGGGAGACTTCTACCTAGGAACTAGGGAGTGGAGTAATGGGGGCCATGGGGAAGTGGAGGGCATTAAAGGAGGTGGTTGGAGGTTGGAAGTGGATGGGAGGAGGGAGGAGAGAGAAGAAAATTCGGATTTGGGGTTGGAGGAGAGAGAAAGAGGGGTGAAATAGAGAGATTAAGAGGGGAATGGGTGGGGAATCTCTCCCCTAGGGTCTCTCACCCAAAAACTAGAGGAATCACTCCAATTTGAACTCAAATGGCAAGTTTAACTCAAAAGGATGTAATCATTCATTAACTTCAAATGAGGGGAGTGGGGTCCTATATATAGGCAACCCACTCTTTACAATAAGTCCCTGACAAAATAAACAACTACAAATAACCAAGGGGGCTGGGAGTGCTAATGGGCCTAGTCCAACGAATGAGGCCCAATAGCTTACATTAGACATCATGATGATACCAAACATAGGAAAATAAGTGCTAGACTTAGGGAAATGACTCAAATAAAATGGAAATACATCAAAATGACTCAAAGGAAAACTACAAAATGGATAAGGGGCCTTAATAGAGTGAGGCCCAAACTCAACTAGCTCCCGAATGTGAAGAAGTGGACCCGAGCCAAAGGGAGTCGTGGGTGATGCCTCCATCAAATCCCCTGGGCCGCAAAGAGCTCGACTCCGTCGAGTAAGGGTCCATCCGGCTAAGGTACCGCTCGAGGAGATCTGGATCCAATCGCTGTAGGTCCTCCCGACTTACCCATGAGTCTTCCAACGGAGGCCGATCCTTCCACCTGACGAGATAGCGCTCATAGACCTTGCTCCGGGTGGTAGTGACCTGCTCATCCAATATTTGTTCAATGCGATCACGCTGAGCTCTTTTGGCTAGTGGACTCTCCTCTCGGGTGGGTGCTCTCTCAAAGGAGGGAGTGGGCTCGATCTCCTCACTAGGTCTCACCGTGGGGCCCTTGTAAGACACTAAGTCGGCGACATTGAATGTAGGACTTACCCCATAATCCTCGGGGAGATCTAATTCATAAGCATTCGCACCAATACGCCTCAAGACCTGGAAGGGCCCAGTCCCACGTGGTCTCAACTTGGAGTTGGCTCCTGGGGAGAGCCTCTCCGTCCTTACCATCACAAAGTCACCCTCTTGGAACTCTAAGTGACGCCGGTGAGAGTCAGCCAACCTTTTATAAGCCTCATTTTTTATGCTAATGTGCTTGCGGATTTCCTCATGCAATTTTGTGAGTGCTGACCTTCTAGTGGTTATGGGTGGACCTGGACAACCATATATAGACCATTTATGCCATGATGCCATATGGACCTTGATGAGCCTTGGTGGGCCGGGGCAACCATATGTGGACTTATCATGCAATGTTGTCATGTAGACTTTGGTGGGCTTAGGTGGACCGGGGCAACCATATGTGAATCTATCATGCAAAGTGGTGATGCATGTCGGGGGACCCGGACATCCGTAGATGCCTTTGATATGCTTAAGACCCATGATGAATGAAGGTGGACCACTACATCCAAATTTGGACCACTCATGCTTTCTACTTGACATGTGGGTGATATGAATGAATGGACCCAACATAGTGTTCATGCCAAGGGGTGTGGAAAGCCTAGACACATACATACTTTTCCCAAAAGTGACTTCCATGTGTATAGGGGTGGGACAACCTTTGAATTCCCATTGGAACGGATCGAATGGATCTAAGAAGGTGGTCATCATGGGGTGGGGCACAACTTTATTACCTAGGGATATGTGGCCCAAGGTCTTGGCTCCCAAGGTGTAACCCGGGTCATGGATGAGATTGGTTTGGCCCAATATGATGGGTGAGGATAGGAAAGGGTGGGTGGTGGGTAAGATGGTTGGGTTACATGGGGAACTAGACTCCCATAGGAAGGGATCAAAGGGGTCGTAGAAAGGTCTTCCTAGAGGGAGGCACTCTATGTCTTCAAGGTTCCCAAATTGTGAGTCATCCTCCTCCAAGGTAAGTGGGCCAAGTTTTCTAGTGGGTTGGCCGAACAAAGTGTTTGGGATCTTAATGGGTGGGTATAGGAAGGGATCGAAGGGGTCATGGTAAGGGTCACCTAAGGAGAGGAACCCTAGGTCCTTTTGGTCCTCACAACCCCTTGATGGTGGATTCTCCTCCTCTAGTAAAGTGATCGGGCCAAAGTTTTTGGTGGGATGGTCGGCCATGAATGGAGGACTAGGCTTTCTACCCGAGATAAGAAGCTCTAAATCGAGGAGAAGGTTGGGCTCATCGGGTGTAGGGAGGAATAGAAGGAGGTTACTAGTGTAGCAACCAGTGGTGCAAATCGAGGTGATAGACCCTATGCATAGGTGTAGGAGGCCAAGGCTCTTAGGTGGTTTGGCCATAGGGGTCAACATGCTAGTGAACTCAATTTGCCATGCTACGCCCTTAAGAAGATTCTCTAAGGTTTCCACTTGGTAGGATGTTTGGATTATGGTGTGATAGGAGTTAATGGGTGCAATGGGAATGTTTTTCTCCATGGGTGGGTAAACATAGGACACGATGGGGTGAAGTGGTCTCTCCTTTAGCCATCTAGCTAGGGGCCCATCTATGATTATGGTGCTATTTGTGAAGGCTTGTGGCTCTTGGGGGTCCAAGCTAGGGGACATTTGTGATTCTTCCTTACCACGGATATGAACTTGGGTTTCCTCAATGATGGGG
Organism: Amorphophallus konjac; assembly: GCA_022559845.1. NCBI lineage: Eukaryota > Viridiplantae > Streptophyta > Magnoliopsida > Alismatales > Araceae > Amorphophallus > Amorphophallus konjac. The sequence continues at coordinate 131,311,765 of CM040119.1, forward strand.
ATGGGTTCATCTACTCCCATGTGGATGGTTGTGGTCTCCTTTCTCAAGGGAATGGGAAGGTCTATTGGGGGTGGGGTGATGATGGTTGGTGCATGGTGTACCCGGGGTGGTGGGTGATGGGAAACTTTGGCTTGGATAGGGAGGGGAAGTAGTGGAAGCCTAGGACTTTGGACTTTTGGGGTAGGGAGTGGGAGATGGGTTGGTTGGGGTGGCTTGGGTTGATTGGTTTTGGGGGGAATGTCCTTTTTCGGGGACAAGGGAGGGGTGGTGGTGGGGACCAAGGGGTTTTGTGGGGTAGGGGTTTGGTGGGAGCTTCTGGATTGGAGGGTGGTGACAATCATGGGCCTAGGTGGAGGGGTGGACACGGTGTCCACTTGGTTTTGAATGGTGAGGGTTGGTTGAGTGGTGGTCATCATGGAGGGGATTGGGTCGATTAGGGTCTTGGATTGACCGGGTGGGGATGATGGAGTTGAAGTGCTCCTTGGACTTTGGTGATTTGAGTAGGAGGGAGAGGGTTGGAGAGTGTAGGGTTTTCTAAGCTCGGTCTTCATCTCATCCCAAGTGCTAATTGGAGCCTCCCTACAGATCTTTCTCAAACCTTCCACAACTAACCAATGAGTTTTAGCTTGTTTGGAGAGGTGTGCCTTGGCTAGCCTCATTCTCCTTTCTTCGTTCAAGGGGAAACTTTTAAAGAATTGGTCGAGAGAAATCTCCCAATCTAGGTAAAGACTTGGGCTATTGGATCCATCAAAGGGGGGGGGTTTAATTTTCAAGTGTTCTAAAAATATGGTTTCTAGATTTCCCCAAAGGTCACTCTCATTTACTCTTGGTGCACGGCTATTTCCTTCAAGTCGGTCGAGTCGAGACATGATATCTTCAAGCCGATTAAGGACATTAGGTAGGGCTTCTATGATAGAGGTGTTGCTACCCACTTTGTTGGTAATGGAACTTCCATGAGGATTTGGGCTTCTTGGGAAAGTTGATGGGGATGGATATGACGGGTATGAAGCGGCCATTCTAGTGGACATGGGAGATGCAACTGAGGACTCTAAATGCATAAAAATGGCCTAGGACCAACTTGATAGAGACAAGTTGTGAACTTGCTCTGATACCACTTGATGTGACACAACCTCGGACTTAGTCAAACAAGCACATCTAAGCATCCAAATGGGCCTTAATGGGCCACCGCTCTCTTCGTTGCACTCTATTCCCGGGGTGACTATGTGATACCAAGGGTGACTTATGGGAATGGACCCTTGCTGGTAGAGGGCCAGCAAGGCCAAGAATTGATTCCCCAAGGTTGGTTGCCCAATTCGATTGGGGCCGACAAAGTGCACTCGGGCACCGGGTCACACTAACCCACGACGATCACTCTAAGTCATGGACTTGAGGATCGGGCGCTCCTCACGAATTCAGCGATGCATGAATCAAATATTGAGAGAGCTACACTAGGTGAGCAAGGAAGAGACACTTACTCAACCGGTTTGAAGAAACCGGTCCCGGTCGGAGACGAGGGCGAGCGGGGAGGCGGTGGTTCCCCACACGCCGCGGCGGTGTCGCTTGACCTGCCAAACCACTTACAAAACTACTCCTCTCGCAGGAGGGGGGACCTTGGGGTAGGGGTTAATATGATACATTCAAACACTACCACCACGCAGGGTGGGGCCTTCAGCCGGCCAAGCGGGGAGGGGTTGGTGGACCGAAACGAAGAGAAATGAGAACTAGGGAAGTTGCAGCTTCAATCTGGAATTCTGGACAGGGGGTTGCTGTGATGGCTATGCCGGGCTTGTCCGGACTCCAAATTGATCAAAACCAGCTCCTGAAGCTTCCTGACTGGATGAGATGGACTCCAGAATTTTTGGGGAAGCTCAGACGGTCGGAGGTGGCTGCACCAGCAACAGGAAGTAGCCTCCTCTGTCTGGCCGCAGGTACTGTCTGGACTGTAACAGCAAGTTACAGAAGTGACTGAGCACCCTCCCGAGCTCCGATCAGCACGAGACTAGCGGCATCATCTTCGTGGTCGAGGTAGCTTTCAGCAGGAGGTGACGGAGATGCATTCAGAGGTCGAGGATGGCCGGGGCACCCCGAAGAGTGGGTACTGGTCGGAGTAGACAGCAGAAAATAGAACTAGATAGATCGGGGGAGAAAATTCGTAACGTCTTCCTCTGGTGGCCGAACGGGGTTCTGTTTCTTGATCTTGAAAGATGACCGGTAGAGGAAGAACTTTGATGAAGGGGCTTCAGCCTGAATCCGCTGGGGTTTGTCGTGGCAGAAGGATCTTCCACGCTCTGGTCCAGGATGAAGACCTCTCTGCGCACTGTTGGGAGAATAGCTCTATCTGGCAGCTCCGAGCTCCGATCATATTGATTCCACCTCGCCTGCGAAGTAGACTGGAAGGCCTTTCCAGAAAGGTAGGCCACGCCTTCTGAAGAACTAGGATGAATCCGTGGTTGACGCTGCAACAAGGGCTGTTCTGCAGATCTGCACAGCTCCAACCTACTAGAAGAAATGAGAGGGAGATGTGGCTTCTTTGGTGGAGGGAAATGGTAGGAATGACCTAAGGGAGAGTGGGGGCTCTTGTGGGGTGGAGAAGGGAGCTAATGGTGATGGGGAATGGGGTGGAGAATGGTTGGAAGCAAGTGCTAGCAGGTGGAGGAGGAAGAGCTACGAATTTGGGGAAGGTGGGTGAGAGGAGAAGGTGAGGGGGGCACAAGTGAGTGGAGGGAAGGGTGGATTTCAAATTCAAAAGGTCTTGGAAGGTGGGTGATTATGTTGGGAAGTGGAGTGCTTGCATTGGAATGGGGTAGATTTGGTTGGAAGGTGGAGGAAGGTGTTGGAATGGGGAGACTTCTACCTAGGAACTAGGGAGTGGAGTAATGGAGGCCATGGGGAAGTGGAGGGCATTAAAGGAGGTGGTTGGAGGTTGGAAGTGGATGGGAGGAGGGAGGAGAGAGAAGGAAATTCGGATTTGGGGTTGGAGGAGAGAGAAAGAGGGGTGAAATAGAGAGATTAAGAGGGGAATGGGTGGGGAATCTCTCCCCTAGGGTCTCTCACCCAAAAACTAGAGGAATCACTCCAATTTGAACTCAAATGGCAAGTTTAACTCAAAAGGATGTAATCATTCATTAACTTCAAATGAGGGGAGTGGGGTCCTATATATAGGCAACCCACTCTTTACAATAAGTCCCTGACAAAATAAACAACTACAAATAACCAAGGGGGTTGGGAGTGCTAATGGGCCTAGTCCAACGAATGGGGCCCAATAGCTTACATTAGACATCATGATGATACCAAACATAGGAAAATAAGTGCTAGACTTAGGGAAATGACTCAAATAAAATGGAAATACATCAAAATGACTCAAAGGAAAACTACAAAATGGATAAGGGGCCTTAATAGAGTGAGGCCCAAACTCAACTAGCTCCCGAATGTGAAGAAGTGGACCCGAGCCAAAGGGAGTCGTGGGTGATGCCTCCATCAAGATGAGATGCGTCTGCTTTTTCCTTTCTTATTCCAGTGAGGTATATGTCCTTTCTCAGTTTCCTCCTTTTTCTGTTGCTGTAAAATTTCGAGGGTGAAATTTTTTATAAGGAGGGAGGGACTGTAAGACCCATGCCTTAATGGATCCTTAATGGATTTTGTTCTATTATTTGTTCTGGAATTTCTGGCTATTTTCCTGGATTTTTAGGAATTTGTCTGGTATTTTTCTGAATTTATTTGAGGGTTATTAGAGATTAATGAGATTTTAATATATATAATAATTATATTATATATATTTTAATTTCTTTTTTTATTTTCTTTTAACCTCTCACCCTCTCTCTCTCTCTCTCCCCGTCGATCTCTCATTCACCCTCACAGTCTCTCTCTCCTCTTGCGATCGCCCCTCTCTCCTCCTTAGGGAACGCGGGCGAGACGGCGTCGGATTGAGGCGTGGTTGGCGCCGGTGGATTCCTCGCGTCGAGAGGAACGCGTGGGTACCCATTTCGGCACGGTTCAGTGATCGTGGGAGCGGGGTGGAGCTTGAAGGCCCGGTGAGCCTACCTCGGTGCATGCTGCCTTTTCGCCCGTCTCGGCTAGCAAGAGGTAGGGGGATGGAATCCTGAGCTCGCTAGGAGCATTCCCTATAGTTCATTTCGTTGTTTATGCTTCCCGTTGTATGCTTGTGGCCATTTTCCCATTTTTAGTGTAAACGAGTAATTTAGCCGTTTAATGGGTTTGGGGTGATGCATGTGGGTGTTTTAAGCTTGGTAGTGTTGTTTAGCATGTATGGTTTGGCAGGTTACATGTTTTCACGGCGTTACCCGAAGATTTCTATCATCCGAGAGGGCCTCGGTTTTCAAACCGAACCCGCCCGTGTTCCAGGTGGTGTGACGGTCCTGCCAGGAACCGTCACACGCCTGACGGTCCTTGGTGGACGCGTCGTTTCCAAATGACGGCTCGTCGAGGACGCGTTATTTGGAGAGTAACGGTGGGAACCCCATCCGTTACTCGTGCGTAGTTTTACGTTGACCCGGTTAGGCGGTGCGCCCGACGGCCAGTCGGTCGGCCGTCGTTGCGGTCCGACGCGCCTGGGTTAGGGCGTCGCTTCGCCTGCTAGCGGTTTTAATGTTGTTCGTCGATTTTCGGCCTCGGGTGGAAGTAACGGCGGTGATCCAACGCGTCGTTACGAAGTAACGCGCTGGGCCCCCACCGTCACTCCCCTCTTGGGTCGTTTGAGTTGGAACTCTGGTGGAAGTAACGGCGGGACACTGACGCGTTGCTTTGGATGTAACGCGCCAGTCCCCCACCGTCGCTTGCCAGTAACGCATGGGCAGACGACCGCCGTTTGCCTGTAGGTTTTGATATGTTCCCAGCCTTCTCGTTATGCATTCCATAATATATAAGTGCCATGTTTATATTGTTTTAGTATTCAGTGGCATGTTTCTTATACCAATAGAGTAGCTTTTCTTTCCATGCAATGGAGCCACTGTTGTTGCCCTAAGGTCTGTTGAGTACCGACCCGCTTGAGGATGGCGGAGGGGTGTGTTTCCCATGAACGGTTTGTAAGCTAGTTCCGTGGGCTCCCAGCCAATGGTAGCGTCCTACCAAGGGAGAAAACTAGCTAGAGGGCCTGGCTCAGGCTAGAGTCAGTGTGTGCACACGTGGTCGGAGACTGTGGACTGACACCGACGGGTGCCACTCCGACTGGTCACTTGGTTTGGTACTATTTACGCGCTTAGCTTGTCGTTTTGCTGACTACGAGTGCTTGAGACGTAGTGTAAGTCGTCAGTGGACGCTTCTGGTTTCTGCTCCAGTGGTTGTCCTTCCTTGTTGTTTGGATTAGTTAAGGCTCATTCTATTTTTGTAGATTTAGTCTTAATTGCTTGAATTTACTTAGCTTTGGCATGCGTTAGCTGTTATACTTGCTTAGTTAGAGTTTACAGCTTTACTTGAGTAGTTATTCATGCCATTACCAGTTAGATTATTTAAATGCATGCTCTATTTGCCGTTATTTATGCATGTATGCTTGTTTAGTGCGAGGTAGGGATCCGCGTGACCCCTACTGAGTCTGGCTGTGACTCACCCTTTCTCCTTTCAGGTGAGCCGCGCCCGTCGTCTCCCGGTGCTTCGTGAGCCGTTTTGGAGACCGTGTCTAGCTGCCAGCTTTAGTCGAGGCGCCTTTTGAGGCCTGCTTGTACTTTTGCCGGGGTATGCCCCGTGTAGTTGTACCTTTTGGACTAGTACCTTGGTTTATCTGGACTAGTATATATATATCACTCTGGTTATTTTGATTTGCTTCCGCACTTGTGTTATTTTTAATGCTTAATTGTAATTTGCGCGTTCTAAATTCCAATTCGTTATGCATACCCCTCAGCACTCTTCTACTAACCCTTCAGGGGCCTCATCAGCCTCTTGGGTGGCTTCCCCAGTTCTTGGTATCGATGTATCGATGTTATCGGTATATCGGTATCCTGAACTCTGGGTCGTTACACATGGTGCTAGTGTCAATTGCAAGCTGGGTACGGTAACTTTTATGGGTTGCCCCGACCTTCTATTTTCTGGCACCCGGCATTCCAAGCACATACCTCTAATTTCGGCCCTCAAAGCCGAGAAATTATTGAGGAAGGGTTGTGTCGGTTTCTTAGTTTCTATCACTATGACCGAGCACACGGAACCCATTCTAAAGGACATTCCTATCGTTCGGGATTATTCTGATGTATTTCCGGACGAGTTGCCTGGTATTCCACCCGAGAGAGAAGTGGTTTTCTCTATTGATTTAATTCCGGGAGTGGCACCAATTTCTAAAGCTCCATATCGGATGTCTGCCGTGGAAATGAGGGAACTAAAAGATCAACTATTGGAGTTATTAGAAAAGGGGTTTATCCGACCAAGTACTTCACCTTGGGGAGCCCCGGTCTTATTTGTCAAGAAGAAGGATGGTTCGATGAGACTATGTGTTGATTATCAGTAATTGAATCAACTCACCATCAAGAATAAATATCCATTGCCGAGGATTGATGAATTATTCGACCAGATTTCCGGAGCGCGATATTTCTCAAAGATCGACCTTCGATCTGGTTATCATCAATTGAAGATCAAAGAAAGTGATATTCACAAGACTACATTCCGGAGTAGGTATGGACATTACGAGTTCATCGTTATGCCTTTTGGCTTAACTAATGCGCCTGCCGCATTTATGTAAATGATGAACAGCGTATTCAGGCCGTACCTCGATCAATTTGTGGTTGTCTTCATTGACGACATTTTGATCTACTCCAAGTCAAAGGAAGAACATGAGGAACATCTCAAGAAGGCCCTTCAATTATTAAGAGATCACAAGCTTTATGCCAAATTAAGCAAGTGTGATTTCTGGTTGGAGGAAGTTTCTTTTCTCGGTCACATAATTTCCCGGAATGGTATCGCCGTCGATCCTTCAAAGGTCGAGGCTGTAAAGAACTGGGAAAGACCTACTAGTGTGACGGAAATCCGAAGCTTTTTGGGATTGGCTGGATATTATCGAAGATTTATCGAGGATTTCTCAAAGATCGTAGTATCTTTAACAAGATTGACAAGGAAGGAGAATCCTTTTATATGGTCCGAGGAATGCGAGAAAAACTTTCAAACTTTAAAGGATTGTCTGACGACTGCTCCTATTCTCACATTACCTATGGAAGGAGGAGGATTTGAAGTATATGCTGATGCATCTGGAATTGGCCTAGGTTGCGTATTAATGCAACACGGTAAGGTCATAGCTTATTCTTCACGGCAATTGAAGAAACACGAGGAAAATTATCCCGTACATGACCTAGAGCTGGCAGCTGTGGTCTTTGCTTTGAAGATCTGGCGACATTATCTCTATGGCGAAGCCTTTACGGTGTATTCTGATCACAAGAGTCTCAAATATTTATTCTCTCAAAAGGAGCTCAATATGAGACAAAGACGGTGGTTGGAATATTTAAAGGATTTCGACTTCTCTATACAATATCACCCAGGAAAAGGTAATGCCGTAGCTGATGCACTTAGCCGAAAACTAATGGCTTTATTATCGAGCTTGATGGTTAAAGAATGGCATCTACTTGAAGAAATGGCCAACTTAAACCTCAATATGGAGGAGAAGGAAGGCGGAGTCTTTATTGCTAATATTCGACTCCAACCCGAGTTACTCTCAGAAGTTAAGGAACGGCAAGGTGATGATCCGATGATCGTTGAAATTAAAGACAAATTAGATCAACGACCGGATTTCCTTTTGGCTGATGATGGAAGGCTATTATTCAAAGGAAGAACTTGTATACCCGATTGTTCTACTATCAAGGGTAAAATCCTAGAAGAAGCACATCGGTCAAGGTACACTATTCACCCCGGTGCTACAAAAATGTACCAAGACCTCAAGAGAACATTTTGGTGGCCTAATATGAAGAGAGAGGTAGCTGAGTTCGTAAGCCGATGTTTGGTTTGTCAACAAGTCAAGGCCGAACACCTCAAACCGGCTGGCAAGCTCAAGCCTCTCGAAATACCGGAATGGAAATGGGATAGTATCGGTATGGATTTCATTGTTGGTTTACCAAAGAACCGAAGTGGTTTTGATGCTATATGGGTAATTGTTGATCGGTTAACTAAGTCCGCTCACTTTCTACCTATCAAGACTAGATGGACTGTGGATGTTCTAGCCGCTTTATATATCAAGGAGATCGTAAGACTGCATGGTATTCCAAGCTCTATCATTTCGGACCGAGATCCGAGATTCACCTCTCATTTCTGGAAGGGTTTACAATCAGCTATGGGTACTAGGCTAAGGTTTAGTACGGCTTTTCACCCTCAGACGGATGGACAAATCGAGAGGACGAATCAGATTATTGAAGATATGTTGAGAGCCTGCATGATTGACTTCGGTGGTAGTTGGCATGAACACTTACCGCTGACTGAGTTCGCTTATAACAATAGCTATCAGTCGAGTATTCAAATGGCACCATTCGAAACATTATATGGCCGAAGTTGCAGATCGCCTCTATGCTGGAGCGAGGTTGGTGACAAGGGATTGTTTGGTCCCGACATTGTACAAGACACAACCGACAAAATCCAGTTAATACAAGGAAGGCTAAAGGTCGCCCAATCAAGGCAAAAGAGCTACGCCGACAATCGGAGGAGAGACCTTGAATTCCAAGTGGGGGAGCATGTCTTCTTAAAGATCTCATCCACCCGTGGAATTAGAAGATTCGGCATCAAAGGAAAGCTAAGTCCGAGATTTATCGGCCCTTTCGAGATTCTAGAGAGAATCGGCGAGGTAGCATACAAGCTGGCCTTACCTCCTCAATTGGCCGGTGTACACGTATTCCATATATCCATGCTAAGGAAATACGTCTATGACCCTTCACATGTGATTCAATTTGAAGAATTGAAACTCCAAAAAGACTTATCATATGAAGAAAGATCGATCATGATACTGGATCGAAAATTACACCAACTGAGAAATCGGGCCATACCGATGGTGAAAGTCCAATGGAGCAAGCGTGGGTTCGAGGAAGCAACCTGGGAATTGGAAGAATCCATCAAGAAGAAATACCCGGATTTATTCTCAGGTTAGAAATTTGACATTTCTACTCGAATTTTTGAATTTTAGTTATATAATGTGAATTTGGAGGACCAAATTCTTTTAAGTGGGGGAGGATGTAGAAACCCGATAATCAAAAATGAGAAATAAAATTTTCAATTTCATTATGTAATTAAAATTTTCATGAAATAATCAAATTTTATTTTTACTATATGAAATAAACTAGTTTATTGAATTTACTTGAATTAACTAGAAGTAAATAGATATTAAATGCTTTAAACCTTAGATAAATCATAGTAAGCCCAATAAAAGTCCATGTAATGGATTAGGTTTACAATTGGCCAATTGGATAATCCATAATGGACTGAATTAATGGTTAAAGGATTCAATAAAGGTTAAATTAACCTTAAATTCGTAACATGTGTTTAATATGATATTTAAGGGATTATAATAACCCCATTTCTAAAAGTTTGACTCAAAAATCGACCCTTACCTAACAGCCCACCTTAGACCAGCCGAAATTGCATTGTTTTCACACCTAAGATGGGCTAGATTAAGAGGAGAAATGGCATTTTTCTTCTAATTCGGAGTTGGAAAGTTTGGCATTGTTAGGCAAGGAATCTTGACACATTTGGCCAAGTTTTGGCTATAAATAGAACCCCATTCAACTCTCAAACCATCCCTGGAGGTTAAGTATACACTGCTGCGAAGATTGGTGGAGATTTGAAGGGAGATTTGGAAGGTCAAAGGGTTTTCTTATATTTGGGGATATTTCTTTAAATCCATCTAAAGGTAGGTGTCTCTCAGGCTAAACTTTAATTAAATCATGCCATGTTGTTCATTTTTCTGTCCTCTTTCCATTGATAGCTCATTTGTTAAATTCCGTTATAAAATGAGTAAGTTATGGTCATTTGATTGGAGGGGTATTCCCGTTTTTTCATCAGGTCCAGAACGCGCTATACCTCAGTAGCGCCTTCTGAACGCGCTGCCCCGATATAGCGCGTTCATACAGACCCCGTCCGAGAGATATATATATATATATAGACATGATCGCGCTAGCACTGGCTAGCACGTTCTTCAGGTCACGCTGGCCAGGGCCAGCGCGTTCAAAGAAAAATAGCTGCAAGCTTTAGCTTTCGCCGCACCTCGGCTCGGCACGGCACGGCACGGCACAAATAAATAAATAAATAAATAAATATATATATTACTAGTTTTGTATCAACTCACAACTCAAGCCCACATCCTATGCCCCTTGGGTCCTGACCCAAGGGTGAGCTCTCCAACATATAAAGCCATGCAAGTTTTTTGTAACTTCCAATGTGGGACTAAACTTAAGTCACTATACAATAGGAAATATACCCTTTGAAAATTCACGTTAATTGTACGCATTTAGTCACCAAAAGTAAGAAAAGGTAATATTAGCATGTTTTAATTCTTACAGTATGTTAAAAATTTATTTTTATAGAATGAAATTATTTTTACATGTAAAAATCTAATTTTCACCACATTAGTTTATACATACTAAAAATCATTTCCAACATGTTAAAATTATTTCCAGCATGTTAAAAACGACTCCCAATATGATAAAATCATTTTATACATACTGAGATATAAAAATGATTTTCAGCATGTTAAAATCTATTTACAGCTACTTTTTGTGCATATGAAACCTAATTTCCTATTAAATAATTAGTAAATTGATGCATGAAAAATACTTCCAGCATGTTAAAATTTCTTCCAGTATGGTAAAATTATTCCAGCATGTTAGAATTATTTTTGGCATGTTAGAATTATTTTCAGTATATTAAAACTATTTTTCAGCATGATAATTCTATTTTCCTATCAAATAATTAGTAAATAAATATAGAAAAATGATTTTTCAGCATGATAAAATTTATGTGGTTATCAGAGAATTTTCGTAATTAGCATGATAAACTTATCTTATCATCCTATCAATAAGTTAATTATTTTAGCATGTTAAGTATTAATTTTAGCATGTTAATAATTAATTTTCAGCATGTAAAAATTAAATCCAGAATAAAAAATTTATTTTTATCATCTTACCAATAAAGTAATATATGAAAATCATTCACAGCATGTTAATATTATTTTCAGTAAGTTAGAATTATTTTCAACTTAAAAACTTATTTTCATAATTAAATTCTGATTATTATAATAAATCACCATTTTGGCTAACTAATGCATCTTTAAAGTACAAAAATTTCCTGTAAACATGTCTAAACACTTGTAAATCTAATGCACATAATATTAAACCATGGAATCAAATTAATTCTATTAAACTCCAATTACTTGATTTTTCTTCCTAGTTACCATTCTTTCTTGAATTCCACGACTTAATGTCGTTAAAAATTATGCCTTAAAAATTATTATTCACTTCTCTTGCTACTTCTGAAATTTTTGTCAGATCTGTACTTTTTACAAATTTGCTTATCCTTGAAATTCGTTGGCCATAATTATATAAGTGGATGTCTAAACGTACTTGGGATCTTATGATCCACTGACTCAATGCCTGGCATTAATGGGGCCCGGTCTGGTCCTGGGGGGAGCGCCCGAAAGTACTTGTGCCCATGGGAGTTGATTGACCAATGGTGTGGCATTGTACCAAAGTGCATGATAGATTTACTTGATACGGCATTCCACTATTCGTACTTGTTTACTTGTTACTTATTTACTTGAAAATTACATGAATTACTTGACTTGTGTGAAAATGACTAATTACATGGAATTCTTTACTTGTTCAAAGTCATTACTTAAAAATTCATCTTGATATCGTATTATCTCAATTACTTGAAAATTTCATTCATGTTTATACACTTCCTGATACAAGTTAGAAAGTTGTTTAAATTGTTAACACTTAAAGATTACCTGGTTCATAGAGATATAAAATCCTACTGAACTTTTTAGCTCACCCTACGTTTTGGTTAATTGTTGCAGGAAATAAAAATGAACAAGGGAATGGACAAGAGTGAGAGTGTAACGACCCAGAGTTCAGGATACCGATATACCGATAACATCGATACACCGATATCAAGAACTGGGGAAGCCACCCAAGAGGCTGATGAGGCCCCTGAAGGGTTAGTAAGGTTATGTCGAGGGAATGTATAACAAACTGCAATTTGGAATGCGTAGATTACAAATAAGTGATAAAATTAACACAAGTGCGGAAGCAATTCAAAATAACCAGAGTGATATATATATATACTAGTCCAGATAAACAAGAGTACTAGTCCACAAGGGTACAACTACACGGGGCATACCCCGGCAAAAGTACAAACAAAAGCCTCAAAAAATGGCTCGACTAGAGCTGGCAGCTAGACGCGGTCTCCGAAACAGCTCACGAAGCACTGGGAGACGACGGGCGCGGCTCACTTGAAAGGAGAAGGGTGAGTCACAGCCAGACTCAGTAGGGGTCACGCGGATCCCTACCTCGCACTAAACAAGCATTCATGCATAAATAAAAGCAATGAGAGCATGCATTTAATTGGAATAATAGGCAATGGCATGAATAAACAACTCAAGTAAAGCTGTAAACTCTAACTAAGCAAGTAGAACAGCTAACACATGCCACAGCTAAATAAATGCAAGCGACCAAAACTAAATCCAACAAAATAGAATAAGCCTTAACTAATCCAAACAATAAGGAAGGACAACCACTGGAGCAGAAACCAGAAGCGTCCACTGACGACTTACACTGCGTCTGAAGCACTCGCAGTCGACAAAGCGACAAGCTGAGCGTGTAACCAATACCAAACCAAGTGACTAGTCGGAGTGGCACCCGTCGGTGTCAGTCCACAGTCTCCGACCACGTGTGCACACACTGACTCTAGCCTGAGCCAGGCCCTCTAGCTAGTTTTCTCCCTTGGTAGGACGCTACCATTGGCTAGGAGCCCACGGAACTAGCTTACAAATCGTGTATGGGAAACACCCCTCCTCTATCCTCAAGCGGGTCGGTACTCAACAGACCTAGGGCAACAACAGTGGTTCCATTGCATGGAAAGAAAAGCTACTCTATTGGTATAAGAAACACACCATCGAACAATGAAACAACATAAACATGGCACAATTACGTAAAGGAACGCATAACAAATGGCTGGCAACTTATTAAACCCAATAGGCAAGCGGCGGTCGGATGCCCACGCGCTACATGAAAGTAACGGTCGGTGGCTGGCGCATTACACCAAGAACGACGCGTCCGTCTCCGTCCGTCACTCCCGCCTGAATTCCAGCTCAAAAGGCCCAAAAGGGAATGTGACGGTAGGGGCCCTGTGCGTTACATCGATGCAACGCGTTGGGTCACCGCCGTTACATCCACCCGAGGCCAAAACCCAACGTACAGCGTTCGAAATCAGACGCAGGCGAAGTGACGCGCTCGCTCAGGCGCGTCGGACGGAAGCGACGGCCGGCCGACTGGCCGTCGGGCTAACCGCCTCACCCGGTAAACGTAAAACGACGGACAAGTAACGGATGGGGATCCCACCGTTACTCTCCAAATAACGCACCCTCATCGGGCCGTTGTTTGGAAATGACGCGTCCACTACGGACCGTCAGGCGTGTGACGGTTCCTGGTAGGACCGTCACACCACCTGGAACACGGGCGGGTACGGTTTGAAAATCGGAGCCCTCCCGGACGATAAAAACCATCGCGTAACGTCGTAGAAACATGTAACCTGTCAAACCATACAACCCAAGCAACAGAATAACACCTAAACATCACACATGCAAAGCCCACAATGCATCAAATTCAAGAATTAAGCTAAAACCCCAAAATTACGAAATATGAACATTAAGCATGCTACGGGGTTCTAATCAAACGAACGAGCTATAGGAAATGATCCTAGCGAGATTAGAATTCCATCCCCCTACCTTTTGCGAGCCAAAACCGGCGAAAAGGCCGCATACAAGGAGGAAGAGCCACGAGGCATTCACGCTCCACCTCGCTCCCACGAGCCACGAAACACGTCGAGGCGGACGTCCACGCGATCCACGCGACGCGAGGAATCCACCGGTACCTCCCACGCCTCAATCCGGCGCCAAAAAGCCTGCTTCCCAAGGGGAGGGGAGAGAGGCGATCGGCGAGAGGAGAGAGAGAGAGTGAGGGTGAGATCGACGAGGGAGAGAGAGAGAGAGAGTGAGGGTGAGGGAGTAAAAGAGAAGAAAAAAATAAAATTAAAAAATATATAATATAATTATTATATATATTAAAATCTTATTATGTGACGACCCAGAGTTCAGGATACCGATATACCGATAACATCAGTATACCGACACCAAGAACTGGGGAGGCCACCCAAGAGGCTGATGAGGCCCCTGAAGGGTTAGTGGGGGGTTAGCTGAGGAATATGCATAATTAATTGCGAATTGGGGCGCGCAATACAAATAAGTATTTAAGATTTAAACACAAGTGCGGAAGCAATTTAAAATAACCAGAGTGATATATATAACTAGTCCAGAGTCACAAACACTAGTCCACAGGGCACAACTACGCGGGGCATACCCCGGCAAAAGTACAACACAAGCCTCAAAAAGGCAGCTCGTGCTCAGCTGGCAGCTAAGGAACGGTCCCGAAACAGCACGCTAAACTCCGGGAGATGTCGGGCGCGGCTCACCTGAAAGGAGAAGGGTGAGTCACAGCCAGACTCAGTAGGGGTCACGCGGATCCCTACCTCGCACTAAACAAGCGAACATGCATAATTAACAGCAATTAAAGCATGCATTCAAATAAATACACAGGCAATGGCATGAATATCTAATCACAAGAAAGCTGTAAACTCTATCTAAGCAAGTATAACAGCTAACACATGCCGCTACTAATTAAATGCAAGCGATTAAAGCTAAAACTACCAATTAGAATGAGCTGCAACTAGTCCAAGCAACAAGGAAGGACAACCACTGGAGCAGAAACCAGAAGCGTCCACTGACGGCTTACACTGCGTCTCAAGCACTCGCAGTCGACAAGCGACAAGCTAAGCGCGCAAACAGTACCAGACCAAGTGACCAGTCGGAGTGACACCCGTCGGCGTCAGTCCACAGT
The DNA here is from genome assembly GCA_022559845.1 of Amorphophallus konjac. Taxonomy (NCBI): domain Eukaryota; kingdom Viridiplantae; phylum Streptophyta; class Magnoliopsida; order Alismatales; family Araceae; genus Amorphophallus; species Amorphophallus konjac. Next base: position 131,326,845 of record CM040119.1, read on the forward strand.
CTCCGACCACGTGTGCACACACTGACTCTAGCCTGAGCCAGGCCCTCTAACTAGTTTTCTCCCTTGGCAGGACGCTACCATTGGCTGGGAGCCCACGGAACTAGCTTACAAACCGTGAATGGGAAATATACCCCTCCGCCATCCTCAAGCGGGTCGGTACTCAACAGACCTTAGGGCAACAACAGTGGCTCCATTGCCTGGAAAGAAAAGCTACTCTATTGGCACATAAAACACGCCACAATATAGTAAAACAATACAACTATGGCATGAATATAGAACGGAACGCATAAGCAATGGGCTGGGAATATATTGCAGCCATCAGGGAAGTGGCGGTCAAGGACCCACGCGCCACATGCAAACGACGGTCGGGGGTCGGCGCGTTACTTCAAGAATGACGCTCCAGTCCCCATCCGTCACTCCCTTCAGGATTCCAGCTCAAGAGGCACCAAAGGCATGTAACGGTGGGGGCCCTGCGCGTTACTTCGAAGCGACGCGTGGGGTCACCGCCGTCACATCCACCCGAGGCTCAAACCACCTATCAGCGTTCTAAATGGTAGCAGGCGAAGTAACGCCCCGGTCTAGGCGCGCCGGACCGAAACGACGGTCGGCCGACTGGCCGCCGGGCGCACCGCCTGACCAAAATCACGGAAAACAGTTGATGAGTAACGGATGGGAGCCCCACCGTTACTCTCCAAGTAACGCACCCCCATTGGGCCGCTATTTGGTAGTGACGCGTCCACCTTGGACCGTCGGGCAAGTGACGGTTCCTGGCAGGACCGTCACTGCACCTGGGTTACGGGCGGGTACGGTTTGTAAACCGAAGCCCTCCCGGACGGCTGAAAACGCCGGGTATCGACGAGAAACCTAATAACCTGTCAAACCACGCATGCTAGACAACAATCTAACATCTAAATCTAGCACATGCAAGGCCTAAAACGCATTAAACTCAAGATTTAGGCTAAAACCCCAAAAATGGAAATATGAACATCATGCATGCTACGGGGTGCTAATCAACAAGCGAGCTAAAGGAAACGATCCTAGCAAGATCGAGGTTCCATCCCCCTACCTTTCGCAAGCCGAAACCGTCGAACGGGCCGCATGCAAGGAGGAATAGCCACGGAGCTTCCACGCTCCACCTCGCTCCCACGATCACCGATCCACGCCGAAGTGGACACCCACGCGCTCTACTCGACGCGAGGAATCCAACGGTGCCAACCTCGTCTCAATCCGACGCCGTCTCGACCCCGATCCCTAAGAGAGGAGAGGAGGTGGCCGCACGGAGGAGAGAGAGAGGGAGAGGGTGAAATGAGAGATCGACGGGGGAGAGAGAGTGAGGGTGAGAGATATAAAAAAAAATAAAATAAAATTAATATATATATAATATAATCATTATATATATAAAAATCTTATTAATATTCAATAACCCTCAAACAGCTCCGAACAAATCCGGAAAAATGCCAGACAAATTCCTAAAAATCCAGGAAAATAGCCGGAATTTCCAGAACAATTAATAGAACAAATACCACGAAGGATCCATTAAGGCACGGGCCTTACAGTCCCTCCCTCCTTACAGAAATTTCGCCCTCGAAATTTACAATAACCGAAAAGGAGGAAACTGAGAAAGGACTTATACCTCACTGGAACAAGAAAGGAAAAAGCTGACGCATCTCATCTTCACGCTCCCAAGTAGACTCGTTACCAGAGTGACGCTGCCAAGCAACCCTTACCAGAGGAATAACCTTATTTCTCAACCGCTGCTCACGACGGTCTTCAATTCGGATAGGAAACTCTGGCGTGGACAAATCAGCAGTCACCTCGGGCCACACTGAATCATCGAGAACATGAGAAGCATCAGACACATATTTCCTCAACTGAGACACGTGGAACACATTATGAATAGCTTGCATGGCCGCCGGCAGTTGCAAACGATAAGCCACTGAACCAATAGCTTCAACAATCGGAAAAGGGCCAACATACCGCGGACTAAGCTTTCCACGCTTCCCAAACCTGGAAACACCCTTCATTGGAGATATTTTAACAAACACCATATCTCCTGGCTCAAATTGTAGTGGACGTCTGCGCCGATCTGCATAACTTTTCTGTCGACTCTGAGCCGTCAACAATCTCTGTCTGATCAGACGAACCACATCAGAACACTGCTGTACCATGTCCGGTCCTGTCAACAGTCGGTCCCCAACATCAAACCAGTTCAGAGGAGTACGACAAGGACGACCATACAGCGCTTCATAAGGAGCCATGCCAATACTGGAGTGAAAACTGTTATTATAAGCAAACTCAACAAGTGGCAAATGCTGACCCCACGAACCTTGCCAATCAAGGCAACACGATCTCAGCATGTCTTCCAAAGTCTGAATAGTTCTCTCTGACTGTCCATCTGACTGTGGATGATACGCTGAACTGAAAGCTAACTCAGTGCCCAAAGCTTTCTGGAAACTACGCCAGAAGCCAGAGGTAAAACGCGGGTCACGATCTGACACAAGTGAAACAGGAATTCCATGCAATGGCACGATCTTCTGCACATAGAGCTCGGCCAATCTCTGCACACTCCAAGTAACTTTAATTGGCAACAATCTGGCGGTTTTCGTCAATCTGTCGACAAGCAGCCAGATTCCATCAAAACCTTGAGAAGTTCGAGGCAAACCCACCACAAAATCTGTAGTAACATGGTCCCATTTCCACATCGGAATTTCCAATGGCTGAAGCAGACCACCTGGCTTTTGATGTTCGGCTTTAACTAATTGACAAGTCAAGCACTTAGAAACAAAAATAGCCACGTCCTTCTTCATGCCGGGCCACCAGAACTGCTTCTTCAAATTCTGATACATCTTGGTGACACCAGGGTGAATAGCAAAACGGGAACCATGGGCTTCACTCAAAATCTCATTCCTCAAATCATCATCAACAGGAATATACAATCTGCCCTGGAAACTGACGACCAGCTCGTCATCAAATTCCACATCATATCTTGATATAACACGGGCCAAATCAGAATCAGCTTGTTGGGCTTCTAGAATCTGCTGATACAAAGCTGAACCCAAAACCAAGCTAGCACAAACTGCCATCCTCGGATCGGCAGGAATCTCTACACACAATGCCTCGCTCGGAAGCTGTTCCCACAATTTCCATTCATGAAGCAACAAATGACTGACTTGTACTTTCCTGCTCAGAGCATCAGCCACAACATTCATTTTACCTGGCTGATAGGAGAGTGTAAAGTCATAATCTTTCATGTATTCCATCCATCGCCTCTGCCTGAGATTCAGATCTTTCTGGGAGAAAATATACTGTAAACTCTGATGATCAGTAAGAATCTGAAATTTCTCACCATACAGATAATGTCTCCAGATCTTCAAGGCAAAAATAACTGCAGCTAGCTCTAGATCATGAGTGGGATAATTTCCTTCATGCTGTTTCAATTGCCGAGATGCATATGCGATAACCTTACCATGTTGCATCAGCACTGCACCCAAACCTACTCGAGACGCATCTGTACAAACAAGAAAACCACCCGAGTCGGAAGGCAAAGTCAACACTGGAGAAGAAGTCAACAGCCTTTTCAATTCAACAAAGCTAGCCTCACACTGATCCGACCAGACAAATGGCACACCCTTCCGTGTCAAATTAGTCATCGGTGCTGCAATCTTCGCAAAATCCTGAATGAATCTGCGGTAATACCCAGCCAATCCTAAAAAACTTCGTATCTCCGTGATGGTCCTCGGTCTCTGCCAACTCAAAACGGCATCAATCTTTGCAGGGTCTACTGCTACTCCATCACTAGAAATCACATGGCCAAGAAAATGAATCTCCCGAAGCCAGAATTCACATTTACTGAGCTTCGCATAAAGCTCGTGATCTCTTAGAGTCTGCAGAACGATCCTCAAATGCTGCACATGATCATCAACAGAGGCAGAATATATCAAGATATCATCAACAAAGATCACCACAAAATGGTCCAGAAATGGACGAAAGATACGCTGCATTAGATCCATGAAGGCTGCTGGGGCATTAGTCAAACCAAACGGCATGACTAAAAATTCAAAGTGACCATATCGAGTACTGAAAGCAGTCTTCTCCACATCAGATTCCCGGATCCGCAACTGAAAATAGCCAGACCGGAGATCAATCCGTGAAAAGACAGCAGCAGACTGTAACTGGTCAAACAAATCATCAATCCTGGGGAGCGGATACTTATTCTTGATAGTCGCCTGATTCAGCTGCCTGTAATCAATACAAAGCCTCAGGTTTCCATCTTTCTTTTTCACAAACAGTACTGGGGCACTCCACGGAGAAAAACTGGGACGAATATAACCCTTCTCCAGTAACTCTAGTAGCTGTGCACGCAGTACTTTCAATTCAGCTGGAGCCATTCGGTACGGCGGCTTTGCTAAGGGGCCAGTACCTGGAATCAGTTCAATCACCATCTCAATCTCTCGCTCTGGGGGCAAGCCTGGCAACTCGTCAGGAAACACATCAGGGAACTCACAGACAACCGGAATATCACAAACATCCCGTCGTGGTTTTTCAACAGCCACCACTGAAGCAAGGAATCCCTGACAACCTGTGCTAAGCAACCTATAGGCTCGAATAGCAGAAATAATCATACGAGAAGAACGGGATCGAATACCTTGAAAATAAAAGGCTGATTTTCCCTGGGGCTGAAAATAGACTTTCTTCGATCTGCAGTCAACCACAGCTCCATAATGCTCCAACCAATCCATTCCCAGAATAACATCATAATCTGCCAGCTGCAACGCATACAATCTCGCCGGCAACTGGTGATCATCAATCATCACAGGAGACTCATCCAAACACAAGGGAGTAACCATGAAATCTCCAGAAGGCAATTCCACAAACAACTCACAAGACAGCTCAGAAGTTGGTTCCTCAATACAAGCCATAAAATCCTCAGAAATAAAAGAGTGAGAAGCACCAGAATCAAATAAGACATGAGCTGAATGACCATAAAGCATAATCGTACCTTCCACAAGATGGGACGCAGCAGCATCAGCTCTTGTCAAATGAGAAACTTTGCCTTTCTGCTTCTTAGAACCAACTGAAGATTGCTGAGAAGACGCCGACGCCTGAGAGAAAAATTGCTGTGGAGCTTGAGGTGCAGGAGGTCTAAACTGCGGCTGAGGTTGAGAAAACTGAGGAGCTTGCAATGGATTCGGCCTCAGCGGGCAATCTCGAACCACATGACCTGGCTGGTCACACCTAAAGCAAACAACAGGAAGAGAACACGGTTGGCCCTTATGATGACCACCGCATCTCCGACACGTCCACGGCTGACTAGCAGCTGAGCTCTGTCGAGTCTGAGAAGAAGGTGCTGTCGGCTGCTGAACAGAATCTGCACCGGACGGCTGCTGAACAAACTTCTTCTTCTTCTTGAACCTTTTGAACTTGGGCTTAGAAGGAGAGGAAGCACTGGAAACCTCTGACTGGACCGAAGGAACACTAGGCACGGGCTGTCGGTAAGCCTGCTGAACCTGAGCCACCGGCTGCACTGACCCTGCCTGGGGATATCCACCCGGTCTCGCCATCTCCAGCTCTAAAGCTACAGCTGTCTGGCACGCAGTATCGAGATCCGCAACACGACTCGCTATCAACGGCATCTTCAACTCTGGCCTCAACCCTCGCAAGAATTGCTGGGTCTTCAAAGCTTCGCTGGCCAGCACATGGGGCGCATACTGACCCAATTCCAAGAACTTATTCCTGTACTGAAGCACGGTCATACTGCCCTGGGTCAATTCCATAAACCGATACATCTTATCCATCTGCAAGCAGGCAGGAGTATAGGCACGCTCAAAAGCAGCAACGAACTCTGCCCAAGTGATTTGCCGAAGAGGTCTGGATCGAAAGGAAATCTGCCACTCGGCTTTCCACCACGCAATGGACGTACCCTGGAGTTGAAAGGCAGCGAGCATGACTTTCTCATCTTCAGCACACTCCATCGAGACAAAAACACGCTCTATCGCATCCATCCATTGCCTCGCGACTTCTGGATCAGCTTGGCCATCGAAAGCAGGCGGATTGAACATCAGAAATTCCTTCAAAGCCTTGCCTCGACTGCCAGGCACTTCAGCTTGAACGATCGGCACTGGAGGAGCAACTGGAACGACAGGAACAGCGGGAACTGCAGGAGGAGGTGCAGAACCGCTATCTTCCCTGGGCGCATCTCGAGGAACACGAGGAGCTCGAGGAGGTCTTCCTCGACGAGGCGGCATAATTATGCTGCCAAAAACACAATCAACAATGAAATCCATCAATCATACGGAAAACATCCTATGCCAGCAAGAGACAACAACAGGACTAGCTCTGGACCAAGCGTCAATTCCAATTCTTTACGCAAATCCTCAACTTCAAGCTCTGATACCATCTGTGACGACCCAGAGTTCAGGATACCGATATACCGATAACATCAGTATACCGACACCAAGAACTGGGGAGGCCACCCAAGAGGCTGATGAGGCCCCTGAAGGGTTAGTGGGGGGTTAGCTGAGGAATATGCATAATTAATTGCGAATTGGGGCGCGCAATACAAATAAGTATTTAAGATTTAAACACAAGTGCGGAAGCAATTTAAAATAACCAGAGTGATATATATAACTAGTCCAGAGTCACAAACACTAGTCCACAGGGCACAACTACGCGGGGCATACCCCGGCAAAAGTACAACACAAGCCTCAAAAAGGCAGCTCGTGCTCAGCTGGCAGCTAAGGAACGGTCCCGAAACAGCACGCTAAACTCCGGGAGATGTCGGGCGCGGCTCACCTGAAAGGAGAAGGGTGAGTCACAGCCAGACTCAGTAGGGGTCACGCGGATCCCTACCTCGCACTAAACAAGCGAACATGCATAATTAACAGCAATTAAAGCATGCATTCAAATAAATACACAGGCAATGGCATGAATATCTAATCACAAGAAAGCTGTAAACTCTATCTAAGCAAGTATAACAGCTAACACATGCCGCTACTAATTAAATGCAAGCGATTAAAGCTAAAACTACCAATTAGAATGAGCTGCAACTAGTCCAAGCAACAAGGAAGGACAACCACTGGAGCAGAAACCAGAAGCGTCCACTGACGGCTTACACTGCGTCTCAAGCACTCGCAGTCGACAAGCGACAAGCTAAGCGCGCAAACAGTACCAGACCAAGTGACCAGTCGGAGTGACACCCGTCGGCGTCAGTCCACAGTCTCCGACCACGTGTGCACACACTGACTCTAGCCTGAGCCAGGCCCTCTAACTAGTTTTCTCCCTTGGCAGGACGCTACCATTGGCTGGGAGCCCACGGAACTAGCTTACAAACCGTGAATGGGAAATATACCCCTCCGCCATCCTCAAGCGGGTCGGTACTCAACAGACCTTAGGGCAACAACAGTGGCTCCATTGCCTGGAAAGAAAAGCTACTCTATTGGCACATAAAACACGCCACAATATAGTAAAACAATACAACTATGGCATGAATATAGAACGGAACGCATAAGCAATGGGCTGGGAATATATTGCAGCCATCAGGGAAGTGGCGGTCAAGGACCCACGCGCCACATGCAAACGACGGTCGGGGGTCGGCGCGTTACTTCAAGAATGACGCTCCAGTCCCCATCCGTCACTCCCTTCAGGATTCCAGCTCAAGAGGCACCAAAGGCATGTAACGGTGGGGGCCCTGCGCGTTACTTCGAAGCGACGCGTGGGGTCACCGCCGTCACATCCACCCGAGGCTCAAACCACCTATCAGCGTTCTAAATGGTAGCAGGCGAAGTAACGCCCCGGTCTAGGCGCGCCGGACCGAAACGACGGTCGGCCGACTGGCCGCCGGGCGCACCGCCTGACCAAAATCACGGAAAACAGTTGATGAGTAACGGATGGGAGCCCCACCGTTACTCTCCAAGTAACGCACCCCCATTGGGCCGCTATTTGGTAGTGACGCGTCCACCTTGGACCGTCGGGCAAGTGACGGTTCCTGGCAGGACCGTCACTGCACCTGGGTTACGGGCGGGTACGGTTTGTAAACCGAAGCCCTCCCGGACGGCTGAAAACGCCGGGTATCGACGAGAAACCTAATAACCTGTCAAACCACGCATGCTAGACAACAATCTAACATCTAAATCTAGCACATGCAAGGCCTAAAACGCATTAAACTCAAGATTTAGGCTAAAACCCCAAAAATGGAAATATGAACATCATGCATGCTACGGGGTGCTAATCAACAAGCGAGCTAAAGGAAACGATCCTAGCAAGATCGAGGTTCCATCCCCCTACCTTTCGCAAGCCGAAACCGTCGAACGGGCCGCATGCAAGGAGGAATAGCCACGGAGCTTCCACGCTCCACCTCGCTCCCACGATCACCGATCCACGCCGAAGTGGACACCCACGCGCTCTACTCGACGCGAGGAATCCAACGGTGCCAACCTCGTCTCAATCCGACGCCGTCTCGACCCCGATCCCTAAGAGAGGAGAGGAGGTGGCCGCACGGAGGAGAGAGAGGGGGAGAGGGTGAAATGAGAGATCGACGGGGGAGAGAGAGTGAGGGTGAGAGATATTAAAAAAAAAAATAAAATAAAATTAATATATATATAATATAATCATTATATATATAAAAATCTTATTAATATTCAATAACCCTCAAACAGCTCCGAACAAATCCGGAAAAATGCCAGACAAATTCCTAAAAATCCAGGAAAATAGCCGGAATTTCCAGAACAATTAATAGAACAAATACCACGAAGGATCCATTAAGGCACGGGCCTTACATATTAATTTCTAATAACCCTCGAAGCTCCAAATAAATCTAGAAAAATACCAAAAAAATTCCTAAAAATGCAGAAAATAGCCAGAAATTCCAGAACAAATACTAGAACAAAATCCATTAAGGATCCATTAAGGCACGGGCCTTACAGTCCCTCCCTCCTAATAAAAATTTTGCCCTCGAAATTTACAACAACAGAAAAAGGAGGAAACTGAGAAAGGACATATACCTCACTGGAATAAGAAAGGGAAAAGCTGACGCATCTTATCTTCGCGTTCCCAAGTGGACTCATTACCAGAGTGACGCTGCCAAGCAACTCTTACCAGAGGAATAACCTTATTTCTCAACCGCTGCTCACGACGGTCTTCAATTCTAATAGGGAACTCTGGCGCAGACAAATCAGCAGTCACCTCGGGCCAAACTGAATCATCGAGAACATGAGAAGCATCTGGCACATATTTCCTCAACTGAGATACGTGGAACATATCATGAATAGCTTGCATGGCCGTAGGTAGTTGTAGACGATAAGCCACCTGACCAATAGCTTCAACGATCGGAAAAGGGCCAACATACTGCGGACTAAGCTTTCCACGCTTCCCAAACCTGGAAACACCTTTCATCGGAGATATTTTAACAAACACCATATCTCCTGGCTCAAATTGTAGTGGACATCTACGCTGATCTGCATAACTTTTCTGTCGACTCTGAGCCGTCAACAATCTATGCCTAATCAGACGAACCACATCAGAACACTGCTGCACCATATCAGGTCCGGTCAACAATCTGTCCCCAAGATCAAACCAATTCAGAGGAGTACGACAAGGACGACCATACAGTGCTTCATAAGGAGTCATTCCAATACTGGAGTGAAAACTATTATTATAAGCAAATTCAACAAGTGGCAAATGCTGACTCCACGAACCCTACCAATCAAGGCAACACAATCTCAGCATGTCCTCTAAAGTCTGTATAGTCCTCTCTGACTGTCCATCTGACTGAGGGTGATACGCTGAACTGAAAGCTAACTCAGTGCCTAAAGCTTTCTGGAAACTGCACCAGAAGCCGGAGGTAAAATGTGGGTCACGATCTAACACAAGTGAAACAGGAACTCCCTGCAGTGGCATGATCTTCTGCACATAAAGCTCGGCCAACCTTTGCACATTCCAGGCAATCTTAATCGGCAACAATCTGGCAGTTTTAGTCAATCTGTCGACAAGTAACCAGATACCATCAAAACCTTGAGACGTCCGAGGCAAACCCACCACAAAATCTGTAGTAACATGGTCCCATTTCCACATCGGAATCTCTAATGGCTGAAGCAAACCACCTGGCTTTTGATGTTCGGCTTTAACCTGTTGACACGTCAAGCACTTAGAAACAAATATAGCCACGTCTTTCTTCAAAC